>CM035415.1:167868750-168468750 GCA_020310875.1 Ceratopteris richardii
GGGATCGGCGCCAACCTTCTCCTAGCAATACTGCAAGAGACTGCTTTGGTTGGATGTACAAGGCATGCCTTCTGCTGATAAAGTCTGCATAGTCTCGATGTTAAATAGGATATGATCGATTGTTGCTGGTAAAATGTATATCACTGCTGAATAGGGATTTGATGGATAGGGAGTAGGGAGAATAGGGAGTAGAATCTCCCTGCTTACTCTTGTACATACTTATTCTTCAATGCAATAAAGTGTGGATATATATATATTTATATATATATAGTCTCTCTCTCTCTCTCTCTCTCTCTCTCTCTCTCTCTCTCTATATATATATATATATATATATATATATATATATATATATATATATATATATATATATATATATATATATATATATATATATATATATATATATATATATATATATATATATATATATAGACACACACACACACACACACATATATATATATATATATATATATATATATATATATATATATATATATATATATATATATATATATATATATATATATATATATATATTGCATCTTTTGTAATATTTGGAGGCTGAGAATGAGAAAAGCATTTAAGAATAAGAGTTCTATTCCAAATTATTGATGTAAGGCTATGTTGAGTCTAGACATGGACGCTCTGCCTTAGGAGGACAGAGTGTCCATTGCCTCACTTTTGGATGCTTGATGATATTTGTTGCCGCCTTGCTGGGACGTACTTTATTCAATATATGGTGTTCCTGATCGCAAATTATTCGTATTTGAATTGTCAATTTGTTGGATCCACATGATTAACAATTATCATATATCAAAATTATTGATCTTTTTGCATAATTCACAAAATCGGTGCACAACAAACTGAAAAGATACTCACAACATAAGCAAGAGTTTAGGCAGTTGGTCAACTATCTTTTGGGCACATGCAGCACACTTGTACAGCTAAGTCTCTTACAAAAGACAAAATCACATTTGACCATTACTACATGCATGCATACATGCATACACAGATACATTTTGTTCTTCACCACAACACAACCAATAATCAATTAACATTTTGAAAAGCATGGTCATAAATATATGCATGCTTACATTTGTCATGCATGGAGCACAAACCAATAAATAATAATAGTAATAATAAAAGTAATAATAATAACAACAACAACAATAATAATAATAATAGTAATTGTAATAATAATAATAATCAATAATAATAATAATAGCAATTATAAGAGTTATAATAATAATAATAATACTAATAATAGTGGTTGACAACTCCCAAACAGTACCCACAACAAAATTACTAATGTTGGTGTACGAAACAAGAGTTCAAAGTGCCCAGATACATAGATCTCACAATGGATGGTAAGTTTTATTAGAGCATACATATACAAATGTGTAATTGCACATTTCAACATCGACCAGATCCAGAAGAACAATCACCAGTAATTGAAAAAAACAATATCCTTGGCATTTCCTACACTGCCGTGGGCACCATAGTCATCTCATTTCTTGTCTTGAGATATACAATCAGTGGTGGCATAGTACATACATAAATACATACATGAACAGAAAACATACATACATGCATCCATGCATACATGCAAAAATTACGTGTATGCATGCTTTGCATGCATTATACAAATGTATGTGTATGTACGTAATTGGACATGTGCATACATACAGGCATAATGCATCTATGAGTCTATGTTTGCATGTTTACATCTTGATGGATCCAGGCAAACTCCAAATCCACCCCAAAAGGAAGTACAACTATACCCATCAGCTCCATCATGTATAGTATTAATCAAATACTATTACAACCCTAATAATGCCATCAGTGCCCAGTAGTGGTTATAGAACTACGAATGAATACATGCTCATGCACACACACACACATACCACAAGCATGAACGTATGGAAAGCTCTGCAAATTAACGAATTCATCCATAATGAAGCCTAGCACAAGATGCAAGTTAAAGATAGGAAAAACTTAAACAAATATATAGTTGACAAGCTATACATACCTATCAAGTGATCGCAACTCAAACAAAGGTTCCACAATGAAATCTTCACGTCTGCTAATACAGTAAACATATGTACCAGATGAATTCAGGCGAATCCCGAATTCACCCTATTAAAGCAAAAGCTGCAACTATAAGCTTCCATGTACGAGAAAATAATGCATGACACAATAATAAACACGATTCTAAGAAGACAGCCAATTTACCAACAATAAATGTCCATATCATAGTTCTTAAGCAAGGCTGATGACTCACACTCTTTGACTCTACATTCGAAAAGACAAAGACTATATGAAAGAATTATCCCATATTGACAGAGACTAAGATAAATCTTTGCCACTGCCTCACACACAACCAGCAAAATAACATATCCACAATATCTTGACAGTGAAACACAGCCTAACCAAATACTTGCCTTTGGAGAGAGGACTGTATCAGGATCTGTAGAATATTTCTGTGCGAGATAATACACACAATCCTTCAAAACTCGTAGAACTGTGTAGATCCTCGTCCTACGACGCACATCCTGAGACCTGAAAATTAACCAGGAAACCTTTCCTCGTATAAAATTCCATGACTGGGTAACTCAAACCTCTTACATACAAAGTCTTTGACAATCTTAGAAGGCCAGAAAACCTGTATTCTTTTACATTTCTGAAAGCATAAAATTAATGGAGATTTCACAACATGCACAAGACAAGCACACAGAAAAAAAATAACCTTTTCGATATCTTGTCTTCACTATCCTGCATAATGCATGCTTATTCAAATTTAAGATGAACCGAAAATATCATAATAGCTCTTATTTTTAATGTTTATGTATCCCAAATCAATCAATGAGCTCATGAAAAGAGGCACTCCTTTGAAGGTGCTATATCAGCCAAATACAAGTAATGACTGAATCAGTACATACTTTTGAGAATGTCCATTTACAACTGCTTGCACTTCTTCAAAATGGTACTTTTCACGAAAATCATTATAAAAGTTTCCCACAGTTGTGATATCCCTCCTCCGATCAAAAGAGCCATCTTTTTTATCTATTCTTTGCTGCTACAAGACAGAAATAAATATGTGCTAAGGATAGATGTCCTCAAGATTCTGGACATGTTATACACAGCATAATATAGGTATATGCCAAAAAAATAGGTACATACAAATAACCAAATACAGGAACATGTTTGCAGATAGTGCATACCTTTATCACTGACATCAAACCTGTCTTGAACTGCAAAACTCCCCTTCCTTCACTTTTGGGATCTAGACTTTGTGACAATGAATAGGCATACTCACAAACTGAAAATAAGACAAAATTGAGTGAAAGATTAGTGGTTACACAAGATAGTTACAGATAACCATGTAGACATGCTTATACAGGCATATACATGAACACACATTCAAGGAATATTTTTTGAACCCCCTCCATAATAATACGGTATACCTTATGTATAGATATGTATCATTATAATATTTTTATTTTTCAAACATTGATTAAAACCATAAATATATGTATTTAAAGGAAATAAAAAGCCAAGAATAAGGTGGGCCCCACCCTAGTAAAGTAGCTACCCTTACCTGCGTTAAATAGTAGAATCGAATCCTTAGATAAATATGGAGTGGGTCAAGTAGATTTTTTAAATTCAAATATTTAAAACTTGATCCACTCTCCCTTTTGAAAGAGTCCGAACAACTTTTCAAAGACTCAAACTCCACCATAGATGTTTTAGTATTACACAAAAGATTCTTGACAAATGAGCATATGTGACTGTTTTTTGGGCCCAAAATTAAACATATAATAATCCAAACACCCAAACTCGGATATCAAGGGCATTCCCACAAAATGGAGATTCTATTTATGGTATTTTTATGAATTTTTATAAAAATATCAAAGGTATGATGCTATTGAACGGGATGCATACCATAGAATGACCAAAAATCTTCTAGGCTTTTATCAAAGTTGTATTTTCTATCACACAAGTGTCACATCTAAAAGATTTTCCCGAAAAATATCATCTCCAAATATACTTTGTATAAGGACTCCTTTGGGTACCCTCAAAGCAAGCAATTTATATGTAGTTACATGCTATCAGCATTACAGTGATCATAGTGCTTCCCTTGGAAAGTTGAGGTCATTGCTAAACGAGAGGTGTTGCACTCTCTTCTTTTATATCTCCCGTCTCTTTTGTATCCACATTTTGTAATTCAAGATTTATTTCCCTTTGAATCCATCTCTCTTCCTTTATCTCTCTCGTCCCTTTTATTTTCTTATAATTCATTCTCTACATTCTCCTCGTTCCTAAATTCTTATCAATTTTATCCCTTCATCTTTTATTCATTGGAAAGTGATCTCCTTGTGTTTATGTCTTTTAATGTTCATTGTTAAATTCTAAGAGGACAGTGTGGATCATCCGTGTGCTACGAGCATTTGGTATAATAGTGAATGTATATCATTAGGGAAAAAAATGAACCCTGCATGGGCCTTTTGGCTTAAGGAGTGATTAGTGACGGACCAATGAGAAGAGGGTGGTGGACACAGTCTAGTCCCTTAATCACATAGACTAGACATAGGCTTCCCTTGTTTTTGTGTGGTCAAAGAGCTAGAAACCATCTAGAATTGGTGGTTTTTCTTAGAGGATGGTTTTGAGAACCTCGAATTTCATTTAGAGCCATTCGATTCATAGAAGATCTAAGGGCCACGGTTAAATTCAAGAAGTCAATGCGCGGATGAATTCCCACCCTTCAATTAGCTTGAGATTGAAGGGATGAGATCCATGCAATCATTACAATAAGTGCCTTTTGGAGAGAGCCGTTGGATTCAGGTCGAATCGACTGGTGGAGATCAATTGAAGCATGTGAATGGGGCCTTTTTATTTCCTCCGTTCGATCAACACCTTCATCAAATGGCTCTAAATGACTGCGCCTAGCTACTCAGCCCCATTCGCGGGGGACCGTCGGATCATCCATGATCGGAGCGTCCAAATTTGTGCAGAGATTTGATCAAAATCGGATTCGAAATCTTGCTCAGCCCCATTCACGCGCGACCGTGAGATATCTTCTAGGATCCAATGGTGGAAAAGGATGCAGAGAGTCTGAGCACTTAGGCCCACTCACACAAAAAAGATTCGATTCTCTCTCCAAATCTCTACGGAATTCAAATTTCACCGTCGATTTGCACAATCCGATGGCTCTAAATTTTGACGCATGAGAATTCAAATAGAAAGCCTCATCATATATTTTTTTATTCACAAAACAACTAGTGGTTTTGTATGCCTACTTAAGCTCATGTATTAAGCTCTTTAATCCCTAAAAATTAGGGATCCTTACAAGGCCCATGCAAGGTCCATTTTTTCCCCTAATGTGTGTATGTGTGATCTCGGTGAATGCTAAGAGGACAGTGTGGATCACCCGTGTTCTAAGATCATTTTTATTTTATGTGGGTACTAAGAGGGTAGTGAGGATCACCCATACTTTAAGAGTCCTTTTGTGTTGTGTTTTTATGTGTTGAGTACATACATGAATTGCTGTTGAGTACATACATGAATTACCATTCCACCTAACTTGTTGAGTACATACATGAATTGCTAGCGATTACTGTTTTATAATTGTTTGCAGAAGCCTTCAATATCAAAGCAAAATAGAAAAAGCTTCATCCACAGCCGGTGGTAATCGCAGATCTGTACATCTGCAAACGAGAAGTTTCTGTGCGACAGATGGGATTTGATCTCATGTCCTCACATTTGAGGTGGGATTTCTAACCACTAGGCTAGAAGAATTCCACATTGAACATTCCTGTTAATCAATGGATATAGTAATCAATATTATCTCTAGATGCTGATAGCATGCTGTGTTGCACTGTTATACCCGATTTAAATTTAAGTCAAGTGGTCATTTGCATTGGGAATTAACTTTTTGAAGTTCTTTGATTTCATTCTGATGAGTGATGAACTTCAAAGAGGGGAATAAACTTTAGCATCACTTGAACTTTAGTGTTCAATAATTGGATGCTAGGTTCCATGAGTGCATCTATAGTCATCGTGCAAAGTTTTCAAAAAGTATGGAAACTTTATTAAGCACTTTTCTAAGGATGAGAAAAGTATGCTTGGTTTTGTTTAAGCTAATTAAAGATTAAAGAAGAAACCCAAGTCAAAGTAATCTTTGGGAATTAAGCTACTTCCTAAAGATAAGCCAACAAAGAAAATAATCTGGTTAGCTAATTTTCTTGGTTAAAAAGAAATATCTTTTGGACAAGCAATAAAGCCTTAAGTCTTGATCTTGTCCAAAAGCCAAGAATTTCTTTTGACGACCATTCCAGTAAAGAAAAAGATTCCAAGATGAATCATTGGACTAGAAAGAAAAAGATTCCAAGATGAATCATTGGATTGGAAAGCAAAAGATTCCAAGATGAATCATTGGCTAAGTATTACTTGATTCCTTGGAAGGAATCAAAAAGTTCTTGAAAGAAAAATCTCTCTAGATGTGAGATTGGAATCTTTAAAGAAAATTTAATAGCAAGTAGTTCCAAACGATTCCCAAACCACCAATCTTGATACTTAAGTCCAAATATTGATATAACCTAAAGGTGTATCAAAGATTCTTAGCTTTGGAATCTGATAGGCATTAGTGTATGCTTGGACTTAAGTTGAGGGAAAGATCTCTAAAATACCATGGGTAAGCAAAGATGCTTTTTGTTAGTTTAAGAGATCTTAATCATAAAGACTAAGTCTTTATTCTAGTTGCAAGATCAACCAGACTTGATCAACCTTGGTCATGGTTGTCCAAGAACTTACGATTGGAACTACTTTGTAGATTGCCCAAGTATTGGCAATAAAATTTCTTTTGGAAACTATTCACTGAGGTTCCATTTATCCAATGGAAAATTGTGAAAACATTAAAGTTGTTCCAAGCCTGAACAGAATGAAGAAATTCCAAGAGTGTAGTCTACAACCGTGAAGACAGTACTTAAGTCTGTGAAAGATAAAACATAATGTTTGCCTATCCTTAAAGGGATTTTGGTACAAATCCAAAAAGCATGAGCAAATGCTTAGACTTATGCAGTAGAGAGATTCCTGTAAGTCTCGGCTGGGGTAGGTACCTAAAGCATTAGTAAGAAAGGAATCTAAAGACGAGAAGTCAAAAGCTCTTGTCATTACAAATTGGTTAAGAATAAACCAACAGAACTTGAATCTATGAAAATTCAAGTACTTGGAATTCTTACTGGTTTTCATTTGAAAACCCTAGCAAAGAGGAATAGATATTCGATCAGGAGGTTTTCAAGTTTCCAAGGCGAAGCATGTGATTGTGAGACGATCATGTGAAGGAATCAAAACCTAGAATATCTAGTTAGAGGTAATGCCTAAAACTTTAAAATTCTCATAAAGAATTGAAGAAAGAAGGTACTCTATCAAGAGATGTTTAAACTTTAGGATAAGTATCACCCACACATTAATATGAATATAAAATAGGGTGGTATGGGATACTAGATTTTATACTCAGATTGATGTAAGAAAGATGGTATGGGACATCGAACCATGGATGATAATTATCTTTTAGTTCTAGATTGGATCTTGAAGTTAGGTTTGATCCTCAAGGGAATTAAAACTTCAAAGAAGAAGTTTAAATTCAAGGAGGATAAAAGTAGTATCTCAAGATATTTCAAGATAACTTCAAGATCAAGAAAATAGAAGATATGAAGTAAGTAACTTCCAAGAACTTCTTGAAACACTTCAAGATAAAGTGTTGTTAATTCGGAAATATTTCATAAATTTTTGAAAAAGTTGGACTTTGATTTTGAGTTGATCTTTTCAACCAAGGATTTGATTGACTAATTCAAGTACCAAGTTAATGTAGCTTGGTAAATTCACTCTTTTGACCCAAAAAAAAAAGCACAAGAATTGCATTCCAGTAAGGAGTCAGAAAGACTGAATATGACTTGAACTTAGTCTCAAGTGAAGCATTATTTGAATACAAAACTCATCAATAGAACCTTAGTGGGTGGACACACTAATGTTAGTTACCACACTAGTGTCTTGTGGTTGGATGATGTTTTCGAGTTACTTTGAATCTTTTGAGAATCCAGCTTATTTCTCTTAAAGATAAAGAAAATGCTTAAATATCGTGTTGAAACAATTCTTTGAGAAGTTAAAGTCCTGAGTCATCTAGACTTTGACTCATAGCAAGTTTATGTATCTTTGAAGTTTGAATTGGTTGAACAAAGTTTTAGTTCTTTCTTTTTGCTTTCCAAATCTTTTGGATTTGACTCAGATGTGGTATCTGATTCTTTTCATAAAAGTCAAGGGTTAGCCAGATAGAACGAGGTAACTAAATTAAACATCCTAAATAGATGTTTTGTACAAGAACCTTTTCAAACATCGAACGATGACAAGTTCAAGATGGACTTAGTTATTTGAGTTTGCTTCAAGTTATAGCATAAATGATTTTCTAGAGTCCAGTATACTCTAGAATAGAGAAGTTAGGAATTGCTCAACAGATTGACAATTCCCAAGAACTTTTAGCTCAAGTCTTTGAGAAAAGTGTCCTAATTTGGACAATTTTTATTTTGAATTTTAATTGTTCAAGTTATAGTATGGTTGACTCAAAATGGTAAACTTTCTCCTACAATTTACATAGGATTTTTTAACTCATTAGGACAAAGTAGTCCTCTAGTCGAGTGTAAAAAATCATGTAACTATTGAATAGGAGTAAACCATTGTACCAACATTCAAGTTAGATGTTTGGGACAACCAAACTTCAAGTTCTCCAAAACAAATTCAAGTGAATCAAAAGTTCTCAAAGTCTTGAGAGTCCATGCACTAGTTATGCCCAAAAATGGACTAGTAATTTGAATCCACCAAGTTCACATGTTTGTGCCTAGATCGAACATCGAGAAACTATGAATTGGCCAAGGATGTTTTTAGATCCACCCTTATTGTTCATTCACTACTTTGTACTTTGATCAGTTTATCAAAATGCAAAGCGAGATAGTGTTTTGAATCATTTGGACAGGGATGCCACCACAGAGACGAGAAATGTTCTTCAAGTTCTCAAACATGACCATGTTCTTCGAGTTTTTAGAACATGAGGCTCAGGGGTTGCCTACAGTATGTATATAGCTCTATTTTTGAGGATGAAAATATTTTCCAAGGGAGAAAGAATGTAATGAAGTAAGTCTACGATCTAAGGATCCGGTCAGTTAAGACGAATCTGAAATCGGACACCATTCGGTCACCTGTGTGTATGACCAAAGGTCTCAAGTTTAGACTTACTAGGAGGTCATGTGCTCTTGTGAACAAGTGATCCACTTGGCTTAGTGGTTAAGTCTCAAGTATGTGAAGGAGGAGGTCTTGGGTTCAATCCCCATGGGGGACACGGAGAGAGTATTTTTCCCAAAGAGATCTAGAGCCTTCTAGAAGCATCCACTTGAGTTAACTCGAGTTAACTGGGACACTTGGCGCACATGCAATTACATGGTCAACACTTGGATGGTTAGTATCCACCTTCCCAAGAAGGTAGTCCCCTGGAGAGAGCTATATATAGAGGCATTTGTTTGGGAGGAGAGTCATCTCTCTAGCACGTGGTGTTCGTAATCCTTGTTCTCTTGCACCACCTGTTCAACCAATGAAGGAAGAAGGAAGGTCAATAAACATTTTGGAGCTAACCAAGGTATAAGAGAGCATGAACATTATGCCAATCAAGAGGAAAAGGGTGCAAGATAGAGACAGATCTCAAGATGAAGATTCTAGTTTGGATACACAACCAAAGAAAGGAAGAGTTGCAAAAGGGGAAATAAGTAAAAGAAAGAGAAGTCGGAAGATTACAATGGAAGACTTTCCTCTAGGTAAGGGAATTGAAGCTTATGGTCTTCATAGATCACCAATTTTTTCAACTATAGAACAAATTTTTGATGGATGGCACCAAGGCATCAGTGGCCAAGGCATCAGTGGCCAGGGCATCAGTGGCCAAGGCATCAGAGGCCGAGGCACCACACGCCCAAAATCTGGAGTTGGGCACCAGGATGGTAGAGTTTGGTGACTGAATGCCCAAGGCAGACCTGACAAGGCGGCCAAGTGGCTGGGTCCGGGACCCAGCCACTCATCATTACATGACAAGGTCTGGTACTGGAGGCGGAGGCGGCCGGGCTGACTCTTTTCACCGCCTAGTGCATTAACTTCCCACTACTCCTATGGAACAGACCCTCCTATTGTAACCGGTTCCTCACCTCTCTCCTATAAAAGGAGAACCCTCAAGTGAGAAAGGGGGATGTGTGATATACATGATAGGCTACAGGAGATAGAGTATACTGTGCACGCCATCCTGCTCATGTTAGCATTTCTGCTGCTTATGTTATTTCTTGATGCCGTTTGTGTAAGAATACCCTGAGTTTTGCATTCTATTGTCCTTGCTTGGTATGAAGCTTGCTTGGTATAATTAGGAGTATGGTTAGTTGTGGTATGCCACGAGATAATCACTTATCTTCTGATTATGTTACATTTGGCTTTCTAGTTAGTATGGTTTTGTGCTCTATTATGCTCCATGCTTACTGTTGCTTCGACTCTTAGCCCTAAGTGTAGTTTCTAGTGTTGATGTGAAGGCTTCGTGACAAGTGTCTATTTGGGTACTGTGATTTGATGTGCTCATGTACTTACATCTTCTCCAGGAGTAGTGCATTTTGCATTCCCTGCACCCACACACTTCTTTTCACCACCTACAGGTGAAAATTTGGCACGCCCGGTGGGACTGGGCTTCTGGAGATTTCTCGTTATTTGAGAAATCACTTAGCCTATTAAGTACCCTTTCCTTTGAGTAAGTATCTGGGATTGAGTGCCCAGAGCCACCTTTTTCCCTCCTCCCCCTTCCTACCCTCTTGGGCGACTACCCTTTTTCCCTCCTACTCCTTCCTACCTTCCGGGGCGACTGCTCCTCATCCTCCTCAATTTTGTGGGCGATTCCTCCTCCTCCGTTGGTTTCCTAGGCGACCACCCTCTTCCTCCTCATCCTCCTTCTTGGCTTCTGGGCGACTACTCCTCCACATCCTCTCAGGCTCCTGGCTTGGGTGACTACTCCTCCTATCCTCCGTTTTGGCCCCTTGGGCGTCAACTTCTCCTCCCCCAACTCCCCCACTGGAGTAACCTCTTTTTGGGCGAAGACTCCTCCCCGGCGACCTCTTCATTGGGGCGATTTCCTCTTTCAGAAGTAGTTCCAAAGATGGTCCATGACCCACACCAGAGCTAGCAAGGAGAAGCAGCTAAACCCTAAGAAGACACCAATCAAGTGTTATCACAGAAGACGGTCAGATCCTTACCAAACACCCATAAGAAGTCTCTCTGTTTCTGGCCTTGTCTCTAGAATAGAAGGGTTAGACTCAAGCCTAGTCTCTAGAATAGAAGGGTTAGACGACAAAACTAAAACTCAAAAGACTCTACCTCAACGCACTCTTCTTAACAAGGCCATGGCAGAGGAGCTTTCCGCTCTTTTGTCAAGAATCAATATCAGATTTTCTTCATTTCATGGAGGTGCTAATGAAGATCCCGAAGATCATGTACGAAGATTTCTTTCAATTTGTAAGAGCAGAGGCTTACAACAACGGCAGGACGCATTCCTTGCTCTCTTTCCATCGACTCTTGAAGGACTGGCGGACAAATGGTTCAGCCAGTACGCGGAAAACCATTTCCAGACATGGGAAGCATTGAGGACCGAGTTTACAGATGCATTCCGGCCAGGTAACTCTACAGAAAGAACCTTGGATGAACTTGAGAATCTAATCTTGCATATGGGAGAATCATTTTCAGAACTTATGACGCGGGCAAGGTCACTAGTAGCAAGATTGCCGGAACCACCAGGAGATTTCCTTGTCAAGAAGTGGGTGGAGAAGGCCTTGCCGAAATCCACCAAGCAGAAGCTAAGAGAGCTGCTGAGACCAGACGCCACTTTGAGAGAATTTGAAGCAGCTGCCACAAGGATTGAGGCTGCACGGGTTCATTTTGGAGCACATCCGGGAAAAACCTTCCCCCAAGATGAAGACATGGTGACAGCCTTGAGGAAGGAACTAGAGACCTTAAAGCTGCAAAGGAATCGAGAAGAGGACAAGGGAACTTCAGAAGGTCTCGCTCAATTACGACAAGAGCTTGAAGAACTCAAGACATTAAGGGAGGTAAGAACTGGACTGTGGTGTTCTCTGTGTAGTACCCAAGGACACACATCACAAGAATGTCCAAGGAAGCTAACATGCCAGTTTTGTGGCAAGGGTGGCCATGAGGCCAAGGATTGTTATTTTCTAAAGGGTCTTGGAAATCAAACTATGATGCAAGGACAACCTCCAGTAGCTCAATGGGTAGGAGTGGCTCAATCCTCCTTGTTGGGGCAGCCACCATTACCATCCACTACAACGCCTCCTGTAACAACTTTTTACACCAATCAAGGACCTCAACGGCAAGAAGGTAGGCCTCGTCAGAATCGACCACCTAGGCCTATAATGTGCTACAGATGTGGGGAGTATGGACACTTCCAAAGTAAATGTTCGCTTCCTGAGGATGCTCCACCATGCAAAAATTGTCCTGAAACAAGGGATCATTATACGAAGGACTGCCCAAAGTCGATGCCGTCTACAAGCACACCAGGTAACTCTTGCCCCCTGCATATGATCACAGTAAGATAAAGATGAGAAGAAATCTTAAAAGAAGAAATTGTTTTGTAAGTACTGTAAAGGGAATGATCATATCATAAAGAACTTTCCAAAACTGGATGCTACAGAGGCAAAGAAGAAAGAGGCTTGAATGGTTGTTGCAGAAGCCTCTACACCAAAAACATAGTATGCTAATCTTGTGCAGGAAGAAGAATAGGCGTTTACTACTGTCTGCAGGTTTGACCCATCTTCTCATGAGAAGTGCATGTCTGCAGTAGACTCAGATGTTTGGTATTTTGACAGTGAGGCAACCAAACATATTAACTCGCAACGCAGTTTCTTCTCTTCACTAGAGCCTGCCCCTACAGGGAATACTGTTACATGCGCCAACAACTCCTCTTATCCTGTTATGGGAGTTGGTAAGATCATTTTGACTACTACTGATGGTAGTACTTTCACTTTGTCAAATGCTTTATTTGTGCCAAGGATCAAGAAGAACCTGTTATCACTTTCTACATTAGTCAAGAATTGGCTTGGTTGTGAAATTTGTTGATGACAGGTGTAGAGTTCATGAACTATCAAATGGCGATGTGATTATTGCTTCTGGCATTTTATGTCGTAGGCTGTATAACCTCATAGACTATGAAAGATCTGTAAATGATTTGGCATGTGTAGTAAATGATTCTCAGGCTATGTAAGATGCAAAGCTTTGGCATGCACTCTTTGGTCATCTGAATTTTGCTAGTTTGCTACGCCTGCAGAAATTTGAAATGGTGTCCTCTTTGCCCAAACTTGAGGCACCTCGAAAACATGTTTGCGAAGGCTGTATTTTGGAAAAAATGAAGCGTTCGTCCTTTCCAAAAGATGGTTCAATTCGGGCTACTCCTAAATTGCAGCTTGTACATAGTGATGTATGTGGTCCTATGCAAACACCTTCGTTTGGGAATTATCTTTACTTCGTGACTTTCATCGATGATCTTTCCAGGCATGCATGGGTATATCCATTGAAGGCAAAGTTTGAAGTGTTCATGTGCTTCAAACAGTTTTTGGTTTTGGCTGAAAATCTGTCAGCATGTAAAATGGGCACCCTCTGTTCTAATCGAGGGGGGGAATATATGTCTTCTGATTTTAATGCATTTCTAGCTGAACGTGGGATAAAACACCAGTGTACAGTGCCGTATACACCTCAATAGAATGGAGTTGCTTAACGAAAGAACACGTCACTCATGGAGATGGTGAGGTGTATGGTCAAGAGTCAGGCTTCACCACATAGTTTCTGGCTTGAGGCTGTCATGTGTGCAACATGTGTACTAAAAAGGTGTCCCACTAAAGCGCTTCAGTCTATCACTCCATATGAGGCTTGGCATGATCGAAGGCCATCTGTTGCTCATCTTCGTGTTTTCGGTTGTTTGGCATATGCATTAGTTCCTGAACAGCATCCCAGAAAATTGGATGATAATGCAGTAAAATGTATTTTTGTTGGGTACAGTTCTGAAAGTAAAGGCTATCGTCTATATCATCCACAGACTAAACGCATTATGGTTAGTAGTGATGTTGTTTTTGTGGAAGATGCTATTAAGCCATTGCTTTCATGTACTAAGGAGACATCTGTTAGCTCCAAAGACATGTATGATACTTTGCTTCCTCTTTTTACAAGTGGACAGTCTAGTGCTGGTCCCAATGAGGCAACTTCTCAGCCTTTGCACGTTTCATGTGACGATGCAGATTTACATGATGCACTACTTGATGAGAGAGCTGATATTGAGCTGATATTGAGCAGGCAAAAACTATGCCAAAATGGCTGGTGAAGACTTTGCGTGACAACAAATTAGATGCACCTCTATCATATCATACTCGTTCAGGCTCTCATAGTGCCTCTTTTGCATCAAATTGCTATGCTATTGCTGCATATAGCCTCTGTGATGAGAATCAGCCTGTTTTGTTTGATGAAGCACAAAATTCAGAAAATTGGATGGCTTCTATGCAATCTAGATATGATGCTATAATGAAGAATGGTACTTGGTCTTTATGTGACTTGCCTCCTGGCAAGAAGGCCATTGGCACTAAGTGGGTATACAAGCTGAAGCGTAAACCGGATGGTACTTGGTCTTTATGTGACTTGCCTCCTGGCAAGAAGGCCATTGGCACTAAGTGGGTATACATGCTCAAGAGTATAAGGCTAGGATTGTTGCAAAGGGTTATGCACAAGAAAGAGGCATTGATTTTGATGAGACCTTTGCAGCTACATGCCGTATGACTACTGTTTGGAGCATCTCTGCACTTGAATCTCATCATGGTTGGAATGTACATCAGTTGGACATTAAAACAGCATTTCGGAACGGTGACTTGCATGAAGAAGCGTATGTTTTTCAGCCCCCTGGCTTTGTGCAGAAAAGGGCATGAAAACCAGATGTGCACGTTAAAGAAGGCATTATATGGTTTGAAGCAAGCACCACGTGCTTGGTATGAGAAGATACATGCCTATCTGATTGCACATGGTTTTGAGAATAGTCCAACTGAAAGCACCTTATATGTTAAGCGTGCTAATGATGTGCTTCTGATCATTGTTGTCTATGTTGATGACATGCTTCTCACTGGTCCTATTGAGAAGCATATTGCTAATTTTAAGGCTGATTTGCATGCCTCATTTGAGATGTCTGATTTGGGGCATTTGCATCACTATTTGGGCATTCAATTTATGCAAGTTGATGGTGGAATGGCTTTGTGTAAAATGCAATATATTGACACGTTATTGCAGTGTTTTGGCCTTGACGATTGTAAGCCTATTGCCACTCCTATGGAGACAGGTTTACGATTGAGTCTTCATGATGAGATGCATTTGATGCTGTTCTCTATCAGCAGGCTGCTGGATGCTTGATTTACTTATGCATTACTCAGCCAGATATTCAGTTTGCTGTCTCACAGATGAGCAGGTTTATGCATTGCCCAGGAGTCAAGCATTGGCAGGCAGTTAAGCGCATCTTTCGCTATTTCAGTGGTACTCGGCTACTTGGGTTGTTTTATCCCAGGGGGGGATCACTACCGCCAGATTTGCATGCTCTTTCTAACATGGGTTGGTCGCTATGACACTTGTATGTCCACTAGTGGCTTTTGCTTCATGCTTGGTAGCTCATGTATATCTTGGTTGAGCAAGAAGAAGCCTACTGTGGCCACTTCTAGTTGTGAGGCTGAGTATAGGGAAGCTTTCACAGCGACTGTTGAGTGTGTGTGGCTCAGTGCCTTATGGCTGATTTGGGTGTTGGTCAGACTTCTTCCACCACCATCTTCACTGATGGTCAGAGCGCATTGGCAGTTGCGAGGAACCCTATGTTCCATGCTCGCACTAAGAACATTGAGGTGCATTATCACTATGTCAAGGAGAGGTTCTCTGCTGGGGAGATCTGCTTGGCATATGTGCCCACGAAGGAGAACATTGCAGACCTTTTCACAAAGGCTTTGCCTAGGGAGAAGTTTGAAGCTTTCCGCAAAGCTTTGGGCTTACTTCCTTTTGTGGAGTGATTTCCACATAGCTTGGCACTTCCTTATACATGAGTGCCAACTCCTTGTTCACCGCATAACTCCCTCCCAGGGGGATTTGTTGATATATTTAGGTAGTGATGTGTGTGAACACACTAGGACTGCCGGGGCACTTTTTTCCCTCTTTAGGAGGTTTTTTCCCCCCCACTTGTAAATATGCCTATTGCCCTAATGGGCTACTTATCTTTGTACATTCTCTAGTAATACATTTAGTATTGTGTGTTGTGCTCCAAGCTTCTTCTTCTTCCTTGTGCTATTCGCGTGCTTCGGAAGACATCTAACTCCAACACAGCCCACCATGAGAATCATGTTAGTTTATTGTGCACCTAGATATACTATAAACCCTTTCGAGTTTCATCATGGATATTCTTCATCATCGTGTTCCGGTACCACATACCAAGAACTTTATAAAGTCCACTAGCTATGAAGACTCATGTCCTCGAAGATCTAAAGAGCATCAATCAAGGCTTGTGATTTCCACAAGAAGAATCCAATGAATCCTCATGCTAGAGAACATGGCGACTTCTAGTGGAACTCAATGCTTGAGGGGGGAGGTAATGTCATGGAGACAGATGAAGAAACCTTGACCAATCCTAGATTATATATGGATTTACTATATCTCATGATTGGTTTACAATTTGGAGAATCTAATGCTACCATCATGTCCGAAACATGGAAAACCCTAAGTTGGACTATCTACTTGCTTCATTCTAATATCCAAAGGTCTTCTTTTGGATTGTTCATATCATTGATGACATCACCAATTCATAATTACCCTTGAACATCTATATAAGGAGGACTTGACCAATCATATCGTAAATCTTGCCAATCCTAGTCTTGGACGCTCGAGTGACGATCTCCAAATAAGTAATTTCCAAGTTCTAATTATTGTTCTAGTCTTATTTCTTGTTCTAGTCTTGTCTAGTCTATTTCTTTGAACATCTTGTCTTGTTCTCTTGTAATTTTGTAGTACAAGATCTTGTCTAGTTATTTCTTGTACCTAGTTCATCTCCCTTAAGGGAACAAACCCTAGCTTTCTTCTAGTCTCATCAGGCATCAAATTGATATTGTATCCTCCATCAAGCATCACACATGAGATTCTAATCACATACGAATATAGTAAATAAAAAACTTTTGAAGCCTCTTATATGTGCACGAGGGAAATTGATCACAAAGCCTTCTAAAATCATTTCTTTGATCTCCTCTACAACTCCTTTCTTTGATCTCATTACTTGCATGTGCCGAGTAAGAAAACCATTCCAATTCCTTCCACTATTACATGTCCCTCCACTATTCTAGTCCCCACCATGCATTTTAAATGTAGGGGATGTAAATGGGTAGGACACAAAATCATACAAGTCCTTGAAGGATTCGTTTTTGAACATGTAGTATATGCAATTCAACGATGATGGACCTCCCCACTAACTTAACTGACACTTATGTACCTCTCTAGATACTTAAACTCACATAGAAGCAAGAGCCACACAGACTAGAAGACAATAAAGCAAGATAATCAATTAAAACTCTAATGCCAACATTACAAGATAAACTACTAAAGAAATCTCTTGTCACAAGAGCACCAAAAGAGAGATAAGGATAACAAAAAGAAGGAAGAGAACAACCAACTAGGGATGATGAAGAACAGAACAAGATAGGGAAGGTGCATTACAATGAGAAGATGTTAAAACAGATAGTGAGGTGATTAGTGATACAAAGGTGAACCACAAAGACCAAACACAATGATACCATGATGAATAACACAAGACCCTAACAAATTACAATGCTCAACTACACTCCGATGCATTGTTGCTCTAGTGGTCAACTACTGAAATGGTGAGCTTTCGAATAGATGTTATAATATAGAGAACAATCTCCTTTGATATCTTTGTGTATGTTGATATATTCAATCTCATGCCTGAAGTCACTTCTTCTTCTCCTTATCTTCAAATGTGTATTCCAAGCCTCCACTATGCATGCCACCTTTCTTCATGATGCATCACCACTCCATGTCTTTGACACATTGGAGGTAGCGGGTCTCAAAATCACTGAAATGCTAGTATGAGGTATGCTCCATCAAAGTTTAGCACTTCTCTTTATATCGATGCAGGTGCAAGTGCCACAAGGGGAGAGAAACTACAACACTTCCACCAAGAGAGAAGAGAAAGGACAAAAATTGATCTCCACCTTTCTAAAACTTTTTGAGACTTGGTCTTCACTTTCCATGATCGAATCTTTGAACTCATGAAGTTTAGAGGCTTCCTCAAGATGCATCCCTTTTTTTTGGTGGTGGGTGCACGGGCTTTTCCTTTCACCTCATATGAGGTTTGGCTTCCTTCTAGTAAGCCAACAAAGATGAGAGGATGTAGAAGCTACCTTGAAGTATATGCAAACTTTTTTTTTGGGCGGAAGTATGGGATGGGTTTGTCTTGTCGATTCTCTCTAGAGTACATCTAGTGAAGCAAAGAGTTCAAAAACATCATCAAGATGCATGCAAATGCTTTTTTTTACCAAGGTCAAGTGCATCGTTTAAGCATCTTGTAGCCAAAATATCTCAAAAAAATGTTGGTGCAATTCACAAGCCTAGACATTTGGCTTGAGGGATACCTTGAAGTCCATACACACATGAAGAAGCATAGGAACATATGCTAGTGGTTAATTACCACTTTACCTCTTTGTAAAAGTCACATTTGACTTGGAATCTTTGTAAACACCTACCAAAAGGAATTCATGGAAAAAGGCTAGCTTTGATTGATAGAATATCTCCCAGAATATAGGAGCTTGATCATAGGGAGCCAAAAATTTGAATTTGAATTCAAATTTTTACTCAATCACTATAAAAATGATCATGAAAAAGTCGAGGTTAGAACTCATCACTCCCGAGCTTCTCATTGTTGTTTCTGAGTGTGTGAGGCCTATGCTCTTGCCCACACCTATCTACACCACTAGGCAATGATATTCATGCCAATGGTATTGTATACAAGTGTTCATTAATACATATAGTCACATTGTTCATCTCTGAGTTCTCTGTCATACTACTGGAAAGTCTGTCAACTTGTGCAGAGCATATCTCAGTCATTTCTCCATCAAATTCAAAGATCTAAAGCTTGTTGGAACCAGCGCAAAGTCATCTACATGCTGGAAAATTTTGAAGAGATTCTATTGAGCCATTTCAGAGAAAAGCTCGTCGATGTGATCATTGGTCAAAGCCTACAACAGTCCTAAAAAATCGGGGGTAAAGGTTTATTTGCTAAATTGATTTCTCTAAGCATAGTTGATCTTTTTACATCATTCCACTTGGAATAGTTAGCTTGCTAAGCTAATTAGATACCCCTAAAAGGAATTTTTCCAATTCCTACTGTGCTAGTCATACTGAGCAAAAGATCCAACAGGTGTCAAGACATAAATAGAAGGTTTTCTTGAGATCTTGAGATTCAAAGTTATCTGTTTTGATTCAATCTTTACATACATCATTTCCAAAGTACATAGGCCATCTTATGGTGTCATTGGAAAGCTAAGGAGGTCCGCTTGTCAACTCTAAAGCATCTGAGGGCTGGTACAAAGCAGAATTTGGCAGTACCTACTCAATCTCTTGGAGCATCCATCCATCATTCCCAATAGTGGTATCAGAGCAAACTAAGGTAAAATGGGAGATGGTTTTCCTTCATTTATTGATAAATTGGACAGGAACAACTATCAGGCATGGTCTCTAAGGATGAAGACCTAGCTACAAGGAAGGAGTCTGCATGGGTACATCTCAGGAGATGAGGAATTGCCCTCATTCAAAACAAGAGGATTGCCAACAAAGGAAGAACATGAAAAGCTCAAAAACATGGCGTGCTAAGGATGCACTGGCAAGGTCTTATTTACTAAACTCCATCTCTGATTTTCTTTTGCCACACATTAGGAACTGTAAGACATCCCAAGAGACTTGGGAAACCTTGTCATCTTATTTTTTTTCCAACACAAGGGCTAGAAAAAATCAGTTGTGGATTGAATTCACCACATTAAGGAAGCAACCTAAGCAGGCTGTCTCAGAGTTTGTGACCAAGATTAAAGATGTAGCAGATCAGTTAGCAAGCATAGGAGAAGAGATTGAAGAAGAGAAGATTGTATAGAAAGTGATCAATGGGATCAAAGCTGATGACAAATGGGAAAGCTTCACCACCGCCATGGACCTTTACATGGACATGCAAATTCCAGATCTTACAACTCTCATGGGGCAATTATTCATTCATGAAGCAAAGCTCAACAAAAATGGAGACATATCCGAAGGTAATAACTCTTCTGCCCTATATACTGATAAAAAGTCTAAAGATAAAAGCAAGAACAAAAAGGTGGAAGATGAAGGCACTACCTCCAAAGCCAACTATGAAGGGAGAGGTAGATCATTAAGAGGAAGGGGCAGAGGAGGTAAGCAAGGTAGGGGGAGATCCTATAACTCCTCACCATGCAACATTTGTGGTTTATCAAATCACACTACAGATGAGTGTTTCAGGAATTATAAGAATCAGGGAGGAAGAGGATATCAAAGAGGTGGATACTCACAGTCAAGAGGTAGATTCAACCATCATCAAGGCTACAACAACAACTACAACAATTACAACAACAACTACAACAATTACAACAACAACTACAATGGAAATTACCAAGGAGGATTCAAATCCAGAAAGGACAACAACAACTATACAGAAGAGCAAGATGATTCTCTTCTAATCATGAACATGACTTCAAAACCAGGTACTAATGATGACCACCTATTCTACATTGACTCAGGATGCTCAAATCATGTGGCTGGCAATGTAGCACTACTCTGATCTTGAGGAACCAAAAGGTAAGCATCAAGTACAAGAAGGTGATGACACCAAGCACTCTGTAGTTAAAGTTGGAAATGTTAAGACTTGTGATGGAAATCAGAACTTGTTGAGTAGGGTACTCTATGTACCAACCATTACAAAGAATTTGATGAGTGTTGGACAGATTGTGGAGAAAGGTTTGTAGGTTAGATTCAACCAATTTGGAGCATTTGTGGAGGATCCAAGGCATGGATTCAAGAGGATTGCTAAAGGAGAAAAATCAGGTAGACTTTTCACTTTTGAGCTAGAACACACAAAGAATATTGCACTATACAGTTATAAAGATCAAACACTTTCAGAGCTTGAGATTTGGCACAAGAGATTAGGGCATGTAGGAGAAAGAACCTTGAAGCAGATATGCAAGGATCAATGTGTAATTGGAATACCAACTGTTTCTAAACAACATATGATATATAAATGTAGTGCTTGTCAATTTGAGAAGTCTTGCAGGTTACCCTTCTCAAGGAAAGGTTACCTCTCCATGAAGACTATCTAGAGCTTGTCCATACAGATGTATGGGGACCAAGCAATGACCCCTCAATATCAAGATCAAGGTACTATGTATCTTTTATTGATGATTATAGCAGGTGGACTGTATTGTACTTCATGAAGCACAAGGATGAGGTGTTTAATTGCTTTAAAAAATATCTTGCACTTGTTGAGAATCAGACAGGGAAGAATTTGAAGAGGCTAAGGTCAGATGGAGGAGGTGAGTACTTCTCCAATGAGTTTAAAGACTTCTTGCAGGACACAGGCATTAAAAGAGAAATCAGCACAAGGTATACTCCTGAACAGAATGGGGTAGCTGAGAGAAGAAATAGGCTAATTGTTGAAACAGCTAGGTCTATGTTGAATGAGAAAAAAATACCCAATTACCTATGGGCAGAGAGTGTATCTACTGCCGCTTATCTCATAAACAGGTTACCATCTAAGTCATTTGATGGGATGACACCCTATGAAGCATGGCATGGTAAGAGACCTTCACTAGACCATTGCAAGATATTTGGATGTGTAGCATATGTACACATTCCTTCTCATATAAGAGGTAAACTAGACCCTAAGGCTGAGAAGTGCATTTTTATTGGATATGATCTAAATCAAAAAGGATACAGGTTTAACAACCCTTCCAATAAGCGATTCATGGTTAGTAGAGATGTTGTATTTGATGAAAATGATTCTTGGTGTGAGAATGAATGCAGGAAGGTTAAACTACCCTATGACTTGGAAGAGGAGTTTCCAAGTCTTGCTAAGGAGGAACCCATCCAGAATGAAGACTCAAATTCAGATGATGAAGACACTATCAACCTTGAAGAGTTCAAGGCATGGAAGTCAAAGGGCAAAATGAAGATGAAGAAGCTTGAAGACATACCTAAATCTTCAACTCAATCAATTAGAAGATCACAAAGAGAAAGCAAAAAACCTATCAGATATGGGTATGATACATCTCTTGTTACTAAACACTCTGTTTATCTTGCCAAAGATTTGTCAATTGAAGAATCAGGATCATATGAAGAAGCCATAACCAAGACAGAATGGAAAGAAGCTATGGATGAGGAGATTGAAAGAAATTCTGATGGGTCAATCAACAGGTATAAAGCCAGACTGGTAGCCAAGGGTTTTGCACAAACCCAAGGCATTGATTATGAAGAGACATTCTCACCTGTGGCCAAGATGCCAACTATCAGAGTGTTTGTAAGTGTGGATGCATCAAAAAATTGGAATATGTACCAATTAGATGTCAAGAATGCTTTCTTGAATGGATGGATTTCAGAGGAGGTATCTATGTCACAACCTGTTGGCTATGAGGACCCTAATAAGGTAACATATGTGTGCAAATTGAATAAAGCTTTATATGGATTGAAGCACGCACCTAGGGCATGGAATCACAGGTTAACCACATACCTCCAAGACCAAGGTTTTGTCATGAGCAAGGCTGATACTTCTCTATTCATCAAGAGAAGTAATTCAGATGTAATATACCTATGTGTTTATGTTGATGACATCATACTTATAGGTAATGATGTCAATGGAATCAGACAAATCAAGAGCCAGATGATGAAGGAGTTCAAGATCAATGATCTTGGTCTATTAAAGTATTTTCTTGGGCTTGAGTTAGTCTATACTAACTCTGGAATATACATTACTCAGAAAAAATACATTCAGGATATGTTGAAGAAATTTCATTTACAGGATGCCAAAGTTGCAAGTACTCCAATGGAGGTAAACCTAAAGCTAAGTGCCCATGAAGGTGATGAAGTTAATGACATTACAGGTTACCAAAGCATGGTCGGTAGCTTAAATTATGCTACTTTAACAAGGATAGACATTGCATATGGAGTTAGTGTGCTAAGTCAGTTTATGCACAAGCCAAGGGTACCTCACTTAGAAGATGCCAAGAGAATCTTGAAGTATCTCAAGGGTACACAACATCATGGTTTGTATTTCCCTTACACTTCATATATTGATATCAAAATTTACTCAGATGGAGATTGGGCAGGATGCAAGGATGATAGGAGGAGCACTTTTGGATACATTTCATTTGCAGGTGACAAGCCAATATCATGGTCCTCAAAGAAGCAACCTACTGTTGCTTTATCCTCTACAGAGAGAGAGTATAGAGGATTGGCAAATGCCACTCAAGCAGTCGTATGGATCAAAATTTTGTATATAGAATTGGGTTTATATACTAGGTCACCAATAATCTTTGGAGGTAATACAAGCTCACTTCACCTTGCAGCTAATCCTATCTACCATGCTAGGACCAAACATATAGAGGTCCATTATCATTATGTAAGAGAGAAGTTGATAAGCAAGGATATTCAACTAACCTATGTATCAACCAACATGCAGTGTGCAAATTTGTTGACTAAAGCTTTGGATGGAACCAAACTTTGCGGGTTCAAAGCAATGATTGGATTGCAGGATATACATGAAGACTGGAGATGAAGACCAAGCCAAAATGTTTGGCTTGAGGGGGAGCTGTTGGTGCAATTCACAAGCCTACACATTTGGCTTGAAGGATACCTTGAAGTCCATACACACATGAAGAAGCATAGGAACATATGCTAGTGGTTAATTACCACTTTACCTCTTTGTAAAAGTCACATTTGACTTGGAATCTTTGTAAACACCTACCAAAAGGAATTCGTGGAAAAAGGCTAGCTTTGATTAATAGAATATCTCCCAGAATATAGGAGCTTGATCATAGGGAGCCAAAAATTTGAATTTGAATTCAAATTTTTACTCAATCAATATAAAAGTGATCATGAAAAAGTCACGGTTAGAACTCATCACTCCCGAGCTTCTCATTGTTGTTTCTGAGTGTTTGTGAGGCCTATGCTCTTGCCCACACCTTTTAGGCAATGATATTCATGCCAATGGTATTGTATACAAGTGTTCATTAATACATATAGTCACATTGTTCATTTCTGAGTTCTCTGTCATACTACTTGAAAGTCTGTCAACTTGTGCAGAGCATATCTCAATCATTTCTCCATCAAATTCAAAGATCTAAAGCTTGTTGGAACCAGCTCAAAGTCATCTACATGCTATCAAAATTTGAAGAGATTCTATTGAGCCATTTCAGAGAAAAGCTCATCGAGGTGATCACTGGTCAAAGCCTGCAACAGTCCTAAAAAATCGGGGGTAAAGGTTTATTTGCTAAATTGATTTCTCTGAGCATAGTTGATCTTTTTACATCATTCCACTTGGAATAGTAGCTTGCTAAGCTAATTAGATACCCCTAAAAGGAATTTTTCCTATTCCTATTGTGTTGGTCATACTGAGCAAAAGATCAAGCAGGTGTCAAGACATAAATAGAAGGTTTTCTTGAGATCTTGAGATTCAAAGTTATCTGTTTTGATTCAGTCTTTACCTACATCATTTCCAAAGTACATATTAGGCCATCTTATGGTGTCATTGGAAAGCTAACGAGGTCCACGTACAACTCTAAAGCATCTGAGGGCTCGTACAAAGCAAGATTTGGCAGGACCTACTCAATCTCTTGGAGCATCCATCCATCATTCCCAACAAGAAATCCCTTCTACATGAGCCAAAATCGAAAAAATACTACAATTTTAAGGGATAAAATCCTCAGACTTACCAGACTCCTGCTCACTTGGATAGCAAGTAAAAAGCCTCTTTTTTTCTAATTTTGACGAGGTAATTGCAAATGTCTACAAAAGAAAATGATAAAAATTAACAATTTCAATGCAAAATCACTCCAAGAATAGGGTGAAGCTCTAATTTGCACCCTTTTAAGGAACCGTCCTAAGCCACACTACTACAATTTTCAAGGTTAATTACAAGAAGTTACATCATTTGGCATTACAATAACCTTCACGTGTTTTAAGGGTAGAGTACTCAAGAATATACTCAGGAGTATCTCTTGCTATCCATGCCTCAAAGAGATACCTTGGATGATGTCATTAATTAATCAATTTAATGTGAGAATCAATTGTTCAAAGAAAGCCAAGTCCAATAACTAGAATAGTCAAGACACTCTTTCTCAAGAATTCAAACCAATAATCTTCTAAGCCCAAAAAATCATTATAAATGACATGGAGTACACATATTATGAAGATAACAATAAGGTAAAGGACAACGAGAAGGTCATGTTAAATGAAGGAGGTGTGCTCACTCAAGTCTCTCCATCAAAGGGCTTGGACACAAATTAATGTACAACTAGATGTTTAAAGGATTTATTTTTCAAAGAGTCCATGTTATTAGATATCAAATGAATCATACCAAAGGAAAAAAACACCAAAAAGAAGGGATTATGCTTTTATTATGGAGATTGTGATCATATAGTATTCAAATGTCCTTAGAAGAAGAAACAAGTTGGATTCAATTCATCCACAATATTCAACATTCCGTATCAAGAGAATCATCATCTGATTCAAGAGTCTAATATGTCCCATCATGATAATCATGCACATGATTCCATACCTATATCTATTGCAAACCCTTCCCAATTTCATCATGGATAGCGATCATTATCATGTTTTAGTACCACATACTAAGAACTCTTTAAGGAGTAAGAGCTTAGAGCTATCAAGAATCAAGTCTTAGAAGATCTTAAATTCATATGACCACTCCTTGTGGAACTCCTAGCTTGAGGGAGAGGTGATGTCATGGACACTAAGGAAAATATATCGAATTTATTCTAGATTCCATGTGACTTTTCATATCTCATGGTTGCTCAAGATTTTGAGAAATCTAACATTACCATTGCCTTTGGAGCATGCAAAAACATTGAGAATGACTTTATGTATGCCTTTTTCAACATTGAAAGACCTTGTTTCAACTTGCTAACATCATCAATGACATAATTTGACAACACTCCCGTTGATAACCACCCTTGTACACCTATATAAGGAGGGCTTGGCCACGAAGATCCTCAGACTTTCCAATGCTAGTCTTGGGAGCTCAATTCTCCAAGTAAGTAGTTTCCAAGTTCCGATTCTTATTCTTGTCTAGCTCATTGTTCTAGTCTTGTCTAGGCTAGACTCTAAAAATCTTGTCTTCATCTTGTAATCTTGTAGTACGAGTTCCTATCTAGTTCTATCTTGTATCTTGTGCATCTCCATCAAAGGTGATCTTGTAGTTCTGATATCATGTTTCCTATCTATGGACCTCGATTGTGGGATCTCATATATCCTTTCTAGCTGTGTTATTAATATCTATCAATCCCACGTCATGG
This sequence comes from Ceratopteris richardii, assembly GCA_020310875.1. NCBI lineage: Eukaryota > Viridiplantae > Streptophyta > Polypodiopsida > Polypodiales > Pteridaceae > Ceratopteris > Ceratopteris richardii. The sequence continues at coordinate 167,895,486 of CM035415.1, forward strand.
GAATTCTTGCATCTGTTACATATTCTTGTAGCATGTTCCCTTGCATGGGTGATCTTATCAGAAACATATTCCATTAACCTTGCCTACTCTAGTCAGACGGCACACTCTAATGTTCCCCTGACATCTACAAGTGCACGGATGAGTTTTGCATGTCTAATAATGGATTACAAGCTTTGATGTCACTGTAACAAGTCTAGATAGTGTCAAATTGAATAAATAAAATCCAACAATGCCAATAATTCGATACATGAAAACACCTCTATCATGATCATGTGTCATATCGTACGTGTATCATGTTTTGTCTCCCATGTGAATAAGAAAATCATCCCTTGCCACATCATCATTAAGCTTCTTGAACATATGCCATGTCATAGTTTGCATGATTGATGATGTCATCATGGAACATTATAGAAGAATCTTGGCCACCCCTATCAACACTTCTATAAAGAGGAGGCTCACTATAGAGATCCTCACTCTTTCCCATGTCATTCTTGAGAGCTCAAGGAGTGGTAACCTCCAAGAGGGTATTTTTTTAGTTCCAACTCTTGTCTCTTTCTAGATCCTAGGTCTACTTTTGCCTAGTTTAGCTCCTAGCCTTCTTATCTCGTTGTCTTGTAATCTCAAAGGAAGAGATCCTATGTAGTCTTGTTTGTATCTTGTTCACATCTCCCTCAAAGGAGATACTCTAATCTTGATATTATGTTGTTCATACCCATGATCCCATGTTGTGGAATCTCTTGCATCTTACCTAGTCATAGTATCTATAAATATGGTCTTTGGTTTAGGGATCCCTTGTATCTTATCTATCTCTTTATTCCATGCCTCATAGTCCATAAGTATCAAGTTGTGGAACATCTAGTAATCATTTGACATGATATATTGTATCTCTTGAAGTTTTGGCAAAACTATCTTGTAACAATATTTAGGCATCATGCAGAACACACTAGAAAACATTGTGGCTTTACTTTAGAACCTCCAACAACAAGCTGAGGACTTGACTCAATGAAAGATGTGATTCGAGATTGAACATTCCATGTTTCTAGGCTGGATATTCCATGCAATGCAAGAATAAATTACGAATGTACATTGGAAACAACACAAACAACACAAGGAAGAAGAAGAAAATTGGGAGCACAATACACAAATTGATACTAACTGTGAAATGTACAATAATGAGTAGCTCATTAGGGGTGGGGAAAATGTGCTCCTCTGGTTTTGAGTGTGTTCACGCACATCACTACTAAATTATACTATCACTTATGAGAGGTCTTAAGTGTGTTCACACACATCACTACTAAATTATACTATCATTTATGAGAGGTCTTACGAGTGTTCACACACATCTCTGCTAAATTATACTAGCACTTATTATTCTCTCTAAATCCTTTTGCAAGAGCTTGTATCCACCTAGCTATCTTCTCTTCCTCCACCTAACTAAACTTATAAGGTTGGTGGGAGACGAGTTGGTTACCCAGCACAAGCTCTATCATGTAATCTAATGCCAACCCATGAGACAAAGGAAGTCCATCCGATAGAGCTGGTGGAAACAAAGGTACTGATAGGATCGACCATATAAAAAATTGGAATTTCTGAGAATTTTGTAGTCAGCGCGGACTGTTCTGCCATGTCAGGTAGGGTCGTAAAGCTTTTTGTCGTCTTGTCCACTTTTCCAACAGGAATGCTTGTTGAGTCATTGAACTTTTGTTAACCTGTCCACCAATCAAGTTTATATTGAGGGCGATTGACTGCAGCATCCGGCTTCGATGGTCTTGAGGATCAGTTAGTAAGGGCCTTTGAGCATGTGTTGCCCCTAATCCAGCATCAGTCCTTCTGAAACCAGCCCGTCAATTCTCTGGGCGTCTTCCTTCCGGTTGTGGGCTGTCCTTCGCACAAGGGCGTCGAATTGAGGGTCCTTATGTTCCGTGATGCGCCATGATGCATCACGTGCTTCGGCTATCAACGCCATTGGACAAGGTGCTTGCGCAGTGCGCTTGTTAAACTGATTAAAAAAAGGCGTTCGCAGATAGAGTTCACCTTCGTGATCAGAGGTACGAAGCGATCTTCGAGAAAGGGAAGTGGATATGATGCAAAAATGAACAGATGGAGAGAAAAGAGCCCGAGAAGGACAAAATAAGAAGAGAACTAGCTCATGATGAAGGGAAGGGTACGTAAATCAACAGTAAGAGCAGAATATTAGGGATGTGTCTATCTTGTTTGTCTCCAAGCAAGTGCGAGCTCACCAGAAATTTCGACGATGCATTAGTTGTATGCGGGCATTCAGAATTTCACAGACCGATAACAATGATAGACATAGAGACAGTGAAGGCAAAACTTAAGCAGATGAAGATTCTTACGTATTCGAGAGACATTAGGAGCTTCATTCTGAACTTCGTCGGCAACTTGAAGGATACCATTGATATCAGAGGCTTGCTCAAGGGATGCGGGCACGGAATATGGGAAATCCAACTTGAGTGAATGTTGTCGAATAACAGACAATACAATACGTCTCCAATTATCCAGTATCCACTCTTCTTTCTTCCTTCGAGTACGATCTGACATTGCTGCGATCAACTATAGCAGCTTCCTCTACTCAGAGAACCAGCTCTCTCTCTCTCTCTCTCTCTCTCTCTCTCTCTCTCTCTCTGGTATTTAACAGCAAGTTGTTGAGCAGCTGATGCGCTCGGGAGACTTATCCGGCCAGGTGTGAGTGACGACCAGGACCGCAAAATGGAATCTGTCCTCTGCTTCGGCACTCTGGATGCAAGCATATAATTTTTAGCGCAATGCAGAATGTTCTCACAAATTGACCCTCTTACTTAGCCAAGGCAGTAGGATCGTGCACTGTTTGGGGGTCCATTCATAAGCACCCTCCGTAATTTTAATTCCAAAGCACACGATCTTCATCACTAAATAGAGGAAGCATATATTTCAGCGCCCCTGCTACATCTCACAACCACCGGGTATAAAGCGATCAAAACTAAAAGCCATACGAGAGACGTTAGGAGCTTTATCATGTACATGTACTCCATTTGCGATCAGATAGTATTGATATTACAGGCTTGCCCAAGGGAGGCGAAAACCGAATCTGGAAATGCGATGTACATATACTCCATTGGCAACCTCAACATAGTACTGATATTAGAGGCTTGCCCAAGGGAGGCGGATACTGAATCTGGAAATCCGACATGCATGAAGGTTGCGCAATAACGGACGATACAACGTCTGACATTGCTACGGTCAACTATATCTACCTCCTGAGAGAACCAGCTCTTTCTCTATCACACACACACAGGTTTTTAAATTGTCGAGCAGCTGATGCACTCTAACAACGTTCCCCGCTGGTGTGAGAGACGACCAGCAGCGCAAAATGGATTCTGTCATCTTGACTCCTGAGTTCGCACTGTGAATGGAAGCATATACTTTTCGCGCAAGGCAGATCGTTTTCGCAAATCGACCCTCTTACTTAGTCAAGGCAGATCGTGCTCGGCTTGGGGGTCCATTCATAGGCAGTCTCGGTAATTATAATTTCAAAGGACACATTCTTAATCATTAATAGAGAAAGCATATAATTGAAAGCATCTAACTGTATAGAAATGCAATCTAAAAGAATAAACAGATATTTAACAGAGATCTGCACAAATAGAGTGACATATGTTTTTTCATAGGTGCAAAATCCCTGTGATATTCCCCTTTGCGCGCGGACACACACACACACACATATATATACATATATATATATATATATATATACACATATATATATATATATATATATATATGCATTAAAAGAGCCCTTTGGATGAAATTTTTTATTAGCTATAAGCCAATAGAACTCACACAACTTTTGAAAGAGAATGTATAAGTGAATGTCCCTCAATTCATTAAACATCTTCATTTTGGCTTTTTCTTTGGTTAGGTGGAAGAGGTATAGAGCTTCTCATCCTATTTTAGTTCTTTCTTTCATGTCTCTTTCAAAGTAAGCATTCTTTTTTATACTACATATGGGACACTTGTAATCTCCAAGTGACTATAAAGATTTGGCACTTATTCTTTGTTGTACTACACATAGACCACTTGCAACCTTAAAGGCACATATGCTTAGTAGACACAGTAAGCATTCTTATTTATACTACATATAGGACACTTGCAATCTCCAAGTAACTATAAAAGATTTGGTACTTATTCTTTGGTGTACTACACATAAGGCACTTGCAACCTTAAAGGACTGGTCGGATGGTCCTTTTAATAGAAAATTCATATGCTCGGTAGACAAAGCCCTAAAATATAATTCAATTATTTTCTCTTTTGCTAGTCGAAAATAAAGTATGATAAATTTTGCTTTTTTATCATGAAAAACGTGAAGAAATCAAGTCAAAGAGAGAAAAGAAGAAAGAAATCATCATAATCTTTGAAACGCAATAGTAATAGCTCTCAGAGCACTTAATGTGATTTCAAGCTTTGACTTCTTGATCAGCTCTTACTATCACTTAGAATTTTAATTACTGGTTGTCCTGTCAATCTTGCTCTTGATGTCACTACCAATTATTTTGTCCCTCTTGACATTATTATATATTTTGCTCCTAAGCTTCTTCTTTTTCATTTTGTCTATGTTGCTTCCACATAGAGAGTACATTTTGGTAGCGAAAAATAAACGTAGGTCCATGAGGGCACTTTTCTCTCTTTAGGAGCTTTTTTTCTTCTTCATTGTGTTGTTTATGTGACTTTTTGTTCGCTACTCTGAGCAATATTCACTCAATGCTCTCCTTAAAAGAAATTTGTTGAAGATTACAAAGTGACTGTGTGTGCAACTCACCTCCCATTCTTTATATCCGTTGGAGTTTGAGGTCTGTGAAAGCACATGAAAAGCACAAGGAAGAAGAAGCTTGGAGCACAACACACAATACTGAATGTATTACCACTAGAATGTACAAAAATAGTAACCCATTAGGGCAATAGGCATATATGCAAGTCGGGGGAAAAAACCTCCTAAAGAGGCAAAAAAGTGCCTCGGTAGTCCTAGTGTGTTCACACACATCACTACCTAAATATATCAACAAAGCCCCCCAAGGAGTGATGCGGTGAACAAGGAGCTAGCACTCATGTATAAGGAAGTGCCAAGCTATGTGGAATCAATCCACAAAAGGAAGTAATCCCAAAGCTTTGTGAAAAGCTTCAAACTTCTCCCTAGGTAGAGCCTTCATGAAAAGGTATGCAATGTTCTCCTACATGGGCACATATGCCAAGTTGATCTCTCCAGTAGAGAACCCTATAGTCAACCTCACATCTGGAAGTGGCCACAGTAGGCTGCTTCTTGCTCAACCAAGATACATGAGCTACCAAGCATGAAGCAAAAGACACTAGTGGACACATGAGTGTCATAGCAACTAGCCCAATCAGAGTAAAAAAAAGCATGTAAATCTGGCAGTAGTGATCCCCCCTTGGGATAAAACAATCCAAGTAGCTAGGTACCACTCAAGTAGTGAAAGATGCACTTAACCACCTACCAATGCTTGACACCTGGGCAAAGCATAAACCTGCTCATGTGTGTGATAGGAAACTGAATATCTGGTCGAGTAATGCATAAGTAAATCAAGCATCCAACAGTCTACTGATAGAGAACAACATCAAATGCATCTCTAGCATCATGAAAACTCAATCATAGACCTATCTCCATGGGATTGGCAATAGGTTTGCAATCTTCAAGGGCAAAATGCTACAATAATGTGTCAATATATTTTGTTTCACATAGAGCTATTCCACCATCAACTTGCATAAACTCGATGCCCAAATAATGATTCAAATGCCCCAAATCCGACATCTCAAATGAGGCATACAAATCAGCCTTAAAATCAGCAATATGCTTCTCATGAGGACTAGTGAGAAGCATGCAATCAATATACACAACAATGATCAGAAGCACATCATTAGCATGCTTAACATATAAGGTGCTTTCAGTTAGACTATTCTCAAAACCATGTGCAATCAAATAGGCATGTATCTTTTCATAGCAAGCATGTGGTGCTTGCTTTAAACCATATAATGCCTTATTTAACCTGCACACATGGTTTTCATGCCCTCTCTGCACAAAGCCATGGGGCTGAAAAACATATACTTGTTCATGAAAATCACCATTCAAAAACACGATTCTAATGTCCACTTGATGTACATTCCAACCATGATGAGCTGCAAGTGCACAGATGCTATGAACAGTAGTCATTCGACATGTAGGAGCAAAGGTTTCATCAAAATCAATGCCTCTTTCTTGTGCATAACCATTTGCAACAAGCCTAGCCTTATACTTGTCAATTGTTCCATCATGCTTACACTTTCGCTTGTATACCCACTTAGTGCCAATGACCTTTTAGCCAGGAGGCAAGTCACATAAAGACCAGGTATCATTCTTCATTATAGCATCATATTTAGAGTACATAGCAACCATCCAATTTTTTGAATTTTGTGCTTCATCAAATGAAACAGGCTCATTCTCATCACAGAGACTAGACACAACCATAGCATAGCAATGTGATGCAAAAGAGGCACTATGAAAGCCTGAACGAGTACGATATGATAGAGGTGTATCTATTTTTTATCACACAAAGTGTGCACAAGCCATTTTGGCATAGTTTTTGCCTCCTCATATCATCTAACTAGCTTTGCTTTTAGAACTGTACCCAAAAAAAATACATTTCACTGCTTTATCATCCAATTTCTTTTGTTGCTGTTCAGGCTCTAATGCATATGCTAGACAACCAAAAACATGCAAGTGAGCAAAAGATTGCTTTGCGACCATGCCAAGCCTCATATGGAGTGAGAGACGGCAATGCTTTAGTGGGACACCTGCTAAGTACAGATGCTACACACATGATAGCCTCAAGCCAGAAACTATGTGGTAAAGCTTGACTCTTGACCATACACCTCTCCATCTCCATGAGTGACTTGTTCTTTCATTCAGAAAATCCATTTTATTGAGGTGTATATGCCAATATACACTGATGTTTTATACCACATTCAGCCAGAAATCCATTAAAGTCAGAAGACATATATTCCCCCTCGATCAGAATGGAGGGTGCCCATTTTACATGTTGACAGATTTTCCGTCAAAACCAAAAACTCTTTGAAGCACATAAACACTTCGGACTTTGCATTCAATGGATATACCCATGCATGCCTGGAAAAATCATCGATGAAAGTCATGAAGTAAAGATAGTTCCCAAAAGAAGGTGTATGCATAGGACCATAAAGATCGGAGCTGCAATTTTTTAGTAGCTCAAAACTGAACCATCTTTTGGGAAGGAGGAACGTTGCATTTTTCCCAAAATATAGCCTTCACATACATGTTTATCAGGTGCCTCAAGTTTTGGCAAGGAGGACACCATTTCAAATTTCTATAGGTGTAGCAAACTAGCAAAATTAAGATGACCAAAGTGTGCATGTCAAAGCTTTGCATCTGATATAGCCTGAGAATCATGTACTGCACATGTTGAATCATTCACAGATTTTTCATAGTCTATGAGCTTATACAGCCCACGACATAAAATGCCAGAAGCAATAATCACGTCGCCATTGCTAGATCATGAACTGTACATCTGTCATCAATAAATTTCACAACCAAGCCAATCTTGGCTAAAGCTAAAACTAATAACATATTCTTCTTGATGCGTGGCACACATAAAGCATCCGACAATGTAAATGAAGTACCATCAGCAATAGTCAAAATGACCTTAGCAACTCCCATAATATGATAAGAGTAGTTGTTGGCACATGTGACAATATTCCTTCTAGGAGTAGGCTTAAGTGAAGTGAAGAAACTGCGTTGCAAGGTAATATGTTTGGTTGCCAGACCATCAAAGTACCAAACATCTTAGTTTATTGCTGACATAGAATATTCATGAGAAGATGGGTCAAAAATGCAAACAATAGTAAATGCTCATTCTTCATTCTACACTAGATTAGCAGACTCTATTTTTGGTGTAGAGGCCTCTGCAACCATTCCTACCTCTTTTTTCTTTGCCTCTTTTGCAACCATTTTTGGACAATTTTTTATGACACAATCATTTGCTTTACAATACTTGCAAAACAACTTTTGATTTTTTGTCTTCTTGTCATCTCTGTCATCCTTCTTTGATTGTGCAAAATTAGCAAATTTCTATTTACTAGTAGAAGAGCTCCATTTACCTTTACCCTTCTTAATAGCAAGAAAAGCTTGATCTGCAACACACATAATGGACTTGTTCTGTCTAGAATGATCTTCCTGTAATAGAACAGAGACTAACTCCTCAAATGATAAGGCATTTGGATTGCCTTTCATCATCAAATGAAGAATAGAAGCAAAACTCGGGTATGAATTGGGAAGACCATTCAAAAGAGTTTACACAAGTGAACAGAGCAATACTTCATCAGCAGAAATTAACTGTTCCTTCAAATATTTGATCTTTGTTCGAAAACTATCCATAGAATCACCTTCATTCATATGATCACTCTCCAACTGTTTTCGGAGGTAAGCAACACGAGACTCATTCGTAGCCTAGTATAAAGTGGTAAGTGTATCCCAAGCATCCTTAGCTGTTCTGCAAGAGTGAATATGAGGAATCATGGCATGTTTGACAGACAAGGCTATCAATGCATGTGCTTGAGCATCTTTGCCATTCCAATGAATTTGTTTTCCAGTAGGAGAAATAGGAACCACAACACAAACATGAATCTGCAGAATATCACCATCTTTGACACCATCTTCATCAACTTCAGTACCTTTATTTACAAGTGAAATAGGACGTTTTTCAACACCCTGCACAATATTCCATAGTCCTTTTGCAACCAATACATGACGCATCATATAAGCCTACAATGAGTAATTCGTACCATCCAACTTATCCTCAACATCTTACATAGGAAATACATCACTGCTTTCAGCCATGGCCACTGACTAAAATACCCTAATGCAAAAAAATGATTGTATCTAAAAAAGTTAAACAAAACTAAACCTGTAGCAGACTTTGAGATACTTATACGAACAAACCAAAACTTGTATATATCTTTGGCACAAAAAGAAAAAATAGCCTACACAAGCGCTATGATATTGCATTTGGAGGCCAAAATGAGCTCATATCATGATTTCGACACCACAAAGCGAAGCAGTTTTGATCTCCTAATCAACATGAGTATGCACAAAATTTTGTGTGATTCTAAGACTGTAACCAGAGGGGTGTCGATGATAGCCTGGGTGAAGCAACGACCTGATTTGATACCAATTGCTGGAGTTTGAGCTCTACGAAAGCACGCAAATAGCACAAGGAAGAAGAAGAAGCTTGGAGCACAACACACAATACCGAATGTATTACCACTAAAATGTACAAAGATAAGTAACCCATTAGGGCAATAGGCATATATACAAGCGGGGGGAAAAAACCTCCTAAAGAGGGAAAAAAGTGCTCGAGTGGTCCTAGTGTGTTCACACACATCACTACCTAAATATATAAACAACATCCACTTGCTCCATCAATAGATAGTCTCTAGAGTCGTCTAGTGTGACATGTGGGCATCATGCACACTCACTCTACTACGTATATAAGGAATCTTAGGAATATATCCACCACATTAGGGACCTTGGCTAACCTTAGCCCTTGTCCCACACACACATGAGATGCTCCCTCCCCATTTTGAAGATAATTTCTCAATGATCAATGAGGGAAAGTAATTGTGAACCAGAGCTTCTAATTCCCAAGTAGAATTTGTAAGTGATAATGCTTCCCAGGCTACTAGATACTCTTAAATGACATGGTTTCTCGATCATTTCTGTCTCCTATCTATTATCCAATCTGAAGAATGATGTGTGTTATCACATTCGTAAAAATAAACAATACCTTCTATTAGATTATCCTCCATAGAAATGTACTTTCTTAGTTTACTGACATGAAACACTAGTTGGAATCTACAATTTGTAGGATGCTCAATTCAACATGCAAGATCACCAAGTCTTTTAACTATCTTCCAAGATCCACAAAACCTTTGTGAAAGCCTACTAAATTTCCATGTGGATAGTGAAGCTGGTCTTGCGAGAACTTGAAGAAAAAATCCTATCTCCTTCTTCAAGGATTCTATGGGCTCTTCTTATCAACAAATTTTTAGCCCTATCAACTGCTTTCTACATCTTGGATTTGGCTATTTCTAAGTTTGCATTGAGGTTTGCTAAGAATTCCATAGCACTAGGACATTTGTTTAGCATTGATATTGTTAGCTCAGGAAATGGTTGGTTTTTATGCACTAATATGTTTGTATTTGGCAGGGGAATTTGTTTGATTGCAGGTACTTGAAGAATTGATCAAATGGTTGACGAGAGGTATTTGCAACTACATGACAACTTCTTGGTCAGAGAGGAACGCTATCAAGGTTTGGATTTCGGGCTATGGTAATTATGAGCATGTTTAGGATGCAATCACTTGTTTTGAGCAGATCAAAGCTCGCATGCAGCGTGTTAGAGAGAGGCATTCATCAATATCATTTGCTCAGCTTGTGAATGCTTGCCACCTAGAGCGAGTGGACCTTTTGGCTCATGGCTTTTATGCCCCCTTGATATTGGTTTTGATTGGGCAATGGGAAATGGAGGATGCTAGAAAAGGCATACAAGGTGTTTGACAGGCTTCCACACCAGGATGTTGTTGCATGGACATCAATGATTGGACCTTTTACACAAGCAGGATTGTGGCAACTGGTTGGGATAGGGACATAATGGTCGCAAGCAGCTTAATGGACATGTATCTAAAGGCTGGTGAGCTTGACGATGGATTTCATGTGTTTGAAGGACTTCCAAAGCGAAATGTTGTGGTTTGGAGCTCGATTATCATGGGATATGTTGAGTCGGGATTTAGCGACGCAACTCTTTACCTTTTTCAGCAGATTCAGAAAGAAGGGATTGAGCCAGATGTGACCTTTATAGTTTGCATCCTGAAGGCTTGTGGTTGTGTTGCAGCATTAGAACAAGGCAAAATCATTTATGGTTATGTTATAAAATGGGGGTTTGAAATGGACGTGCATGTGGGTAGTGCATTGATTTGCATGTATTCAAGTTGTGGAAGCCTTGATGATGGTGTGGATGTGTTTGAGGGGCTGCAAGTTTGTAATGTTGTAGTTTTCAATGCCATGATAACTGGTTTTGCAAAGAATAATAATTTCAGTTTGGCTCTGAAAACCTATAGTGCTATGGAAGGATATGAATGCAAATCCAATGGAGTTACTTACTTGTCTCTTCTCACTGCGTGCAGCAACCTAGGACTGGTGAAAGAGGTGTGTGATCTTTTCAAATCAATGAAAGAGCATGTTAATCTGCTGGAGCTTGATCATTATAACACATTGGTGGACATTTTTGGCCATGCAGGTCTCTTGCTTTATTCAGAGGACCTGCTAGAGACAATCCCTTTCCAGGACAACTCTGTTGGTTGGTTATCTTTACTTAGTTCTTGCAGAACTTTCAGAGATATCACTGTTGGAAGGCAACACTTTGAACCGGTTATCACTCTTGAGCCCATGAATAGTGCTGCATATGGGCTCATGTCTAGAATTTATGACCTTGTTGGGTTGTATGAAGATGCATTTGGATTAGAGATTTTACGGCATCCATGGGAGGCATGAAAACTTTCGACCGCAGGAGGAAGGGATATAGTCCGTTTTTTGGGTTTAGGAAAAATCATTTTTCTGTTTTATGTGTCAGAGACAATCTGGGGGCTGGCTGCTTCTTTATTTGTTTGTGCAAGAATTGGGGGGGTTTGAATCAGCAGTTGTTAGTTCTCGACGAGTTGGCATAGCCTCAAAACGGAATTTGGCTAGTGATGGTGAAGTCAAAAAGGAGAAAACAGAAAAGGGGGAAATGGCAGTGAGTTGGTGGCCCTCTATCAAAGGCAAGCCACAACATCTTAGGAGGGAAAGCGTAACAGTTTTTGGCTCTTAGTTTGGAGGAAGGTTCTCCATAAAGAAGGGAGGGCACACACATCAGGTTCTCTCCATAATTTTTGGGGGTCCATAACTTCCATTCTGGTGAGCGAAGGAGTAGACAGGTATTGAGAGAAAAGGGGAGAAAGGTGGAGGGTGTTCGGATTATGGAGGGGATTGGCTATTCGGAGTGTATGCCGGGGGGAGCTTTCTCTTGCTTTTCTGAGTGGAAGGGCCGATGAGAAGAGGAGGGCGGCTGCATGTTCGCCTCTGAGGGGAGGTGTTGTGAGGAGGGTTTTCGTTGCTGCGCTTTGATCAAGGAAGGGAGGGGCGGCTGTTTTGGTAGAGCAGTGCTTTTGTTTTTTGCTCTGTCCATGAGGAAGAACAGGAGAAGGGGGAGGTGGGCTTGTTCTAGAGAGAGCATTCTGGGGCTCTTGATTTTTCTGGTCTGTTAGCTCGAAGTAGAGGAAGAAGGAGAACCCTGAGGTCTGCGGGTAGCAGAAGGCAGCAATGAGAAGGACTCTTTAGGGCTGATCTAATAGCTAAGCACCATAAGGGGACAAATCCAACGAACCACTGTTTCTGAGGGACTACCCTTGAAGGAGATGATGGAAAAGGTTGACATACTCTCACGTCCAATGACAGAGACATCTTCGCCTTGACCTACCATCGGAAGAAGTTTATGCCATCATATCAAAAGAGGTTTTGTCCGATTTCTCAATCATTCTAGTATAGCATCAGTGTCATATCATTGTGCAGTGCGTTCATGCCGCTTAAATGGATCTCATATTATTTTGGTGCAATCTTCACTGAAAACATCACTATATTTTTTTGTTGTTTGTTTTCGACCTGACAACGAGTGAAAGTAACATCCCATTGCATATCATGGAATGCAACTAATAGATCAGATGTTGATTCAATCATACTGTATTAGAAATTAATTGATGCAAATATAATCACCGTAACCTGTAGGGTATGCATGTGGTTTTCTGTGGCATAATAGTTGAAGACAAACACGATGTTCTTCCTCTTTTGGTATTTTTCGTTGAAAATCAGTTCACTCTTGCCAACATCTGAGTATATATTTAGGATACATCATCAATAAACATTCAGCGGTGCGATTACAGTGCAGTTATAGTGTTTCTTCAAGGATGTGTCCCTACATTCCCGTGAATTCTGCAATTTAGCACAACGACTTATCATTCTTATACAACAAAATGCTGAAACTCTAATGTGAGGAATCTTATTTTGTGTTGCGCTACTCGTTACCCGTGGCTTACATTTTCTATGGCATGAGTGTTCAAGTGGGAGAAGAAACGAGGAGTTTAGGTTGAATTATAAGTGGAATGACTGTGCTTTGATTCATGATACTTAAGGAGATGAGTTTGATTCTAGGGACAAACAAAACATATAAAGGTGGAAATAACTGGAACCCGATGCGATGATGATAGATTTATGGGTTATTTCTTTGAAAGATCCATGAGACCTCTGGTGCAGGCTGTATAGGCTGGAAAATTCTCTTCTTTTGTGCAGCCATCAGAATTTTGTTGTTGAGAAGTTAATGATGTGATTTCTAAATTTGTTAGAGAAATATTTAATCTTAACCTCGTGCATTTATAGTAATTGCTTCTTATCAACAACGCCTAAGACATCAATATTCTCAAGGACAATGCCAATTGCAGTAAAATAATGCAGAATAAAAGTTAGAATTAGAGCTTTAGCGAACTTCTACTGGGTTTTATGCTGATGTTAGAGGCATAAGAAAACCAATGAAAATGTTGTTGTGCTATGTTTCCATGAAGTGCATAATGCTCTTGGTATGAGCATATGTGTGTATAGGGGAGCGTGAGAGAGAAAGAGAAGAAAGGAACAAAGGAAGGATGAGGAGATAGAATGTGAGAATGAGGAGTTATAACTCCAAGACACAGTCATGGACTTTGGTCAAACAAAGGTGACCGAGTGCAAGGAAATTGGGCAAAATATAATGGCATATAAGTATTTTCCAGGGGGTTTAGGACCCGAAACAGATATGCTACTAAAAGTAGTGGGATTCATGCCATAGTTCATCTTTGAAGGAGGCATCCCAATCACTTTATGAGGTCTTATGTTATATGCAAACTCTACGAATTGCAAATAACTATCCCAATATGTGTTCCTTTCAAACACACATTTCCTCTAATATTTGGTTTATGCTCTTGCCTTTTGATGGATGTTCACCACTAATTTCTAATGACACTTTAAACTTGTCAAAGAAAAACTTCCAAAAGTTTCCTATGAATCCAATATCCCTATCTAAAAGTGTGCATGTTGGTAACCCATGCAATCTAAAGATATGTTGTATTATTTAGCTTTGTTACTTATGGGTCTTCTATCGTCTCCTATGTGGGTATCAAAATGAGCCACCTTGCTCAATATATCTACCACTGCTAGGATAAAATGCCGCTTCCTTTGGTTCCATGGTAAAAGGACTATGGAGTCCCTGAATATACTAGCCTTATACTTGTGAATCGTTGCATCAAGTTTACACTTCAGCTTGTACCCTCTTAGTGCCAATGGAATTCTTGCCAAGAGGCAAGTCACATAAAGATCAGGTACCATTTTTCATGATAGCATCATATTCAGATTGCATTGCAGCCATCCAATGTTTAGAATTTTGTGCTTCATCAAACGAAATAGGCTCAATCTCATCACAGAGACTCGAGGCAGCCATAGCATATGTTGGCTCTTAAGCCCAAGGAAAAGATGATTACACGAGACTTTATTTTGTTCAAACCCCTCGCAATCGGTCTACTTGGATTACCTAGAGCCCACGATTATCGCACAATGGATTCTTCTTATGGCTATGCACTAGCTCATATGTTCCCGGCAAACGCACCAAAATGATAAGGCTCTTAAGCCCACGGAACAAATGATTGTGGAAGCCTTTATTTTGCTCAAATCCCTCGCAATCGATCCACTTGGGTTACCTAGACCCCACGATTATCTCGCAATGGATTCTTCCTATGTCTATGCACTAGCGCATATGTTCCCGGCAAACGCACCAAATGATGAGTTCCTAATGCCCAAAATCTTATTGTGGAACAAACAACAATACTCGGCTTCCTTCGTTGTAGATGTGCCTTGCCCCTTGCCTTGAATTCATATTTCGTGTCATGAGAAGCTCTCATGTCATCTCATACATTATTAGTTAGATCGACAGCAGATGTATGAATCGAGAGCATATACAGTATGAACTTTCCTTTTTATCATGTGAGACAAGCACACATAGTCTACACACATTCTTAATCGTTATGTGGAGCCACCGCGATGTACAACAGCAGTGGTCTCAAAACTCAACCCATTAGAAGGTTCTTGACATACCGTAGTGCAATAACCAGTGATGCACTGAAGACGTTATGCACAACCACACAATATTCAAATTCCCCCCCCTTTATTGCAGTAGCAAGTGATCATTGATACATAAGTTCCCAACAATAATAACATGCCAACTCACATTCATCTCTCTAAATGTTGCTTGTTGATTTCCAGTCTCAGCGAGGGAGTGCTACCATATTTAGTGTAAGAGGGTATGCTCCCAACAATTCGCACATCTAATGGATTACAAAAGAAAAAAATAGATGCACTTCCAGCATCGGATGCTCCCGAGATATTCTGACAACGGGACTATAGGAAAAGATTGACACCGAAGTAAAGGGGGACTTGTTCCAAGATTGGTAACATACCGTCCAGGAGCATACCTGTCCTATCTCCTTCGACTAATTCATAACCTCCTGAATTCTCCGATTTTGCACACCCATCATACTCGACGTGCCACAGTCATACCCTTCAGGTTGGTATTGAGCATCATATGCTATCGACACAGACCGCAACCACCACATCTTCAAGACTCCCAACGCATAGAAGCACATTCAGATCTCATCACGACTAGGAGCAGCAAAGGAGCAGTGCAGATTTCAGTAAGAATGAAATTTGAACTCAAGCGAGGAGAGGACTCATTAGAGGACCGTTGTTCTGCCCTTTTCTATCCTCAGCAATCGAATTCCCTCTAACAACTCCAGAGAGCTTCAACAGTAGCAAGCTTCGGACCACCAAAAATGCCCCGTCAAATCTGTCCCTGACATGTTGTTGTGCATCATGCGCGTATCGCATGCATCTCTGCGCATTGCAAGCATACTCCAGACTGGGCAAAAATACTCGAGAAGTTCCTCCTCCTTCCCAAATGTTTCTTCTGCCTTCTCGAGGTTAGCTTCTGCTGACCTCCCTATCTCCTGTAAACGGTGCTTCACATCTGCCGACCCCCCCCCCAAGACTTCTCTCCCGCAGTAAAAAACCAAAACGAGAATGCTTACATCCCCTTTTTGCTATCCTCCCTCCCCAAAACTGCCCTCGTTAGCTACATGCGCAGATGCCCCCAACCTCTCGACACCTGGACGATTCGATGAGATTTAAGATAAGCCACATGATGTGGCACAAGATGGTCTTTATGGTCACCACGCCCTAGTTGCCCATATTTACTCCATCCGAATGTATACAGCATTCTTGAGTCTGAAACAGCTATAGTATGCCTCCATTGGAAATGACATCCTTGAAAAATGTCATGCCTTCATTCTCCATATCTCGCATCAAATCAGCAACAGACTTGACTTCCTCTGAGTCCACCATTCCCACACTCTCATTGACTACTCTAGCAACCTGCGATAGATCATTACCTTCAATAGCCTCCTGCGTTTGGCTGAGTGACTTTTTATCGGTATACTCCAAATGCACTACATATGGAGGTGCAGAGAGGTAAGACATTTTGTTCACCATGATCAGTGCTCACCCGAGCCATTGCTATTAATTGTGGAGACTGTAAATCAATGCTTGCTGACGGCTCCCTCCTGTGAGCCAAATTGAAAGCTAAAAGTTGTTCATAACTATGCTTCGCATATGAAGGAGTCCTCTCACAGAACTCCAATTCTTGAGCAAGTCGTTTGCTTGCCTTCATTCTCCGCTTTTTCTTGCGATCACCCTAAGGAATTCCTCTTATATATCTAAAATCAAACAAATTTCCTGCCAAATAGAACCACATTAGTGCATCAAAACCAACCAAATTGTGGGCTAACATACTCCCCTCTTCTTAATTGCGAAGTCGTCCCCGACGAGCCAAATTGTTCCTGCGCTCAAATCATCCAACATGTGCTGATCACTCAATCAAATACAAATCTTTACCTTGCATGCCTATTCTCTTCTTCCTCAATGTAGCACCTGAAATCATACTCATACAATCATTTGTTAGTACCAAAATCCAATCATTTCACTTACCATCTGTGTCCATCTTCTCGCATCTTCATTGACATGTCCACCTGTCTGCAAACTTCATTAAAACATTAGAACCTTTCTTTATCAAATCACAATATGTACAACCAAAATGAAAAGACAATCATATCCTTGATCCACATCACACATATATATTCAGCACACACATCATGATCCGCGTCACACATGCATTCTCGTCACACACAACATACATACATGCAAACAGAAGACATGTCCACATTCGCTCTCGTCACTCTTCTCGACTACTCATTCAACACGTCACAAATCTTTGTTCCACATGCATACTCAACACACTTTCCACACACACCATCAAAAACCATTTCCGAGTTCCATTTTCGATACTTTTCCCGGTCACACGATCGTTTTGCTGATCCCTTTGTCTCATTTCTAACCGAGTTCTTTTGCCAATTTCCCATTTCCTTCCACCTAGGGTTTTCTATTCCCACTTACCTTTTCTTCTACTCTGTGCTCTTTTGTTCATCAATCAGATCCTATGCTTGGTCGCCACCACCTCTCCTAAATTGATGGACACACGACAAAGACCACTCAAGCCTAACACGAGCTCACTCTAACAAGATCACTCATCGTCGACGCGATTCCAAACTTCACAAGTCATTGCACCACCTAAGAGCCAAACTGAACACTTCCGGAAGGTTTGCAGACAAACAATGCAACTAGCATGATTGGATTCCTCAAGTCCAAGCTTTCCATAGACATATCGCAACCAAAACCCTAACCAAGCTTAAGCTTCAATTTGACATGTTTCATCGGGAGCCCACACATAACCCAAATCCCCTCAACACAAACACATATATTCCCATCCGAGCATCATGCTCTCTCACCTCTCTTATGTCCCCCCTCGAGCCAGGAATTCTTCTCATTCATTTTCACATTTTTTTTTTTCATCATCATTTTTTTTTTCACATATTTACTCACACTTGCCGGCCTACGCTGAAGCTGGATGCGACTCGTGGACTCGACCACCCGATCGAGTTTGTTCCACCCATCTACCAACCCAACGCAGCACACGACACACAGACAACTAGCCCTATGCGAAACCGACGTCGGTTCGTGGCTTTGACCACCCGGGCAAAGTGGGTCCACCCACCTATCGGCCCACATAGGCGCAAAAGAAAGGATCTTTTCCCAACCATCCCAATCATGACACACACACATATATCCCCTCGTGGACATCCCAATAAGACATATCTCCTCTCTGCTGCTACTCAAGCCAAAATCCAGCCACTAATGCCATGGTCAACCCGTCCTCGCAAAACCCGCACGTACTAACTACCTTGTCGACCTAAAAACCCCGAAAAATGCCACTTCAGTCCTAAGCATACAACAGACTTGGTCCACCCGTCCTCACATCTTTGACTCGCAATCCGCAAAGCAAACCCTAATCAGACTCAAGCCATCCTCACCAACATCCATTGCCTCGTCTATTTCTTTTCATCTCCAACCTCTGCCTCGCAGAGATTCCACATGATTCGACAGCTTGCTGATATTGTCCTCTAGCCAGGCGATACGGTCTGGAAGGCCACCATTCATTACTACACCTCTTAATGCCTCGAGCTTCAAAGCTAAATCCCTTATCCCTTCTTCTTTTCGCTCATCACTGCCTTGGAGTCGAAAAATCTCATCATCCACTTGATGGAACCGAACCCACATTTTCTTCTTCTCCTCTTCTAAATGACTCATCTTTCTTTCTATTTCCAAAGGAACCTCCTCGCTCCTCCCGACTTGGCCAGACAACTTTTCAACCTCTTCTCGAATTGACCTCTCCTCCCAGATTCTACTCATATTTTCTACTTCCAGATCATCCACTTTTTTCGACAACTCCTTCGCCTTTTCTAACTCCACGCCTATCGCCTCTAACTGGTCCAACATCACTTTTAGCTCTTCCTCTATTCTACCTACTTTCGGATCTTCTGCTCGTTCTCGGGTCTCATCGTCTTTCTCATTCATCCACCTACCGAGCTTGCTACTCAGCCTTGCATTCTCTTTCTCTACACGTCTCATTTTCTCATCACTCTTCGCTTGGGCACTTTTCATTCTTTCTAACTCGAGGTGGAACTCGTCACATGCCTTACCCGCTTGATCACTGTATCGACGGATTATGCTTTGTACCTTCTCAATTTCATGCTCCATTCCTTTGACTCTCCTCATTAGGTCATCCTCGTCTCTTGAGAGCTCTTCTTCGATCGCAACTCCAAAGCAGTCGGCTACCATCAAGCCGGATCTCAAGTCCCAGACCACGTTTTCACTCTCGGGCTTCACAAGATCTTGCCTCCAGCTTTTGTTTACTCTTTTCCACTCCTTGTTTTCATTTTTCAACATTCATACTTGCTTTTCCCAAGTTCCTAGGACCTCGGCCATTTTCACTTGATTTTCCTCTAATTTCTCTATTTTGATCCTCTCGTTATCTCGCTCCACATGCAACCAATTGACTTGACATTCCAAGCTCTTCACAAGTTCTATCAAGTCTCGATCATGAGATCGAGTGTCCTTGCTTCCACTTGCTCTCACAGTTTCCATCGATGAAGTAACTCCACCCTTGTCAACTTCCACATACAAAGAGGATAAGCACCTATCTGGTTCATTCGTTGCGACCTTTAGGTCAATCACCTCTTTTGAGCCACACACGTGCTCGCATAGTCTCTTTTTCCCGCAGTCCTCACATGTGGGGACAAAATCCAACGGGGTGCATACACGAGGGCAATATTTGGCTATATGCCCAATCTGCTCGCAACACCAGCATCTCACATAATTTGATATCGGGCCAAATCGCCACCCTCGGTTCACATGATGTCTCATGGTCGGACGAGAACATATCCATCTATTTTGTCCAAAATTCCCTTGCCTTATATTCGCTTTCTCAAAACTAGAGGCTTGTCTTTGTTGGGCCATTTCTCTAATGAAGATCAAAGCAGATTTGGGATCGACTTGGCTGTGCCACACGATTGGGGCACCAAGCGAACTCGTAGCACTCTCTATGAGATGTGCTAAGCCAATTCCCGGCAAACGCACCAAAATGTTGGCTCTTAAGCCCAAGGAAAAGATGATTACACGAGACTTTATTTTGTTCAAACCCCTCGCGATCGGTCTACTTGGATTACCTAGAGCCCACGATTATCGCACAATGGATTCTTCTTATGGCTATGCACTAGCTCAAATGTTCCCGGCAAACGCACCAAAATGATAAGGCTCTTAAGCCCACGGAACAAATGATTGTGGAAGCCTTTATTTTGCTCAAATCCCTCGCAATCGATCCACTTGGGTTACCTAGACCCCACGATTATCTCGCAATGGATTCTTCCTATGTCTATGCACTAGCGCATATGTTCCCGGCAAACGCACCAAATGATGAGTTCCTAATGCCCAAAATCTTATTGTGGAACAAACAACAATACTCGGCTTCCTTCGTTGTAGATGTGCCTTGCCCCTTGCCTTGAATTCATATTTCGTGTCATGAGAAGCCCTCATGTCATCTCATACATTATTAGTTAGATCGACAGCAGATGTATGAATCGAGAGCATATATAGTATGAACTTTCCTTTTTATCATGTGAGACAAGCACACATAGTCTACACACATTCTTAATCGTTATGTGGAGCCACCGCGATGTACAACAGCAGTGGTCCCAAAACTCAACCCATTAGAAGGTTCTTGACATACCGTAGTGCAATAACCAGTGATGCACTGAAGACGTTATGCACAACCACACAATATTCAAATTCCCCCCCCTTTATTGCAGTAGCAAGTGATCATTGATACATAAGTTCCCAACAATAATAACATGCCAACTCACATTCATCTCTCTAAATGTTGCTTGTTGATTTCCAGTCTCAGCGAGGGAGTGCTACCATATTTAGTGTAAGAGGGTATGCTCCCAACAATTCGCACATCTAATGGATTACAAAAGAAAAAAATAGATGCACTTCCAGCATCGGATGCTCCCGAGATATTCTGACAACGGGACTATAGGAAAAGATTGACACCGAAGTAAAGGGGGACTTGTTCCAAGATTGGTAACATACCGTCCAGGAGCATACCTGTCCTATCTCCTTCGACTAATTCATAACCTCCTGAATTCTCCGATTTTGCACACCCATCATACTCGACGTGTCACAGTCATACCCTTCAGGTTGGTATTGAGCATCATATGCTATCGACACAGACCGCAACCACCACATCTTCAAGACTCCCAACGCATAGAAGCACATTCAGAGCTCATCACGACCAGGAGCAGCAAAGGAGCAGTGCAGATTTTAGTAAGAATGAAATTTGAACTCAAGCGAGGAGAGGACTCATTAGAGGACCGTTGTTCTGCCCTTTTCTATCCTCAGCAATCGAATTCCCTCTAACAACTCTAGAGAGCTTCAACAGTAGCAAGCTTCGGACCACCAAAAATGCCCGTCAAATCTGTCCCTGACATGTTGTTGTGCATCATGCGCGTATCGCATGCATCTCTGCGCATTGCAAGCACACTCCAGACTGGGCAAAAATACTCGAGAAGTTCCTCCTCCTTCCCAAATGTTTCTTCTGCCTTCTCGAGGTTAGCTTCTGCTGACCTCCCTATCTCCTGTAAACGGTGCTTCACATCTGCCGACCCCCCCCCCCAGACTTCTCTCCCGCAGTAAAAAACCAAAACGAGAATGCTTACATCCCCTTTTTGCTATCCTCCCTCCCCAAAACTGCCCTCGTTAGCTACATGCGCAGATGCCCCCAGGCTCTCGACACCTGGACGATCCGATGAGATTTAAGATAAGCCACATGATGTGGCACAAGATGGTCTTTATGGTTACCACGCCCTAGTTGCCCATATTTACTCCATCCGAATGTATACAACATTCCTGAGTCTGAAACAGCTATAGTATGCCTCCATTGGAAATGACATCCTTGAAAAATGTCCTGCCTTCATTCTCCATATCTCGCATCAAATCAGCAACAGACTTGACTTCCTCTGAGTCCACCATTCCCACACTCTCATTGACTACTCTAGCAACCTGTGATAGATCATTACCTTCAATAGCCTCTTGCGTTTGGCTGAGTGACTTTTTATCGGTATACTCCAAATGCACTACATATGGAGGTGCAAGAGAGGTAAGACATTTTGTTCACCATGATCAGTGCTCACCCGAGCCATTGCTATTAATTGTGGAGACTGTAAATCAATGCTTGCTGACGGCTCCCTCCTGTGAGCCAAATTGAAAGCTAAAAGTTGTTCATAACTATGCTTCGCATCTGAAGGAGTCCTCTCACAGAACTCCAATTCTTGAGCAAGTCTTTTGCTTGCCTTCATTCTCCGCTTTTTCTTGCGATCACCCTGAGGAATTCCTCTCATATATCTGAAATCAAACAAATTTCCTGCCAAATAGAACCACATTAGTGCATCAAAACCAACCAAATTGTGGGCTAACAGCATAGCAATATAGTGCAAAAGATTCATTATAAGAGCCTGAACGAGTACGGTATGATAGAGGTCATCTAATTTGCTATCACGCAAAGTCTGCACTAGCCATTTTGGCTAGTTATTATCTTGAGCAAATCTCCACCATTTTCCACAATCTTGATGTCTAATGCATGCTATTTTATCAGCAGAACACAATTATGAAGTCAAAATAGAAAAATATCACCTGCACCATACAGACGAGACAATCGCGATTTTATAAAAACAGATGATTTTCAGCTCCAGCACCATTCCTCATCAACTTATCACTCAACACAACAGTATTCAGCTCTCTTCATACACATTCAACAGATTTACACAATAGAAGCTCACAAATCTCCATGGATACACAAGAACTAGACTCACAAATCAAAGAAACCACACAAAGAGGAGAAAACACGATTTTCAGCAGAAAACTCCTTCTCTATTCACTTGGATAGCATGTAAACAAATGATTAACCGACCCCCTCATAATAGAGGAAACTAGCTTATATACATTTTCAAGTGTCCCTTTTCACACTTGAATTTTGGTCCTTTCCTCTATTATTCTAAAAATATGCTATCTAGGAGTTTCCAAAAATTCTAGAAAAATTACATAAGATTCTATCCTATTTAAGGAAGACTCTTCCTTATTTTTACAACAATTGCATAAATATTTTTACAAATTTCTATCATTTTACAATTATTTTTCTTCAAAAAGGCTTCCAAAAATGCATCTTCTAACATCCTTCCCCTCCTAAACCTTTTGGCTCCTGACAAAAGACTTTCCTGCTGTTCTGCACTGATCACTTTTCTTCACTTCTTCTTTCTTTGATATACTTGTGACAACAAATCATGACTTTTCCTTTCTGTAACATTTAGATTATTGACCATTTCAAATAATGCCTTTCTCCACTGTACTGCAGCTTCTGGTTTATCAATGACATCCTTTTTCAAGTATTCCGTATAGGCAGCTTCATATGATGTGAGTTTGGACTTAGTAACAACTGACAGATTTCCAAAAATCTCTGACTCTCTTTCAAAAAACCCGTAATCAAAGGCATCTTCAAAAATTTGTAAGTAATGACTGCCCAAAAATATTACTCTGTTGTAATATGCCATTAAGCAGATTCTGTCAGGTGTTTCCCTCAAATCAAATAATAATGCATCTGTTGGAGAATTAAAGCCAATATAATTCAGAGTTCTGATATCTGTGTCGGTGTATGTTTCTATACAAGCCAAAATTAATCTCATTATTCTGATAAGTAGAATGCATGCAGGGTCATTTACATCTTTGTATGTAGCTATTACGGACTCAGCAGTATTCACCATGTAACTCTTTGTAGGCCATGTGCCTGCCTTTGGACCTGCTATTTTTGGGAAATTCAACCACTTAGGTGGAATTTGTCCTTCTCTTCGTCTTTCCCAAAAAATTGTCCATTCTCTCCTTCGTGCCACTGGACAGTAAGCTGGGTTGATTTTTAGATGAAGAGGTGCCTCCTTCCAAATTTTCCTACATTCTTTGTTGGCATCCAACCATTTGTTTCTCCACTTTGGATTGGCTCTTTCAAATAGTTCTTTAGTCACACTGATGTCCTCTTCATACTCAAGATATTTGTTTGGAGGTAGCCCAACTCTAGCCATCTGATAGTTCTTTATACTCTCCATAATCATACACAATGGTATTCCCAATCCATCTGCGGCCTAGTGATGCTGATCTGGATTAATTCCCTTATTTAATGCAAAGGTGACAATTTGTTCTTCATATTCATCATGCATTTTCCTGATAAACTCCATTCTAGAATCTCTATTTGTCAGCAATTTCTTTATAAAACCTTCTGAATATTCTCCTTCTGATCTTTTATCTGCTGGTTCACTGTCATGTTGTATTCCCTCATTATTTTCTACCCCATATTCTTCTGTATAAGTGGTCTCCACATGTGTTTCTTCCTAGATTTGTGGCTTATCCAATTTTTTCTGTAATTCCTCTATAGTCATCATCAGACTCCCATTCTGTTGTGCCCATAGCTCTCTTTCTTTTTTCCATTCATTCTGTTCCTTTTCTCTCCTTGTCTGCCAATCACTTCTTTCCATTCCATATCCATGTGTAGCTTATTATATCCTCTCATAGATGTAGCAGCATGTATACTAGCCTGCTTTTTTAATTCCTTGGCTTCTTTCAATTCTCTTTGTAATTTCTGAATCTCTTTGTGTAATCCTTCCTTTTCTTCCTCTGTCATCTGGGTTGTCTGACTTTCCTCCTTCAATTGCCCTTCCTCCAATAGTAGCTTGTTGATTTCTTCATTTGCTTTAGTCAAAATTTGATAAGAGGTTTGCAGAGTTCTATATCTTCCCTCAATCTTCCTCAACTCCTTTTCCAATTTAGTGTTCTGCTCTGTTAGTTTTACACTCTTTTCTTCTAGATATTGAATCTTATTTTGCTTCTGCACTTCTAGCTCTTCCAAAGCAATTATTTTATTGGTAAATTCTTCATTTTTCTCTTGTACCTTCCTCAGTTGCTCTGCCATTTGCTCCTTTTCCCTTTTATGCTCTTTAATAATCATACTGCCTTTCTCAAATTCTGACTCTGCTACCATCCCTGAAATGATCATGTTCCGGCTAGAAGGTCTGAACTGTTCAATGTTATTCATAATGATCTGACATGCTGATCTTATACTCTTTGGTATTCTTTCCGATCCCCCTTCCATTTCCATTTGTTTAGTTTCTAGTTGTTTGTCCTCTTTGCAATCACTCTCCTCTTCCTCTTCTTCTTCATATTCTATAATCTTGGCCTTACTTTCTTCATTGCTTGGATGAGTGTCCAGTGTTTCTGAATCTACCATGTCCTCTTGAACACTTGAATTCTTTTGCTCTAAAACATCTGAAATCAGTCTTATTTCCTGTATCCTTTCCTTCTCCATCACCTGTTGCGTCTCTTCAGAGAGGTGTCTGTTGGAAGTGTGGTAGGCCCTTAGCTCATGTCATATGTCCATGGTTCCATAGGTCCAGTATATATACAACATTAATTCTAGCAATCTTCCATATTGACAAAACATGAACATGCCACAACTTAATCATACAAATGATGAGACAAAGATAGAGAAAGAATAGACAACATGTGTAAGGTGTTACGTAAGCCATCGCTTACTCATAGTATCATATATACCAATGTTCAATGTACAATGTGGGAGCAAAACTCTCAACCACTCTATGTGATGAGAAATAGATGAATGAGTGAATGTACAATGTAACAAACATATTCAGATGTGTGGGCAGTAATCTGAATATACATGAGATGTGTGACCTTATAGGTTATAGAAGAGTGAATATGAGTGACTGAAAGAGGAAGGATCAGTATGAACGGAAATCCTCAAACTCATGTGAACACACCTTCTCAAACACCTCATAAAAATATGCATAACGCATATACGTACTGATTCTCTTGTACCTATGCCGAATAGGACTCCTCCTGATATGAACGCCACAGCCTCCATAAACTTCAAGTAGTACCTGTGTGCATAAAGAGAATATGTACCTGAATAATTTAACATAAGATGTGAATCTTATGTTAAACTCCATCCAATGTCTTTGAAGTAGCTAGACATCTTCTTGTAGAAGACAATCTTCAACCTAACATCTTCGTGTAGAAGATGATCTTCAAATATGCCATGTAGATGGTCCCATCCAATGTCTTTGAAGTAGCCAGACATCTTCTTGTAGAAGATAATCTTCAACCTAATATCTTCCCGTAGAAGACAATCTTCAAATACATCTTGTAGATAGGCGATCCTCACCATCAAGCTGCTAATGACCAAGTCTTCTTGCCATGAACAAGAGATGACCTCCTCTCCATGAGCTAGAGTGTGAGCACACCCTTCATCTTCTCCAAGAAGAATCACCAAGAAGAACTCCATAGCTGCTCCTCAACATGCTTCAAGTTAGCACCATGGCTGCCCCATGTGCTAGAAGAAACACCACCTCTACTGAGGTCCAAGCTCTAGAAAGCTTGTGTTGATCCTAGGTGAAGGATGTATACAAGTGAGCCAAGCACTTGTTTATATAGTATTTGATGATCTTTGAAAAGCTCTTGAATAAAGCACAATAAAACTACGATCGTAGCTTTTCCCTCCGTCCGCTGTTATTGCGATAACGAAATAAAGCAAGATTTTCCATTGTTGAATGCGTTGTTCGCCGTTTATGAAAAGCAAAAAGTATTTCGCTGCCGCTGCGCCTGTTGGGGATCGAACCATGGTCGCTGGGTTGGGAAGTTGATGCACTAACCACGCTGCCCGCCGCTTTTGTTGTACAAACAAGTCATAACAGGTGCTACACATGCTGTAATCTGAGAGCATGACCAACCTTTGACAAATAGGACATTGTTTCCAACAATCCCCCCTGCAATGTCATATTGGTACAATCTGAACTGAATCTGCAAACTGTCACAAACTGCAAACTATCACAAGCTTCAAACTTGTACTCCCGTACTTCAGAACTTTTCTTCAAAAGTCTTCTTCAAAACTGAATTTGACTTTCCTTCAAAAATTTGAACTTGCTGAATATGAACCATAATACTTGAGAAAATATGCAAACTAGATATCCAATAGTGTTCTCATCAAGCAATCACTGCTTGACAACAAATGTAGCATGAAATGTCTCCGAACTTGCTATCTCCTGTCTTCAAAAAACTGAAAACATACACTGGGATCTATATATTTGCATTTACCTTATGACAAAGGTTTCTCAATGTACTTCTGCTGTGTCATGTAAATACACTAAACAAAATCAGGAACTGAATCCTGGAATCTGTGACTGTCAACTCACAATGTAGTGTATTATGAACACTGCTGGTTCATCTCTGACTGTACTCAACTCAATATGAGTCAAAACATCTATGATGTCATCATGTCTTTATCCTTTAAATCCTTCATACCTCTTTCCTTCAGAACTTGGTATAAACATATATGTGCGCACTTTTGAAATATACCTCTCTGAAATATCAAGCTTCTCTTCAATAGAACTCTGGAACCTTCTCCTGAACAGGAACATCCTAACAGGATCTTTCTCCAAACATTCTTCTTCTTCCTTCTTCTTTCAAAGCTGGAACATAAAGAGAACCTGACAAAGGAAATATAGGAATACCTGAAATAGGAATACCTGTAGGTATGACTCTGCATTCTTTTACATATGGCTTGAAAATAAGTCTTCATGTTTCATCACCCCCCTGGATGACTTAACACTAGTATCCAGTATTCTTCAAATATATCAGACTTTATGAAATCTGGAACGTCTTCCTTCTTTCAATAAATCTGATGTTTAATGATCAATACCTGTATCTGAAACAAAATCTCGGAATCCTTTTTATTAGCACTGTACACATGCCAATAGCTTTCCATGTCATTCCTCAGCTTTCCAAATTATAGAATAAGGTTAGCTGATCCTAACATAACAAAACCTTGTTGAAAGCTTTATAGGATTCATAAGCTTCAGTAACATAACAAGTATCTTCTATCTCTTTGCAACACAAATCTGATAGAATCTGAATCTTTGACTTACTTCTTCCAATGTTAAGAATCTTCACTAACAAAGGATAGAGAATTGAATCATAAATACTCAAGATCATACAAGATCATTCAAGATCAATGATCTCTCTTGTGTAGAATCTGCTCTTATCAAACCTTCATGACTGAATGTTTGATTTACTTCCTGAATGTCTCTAAGTGTCCATGCTTTTCAAAAAGTTATAAAACTTTTCTTCAAACAAATCCTTCAAGGAATCTGCAACTCCTACTTGAAATATAAGTGGACAAACTTCTCACCTTGAGAACTCCAAAAGCTGCAAGTTGATACTTCATAACTTTCATATTTTACCCGGGTGAAATGTGATAGTACCTGCTTGACTTTCTTTTGGCTAACTCCACTTTTCAATCAAGTTATAGGATCTAATGGAACACCTTTTTGAATACAAGCATGTATCCAAAAATCAAGACAATCATAAAAAGTAGATTCTTCAACTGACTGGTACATCAACAAGTCTGAATTTTCTGAAGTTTCTGAAAATACTGAATATGAGGTAACCTTTTCCAAACATAAAACCTCAACCCAAGTCTTCAACATCTGCTATAGAAAACTCTTTTACCTCAAGAGTTAGATAAAGAAGAAATATACTTCTCTGCAACTTGTCATATACCAAGTAGCTCTGTATTGACACTCCAAGAATTCTTTGAGGGAAGATATAAGCTGCCTGTTTAAATAGCTTCAACATAACTCATATATATATGAGTCAAAAGTTACATCTGCTGCTTTTTCTTTCTCTCAATGCAATTCTTTGTCAAATCTACTAAATCATGACCAAGTGTAATGCAAAACAAGAAACTGCTTCTTCTTTAAACAAGATGTTCTCGTAGACTTGTCTTTGGATGTAGAGGATAAAATAGGAAAAGTATATGGAAAATATATGAGAAAAGAAAGTCTTACTTTTCTTTTGGAAATGATGGACTTTCTTCTTCTGCATCTTTCTTCCACCTGATGATGTCAACATCTTCAAACTTCTCTTCCATACCTTTTGTTATCTTCATCTTGAAGTAGCAAGCACTCTTGATTTCTTCAAATGAACTTTTTCTCTTCCTCTAGTGCTAAGAGTAAGAGATAAAACAAATATGGTATACAAATGGAAGTGAATATAGAATCATGTTTTATCATCTCCTCATATCTCTGAATCAAAATTCTGCTTCAAATGTCTGAAACGACTATATTCACCAATCGTTGTCTGAATGATGAATTGCCCTTCTAGAGTTACCTTCTCTAGATACATTTGTACCTTGATATCCAACCAAGTTACAATAGAAAATTGGCTGAAAAAACTCATCCCATCTTCACATTTGTCTTCTTAGATGAACGTTCTTGCCATGAAAGAGATCTCTCAAAAACTCTCTAGAAAAACCTCTAGATACCTGTTTCGATGTAGCCTTTAACTTTCAAATAATGAAAGTGTATAAAAGTACTCCTTGAATTTCTTCACATCTCTTCATAACTGCTCTTCTAAGATATGACCTGCAAATGACAATCTGATAGTAGAAACTGATACCTGTGATTTGATGTTGATCTGATTTCTTCATCTTCTCTGAACCATTGTTCTTCCTTGAATTTTAAGTAGTCTTCTCTTCATCAAGTCTGGGTCTTCAAACAATACTTTTGTAAAGTATTTGCATACTCTTCCAAAAATATTCGGCTGCTAACAGATCATCAACTTCATACTCCACACTGATGAATACACATGTAACTGAAGTGTCTAATTCTCAAATCTCTACTCATCTAGATTAAGTGTGTATGTCAAATGTCAAATATTAGAAGATGCTTTCAAATCATATGTTGTAAATCTGAAATTCTGGAACCTGAGATATGAATGAGCCTTAATGAATTGATGCCAAAGATCTAAAGTTCTGAAACCAAAACCTTAGTGCTCTGATACCAAATGTTGGAAGTGTGGTAGGCCCTTAGCTCATGTCATATGTCCATGGTTCCATAGGTCCAGTATATATACAACATTAATTCTAGCAATCTTCCATATTGACAAAACATGAACATGCCACAACTTAATCATACAAATGATGAGACAAAGATAGAGAAAGAATAGACAACATGTGTAAGGTGTTACGTAAGCCATCGCTTACTCATAGTATCATATATACCAATGTTCAATGTACAATGTGGGAGCAAAACTCTCAACCACTCTATGTGATGAGAAATAGATGAATGAGTGAATGTACAATGTAACAAACATATTCAGATGTGTGGGCAGTAATCTGAATATACATGAGATGTGTGACCTTATAGGTTATAGAAGAGTGAATATGAGTGACTGAAAGAGGAAGGATCAGTATGAACGGAAATCCTCAAACTCATGTGAACACACCTTCTCAAACACCTCATAAAAATATGCATAACGCATATACGTACTGATTCTCTTGTACCTATGCCGAATAGGACTCCTCCTGATATGAACGCCACAGCCTCCATAAACTTCAAGTAGTACCTGTGTGCATAAAGAGAATATGTACCTGAATAATTTAACATAAGATGTGAATCTTATGTTAAACTCCATCCAATGTCTTTGAAGTAGCTAGACATCTTCTTGTAGAAGACAATCTTCAACCTAACATCTTCGTGTAGAAGATGATCTTCAAATATGCCATGTAGATGGTCCCATCCAATGTCTTTGAAGTAGCCAGACATCTTCTTGTAGAAGATAATCTTCAACCTAATATCTTCCCGTAGAAGACAATCTTCAAATACATCTTGTAGATAGGCGATCCTCACCATCAAGCTGCTAATGACCAAGTCTTCTTGCCATGAACAAGAGATGACCTCCTCTCCATGAGCTAGAGTGTGAGCACACCCTTCATCTTCTCCAAGAAGAATCACCAAGAAGAACTCCATAGCTGCTCCTCAACATGCTTCAAGTTAGCACCATGGCTGCCCCATGTGCTAGAAGAAACACCACCTCTACTGAGGTCCAAGCTCTAGAAAGCTTGTGTTGATCCTAGGTGAAGGATGTATACAAGTGAGCCAAGCACTTGTTTATATAGTATTTGATGATCTTTGAAAAGCTCTTGAATAAAGCACAATAAAACTACGATCGTAGCTTTTCCCTCCGTCCGCTGTTATTGCGATAACGAAATAAAGCAAGATTTTCCATTGTTGAATGCGTTGTTCGCCGTTTATGAAAAGCAAAAAGTATTTCGCTGCCGCTGCGCCTGTTGGGGATCGAACCATGGTCGCTGGGTTGGGAAGTTGATGCACTAACCACGCTGCCCGCCGCTTTTGTTGTACAAACAAGTCATAACAGGTGCTACACATGCTGTAATCTGAGAGCATGACCAACCTTTGACAAATAGGACATTGTTTCCAACAGTGTCCTTCCTTTATTTGTATCTCCTTTCCCAAGCTTAAAGTTTCCTAGAACAGGGTATATTCAGTTTTCCCAACAGAGTTTCCCTGACATTCACCTGTTTGTTCTTCCTGTCTTTCCTTCTCTTGGGCTAGAACTGGTTCAGTTACTTCAAAATTTTTGACCTGATCATTACTTCTTTCTTCTTTGTGCTCTTCTTCCTGCTCATCAATGTTCATGAGGTCCATTGCTACCTCCTGTTCTTGATCCTCATTGGATGTAAATTCTTCATTGTTCTTCAAATCATGCAGTACATCCTTTATACTCTAAATGATCTCCTTTTCCACTACTTCCCCTGTGACTTTTTGAATATTGCCTTTCACAACCATTTCCTCTTCTTCCTGAATTGGATCTTGATCTGTACCTTTTTTATTTATGACTGAGCTGCTTATTTGTGCCTTCTTGGCTATTTCTTCTATGCTCTCATCTAGTTTGAAGTAGGTTTGTGAGGGTTTTGTCCATAGGGATTTCATCCCAGTATGCACTAGTCTACAACTAACTTCTTCCTTTATTTCACTTGCCTGTTCTATCATAACTGCTTTTCCCTTCATCAACCTTCTTTCATCTTCAATACTGAGCTGTTTTACTGCCTGTTCCTGAAGTGGCTTCTCCTGAGACTTCTTCTTCAATTCTTCAGGTGTTTTCTGTTTCTCAGAGGCCTGTGTAATTATATTAGGAGTATTTGGTATTGAAAAATTTAGACTCTTTAGCAAAAAACTCTCAATATCACTTTCAGAATCAGATGAAAAATGTGAAGGTCCTCCCCTTTCTGGTTCTGTGGGTCTTGATACTTCTTCCACAGTGGATGGCTTCTGTGTTTCTTCCATTATTACTTCCTCCCTTTCTTTGGTGATAACAGTTTCAACTATGGATTTGCCCTTTCCCTTCTTGGTCAATTTCTTCTTTTGTACTGGTTTCTTTGGAACCTTCTTTTTCACCACAATAGTGGTTCTGGTCTCTGGAGGTCCTTGCAATTCCTTGAAGTAGGCCAGCAACTCAACTTCTTTCCTGACAAACACCTCCTCTGTTTCAGCTGTCATCATTTGATCATGGAGTGCTTCATAGTGCTCCACCTCCTCCTGAACCCAATCTGTAGCTTTGCATGAATAATCTTCCAGCATTTTCTGATATTGTGCCTCATACATAGCTCTTTTGTTATTTCCTTGGGTTAAATAAGTGTATAATTGCTCTTTGCTTGTTTGGGGTGGATGAGCTTCACTAGAGGATTGAACCAGTTTCTGTGCCTCCTCATGTTCTTCTTTTGTAGCTTCCTCCATTTCTAGTTCGACCTTCCTTGGGTCCAACCTTCTTTTCTTTACAAGAATCACTTCCTCAGATATCATCTTTCTTTTCATTCCTGTTCCCCTCATGCGGGTTTGTCCTTCTGTTTCCCTTTCAACCATTTTCCTTGGAGGACTCTTGATTCCAGACATAAGGCTTCTGAAATACTGTGCCTCTGGAGCCAATTTCAATTGATCTTCCATCCCTAGAACATGATAAATGATTCTTGTTAAGAATTGGGCTCCATTCATGAACTTCTTCTGTTCCCAGTGTTTTGCTGCTTCTTTCAGCTGTTCATGGATGTATGCTGAGACATCCATTACTCCAAAGGGCTTGGTTCTATCCTTGTTGTTGAACATCAATAGTGTCACTGACTTATGTGGCATGGTATACCTTGGTAGTTTTGGAAAGCAAAAGTACTGTAAGAACATCCTTGTGGCATATTCTTCATTCTCCCTTCCTTTAAAGTCAGTGAATCTTGCATATCCTGTATAAGTTTCCTTATTCTTTTTGACAAAGCTCGGGTCAAGTTTGGTTCCCATTGTGTAGAATTGCAATGCTGCTTTGATATGTTCCGCCTTGATAGTGATACCTACTTCCTGATTATCCCTGTTTTTGACTTTGCACCTGAAATAGGCATCATTCCCTCTTCCTATTTCCATCAAACTGCTCATTACTTGTGCTATTCTCTCAAAATCAATGAAAAAGATAGGCTCCTCCAATATTTTGTGCAATCCTACTGCCTTCCATCTTTTCATATTGACAGCAACTCTTTGGAACCTGTAGAATTCCTGGCACAACATTGTATACTTATATCCTCCTACTCCCACTGTGAATATGTGCTGACCAATGATGTTTAGGGTCTCCTTAAGTTCCTT
This sequence comes from Ceratopteris richardii, assembly GCA_020310875.1. Lineage (NCBI taxonomy): Eukaryota > Viridiplantae > Streptophyta > Polypodiopsida > Polypodiales > Pteridaceae > Ceratopteris > Ceratopteris richardii. The sequence goes on from CM035415.1 coordinate 167,929,265, forward strand.
CACCACCTTCTCAGCCTCTGGAATTTCTGGCTCTTCCTCTGACTCTAGGTCCACCTGTTCATCCACAACTTCACTGTCCAGAAACCAATGGCCTCTTGATAGAACAACTGATTATGCCTTGAAGTCATGAATTGGCAACTCCTTTGTATTCACCATTTCTGAGGAAAATAAAATACACAAAGAAAAACTCTACCCACATAAGTTACAAGAAGTCAAAGAGTAATATGTAGGGATTTATTTTTAGATGTCATGACATAAGAATGAAAATAAAATCCAAAATAAATTCTATTTCTCCAGAAAAGACTCAAAAAGTGATCATTACAGGTGTAGCAAGATGTCTAGTGCAGTCCCTTTTCCTAACCACTCTTTTGGAGAAAAACAAATCCTTTATCAATGATAGAAAACAAAAATTAATTAATAAAAAATAAAAAATAAATAGATCTCTACTATTCTTCTACCTTGATCTTGCTTTGTGCTACATAATTTTTGTAAAAACAAAAAATAAACAATTTTTCTCAATTTTTCTTTCTCTTTTTTTTTTCAACAATGATTTTTTTTTTCAATTTTTCTTTCTCTTCTTTTTTTCAACAATGATTTTTTTTTAATAATTTTTTTTTATTTCTTTTCTTCCCCTCCTAATTCTCTTTTTTAGAAAAGAAAATCAAGTCTAATATATATTTTTTTCATAATTTTTCAACATGTTACGATTTTCTAGATATAGATCAAATCTGGATGATCTTTTTTCCACTAGAACAACTCTGATTTTTTAACCCAATACTTCCTGACTCCAATTGGTCTGGTTCCAGGCAAACAACCATTCCCTCTGGATAAGCATTTTTTAGGAGTTTTTGGTCTCCATATCCATTTTGTCCTTGATTTCTGTTTCAATGAGCAGACCTCCTGTAGACTTTGATTCCATGTGCTTCTTGCTCTGATGCTTTGATTCTTTGGACAATGCCATGATTGCCATCTTCTTCCTATCTCTCCACCCTTCTTTGTTCTTCCAATCTTTTGCTGATTTTGATTATATGAAGCTTGATCATTTAACATTTGTTTTGGTAATGTCTGTGTCTCCTCAAATGCAAAAGTGAATCCTTCCAAGTGTATATCATGCACATCTGATTGAATTTCCTGTTTTTCATTACTCAATAGAAATATTAAAAACCTTTTGTCATTTATGTTCAATTTAAGCTTCATTTTTTCAAAATCCAAGATCACTTTACCTTGTTGAAGCCATGGTTGACCTAAAATCACTTTTTCAGCCATCAAATTACCTGGCCATTCTTCACAGTCTATTTTCATATATTCTTCATTAAACTTTACTTCAATAGTCAGTGAAGACATGCTCTGTACTATTTGACCCTCCAAAGTTTTGATTAGGGTTCTACTTTTACTTCTTTTTATGTTGAATTTATTTACCAAAGCTGAACTAATCAGATTTACTTGTGCTCCAGAATCTATCAAAACCCTAATGCTTTCATTTTGAAAATCCATTATCATCACAGGGACATGTTCCTTTGGTTTGAGAGGAGTTTCACACAAACAGACTTCCCTAAGCTCATTGATTTTTCTTATCCTTTCCATAGCTTCGTGTTGAGCTTCTTTTCTAATGTTTTCCTCTTCTCTTTTCCTGTTTTGAGCTTGTTGCAACCTTCTCCATTCATCAATAGTTAATGGGCAATCATACCTCTTAATTCTACATCCACTTATAAAGTTTGGCATGATTTCTCCATCTATGTTAGCTAGTTGAATGGCTCCACTGTTGCTTATCTGATGTATAATATATGGTCCATGTCCTTTTTTCTGGAACTTTTTCTGATGTTCTCTGATTGTGTAAGCCAACACTAGATCTCCTACCTGTAGATCTTTCTCTTTTATTTGAACATCATGATAAGCTTTTTGCCTTTTCTTGTCCACATATAAACTCATAATGGCTTGGAGTCTAGATGCTCCCAACTTTTCCAATTCCATTACTCTCTCTAATAGTTCATGTCCAGTCCAATTATAGTGACTTCCTACTTTTAATGTTGGAATAAGGAATTCATAAGTTCAATTGGAAGTCCAAATCTGGTGATAATGTTTTCATATAGGAATCTGGTAGTAGTATTAGCATCATTTCTTTTTGTGGCTTTGGCCTCAGCCCACTTTGTCAGGTAGTCTGTAGCCACTATGATGTATTCAGCATGGGATTGTTTTGCTGGAGGATGTATAGGTCCATTTACTAAAGGCTCTGGCTGAAATTAATGGAACCAATGGCATATCATTTCTTCTATTTGGTTGACTTACCCTTTGATAGACATCACACCTTTTTACATAGGTTCTTGTATCAGGAAATAGCGTTGGCCACCAAAAGCCAGAATATAAAATGAGTTTAGCAGTTCTGTCACTTGAAAAGTGTCCTCTTGCCACTCCAGAATGTGCCATTTCCAACATTTCTAGATATTTATTCTCAGGAACACAAATTCTTAGGTATCCATCCATTCCTCTCTTATACAACTGTTCCCCTATCAATTGATATTCCTCAGAGATTACTTGTAAATTTTTTGAATCTGTACCAGCTATCACTTGTTTTCCTTTCTCCTTCCTTCTCAATTCTTCAATGATATTTTCACTCCAATCTGGATTTTTCTGGAACCAATATAGAGTTATGAATTCTGAATCTTGCAATATTTGGCACTTCCAGCAATTGGCAATGTATTTTGATACATCTCGAATTTTATTAGGCCAATGTACCCCCATCCTATTGAGATTACTTAGGGTGACTACCCTAGAAGCATGAGTGCAAGGGTTCCAATGATGAGCTCTCCTCAGATATTCTTGTTGCTCCTCCTCAGGAGTGCAATATTCTAATATGCCTGTGTGGTTGAGATGGTACAAATGCCAAGTTAGTAACATAAAGTTCCTGCTTTGCAATACTAAGTGTGCATTGTTCCCAACTGTTCTACAAGGTCCCATGGTTAATAATGGTACTAAAGTCATGGCCCACTCAGGAACACTCTCTATCTTAAACAGATAAGTGTCTGGCAGATTGTCATCTAAAGGTGAACTGGGTTCTTCAGATTGGATTTGAGATAAATGATCTGCTCTCAAGTGTGTTTTCCCTTGTCTGACCACCACCTCAAACTCAAATTCCATTAGCAAAAGAAACCATCTGACTATTCTCCCTGTGTGACAAGGTTTATTTACCAAATATAACAGAGCTTGATGATCTACAAAGAACTTAAACTTGTTGGCCAAAAGGTAATGTCTGTATTTTTTTACAGCAAATACCATGCCCAATCCCTCTCTTTTAGTGGTTGACACATCCCAAAGCATAATTTTGAAGCATCCACATGAACATGAAAAATTTTGTCCCATTGAGGTGTTTTTAGAATTGGGGCTGTTACCAAACAAGTTTTTAGAGTTTCAAAGGCTTGGTTACACTCCTTAGTCCACTCAAACTTTGTGATTAGGGCATATAAGGGTTTTGCTATGTCAGCAAATTTGTGTACAAATTTCCTATAGTACCCACAATGTCCCATGAAAGTTTGAAGTTCCTTTACACTTGTTGGTCTTGGAAGCTCTATTATGGCCTTTATTTTCTTCTCATCAGTTGAAATTCCATTTTTAGAGACTAGATGACCTAGCATTCTTCCTTGCCTTACAAAGAATACACATTTTTCTGGATTTAAACATACTCTGTAGGTTCTGCATTTTCTGAATATATTTTCTAAATCCTGCAAGTGATCTTGTCTTTGTAATGAAAAAGTACAAAGATCATCTACATAGATTTTCAATTTCTTCCTTTATCTTAGCGGAGTATTTATCATTAAATGTGTAATGTCTCTGTTTACTAGGTTTTGCTTCAGGTGTAATAGGAATCTTATGCTCACAGATTTTAGGATCAATACCTTTCAAATCCTTGTAGCTATAAGCAAATACATCCCTATAGTTTCTTGCCAAGTTTCTTAGTGCCTCTTCTTCTTGAGTTGTCATGTCATCAACCACTACAATGTGTCTTTCTTCTCCCTCCTTCTGAGTGATGATGATCTTTTTAGTTTCTTCCTCATTATCATAAGCCTCTCCTTTCTTCTTTTCCCTCTTTGGTTTCCTTCTGAGAAGTAATCTATTTTCCACTTCATAAGTCTTGAAATTTTCTGGTACATCAAACTGTTGATCTTTGTTCATTTCCCTTGTCTTTTTCTCATTCTCCTGATTTTCTTCTATTTCCATGTGTTTGTTTTTCTTGTACTTACCTGAGATTTTATCCTTAATAGCATCTTCAGCTTTTACTTCTTCTAAAAATTGTGTCTTTCCTTTTTCTAATATCATTTCTTCTTCTATGTCCTCTTTTGTTCTGGATACCTTTATCATTTGTATTCCAATGTGAAAAATATCATATCCTTCTTCATTTTGAAATTCCACTCCTACATATTCATCACTGGCTAGATCCATGGTAGCCAAGATTTGATTCCACCCATAGGGCTCAAATTCCTCATCCCTGAATTGTTGTGGTACATAATTCTCATCTTGTAACCTCCTTTCTTCCACACAATCCTCTCTTCTTAATCTCCTTTTCCTATTGGTCAAATTTCTTATCATATTGCACTTCCATACTGATGATTCAGCCTCATCCTGGTCCTCCATCTCTGATTCCTCACTCAAATCTTGATTCTGATGAATTTTATACCATTCTTGAGGAGATATGTCACAGTAGTGCCCATTTCTTAGATTCACTTTGGTTATTCTTCCTTTGCTCTGCAGGTATAAGCAATCATTACCCCAATCTTGCACAATTTGCATTTGTCTCATGAATGGTCTTCCTAGGATAATTTCATATGAAGTGGATTGTGGGAATTCAACTATAGCAAAGGTATGTTCTATCTCTATCCCACATATGTTCACAATCACTTTTTCCCATATTCCTAAGGGTTTTTCTATATGTCCATCTGCAAGTTGCAATCTCATTTTTGTGGGTAATAATTCATGTTTTCCCCATTTCTCCCAAGTTTGTTTAGTCATGATGGCCACTCCTGATCCACTATCCAAAATAGCTTTGGCCTGGTTTTTACCAAATTGTATTTTTAAAGTTGAGTTTCCCTCTTCTCCCTCACAATATCCTCCTATCTTATCAATGGGAATATACCACAACTCCTCCATTTCCTGTAGTTGTGGGTGAAGATTTTCTGGTGTTGTCTCCCATTTTTTCACTTGGTTCTGTAAGTGAGGATTTTGTTTCATTAAATCTTCCCATGTGGTATGATACAGTATTGTGCATCTTTTATCTACATTCACTTGGAGTGTTACTTGTGGATTTTCTTCCTCGATACTCTTTCCTCTTGTTGTTGTTGTCTCAGATTCCTCAACCGTTTTTTGAGAATTGTCTTCTCTCCCTATTTTGAGTTGTACTTCTCGTATGATCTGTTTACACTTCTGCATTCTTTCATGTTCTAAGTATGGTATAGGATAAGCCATTGTATGATCAGCAGGGCTTGGTCCCTCTTGAATTCTTCCTTTGTATGCTTTTATCAGAGTGTCTAGACTTTGTGAATTTCCTATTTCCAATTGGGTTTGTGTCTTTTGAGGAGAAGTACTATTTGATTGTTCCCTATTTTCTTACTCAATATTTTTACTCATTCTTTGTTTCCTCTCCCATTCCCTTTTTGTCTATTTTTCTTTACCTTTGAGATTGAACCTTCATTTTGTTCCTTAGTTGTTTTGTTTGTGACCTTGTTATAGCATTTACATTCACTTGGTCAATGTCACTCAATTCTTCCTGTTCCATGATACTGACTGTTTTTAGTGGTATGTTATTAGGTGTGTTTTGTTGTTTTTGAGGATTTTTTGGGCAATCCTTAATCAAATGCTCCCTGCCACAATCCTTGCAATATGCTCCTTCTATTCTTAATGTAGGAGGTTGAGGACAGTCTCTAATGAAATGATCTCCCCCACACCTATAACAAGTTATCTTTGGTCCTCCTTTGAATTGAGGTTTTTGATTGGACATATAATTATTGGTTATATACATGAAAGTGGCAGTGTCCATCTCAATTCTTCCATTTCCCAAGTCTAAGGCTTGTAATTCTGGCTCTCTTGATTCATAACCTTCCCATTCTTCTTGATATCCTTCATTCCATTGATAATCTTCCTTGTATGATGACTTTGTTCTTGAGTTTCCCTCCTCTATTGGTGTGTATTTGATTGGTACCACATTTGTTGGTATAGGAGGTTGTTGCCCAAGCACAGGTCTTGGTTGCTCAATATACACTGATTCTCTTTGGCTCCCATAGTCTCTCTCCTTTATGGGTTGTTTATTATAGAAGCATTCCTCCCTGGTATGGTTGGTCCATTTCCTCTCTAGTGTACAATATTTGAGTGTCTTTCTATCTTGCAAATGCGGAGGCTTTTGATATGGGCACTGTTGTATCAGATGACTTTCTCCACAATTGTAGCATTTTTTATTTGTGTTTATTCTGGAGTTTATCAAATTGGTTTTAGTGCTTACCTCTAGGGCTTTAGCAATGGCCTAAGCCAATTCTTCTGCTGGAGGAATTTTATCTTCATTTGATCTGGGTTGATCAAATGCTAACAGATCTTGGCCTCTGTTATCTTCCAAATCTATTGCTTCTTTCACACAAGCTCATAGATCAGGGCATCTCCTGTAGTACACTAGGGTTCTTAATTGAGCACTTCTCAACCCTTCTATGAATAGGGATACTTGTCTAGCCATGGAAGGTACTTCTTCTTTAGGACATCTGTCAATATATTGCTTTAATCTCTTGGTTGCCTCTCTGAAATTTTCATCTTTTTGTTGTTTAAAACTGTGTATCAGAGTGGCCGTGCTATGTTTTATTTCGGTCTTTGAGAATTCTCCAATAAAGGCTTCTAGGAAGGATTCAATATCCAGGTACATTTCTTTTCTTAAAGGGATGAACCAAGATAATGCTGGTCCTGTTAGGGTTAGACCAAATGCCTCAAATTGAACTTTGTAATCTTCCACCTCCTCAACTCTAATTAATTGCCTAAACTCTACAGCATGAGCATGGGGATCAGAATACCCTTCATATTGATTTTTCATACATTTGGCTACTTGATATGGTCTAAGCATTCTACCCTGAGGTTGCCAATGATGTCTTCTTCTAAGTGAAAATTCATTATATCCTTCTGGTTCCTTGTCAAAGGGATTTGGGGAAACATGTGTCCTCCTTCCTTGATGTTGCTCAGTACTAGTGTAGTTTTCATGTGGTCTAGGTAAATCTGGTTGTCCCATGTTATGTTCCCAAGGTCCTTTGTCAGCACATTGCCCTAAGTCATTTGAATTTTCTGGGTCTTGGGAGAAGATGTACACACACCCTTGCCTATCCTCATACCTTCCATCTTTGAACTGGGCTACTCGTGTTATGTTTAGGGGAACTTCTAAGTTTCTCAATTTAATGAGAAACTTATGCATTCCATCCTGATATACATAGGTGCCAAACCTATTTGTATACATGTATTTGAGGATATTTCTATAATCCCTAGTTTCAATGGGCTCATTTGTTTCAGTTAAATTTTCCATGTTTTCTTGCCCTAAATTTCTTTCTTGCCCTTCCCTTACCACTGACTCTATCTCCTTCCTTCCTAGGTCTTGCCTAGTATGTGAATTTAGTTTGTTCCCAGATCTAAGGATCATTCACCTAATTTTCACGATTCTGAGGTCAGAATCGTGTTTTTCACGATTTTCTAACTAGGATAGTGTTTTTTTTCACAATTTTATGACTAAAATCGTGTTTTCGACGATTTTGAACTCAAGATCGTGTTCTTCATGATTTTGTGTTCAAATTAATGATTTTTTACGATTTTCTGACTAAAATCGTGTTTTTCATGATTTTGAACTCAAGATCGTGTTTTTCACGATTTTGTGTTCAAATTAATGATTTTTCACGATTTTCTGACTAAAATCGTGTTTTTCACGATTTTGAACTCATGATCGCGTTTTTCACGATTTTGTGTTCAAATTAATGATTTTTCACGATTTTCTATTGAAAATCGGGTTTTTCATGATTTTCTAACTAAGCTAGTGTTTTTTCACGATTTTGTATTCAAAATCGTGTTTTTCACGACTTTGTACTCAAAATCCTGCTTTTTCACGATTCTGTGTTCAAAATCGCGTTTTTCACGACTTTGTACTCAAAATCGTGCTTTTTCACGATTTTGTGTCCAAAATCGTGTTTTTCACGATTTTGTGCTCAAAATCGCGTTTTTCACGATTCTGTGTCCAAACTCGTGTTTTTCACGACTTTGTACTCAAAATCGTGTTTTTCACGATTCTGTGCTCAAAATCGCATTTTCCACGATTCTGTGCTCAAAATCACATTTTTCACGATTTTGTGCTCAAGATCGCGTTTTTCACGATTCTGTGCTCAACATCGCGTTTTTCACGATTCTATGCTCAAAATCGTGTTTTTCACGATTTTGTGCTCAAAATCGCGTTTTTCACGATTCTGTGCTCAAAATTGCGTTTTTCACGATTCTGTGCTCAGAATCGTGTTTTTCACGATTCTGTGCTCAAAATCGCGTTTTTCACGATTTTGTTCCCAGACAATCGTGATTGCTCACAATCGTAAATAACACGATTTTCTTATGAAAATCGTGTTTTGGGAATCGCGATGCTGTCCTTAGTTCAGAAAATCGCGATTTTATGTTTGACTACAGAATCTCTGAACACTTGTATGAATTTTTTGAAGTGTTGATTTTCAAATTTTTCTTTCTTCTAATAGAGTCGCTTTATTAAGTTTTTAACATGCAATGAAACATCTTAACCAAAAAATAATATTTTCTCACTAAAAATTCAAAACTCAAAAAATCGCGATTTCGTAATTTTTCTATTTTCCTACTTTTTTGTACTTATTGATCATAAAAATTTAAAGTCCTATAATTGAGGTGATATAGGAACCACTCACCTTGCTTGCTTGATGCAAAGAAGCTCCTCAAGACCTGGATTTGCAGAAAGTCGCGATTTTTCCTGCTCTCTCTCTCTCTCACACTCACTCAAATGAATTTTTCTTTGAATTCCAGGTTTTTATAGTGTCCACAGAATCGTGATTTTGTGTGATTTCCACTGTTCTTCACTCTTTCACTTGTCCAATCTTTACTTACCCAAACTTGATGACATTTCTTGCAATTATCTTTCTCCAAAAACCCAAATATGCTAAAAATTCCAGAAAATTTCCCTTACAAAAAATCGCGATTTTGTGCAAAAAATCGTGTTTTTTTTGTAGATATTATCTTGTGCAAATTTGAGTATTCTTTCCTCTTGTTCTCTTTCAATACCCTCTACCCTTTGCAATTCACCAGACTCTTGTACTTTTGCATCAAAATCACAACCTTACTCAGAAAATCGCGATTTTGTGCAGAAAATCGTGTTTTTTCTATACTTCTGATTTTATGTAAATTTGAGTATTCTTCTCTCTTGTTCCCCTTCAGTACCCTTTACCAACTCCAATTCCACAATCACCTGCAATTTTACCTCATAGTCACAATCATTAATCAGAAAATCGCGATGTTGTACAGAAAATCGTGTTTTTCAAATCTGCTAATTTTTGACAAAATTTTTTGCTTTTCTTTTACTTGGTCTTTATTACTCTTATCCCCAAGGCTTCAGTCCAACTTCCTAAGAAGAAAAGAAATTTGTTTGATTGTTTTTGATGAATTTTATGAATTTTTTTAGTATTTTGCCCTAAATAAAGGTAAACACTTCAATTAGGGTTTCTTGTTTGGTGATCTACTGATCCTATGTTCCTTGATTGGTAAAAGATGATCTATTGCTTTCTTTTCCCAAAAGACAAACAAAGACATCTACCTCTTCATGTTCACATTTCTTGATTAAAGAGTGTTACCTTTTCCTTGTGTTTGTTACCATCATCAATAGAAGATCCAGCAAGGTCCAACTTCAATGAAGCTTTTGAATTACTCCCCGGCAACGGCGCCAAAAAATGTTTGTTATTGATCTTTGGAGTTGTCCTCTCCAATCATTTAGCATAAAGAATCAACAAGACATCTTTATTTTGTCAATCCTGGAAGTATTCTTGAGACCACAGCCCCTTCAAGATGATAGAATCCAAGAAATAAGAGAATAATGGCTGGATTTTTGAGAATAGTGAAAATGAAGAGGAATTTCTAGGGTTTGGATTATCTTGAGCAAATCTCCACCATTTTCCACAATCTTGGTGTCTAATGCATGCTATTTTATCAGCATAACACAACTATGAAGTCAAAATCAAAAAATATCACTTGCACCATACAGACGAGACAATCGCGATTCTGTAAAAACAAACGATTTTCAGCTCCAGCACCATTCTTCATCAACTTATCACTCAACACAACAGTATTCAGCTCTCTTCATACACATTCAACAGATTTACACAATAGAAGCTCACAAATCTCCATGGATACGCAAGAACTATACTCACAAATCAAAGAAACCACACAAAGAGGAGAAAACACGATTTTCAGCAGAAAACTCCTTCTCTATTCACTTGGATAGCATGTAAACAAATGATTAACCAACCCCCTCATAATAGAGGAAATTAGCTTATATACATTTTCAAGTGTCCCTTTTCACACTTGAATTTTGGTCCTTTCCTCTATTATTCTAAAAATATGCTATCTAGGAGTTTCTAAAAATTCTAGAAAAATTACATAAGATTCTATCCTATTTAAGGAAGACTCTTCCTTATTTTTACACCAATTGCATAAATATTTTTACAAATTTCTATCATTTTACAATTATTTTTCTTCAAAAAGGCTTCCAAAAATGCATCTTCTAACATTGCTCTACAGTAGGTGCAACACGAACAGGAATTTGAAGAATGTTAGCATCTTCAACCCCATCTGCATCAGCTTCAATACTTGTATTTGTAGGTGTAATAGGACGTTTTTCAACACCCTGCACAATGTTCCATAGTCCTTTTGCAACCAATACATGCCTAGTTTTCATGCCCTTTCTACACAAAGTCACGGGGCTGAAAAACATACACTTCTTCATGCAAGTCACCATTCACAAATATTTTTCTAATGTCCAACTGATGTACACTGCAACCATGATGAGCTGCAAGTGCACAGATGCTATGAACAGTAGTCATTCGGCATGTAGGTGCAAAGGTTTCATCAAAATCAATGCCTCTTTCCTGTGCATAACCCTTTGCAATTGTGCTCTTGAATTTTTGAATGGTGTAAAATACCTAGTTTTTGAGGCATTTATGCTTTGTTGATGTTGATATATTTAGCTAGTGATGTGTGTGAACATAGTAGGATCGCCCAGGTACTTTTTTTCCCTCTTTGGGAGGTTTTTTTACCTCGGCTTGTATATATGCCTATAACCCTAATGGGTTACTTATCTTTGTACATTCTAGTGGTAATACATTTAGTATTGTGTGTTATGCTCCAAGCTTTTTCTTTTTCCTTGTGTTGTTCGCATGCTTCTGTAGACCTCGAACTCCAACAATTGGTATCAGAGCAAGTCACCGTTTCATCTAGGACATCGTCGACACCTCTCCGATCATAGTCCCAGAATCGCACAAAATTTGGTGAGCATACTCAAGGTGATAAGGAGATCAAAACATATTTTCTATGTGTGTTGATATATTTAGGTAGTGATTTTTGTGAACACACTAGGACTACGGGGGTACTTTTTTCCCTCTTTAGGAGGTTTTTTTTCCCTTGGCTTGTATATATGCATATAGCCCTTTGGTCACAATCTTTGAACACACTATTGGAGTGCTTATGTAGGCTAATATAAGCATCTCAAAGTCGGATACATGTTTAGCAAAACTCGTCAAGGTAGTTCAGTTCAACTTTTTTAGATACAACCATTTTCTACATCAGGGTATTTCAGTCAGTGGCCATGGCTGAAAGCAGTGATGTATTCTGTATGTTGGCTATTGAGGATAAGTTGGACAGTACCAATTATCCCTTATATGTTAAGCATGCTAATGATGTGCTTCTGATCATTATTGTGTATGTTGATGACATGCTGCTCACTGGTCCTCATGAGAAGCATATTGCTGATTTCAAGGTTGATTTGCATGCCTCATTTGAGATTTCTGATTTGGGGCATTTGCATCATTATTTGGGCATTCAGTTTATGCAAGTTGATGGAGGAATAGCTTTGTGTCAAACAAAATATATTGAAGCATTATTGCAGTGTTTTGGCCTTGAAGATTGTAAACTTATTGCCACTCCTATGGAGATAGGTTTACGATTGAGTCTTCATGATGCTGGAGATGCATTTTATGTTGTTCTCTATCAGTAGGCTATTGGATGATTGATTTACTTATGCATTAATCGGCCAGATATTCAGTTTGCTATCTCAGATGAGCAGGTTTATGCATTGCCGAGGTGTCAAGCATTGGCAGGCGGTTAAGTGCATCTTTTGGTACTAAGTGGTACCCGATAGGTTGTTTTATCCCAAGGGAGGTGTTGGAAGAAGTAATTTTTTGAAGCATTTTTGATGGAAAACAATTGTAAAATGTCAAAAACTTGTAAAAATATTTATGCAACTGATGTAAAAATAAAGAAGAGTCTTCCTTATGTAGAGTAGAATCTTATGTAATTGTTCTAGAATTTTTGGAAACTCCTAGATAGCATATTTTTAGAATAAAAGAGGAAAGGACCAAAATTCAAGTGTGAAAAGGGACACTTGAAAATGTATAAAAGATAATTTCCTCTATTATGAGGGGGTTGGTTATTTGTAATTGATGCTATCCAAGTGAAGAGGGAGTTTCTTGCAGAAAATCGTGTTTCTTCCTTTTGTGTGGTCTCTTTGATTTGTTGAGTCTATTCTATGTGTATCCATGGAGATTTGTGAGCTTCTATTGTGTATTTCTGTTGAATATGTATGAAGAGAGTTGATTGTTGATGTATTGAGTGAGAAATTAATGAAGAATGGTGCTGGAGATGAAAATCGTCTCTTTTCACAGAATCACGATTATCTCGTTTGAGGGTTACAGGTATCATTTTTGAGTTTTGACTGAATGATTGTATTTTGCTGAGAAAATAACATGTTTTAGACACCAAGATTGTTGAAAATGATGGAGATTTGCTCAAGATAATCCAAACCCTAGAAATTATTCTTCATTTTCACTATTCTCAGAAATCCAACCATTTCTCTCTTATTTCTTGGATTCTATCATCTAGAAGGGGTTGTGGTCTCTTGTATACTTCCAGGATTGACAAAATAAAGATGTATTGTTAATTCTTTATGCTAAATGATTGGAGAGGACAACTCCAAAGGTTAACAACAAACATTTTTTGGCGCCGTTGTCGGGGAATATACCAACAGCTTCATTGAAGTTGGACCTTGCTGGATCTTCTATTGTTGATGGTATTGAACACATGGAAAAGGTAATACTCTTTAATCAAGAAATGTAAACATGAAAAGGTAGATTTCTTTGTTTGTCTTTTGGGAAAAAGAAAGCAATAGATAATCTTTTGAGAATAAGAAGTGTTGAAATTTTTGCAAATTGATAGTTGCTCATATCATTTTTTGGAAGTAAAGTGCAGGTGTGAAAATCTGAATCAAGAAAGCTAAAGATAAGGTAAAATGTGTCTATTCTTGCATTTGTAAAGTGCTTTTTGATCAAGTACTAAGCAAAATTGTTGATCTTGGGAAGATGACAAGATTTCATTAAGGAAAAGTCAAGTAAAGTAGCTAGATGCAAGTAAATGAGATTCATTTGTAGCCAAGTCAAAGTAATGATCTTGAGAAAAAGCTGAATTGCATTTTGAAAAGAAAAATGTTTGAGTTTATCTTTGCAAAAATAGACATTTGCATTTCTTAGTACATTTTTCTTTGGGAAGTTTTGCTCATAAACTATTTTGATAGCCAAAGCATAAGAGAGTATAACCAATCAAGGAACACAAGATCAATAGATCACCAAACAAGAAACCCTAAGTGAAGTGTTTATCTTAATTTAGGGCAAAATACTAAAAAATTTCATAAAATTCATTAAAACAATCAAACAAATTTCTTTTCTCTTTAGGAAGTTGGACTGAAGTTTTGTTGACAATAGTAGAAGAGACCAGGTGGTAGGAAAGCAAAAAAGTGCCAAAAAGTGGAAAATCAGAAAAGACACGATTCTCTTCACAGGATCGCGATTCTCTGGATAAATTCTTGTTAATGATGAAAAATTGCAGGTGACAGTTGATTTGGAATTGGTAAAGGGTATTGAAGGGAAACAAGAGAAAAGAAGACTCAAAATTGCAAAAATCAGGAAGTACAGAAAAAATACGATTCTCTACACAAAATCACGATTCTCTGTAAGATAATTTTTTTTTGGAATTTTGAGTATATTGGGGTTTTTGACATAGTTAATTGTAAGAGATTTCATTGAGTTGAATAAGTGAAGGAAGTCAAGCTCAAAAAACTCAGAGAGGATTGAGTATCAAGTGGAAGAAGTGGAAAAGAAGTACAAAATCGCGATTTTCACCAATAGTTAATGAGAGTGATTAATCATGAAAAAATTAAGAATTGAGGATTAAAACCATAAAGTTGTTGAAGAATGAAATTGGACAAGTGAAAAAGTGAAAATAAGTGGAAATTGCACAAAATCGCGATTGTGTGGACACTATAAAAGTCTGGAATTTCAGAGAAAACTCATTTTGAGTGAGTGAGATAGAGAGAGAGCAGGAATAGGATCGCAATTTTTTGCAGCTAAAAGCTTTGGAGATTTTTGGAATCAAGCAAGCAAGGTAAGGGGTCCTCAATACAATTTTTTTGCATTTCTTTAAATTTACATGATCATTAAGCACAGATAAGCAGGAAATAACTAAAAAACACGGAATCGTGATTTCTGAATTTTTGAGGTTTTTGTGAAAAAAATAATAAATGTTAGAAAACTCTTTTCTTGCATGTTAAAAAATAGTTAAGAAGATTCTATAGAAGAAATAAAAATTTGAAAATCAATACCTGGAAAATTTTTCAAAAAATTGAACAGAATCGCGATTCAGTACTCAGACACAAAATCGCGATTCTCTGAAACAAAGAATAAAATCGAGATTCACAGAGCACGATTTTCATAAGAAAATCGTGTTTTTTTACGATTGTGAGCAATCACGATTGTCTGGAAACAAAATCGTGAGAAACACGATTTTCACCTTAAAATCGTGAAAAAATCAAGATTCTCTTCACAGAATCGTGAAAAACACGATTTCCACCAGAGAATCGTGAAAAAACACGATTCTTTGCTCACAATCGTGATAAACACGATTTTCACCACAAAATCGTGGAAAACATGATTTTGATCACAGAATCGTGATAAACACGATTTTCACCACAAAATCGTGGAAAACACGATTTTGACCACAGAATCGTGATAAACACGATTTTCACCACAAAATCGTGGAAAACACCATTTTGATCACAGAATCGTGATAAACACGATTTTCACCACAAAATCGTGGAAAACACCATTTTGATCACAGAATCGTGATAAACACGATTTTCACCACAAAATCGTTGGAAACACGATTTTGATCACAGAATCGTGATAAACACGATTTTCACCACAAAATCGTGGAAAACACGATTTTGATCACAGAATCGTGATAAACACGATTTTCACCACAAAATCGTGGAAAACACGATTTTGATCACAGAATCGTGATAAACACGATTTTCACCACAAAATCGTGGAAAACACGATTTTGATCACAGAATCGTGATAAACACGATTTTCACCACAAAATCGTGGAAAACACGATTTTGATCACAGAATCGTGATAAACACGATTTTCACCACAAAATCATGGAAAATACGATTTTAGTCACAGAATCGTGGAAACTAGTTGAATGATCCTTAGATCTGGTAATAAATTGTACACACATTCCCAACAAGAACTGGGAAGGAAAGAAGTAGAGCCAAGGATAGGGAAATTGCAAGAAAGAGATTTAAGGCAAGAAAACAACATGGAAAATTTTAATGAAACAAATGAGTCCATTGAAACTGGGGATTATAGAAACATCCTCAAATATATGTATACAAATAGGTTTGGAACCTATGTATATCAGGATGGAATGCATAAGTTTCTCATTAGATTGAGAAACTTAGAAGTTCCCCTGAACATAACACCAGTAGCTCAATTCAAAGATGGTAGATATGAGGACAGGCAGGGATGTGTATACATCTTCTCACAAGATCCAGAAAATTCAAATGACCTAGGGCAATGTGCGGACAAAAGACCTTGGGAACAGAACCTAGGGCAATCAGACTTGCCAAGACCACTTGAAATTCACAGTAATGGTGAACAACAACAAGGTAGGAGAACACACTTCCCCAAATCCTTTTGAAAAGGAACTAGAAGGATTTAATGATTTTCCACTAAGAAGAAGACATCATTGGCAAAATCAGGGTAGAATGCTTAGACCATATCAGGTAGCCAAATGCATGAAAAATCAATATGAAGGATATTCTGATCCTCATGCTCATGCTGCAGAATTTAGGCAATTAATTAGAGCTGAAGAAGTAGAGGATTATAAAGTCCAATTTGAGGCATTTGGTCTAACCCTAACAGGACCTGCATTATCTTGGTTCATTCCCTTAAGAAAGGAAATGTATCTAGATATTGAATCCTTTCTAGAAGCCTTCATTGGGGAATTCTCAAAGGTTGGAATAAAACATAGCACAGCCACACTGTTGGGAGTGATGATTGGATGCACTCAAGAAATGAGTTGATGCTGCAAAACCTGCTTCACACCTGCCCTCCTTTGACTCCAGATATGCTTAGTAGACTCCTTGAGCTTCCAAACGATACCAAGATATGCTATATGTACTTTGGAAATGAGTTGAGTAATGATTAGATCAAAACAGACTACTTGTGACCTCAAGAATCCTGAAAAACTTGCTATTTTGGTATTGACACCTGCTCAGAGTTATGCTCAGTGTGACCAGCACACTTAAAATTGATCTAATTGCTTTTGGACATAATCAATTAGCTTAACAGGCTTTCATTTGCAAGTGGAATGAGAGGAAATGACAAACCACACTCTGAGAAATCAATTTAGCAAACTTAGGGACATCCCCGACATTTTAGGAACTGTACAGAGAAATACCAGAGATCACTTCGAGCGCAATTTCTCCCAGATGGTTGATCCAATAACCTTCAAATTTTGTAGGCATATAGTATGCTTCAAGCTTGTTCCAATGTGCTTTGAATCATCCAATTTGGTTCAGTAGAAGTTGAGATATGCCTCTTGGAAGTTGACAGAGTTGAAGAGTACACTCAGAGAATAACAGAAATGATAAATATGAGTATATGTATTAGATCTATTGATTGTACATTCCCATTGGCATGATATGCAATGCCCAATGGTACTCAGAGGTGTAGGCTATAGTGTAGCACTCACACACTCAAATATTGATGCCAGATTGCCTCGGGATCTGAGCTAAGTGAACAAGCTAACCCGCGACTTTTCTTCTTCACTTATATATTATTTTAGTGAGGATTTGAATTTGAACTTTAATTCAAATCTCCTAGAATCTTGTACCTAAAAGTGAATGAGATATTCTCTCAATCATTCACCCACTCAATCAATCAAATTTTCCACGACTTAAACTAGTAGGTGTGATTACATGAGTGGTTAAAGTCATATTGACTTTTACATGAGATAAAAGGTAATAACCAATAAGCATTGGTTCCTATGATTCTTGTTCCATGTAGATATATCCTTCAAAGGTTCCAAGTTAAGCCTTCAAGATCCAAACTCTATGTGAAGTCTTCAAGGTTGACATCCAAGCCAAGTGTTAAGGCTTGAATTACACCAACAGCTCCCCCTCAAGCCAAACACTTTGGCTCAAGTCTTCATCTCTAGTCTTCAATTACTTCCTGCAATCCAATCATGGATTTAAATCTGCATAGCTTGCTTCCATCCAGAGCTTTAGTAAGCAAATCTGCACATTGCATATTAGTAGACACATAAGTCAATTGGATATCTTTGCTAAGTAATTTCTCCCTCACATAGTGGTAATGAACCTCTATGTGTTTTGTCCTAGCATGATAAATTGGATTAGCTGCAAGGTGAAGAGAACTTGTGTTATCACCAAAGATGATTGGTGGCCTTGTGTATAGGCCCAATTCTGAATATAATAGCTTCAACCAGATGGCTTCTTGAGTGGCATTTGCTAGCCCTCTATACTCTGCCTCAGTAGATGACAAAGCTACTGTGGGTTGTTTCTTGGATGACCAAGAAATTGGTTTATCACCTGCAAAACATATGTAACCAGATGTGCTTCTCCTGTCATCCTTGCAACCTGCCCAATCTGCATCTGAATATACCTTAATATCAATGTCTGATGAATAGGGAAAGTACAAACCATGATTTTGTGTTCCCTTTAGGTACTTTACTATCTTCTTTGTTGCCTCTAAATGAGGTACTCTTGGTTTGTGCATAAATTGGCTGAGTACACTAACACCATATGATATATCAATCCTGGTTAAGGTAGCATAATTTAGACTACCTACCAAACTTTGGTAACCTGTAATGTCTTGGAGTTCTTCCCCTTCATGAGCACTGAGTTTGTGGTTGACCTCCATAGGAGTGCTTGAGACTTTAGCTTCCTGCAAATTAAACTTCTTGACCATGTCCTGAATATACTTCTTCTGAGTAATAAAGATACCTGAATTTGTGTAAACCAATTCAAGTCCTAGGAAGTACTTCAATAATCCAAGATCATTGATCTTGAATTCCTTCATCATTTGCCCTTTGATGTGTCTAATTCCCTGAACATCATTTCCTGTAATAATGATGTCATCAACATAGACACACAAGTATATTACCTCTGAATTGTTCCTTTTGATAAACAATGAAGTATCTGCTTTACTCATTATGAATCCTTGGTCTAGGAGGTAGGTTGTCAACCTGTAATTCCATGCTCTAGGTGCCTGCTTCAATCCATACAGAGCCTTCTTCAATTTACAAACATGATTTACCTTCTTGGGATCTTCATAGCCAGGTGGTTGTGACATGTAGACTTCTTCAGATATCCATCCATTCAAGAATGCATTCTTCACATCCAATTGGTACATGTTCCAATTCTTGGATGCAGCTACACTCACCATAACTCTGATAGTTGGCATCTTGGCCACAGGAGAAAATGTCTCCTCATAATCAATGCCTTGGGTTTGTGCAAAACCCTTGGCTACCAACCTAGCTTTATACCTGTTTATTGTACCATCTGAATTCCTTTTGAGTTTGTAGATCCATCTGGATCCTATCACCTTCATAGATTCTTTCTTGGGTACCAAGTCCCAAGTATCACTCTCCTTGAGAGCTTCCATTTCTTCATCCATTGCTTCCTTCCATTCTGGTTTTGTGATTGCTTCTTCAAATGTACCTGGTTCTTCATTCAAGAGATCCTTTGCAAGATATACAGAATGCTTAGTTACAAGAGAAGTATCATAGCCATATCTAATAGGTTTCTTACTTTCTCTCTGAGATCTTCTCATAGCTTGAGTTGAGGATTCTGGTATATCCTCTAGCTTCTTCATCTTCATTTTCCCTTTGGATTTCCAAGCCTTGAATTCTTCAATGTTGATGGTGTCTTCATCATCTGAGCTTGAGTCTTCTTTCTGAATTGGTTCTTGCTTGATAAGCTTGGGGAAGTCTTCTTCCATGTCATAAGGTAGACTAACTTTCCTGCATTCATTCTCATACCATGAGTCATTCTCATCAAAGATTACATCTCTGCTTACCTTGAAGCCTTTATTTGAGGGGTTGTAGAATCTGTATCCCTTCCGATTCAAATCATATCCAATGAAGATACATTTTTCTGCCTTAGGGTCTAGCTTTCCCCTTACCTGTGAGGGAATATGCACATATGCAACACATCCAAAGATTTTGCAATGATCCAGAGATGGTCTCTTACCATGCCAAGCCTCATAGGGTGTCATTCCATCAAGTGTCTTTGATGGCAACCTGTTAATTAAATATGTGGCAGTAGATACACTTTTTGCCCAAAGATAATTTGGCAATTTCTTTTCATTTAGCATAGACCTAGCTGTCTCTACAATGAGTCTATTCCTTCTTTCAGCTACCCCATTTTGTTCAGGTGAGTACCTTGTAGTAATCTCCCTCTTGATGCCTCTTTCCTGCAAGAAATCTTCAAAGTCATTGGAAAAGTATTCTCCACCACCATCTGACCTTAGTTTCTTCAAATGTCTACCTGTTTGATTTTCAACTAATGCAAGATACCTCTTGAAACAATTAAATACTTCATCTTTATGTTTCATGAAATATAAGACAGTCCACCTGCTATAGTCATCAATGAAGGACACATAGTACCTTGATCCAGATATGGATGGCTCTTTGCTAGGTCCCCAAACATCTGTATGCACCAATTCCAGATAATCTTCATGCATAAAACCTTTCTTGGTATAAGGCAATCTGTGTGACTTACCAAATTGACAAGCCCCACACTTGTATATCATGTGTTGCTTGGATACATTAGGTATCCCAAGCACACATTGATCCCTGCTCATTTGTTTTATGGTCCTCTCTCCAATGTGACCTAATCTCTTGTGCCAAATCTCCAATTCTGATAGGGTTTGATCTTTATAGTTGTACAAAGCAATATTCTTAGTGTCTTCAAGTTCAAAGGTAAACAATCTACCTGATTTTTCTCCCTTGGCTATCCTTCTGAATCCATGTCTTGGATCCTCCACATATGCACCATGTTGAGTGAACCTGACCTGTAGACCTTTTTCCACAATCTGACCTACACTCATCAGATTCTTGGTGATTGTTGGAACATACAATACTCTGCTCAATAGATTCTGATTACCATCACTAGTTTTGACATTACCTACTTTAACAACTGAATGTTTAGTGTCATCACCTGTCTGTACTTGGTGCTTGCCTTTGGGTTCTTCCAAATCAGAAAGTAATGCAACATTTCCAGCTACATGATTAGAGCAACCTGAATCAATATAGAATAAGTGATCATCATTGATACCTGACTTAGATGTCATATTCATGATCAATAGGGAGTCATCTTGTTCCTCTGCATAATTGTTGTAGTCTTTCCTATTTCTGTATCCACCTTGATAGTTGCCATTGTGATTGTAGTTGTTGTTATAATTATTGTTGTAGCCATGGTAGCCTTGAGATTGGTTGAATCTGCCTCTGCCTTGAGAGTATCCTCCTCTTTGGTGACCTCTTCCTCTTTGGTTCTTGTAGTTTTTGTAGCATTCATCTGTGGTATGATTAGACAAGCCACAAATATTGCATGGAGATTGGTTGTAGGGTCTCCCCCTACCTGACTTACCTCCTCTGCCTCTACCTCTTGAAGATCTACCTCTCCCTGCATAGTTTGCTTGGGAGGTAGAGCCTTCTTCATCAACCTTTTTGTTTTTACCCTTGTCTTTAGTCTTCTTATTAGTATATAGGGCAGAGGGATTATTACCTTTTGATTGCTCTCCATTCTTTGTAAGCTTAGCTTCATGTGTGAAAAGTTGTCCAATCAGAGTTGTTAGATCAGGTGCTTGGATGTCCATGTATAAGTCCATTGCTGTGGTAAAGCTCTCCCACTTGTCATCTGCCTTTAGTCCATTGATCACTTGTCTGACTATTTGCTCTTCCTCAATCTCTTCTCCAACACTTGCAAGTTGGTCTGCAATGTCTTTGACCTTGGTGACAAAATCTGAGATAGATTGCTTTGATTGCTTCCTAAGAGTTGTAAACTCAATCCATAGCTGATTCTTTCTGGCCCTTGTGCTTGATGAAAAGTAAGTTGACAAGGTTTCCCAAGTCTCTTGGGAAGTTTTGCAATTCCTTATGTGTGGTAGAAGGAAATCAGAAATAGAGTTTAGAAGATATGACCTTGCCAAAGCATCTTTTGCACACCATTGATTGAGTCTCTCTTGCTCTTCCTTGGTGGGTAGGCCTCTAGCTTTGAATGAGGGCAATTCCTCATCTCCTGATATGAATCCAAACAAGCTTCTTCCTTGTATATAGGTCTTCATCCTTAGAGACCAAGCTTGGTAGTTGTTCCTGTCTAATTTGTCAATGAAGGAAGGGAAACCATCACCCATGATTACCTTATATGCTCTGATACCACTGTTGGGAGTGATGATTGGATGCACTCAAGAAATGAGTTGATGCTGCAAAACCTGCTTCACACCTGCCCTCCTTTGACTCCAGATATGCTTAGAAGACTCCTTGAGCTTCCAAATGATACCAAGATATGCTATATGTACTTTGGAAACGAGTTGAGTAATGATTAGATCAAAACAGACTACTTGTGACCTCAAGAATCCTAAAAAACTTGCTATTTTGGTATTGACATCTGCTCAGAGTTATGCTCAGTGTGACCAACACACTTAAAATTGATCTAATTGCTTTTGGACATAATCAATTAGCTTAACAAGCTTTCATTTGCAAGTGGAATGAGAGGAAATGACAAACCACACTCTGAGAAATCAATTTAGCAAACTTAGGGACATCCCCGACATTTTAAGAACTGTACAGAGAAATACCAGAGATCACTTCGAGCGCAATTTCTCCCAGATGGTTGATTCAATAACCTTCAAATTTTGTAGGCATATAGTATGCTTCAAGCTTGTTCCAATGTGCTTTGAATCATCCAATTTGGTTCAGTAGAAGTTGAGATATGCCTCTTGGAAGTTGACAGAGTTGAAGAGTACACTCAGAGAATAACAGAAATGATAAATATGAGTATATGTATTAGATCTATTGATTGTACATTCCCATTGGCATGATATGCAATGCCCAATGGTACTCAGAGGTGTAGGCTATAGTGTAGCACTCACACACTCAAATATTGATGCCAGATTGCCTCGGGATCTGAGCTAAGTGAACAAGCTAACCCGCGACTTTTCTTCTTCACTTATATATGATTTTAGTGAGGATTTGAATTTGAACTTTAATTCAAATCTCCTAGAATCTTGTACCTAAAAGTGAATGAGATATTCTCTCAATCATTCACCCACTCAATCAATCAAATTTTCCACGACTTAAACTAGTAGGTGTGATTACATGAGTGGTTAAAGTCATATTGACTTTTACATGAGATAAAAGGTAATAACCAATAAGCATTGGTTCCTATGATTCTTGTTCCATGTAGATATATCCTTCAAAGGTTCCAAGTTAAGCCTTCAAGATCCAAACTCTATGTGAAGTCTTCAAGGTTGACATCCAAGCCAAGTGTTAAGGCTTGAATTACACCAACACACACTAATACATAGCTTTAAACAACAAAAAGATGAAAATGTCAGAGAGGTAGCTAGGAGATTCAAGCAGTACATTGACAGATGTCCCAGAGAAGAAGTACCTTCCATGGCAAGACAGGTATCCTTATTCATAGAAGGATTAAGAAGTGCCCAATTAAGAACCCTAGTATATTATAGGAGATGCCCTGACTTAGGAGCATGTGTGAAAGAGGCAATAGATTTGGAAGATAACAGAGGCCAAGAACTGTTAGCATTTGATCAACCTAGAACAAATGAAGATAAAATTCCACAAGCAGAAGAATTGGCTCAAGCCATTGCTAAAGCCCTAGAAGTCAGCACTAAAACCAATTTGATAAATACCAAGATAACAACAAATAAAAAATGCTATAATTGTGGAGAAAATCATTTGGTACAACAATGTCCATACCAAAAACCACAACATTTGCAAGATAGAAAAACACTCAAATACTGTACACTAGAGAGGAGATGGACAAATCATACCAGAGAAGAATGTTTCTACAACAAACAACCCATTAAGGAGAGATTATGCAAGTCAAAGAGAATCTGGATATATTGAGCAACCAAGACCTGTACTTGGGCAACAACCTCCAGTACCAACAAATGTGGTGCCAATTAAATACACACCAATAGAGGAGGGAAACTCAAGAATAAGATCACCATACAAGGAAGATTATCAATGGAATGAAGGATATCAAGAAGAATGGGAAGGATATGAACTGAGAGAACTAGAACTACAAGCCCTAGACTTGGGAAATGGGAGAATTGAGATGGATACAGCCACATTCATGTATATAACCAATAATTATATGTCCAATCAAAAACCTCAGTTCAAAGGGGGACAAAAGATAACTTGTTTCAGATGTGGGGGAGAACATTTCATTAGAGATTGTCCACAATCTCCTACATTAAGAATAGAGGGAGCCTGTTGTAAGGATTGTGGCAGGGAACATTTAATAAAGGACTGTCCAAGAAATCCTCAAAAACAACAAAACACATCTAATAACATACCACTGAAAACCGTCAACATCATGGAGCAAGAAGAATTGAGTGATATTGACCAAGTGAATCTAAATGCTATAACAAGGGCACAAGCTAAACAACAAGAAACAACTAAGGAACAAAATGAAGGTTCAGTTTCAAAGGTGAAGAAAAATAGACAAAAAGGGAAATGGGAAAGGAAAAAAAGAATGGGTAAAAACTTGGAAGAGGAGAATAAGGAACAGACAAACAGTACTCCCACTCAAAAGACACAACCCCAGTCAGAGATAAGAAATTCACAGAGTCTAGATACCTTGATAAAAGCATACAAGGGAAGAATTCAAGAGGGACCAAGTCCTACAGATCATGTAATGGCTTATCCTATGCCAGACTTAGAACATGAAAGGATGCAAAAGTGTAAAAAAATCATACAGGAATCACAACTTAAATTGGGGGAATCGGACAATGCTCACACAACAATTGGGGAATCTGAGGCAACAAGAACAAGGGGAAATATTAATCAAGAAGATGATAACCCACAAATTACATTCCATGTAAATATAGATAAACAATGTACAATCTTATACCATACCACAATGGAGGAATTAAAACAGAATCCTCATTTACAAAACAAAATGAAAAAATGGGAAACAATACCAGAAAATCTTCATCCACAAGTGCATGAATTGGAGGAATTGTGGTACATTCCCATTGATAAGATAGGAGGATATTGTGAAGGAGAAGAGGGAAACTCAACCCTAAAAATACAATTTGGTAAAAACCATGCCAAAGCTATTCTGGATAGTGGATCAGGAGTGGCCATCATGACTAAACAAACTTGGGAAAAATGGGGAAAAAATGAATTAATACCCACCAAAATGAGATTGCAACTTGCAGATGGACACATAGAGAAACCCCTAGGAATATGGGAAAAAGTCATTGTGGACATATGTGGAATAGAACTAGAACATACCTTTGCCATAGTTGAATTTCCACAATCCACTTCATATGAAATTATCCTAGGAAGGCCATTCATGAGACAAATGCAAATTGTGCAAGACTGGGGTAATGACTGCCTGTACCTTCAGAGCAAAGGAAGGATAACCAGAGTGAATCTAAGAAATGGGCATTATTGTGATATATCTCCTCAAGAATGGTATAAAATACATCAAAATCAAGAATTAAGTGAAGAATCAGAGATGGAAGACTAGAATGAAACTGAATCATCAATATGGAAGTGCAATATGATAAGAAACCTCACAAAGAGAAAAAGAAGATTGAGAAGAGAAGATTGTGTAGAAGGAAGAAAATTGCAAGATGAGAGCTATGTACCACAAAAATTCAAAGATGAAGAATTTGAGCCCTATGGGTGGAACCAAATTTTGGCTACCATGGGTCTGGCTAGTGATGAGTATGTAGGGGTGCAATTTCAAAATGAAGAAGGGTATGATGTTTTTCACATTGGAATACAAATGATAAAGGTATCAAAAATAGAAGAGGACCAAGAAGAAGAAATGATATTAAAAAAAGGGAAAACACATTATTTGGAAGAAGTAAAAGCTGAAGATGCAATAAAAGATAAAATCTCAGGCAAATATAAGAAAAACAAACACAAGGAAATAGAAAAAAACCAAGAGGATGAGAAAAAGGAGAAAGAAACAAACAAAGATCAATAGTTTGATGTACCAGCAAATTTCAAGACTTATGAAGTAGAAGACAGACTACTTCTAAAAATGAAACCAAAGAGAGAAAAGAAGAAAGGGGAGGCTTATGATAATGAGGAACAAACTAAAAAGGTCATGATCACTCAGGAAGAGGGAGAAGAAAGACATATAGATGGTTTTTCAGGATACAATCAGGTACTTATAGCATTGGAAGACCAACATAAAACTGCCTTTTCCACAGAATGGGGAATTTATGCTTTTAAGGTTATGCCCTTTGGGTTAACTAATGCCCCAACAACTTTTCAAAGATTGATGTGTCATATCCTCAAAGAGTTCCTGAGAGATGTAATGGAAATATATGTGGATGATTTGTGTACTTTTTCATTAAAAAGACAGGATCACTTGCAAGATTTAGAAAATATATTCAGGAAATGTAGAACATACAGAGTATGCTTAAATCCAAAAAAGTGTATATTCTTTGTAAGACAAGGGAGAATGTTAGGTCACATAGTCTCTAAAAATGGAATTTCAACTAATGAGAAGAAAATAAAGTCCATAATAGAACTTCCAAGACCAACAAATGTAAAGGAACTTCAAACTTTCATGGGACATTGTGGGTATTATAGAAAATTTGTACACAAGTTTGCTGACATAGCCAAACCTTTATATGCCCTAATTACAAAGTTTGAGTGGACCAAGGAGTGTGACCAAGCTATTGAAACTCTAAAAACTTGTTTGGTAACAGCCCCAATTCTGAAAACACCTCAGTGGGATAAAATTTCTCATGTCCATGTGGATGCTTCAAATTATGCTTTGGGATGTGTGTTAGCACAACCAATAGAAGGAAGCAAGTTGGATTTCCCAGTGGCTTATGCTAGTAGGCAACTGAATTTAGCAGAGAAAAATTACACAACCACTGAGAGGGAAGGGTTGGGAATGATATTTCCTGTAAAAAAATATAGACATTACCTTTTGGCCAACAAGTTTAAGTTCTTTGTGGACCATCAAGCTTTACTATATTTGGTAAATAAACCTTGTCACACTGGTAGAATAGTCAGATGGTTCCTCTTACTAATGGAGTTTGAGTTTGAGGTGGTGGTCAGACAAGGAAAAACACATTTGAGAGCATATCATTTGTCTAGAATCCAGTCTAAAGAACCCAGTTCACCTTTAGATGATGACCTGCCAAATACTTATTTGTTCAAAATAGAAAGTGTTCCTGAGTGGGCCATGACTTTAGTACCATTTTTAACCATGGGACCTTGCAAAACATTTGGAAACAACACACATTTAGTATTACAAAGCAGAAATTTTATGCTGCTAGCTAGGCACTTGTATCACCTCAACCATACAGGCATATTGAAATATTGTCCTCCTGAAGAAGAGCAACAGGAATACCTGAAAATAGCTCATTGTTTGAACCCTTGCACTCATGCTTCCAGGGTAGTCACCCTAAGTAATCTCAATAGGATGGGGGTACATTGGCCTAATAAGATTCAAGATGTAACAAAACACATTGCTAATTGCTGGAAGTGTCAATCATTGCAAGATTCAGAATTCATAACTCTATATTGGTTTCAGAAAAATCCAGATTGGAGTGAAAATATTATTGAAGAGTTGAAAAGGAAGAAGAAAGGAAAACAAGTAATAGCTGGTGCAGATTCAAAAAATCTACAAGTAATCTCTGTAGAATATCAATTGATAGGAGAACAATTGTATAAGAGAGGGATGGATGGATATTTAAGAATTTGTGTTCCTGAGGATAAATATCTAGAAATGTTGGAAATGGCACATTCTGGAGTGGCAAGAGGACATTTCTCAAGTGACAGAACGGCTAAACTCATATTATATTCTGGCTTTTGGTGGCCAACCCTATTTCTTGATGCAAGAACATATGTAAAAAGATGTGACAATTGTCAGAGGGTGAGTCAACCAAATAAGAGAGACAATATGCCATTAGTTCCATTAATTTCAGCAAGATCATTTAGTAAATGGGGGCTAGATTTCATTGGACCTATACATCCTCCAGCAAGACAATCCCATGCTGAATACATAATAGTGGCTACAAATTATCTGACAAAGTGGGCTGAGGCCAAAGTCACAAGAAGAAATGATGCTCATACTACTGCCAGATTCCTTTATGAAAATATCATCACCAGATTCGGACTTCCAATTGAATTAGTAAGTGATAGGGGGACCCATTTTGTAAACCAAATCATAGAAAACATAACCGAATATTTCATGATTAGTCATAGAAAGTCAACCCCATATCACCCACAAGCCAATGGGTTAGCAGAAAGTACTAATAAAGTACTTTGTACTGTGCTATCAAAATTAGTAAACACAAACAGGAATGATTGGGACCTACAACTTAATCATGTTCTATGGACTTATAGAGTGGCTTATAAAACTGCAATAGGAAACACACCATTCAATTTAGTGTATGGACAAAATGCAGTTCTACCTATGGAATTTCTCATTCCAACATTAAAAGTGGATAGTCACTACAATTGGACTGGACATGAATTATATGAGAGAGTTATAGAATTGGAAAAACTGGGAGCTTCTAGACTCCAAGCAATTATGAGTATATATGCGGACAAGAAAAGACAAAAAGCTTATCATGATGTTCACATAAAAGAAAAAGATCTAGAAGAAGGAGATCTAGTTCTGGCATACACAGTCAAGGAACATCAGAAGAAATTTCAGAAAAAAGGACATGGGCCTTATATTATACATCAGATAAGTAACAGTGGAGCTATCCAACTAGCTAACATAGATGGAGAGATCATGCCAAATTTCATAAGTTGATGTAGAGTTAAAAGATATGATCTTCCATTAACTGCTTCTGAATGGAGAAGATTACAACAAGCTCAAAACAGGAAAAAAGAAGAAGAAAACATTAGAAAAGAGGCTCAACAGGAAGCAAAGGAAAGGATAAGAAAAACCAAAGATCATAGGGAAGTCTGTTTGTGTGAAACATCATTAAAAGAAAAAGAACTTTTGCCTGTTATAACAATGCATTTTCAGAATGAAAAAATTAAAGTATTGATAGACTCAGGAGCACAGGTAAATTTGATCAGTTCAGCATTGTTGAATAAGTTTAACCTAAAAAAGACTAAAAGCAAAACCTTTATCAAAACCTTGGAAGGACAAAGAATACAGAGTTTGTCTTCACCTTCTATTGAAGTTAAGTTCAATAAAGAATATATGAAAACAGATTGTGAAGAATGGCCAGATCATTTGATGACTGAGAAATTAATTTTGGGACAACCATGGCTTAAACAAGGTAAAGTAATTTTGAATTTTGAAAAAAATGAAGCTTAAATTGACAATAAATGACAAAAGGTTTTTAATATTTTTATTGAGTAATGAAGAGCAGGAAGTTCATCAGGATGTTCATGACCCAGACATGGAAGGATTTACTTTTTCAATGGAAGACATACAGACATTACCAATACAAATACTAAATGATCAAGCTTCATTTAATCAAAACCTGCAAAAAATTGAAAGAGCAAAGGAGGATGGACACACAGGAGCAAGGTGGCAATCATGGCACAATCTAAAGCATCAAACAATTAGAACAAGAAGGATATGGAAACAAAGCATACCCAAGGCCTGCTCATCAAAACAAAATTCTAGGACAACATGGATATGGAGGCCAAAATATTCTAAAAACTGCTTATCAGAAGGAGATGGATTTTTTCCTGAAACAAGGGCAACTAGGGTTAAATATTATTGGGTAAAAAAATCAGAGTTGATTCAATGGAAAAAGACCATCTGTATTTGATCTGGATTTAGAATTTTTTCAGAATCAGATCAGAAGGTTAGAAAAAAGAAAATCATAACATATTGAGAATTAAGACAAAATCTTTTACCTTATCCTTTTTCTAAGAAGAGAATTATGAAGGGAAGAAGAGAAATAGAAGAAATTATTTTAAAAAAAAAAGAAAAGAGAGAAAAAAAAGAGAAAAGAAATAGAAGAAATTACTAAAAAGAAAAAAAAGAAAAGAAACAAAAGAAAAAAAAAAGAGAGAAAAAAGGAAGAGAAAGATTATCTATTTTTTCCTTTTTATATAGCACAAAGCAAGATATAGGTAGAAGGGTAGCAGGTTTCTATTTATTATTTTGTATTTTTCATTCTATTTTTTATGATTTTTTATTTTGAATTTTTATTTTTAATTTCATTTTTTCTTCCAAACATTTTCTTCATGGATAAGAGCTGTCAGAAGAGGGGAGTGCACTAGACATCTTGCTACACATGTAATGATCACTTTAATTGAGTTCTTCTAAAGAAGTTAGAATTTAATTAAAAGATTATTTTCATTCTTCTAATAACTATTATTCTTGATTTCTTGTGACTCATGTGGGTGGAGTTTTTTCTTTTGTTTGATGTTATATTTTCTCCAGAATGGTGAATGCAAAGGAGTTACCAATTCATAATTTCAAAGCAGAATCAGTCACTCTGTCTAGAGGACACTGGTTCCTGGATAGTGAAGTTGTGGTAGAGAAGGTGGATCTGGAGTTTGATGAAGAGCAAGAAATTCCAGAAGCAGAAAAGGTGGTTAAGGAGCTCAAAGAAACCCTGAGTATCATTGGCCAGCATATATTCACAGTGGGAGTAGGGGGTTACAAATATACAATGTTGTGTCAAGAGTTCTACAGATTTCAAAGAGTAGCAGTCAATCAGAAAAGATGGAAGGCAGTAGGGTTACACAAATTGTTGGAAGAACCTATCTTTTTCATAGATTTTGAAAGAGTGGCACAGGTAATGAACAGCCTGCTGGAAGTTGGAAAAGGTAATGATGCTTATTTCCGGTGTAAAGTCAAGAACAAAGATAACCAGGAGGTGAATATCACTATAAAAGCAGAGCATATCAGAGCAGCCTTACAGTTCTACCCAATGGGAACCAAGCTTGACAATAGCTTTGTGAAAAAGAATAAAGAAACATATACATGATACTCCAAATTTACTGATTTTAAGGGAAAAGAGAATCAGTATGCCACTAGGATGTTTTTGCAGTACTTTTGTTTCCCAAAACTACCAAGGTATACCATGCCACACAAACCTGTTCCACTGATTATGTTTAACAATAAGGACAGAACTAAGCCCTTCAGAGTGATGGATGTAACACCATATATACATGAACAATTGAAAGAAGCAGCTAAACACTGGGAGCAGAAAAAGTATATGAATGGAGCTCAATTTTTAACTAGGATCATATATCATGTACTGGGAATGGAAGATCAGTTGAAGCTGGCTCCAGAAGCACAATATTTCAGAAGCCTTATGACAAGAATCAAGAATCCTCCCAGGAAGATGTCTGTGAGAGAAGCAGAAGGACAAACCAGCATGAGGGGACCAGAAAGGAAAATGAAGGGAGTATCTGACGAAGTTATTCCTGTAAAGAAAAGGAGGCTGGATCCAAGAAAAGTTGAATTGGATCAGGATGAAGCAACCAAAGAAGAACATGAAGCTGCTCAGAAGCAGGTCCAATCTTCTAATGACCCTCATCCACCTCAGACCAGTAAAGAGCAATTATATACTTATCTGACTCAAGGAAATAACAAAAGGGCAGTATATGAGGCCCAATATCAAAAGATGCTGGAAGATTATTCTTGCAAAGCAACAGATTGGGTTCAAGAGGAAGTAGAACATTATGAAGAACTGCATGACCAAATGATGGCAGCTGAGACAGAGGAAGTATTTGTTAAAAAGGAAGTGGAGCTATTAGCATACATCAAAGAACTACAAGGACCTCCTGAGACAAGAACTATAGTTGTAGCAAAAAAGAAGGTTCAGAAGAAACCAGTACAGAGGAAGAAGCTAACCAAGAAGAGTAAAGGAAAATCAGTAGTAGAATCTGTAACCATAAAAGAGACAGAAGAAGTGACATTAGGAGAAAAGCAGAGGGAATCTATTGCTGGAGAAGAGTTAAAATTGGAAAAATCAGGCATAGCAAGATCATCACAATTCTCCTCAGACTCTGAAAGTGAAATTGAAATTTTTTTGCTAAAAAGTTTGAATTTATCAGTTCTCAGTACACCCAATGTGATCACACAGGCCATTGAAAAAAATAAAACACCAGAAGACATGAGTGAGAAGGCACAGGGAAAGCAAGTCCAGGAAGAAGTAGCAAAGCAACTCAGTCCTAAAGAAGAAAGAAGGTTGTTGAAAGGTCAAACAGTAATGATGGAGGAAGAGAGTGAAATGAGAAAGGAATTCAGTTGTGGGTTAGTAGATTCGAGATTAAAGTCAATATGGACAAAACCTTCACAACAAATCAACTTCAAAATGGATGAAGGGAAAGTAGAAATAGTCAAAGGAGTTCAAGGAGATCAGTTAAGCAGTCTAGTCCTTAAGCATAAAGATGTAGATCAAGTTTAGGAAACAGAGGAAATAGTAGTAAAAAAGAATGTTCAAGAAGTAACAGAAGGAGTTGTAGAAAAGGAATCAACCAAAGCATGAAGGATATACTTTATGACTTGAATAATAATGAAGAGTTCACAATCACCAAAGATCAAGGACAAGAGGAAGAGCTGGATCTCATGGATATAGATGAGCAGGAAGAAGGACAGAAAGAGCAGACAAGTACTGATAAGATAAAGTTTACTAGAGAAATTGAATCAACCTTAATTCAGGAAAAGGAAGTACAAGTAAAGGAAGGACATTTCTTTGAAGAGGAACAACAAGTGAAGGAGAACAAAGAGGTGGAAGAAGCAAAGATAACTAAAGATACATCAGGACATGAGGATTAGGAAGATCAGATATTGGAAGATGAAGAAGATGTTGCAGATCAAGAGAAGATGGAAGCAGATAAAAGCCATGAAGAACAAAAGATTCAGGTCATAAATTATGAGGAAGCAGACAAGGAAGAGAATGAGTACAAAGAAAACAAGCAGATAGAAGTCAAACAAATGGAAATAGAAGTTGGGTTAGAAAGAATACCTAAAAATATAAGAGCTGCTTGCCAAATCATTATGAGCAACATAGAGCAATTTAAACCATCAAGCAGAAATATGATTATATATGGTATGGTAGCTGAGTCTGAGTTTGAAAAAGGCAGTAGTATTATTAAGGAGCACAAGAGAGAAAATGAACAATTGACAGAACAATTGAGGATTGTAAAGGAGAAAAATGAGGAATTAACATATAGAATAATTGCTTTGGAGGAATTGGAGGTACAACAATAACATAAAATCCAATATCTTGAAGAGAAGTGTGTAAAACAAACAGAGCAGAGTAGTAAACTGGAGATGGAGCTAAAGAAAATTGAAGGCAGATACAGAACTTTACAAAGTTCCTATCAAATTATGGTCAAAGCAAATGAGGAGATCAACAAATTATTAATGGAAGAAGGCCTACTGAAGGAAGAAAACAAAATTGTCAGGTGACACAAGAAGAGAAGGAAGATTTACACAAAGAAATCATGAGATTGCAAACAGAGTTGAAAGAAGCCAAGGAGCTGGAGAAACAGGCTAGTACACATGCTGCTACCGCAATGAGGGGTTATAACAAATTGCATATGGATATGGAAAAAGAAAGAAGTGATTGGCAGTCAAGAATGGAAAAGGAAAGAAGTGAATGGATGGCAAAAAGAGGGATATGGGATCTAAAAATAGAAGTTTAATGATAACCATAGAAGAGCTACAGAAAAAGCTGGAAAAGCCACAAGCTCAGGAGGAAGAACAGATAGAGACTACACACACAGAAGATTATGAAGTAGGCAATGATGACAGAACTCAATATTACAGTGAACCAGAAAATAAAGCACCAGAAGATGAGTATTCTGAGGAATTTGTCCAGAAACTTTTGACAAATAGAGAATCCAGAATGGATTTCATTAGAAAAATGCATGATGAATATGAGGACCAGATTCTCACATTTGCTTTAAATAAAGGGATAAATCCAGATCAACATCATTGGGCTGCAGATGGATTAGGTATACCCTTATGCATGATCATGGAAAGTATAAAAAATTATCAGATGGAAAGGGTTGGATTACCTCCAAATAAATATCTAGAATATGAAGAAGATATCAATGTGACCAAAGAGTTATTTGAAAAAGCTAATCCCAAATGGAGGAATAGATGGTTGGATGCAAATAAAGAGTGCAGGAAAATATGGAAGGAAGCACCTATTCAATTGAAAATTAATCCAGCATACTTCCCAGTAGCAAGGAGAAGAGAGTGGAGAGTTTTTTGGGAAAGAAGGAAAGAAGGAAAAATCCCACCTAAATGGTTGAATTTCCCAAAGTTAGCAGGACCAAAGGCAGGAACATGGCCTACAAAAAAATATATGGTGGATACAGCTGCATTTGTTATAGCCACATACAAGGATGTGAATGACCCAACATGTATTTTATTGATCAGAGTAATGAGACTCATTTTGGCATGTATAGAGACGTATACAGATACAGATGTCAGAATCTTAAATTACATTGGCTTCAATTCTCCTACTGATGCTTTAGTATTTAATCTCAGTGAAACACCTGATAGAATATGTTTGATGGCATATTACAGCAGAATAATATTTTTGGGCAGTCATTATCTACAAATTTTTGAAGATGCATTTGATTATGGGTTTTTTGAAAGAGAATCAGAAATATTTGGAAACTTGTCTGTAGTCACAAAGTCTCGACTCACTGCATATGAAGCTGCCTACACAGAATACTTGAAAAAGGATGTAATTGATAAACCAGAGGCTGCTGTGCAGTGGAGGAAAGCACTGTTTGAAATGGTAAACAACTTGAATGTTACTGAAAGGAGAAGCCATGACCTACTGTCACAGGTCTATCAAAGAAAGAAGAAGTGAAGAGAGCATTTGGAATATATGAGCAGGAATGTCTTTTGTCAGGAGCCAAAAGGTCTAGGAGGGGAAGAATGTTTGAAGAAGTAATTTTTTGAATCATTTTTTATGGAAAACAATTGTAAAATTTCAAAAACTTGTAAAAATATTTACGCAATTGATGTAAAAATAAGGAAGAGTCTTCCTTATGTAGAGTAGAATCTTATGTAATTTTTCTAGAATTTTTGGAAACTCCTAGATAGCATATTTTTAGAATAAAAGAGGAAAGGACCAAAATTCAAGTGTGAAAAGGGACACTTGAAAATGTATAAAAGATAATTTCCTCTATTATGAGGGGTTTGGTTATTTGTAATTGATGCTATCCAAGTGAAGAGGGAGTTTCCTGCAGAAAATCGTGTTTCTTCCTTTTGTGTGGTTTCTTTGATTTGTTGAGTCTATTCTATGTGTATCCATGGAGATTTGTGAGCTTCTATTGTGTATTTCTGTTGAATATGTATGAAGAGAGTTGATTGTTGATGTATTGAGTGAGAAATTAATGAAGAATGGTGCTGGAGATGAAAATCGTCTCTTTTCACATAATCACGATTGTCTCGTCTGAGGGTTATAGGTATCATTTTTGAGTTTTGACTGAATGATTGTATTTTATTTTAGACACCAAGATTGCTGAAAATGATGGAGATTTGCTCAAGATAATCCAAACCCAAGAAATTCCTCTTCATTTTCACTATTCTCAGAAATCCAGCCATTTCTCTCTTATTTCTTGGATTCTATCATCTAGAAGGGGTTGTGGTCTCTTGTATACTTCTAGGATTGACAAAATAAAGATGTATTGTTAATTCTTTATGCTAAATGATTGGAGAGGACAACCCCAAAGGTTAACAACAAACAGGAGGATCATTACAACCAAATTTGCATGCTTTTTTTGACTCTGACTTGGCTGGTTGCTATGACACTCGTGTGTCCATTAGTGGTTTTTGATTCATGCTTGGTAGCTCATGCATATCTTGGCTGAGCAAGAGGTAGCCTACTATGGCCATTTCCAGTTGTGAGGCTGAGTATAGGGCAGCTTTCACAATGACTATTGAGTGTGTGTAGCTCAAATGCCTTATGGCTGATTTGGGTGTTGGTCGGTCTTCTGCCACCACCATCTTCACTAGAAGTCATAGCGCATTCACAGTTGCGAGGAACCCTATGTTCCATGGTTGCACTAAGCACATTGAGTGCATTATCATTATGTCACGAAGAGGTTCTCTGTTGGAGAGATTAGCTTGGTATATATGCCCAGTAGGAGAACATTGCAGACCTTTTCACGAAGGCTCTACCTAGGGAGAAATTTGAAGCTTTTCGCAAAGCTTTAGGCTTACTTCCTTTTGTGGATTGATTCCCCATAGCTTGGCACTTCGTTATACATGAGTGGTAGCTCCTTGTTCATCACATCACTCCCAAGGGGCATTTGTTGATATATTTAGGTAGTGATGTGTGTGAACACACTAGGACTATCGGGGCACATTTTTCCCTCTTTAGGAGATTTCTTTCTTTTGGCTTGTATATACATCTATAGCGCTAACAGATTACTTATCTTTGTACATTCATTCTAGTGGTAATACATTCAGTATTGCGTGTTGTGCTCCAAGCTTCTTCTTCTTCCTTGTGATGTTCGTGTGCTTCTGCAGATGTCTAATGCCATCAATGTGGTATTGAGATCTAAATATAAGCTCGTTTTGGCATTCAAATGCATTATCACAGTGGTTGTGCAGCCAATTTTGTCTTTTTGTGCCAAAGATATATATATAGGTTTTGGTTCGCCAGTATAAGGGTCTCCAAGTTTGCTACAGGTTTAGCAAAACTTGCAAGGGTAGTTCTGCTCAACATTTTCAGATACAATCATTTTTCTACATTAGGGTATTTTAGTCAGTGGCCATGGCTGAAAGTAGTGATGTATTCCGTATGTTGATTGTTGAGGATAAGTTGGATGATACCGATTACCCACTGTGGGCTTACATGTTGCATCATGTACTGGTTGCAAAAGGACTGTGGAATATTGTGCAAGACGTTGAAAAACATCCTATTTCACCTGCAAACACACTTGCTAAAGGTGATGCAGATGGCATTGAAGATGGTGATATTCTTCATGTTTCTATTCGTGTTGTAATTCTTGCTCCATCTTTTGTAGAGCAAATTCATTGGGATAGTAGAGATGCTCAAGCACATGCATTAATAGCCTTGTATGTCAAACGTGCAATTATTCCTCACATTCGCTCTTACAAAATAGCTAAGGATGCTTGGGATACACTTACCACTTTATAACAGGCAAGGAATGAGGCTCGTGTTGCTCACCTATGAGAATAGTTGGAGAGTGAGCACATGAATGAAGGTGGTTCCATGGAAAGTTTTTTGAAAAAGATCAAAGATTTGAAGGAACATTTGATTTCTGCTGATGAAGTCTTACCTGACAGCTCAATTGTGTAGAATGTTCTAAATGCTCTTCCTGATTCATATTAGAGTTTTGCTTCTATTCTTCGTTTGATGATGAAAGGCAATCCAAATTCCTTGACATTTGAGGAGTTAGTCTCTGTTCTGTTGCAAGAAGATCAGCCTAGGCCTAACATGTCCATTATGCATGTTGTAGATCAAGCTTTCTTGGCTAGTCAGAAGGGCAAAGGTAAATGGAGCTCTTCTACTAGTAAGCAGAAATTTGAGAATTTTGCACAATCGAAGAAGAAAAAGAGAGGCGAGAAAAAAATAGAAAAGAAGAAATTGCTTTGCAAATATTGTAAAGGAAATGGTCATGTTATCAAGAGCTGTCCAAAACTAGTTCCTAAAGAGGCAAGGAAGAAAGAGGCTAGAATGGTTGTTGTAGAGGCCTCTACACCCAAAACAAAGTGTGCTAATCTTATGGAGAGTGAAGAATGGGCATTTACTAGTGTTTGCAGTTTTGACCCATCTTCACATGAATAATGTATGTCTATCGTAGAATCAGATTTTTGGTACTTTGATAGTGGGGCAACCAAACACATTACCTCACAACACAGTTTCTTCACTCCACTTGAGTTGGCCCCTACAAGGAATAATATCATATGCGCCAACAAATCCTCTTATCCTATTATGGCAGTTGGTAAGATCATTTTGACTACTACTAATGGTAGTTCTTTTACATTATCGGATGCTTTATTTGTGCCAGGGATCAAGAAGAATCTATTATCAGTTTCAGTGTTGGCCAAGATTGGCTTGGTTGTGAAATCTGTTGATGATAGATGTACAATTCATGATCTGTAAACTGGTGATGTCATTATTGCTTCTACCATTAAGTTATGTCGTGGGTTTTATAAGCTCATAGACTATGAAAAATTTGTGAATGATTCAACATGTGCAATACATGATTCTTAGGCTTTGTGAGATGCAAAGCTTTGGCATGCATGCTTTGGTCATCTGAATTTTGCTAGTTTGTTATGCCTATAGAAATCTCAAACGATGTCCTCTTTGCCCAAACGTGAGGCACATGGTAAACATGTATGTGAAGGCTGTATTTTGGATAAAATGCAGCATTCCTCCTTCCCAAAAGATGATTGAGTTCAAGCTACTAAAAAATTGTAGCTTGTTCATAGTGATGTGTGTGGTGCTATGCAGACACCCTCTCTTGGGAACTATCTTTACTTCTTGACTTTTATCGATGATTTTTCTAGGCATGCATGGGTATATCCATTGAAAGCAAAGTCCAAAGTGTTTATGTGCTTCAAACAGTTTCAGGCTTTGGTTGAAAATCTGTCAGCATGTAAAATGGGCACCCTCCGTTCTGATCGAGGGGGGGAATATATGTCTTCTGACTTTAATGCACTTTTGGATGAACATGGGATAAAACATCAGTGTAAAGTGCCATATACACCTCAACAAAATGGAGTTACTGAACAAAAGAACACATCACTCATGGAGATGGTGAGGTGTATGGTTAAGAGTCAGGCTTTACCACATAGTTTCTGGCTTGAGGTTGTCATGTGTGCAATATATGTGCTTAATAGGTGTCCCACTAAAGCATTACAGTCTATCACTCCATATGAGGCTTGGCATGTTCACAAGCCATCTGTTGCTCACTTACATGTTTTTGGTTGTCTCGCATATGCATTAGTGCTTGAACAAGAACGCAAGAAATTTGATGATAAAGTAGTGAAATGTATTGGGTATAGTTATGAAAGCAAAGGCTATCATCTGTATCATCCATAGACTAAACACATTTTGGTTAGCCGTGATGTTGTTTTTGTGGAAGATGCTATTCAGCCATTAGTTTCATGTACTAAGGAGACATCAATTATCTCCAAAGACATGTATGACAATTTGGTGCCTCTTTTTACAGGTGGATAGTCTAGTGATGGTCCTAATGAGGCAACTTCTTAGCATTTATAGGTTTCATGTGATGCTGTAGATCATTCCTTTTTTGATGCAGATTTACATGAATCAAATGCACTTGTTGATGAGAGAGCTGATATTGAGGAGGCAATTATCATGCCAAAATGTCTAGTGCATACTTTGCATGAGAATGAATTAGATGCACCTCTCTCATATCGTACTCGTTCAGGCTCTCATAGTGCCTCTTTTGCATCAAATTGCTATGGTATGGTTGCCTTTAGTCTCTACAATGAGAATGAGCCTATTTCATTTGATGAAGCGCAAAACTCTAAAAATCGGATGGCTTTTATGCAATCAGAATATGATGCTGTCATGAAAAATGATACATGGTCTTTATGTGACTTGCCTCCTG
Source organism: Ceratopteris richardii (assembly GCA_020310875.1). NCBI lineage: Eukaryota > Viridiplantae > Streptophyta > Polypodiopsida > Polypodiales > Pteridaceae > Ceratopteris > Ceratopteris richardii. The sequence goes on from CM035415.1 coordinate 167,968,692, forward strand.
GCAAGAAGGCCATTGGCACTAAGTGGGTATACAAGCTAAAGCATAATCTTGATGGAACACTTAACACACTACAACATCTCAAGGGTACATCTAGGCTTCTACCAAGGCAAATGCACGGGTGCCATTTTGCCTTGATGCTCGTGTAAGCTTCGGCATACGTATTGGTACAAAAGCATGTTGGTGCAAATGGGTCCAAGCTTACATGCTTGGACAATTGGAATTCACTTCACATAGTCACTTAATGTCACATATGACTATTCTCTTGTAAAAATCATTTACTTTTATCCTTGTAAAAGTGCATATGTAAACAACACTTCCTCTCATGTAGAATTAGGAGGATTCAAATCATGAATTCTTTGGTAGGTTATTGATGCGAAAGCAAGTCCTAAAGTTTAGTATTCACTTTATGGTAAGAGTTTGAATTTGAATTCAAAAAGGTGGCTCCAACTCTAGCTATAAAAGATGGATCAAAATCTCATGTGATATAGAACCCGATTTGAGGATCATTTTGGGAGGGATTTTTAGTGCTTAGTGAGCTCATTCTATAGCTCCATTACTGCCCTCACATTGTGCAATTATATATTGCCAATGTCATTGTAACTCTATGTGATTTAATACATATACATTGATCACATCTCTACTTCACTTCTCTGTGATGTATCACTCAGAACAGTGAGTTTCTCTGATCTGATTCTCAGTGTATACTTAACCATTTTTCATGATTTAACTTTCTATAAATTCAATACAAATTCTATTTGTATGTTACAAATTTTCAGCTCTATTGCATTAACGATCTGCTTACAATCTTTGATTTAGTGCTCACTGGTCTACACATTGTTAGATTCCTAAAATATCGGGATGGTCATTTGATTTGCTTAGCATAATTCCCTGAGTACACTTGATCATTTTGTTAGAGTATGATCAATGTCTACCCCTCATGATTGTATGCACATTTTGTAAGGCCCCCTTTATGAGGAGAAGCCAAGTGTGCATTACCCAATTGATGGGAATCCCAACTTGAATGTTGGATGAAGGTCATATTGGACCATGTAAGATATTATAAGGAAAGGGAGTTACCAGGGTCCCCAATTGTGGGGTCCGGGGCAGCGGTGAGCAGCCCCGGCTGGGGGGTCCAAGGGGGCCAGCGGGCCCCCTGGCTGGGGGGTCCCAGGGGGCCAGCGGGCCCCCTGGTGGGGGTCCGGGGGCAGCGCCCCCGGCGCGACGGTAAAGGGAATATTCCATGGAATATTCCTTGTCGGAGTCAGAAATCATTTATATTTGTTAGGTTGGTTCAACCAGTCTAAGCCGTGTATGGCAATTACGCGGGCGGTGGCCGCCCACGCTCTACCGCCCATGTATAGCCGTCCATGGCAGGCCACCCATGATCCTATATATACATGACTTCTGCACTACCTAAGACATTGAGTTGAGCCAGCATACCTCTACCTTGTATCTCCCTATCTAGAGTTGTCTAGATCACCATTTAAGCTCTACCTTGAGAGCGCACGGGTGGACAACGCCATCATCTTTGTACTTGCTGCTAGTAGAAAATTGTTGAGATTCTCCTATATCTGTTATCTTCTCTGCTATTGCTCCTGTGTTATATTGTGTAACTATTGTCTTACATGGTATCAGAGCTGTAAGGTTCGAATAGCTTGAGAAGTATCATTATTTTAGCCTACTAGCAGACTAGAATATCAGTAGATTATTCGAGTGATTACATGATGGCTTCATCGTCGAACACTAGTCTTGGTGCTTCACCTAATGTTAATGCTGCACCTATTCGAATTCGTCCACCTACATTCACTGAAGGGAAGCTGGATGGAACCAACTATACACTCTGGAAGTTCAAAATTTCTGCAATTTTGGACTCCTATGAATTACTTGACACTATCATGGGACCGATGGGATTGGATCCAGAGCCTATACCAGTTGAAGATCCAGCAAATTCAAGATTGATGATTCAGCCAGATCCAGATCTTCTACGAGCTTGGAAGAGGCGGAATGCTGATGCATTATGTGCGATTGTCACTAGTGTAAGTGATTCTGTGCTTACTTTAGTTCAACATACTACTAAAGCACATGAGGCTTGGGGCATATTGGCTCGACAATATGAGACCAAGAACCACACTAGGATACAGAATTTAGAAAATCAGTTGGCAAATGAAAAGCATTCTGATTCTGAAAAGGCTGAAGATTTTATCAAACGGATAAAGCATCTTCAAGATCAATTGGCTGCAGTTGGTGTTGTTATAACACCAGAAGAGCTAGCTCGAAGATCTGTACGTGTTCTTCCAGCAAAGTATGATGGATTAGTAACAGCCCTTAATACTCAGGTAAGGCCAACTCCTCTTACATTTGAAGAGTTTTGTGCCATGCTTTTAGAAGAAGAGATGCGGCTGAAGAATCGGCAAAGTACAACTGATGCTGCATTCTCAGCAAATGCAAAAGGTAAAGGCTCTTCAGAGGGATCAAAGAAGAAGCCAAAGAAGAAAAAGTTCACAGGAAGTTGCTTCTATTGTGAAAAGAAAGGCCATGCCATCAAGGATTGCAGAAAGAAGCAAGCTGATGAACGGAATGGGACTGTAAAATCATCATGGAAGAACAAAGAGTCTGCAAACAACACAGAGCTGGAACTTTGGGTAGCTATTGAAGAGGTATGTTCATCTGCTCAAGCTCGTGTTGATGAGCCATGGATTTTAGATAGTGGAGCTTCTCGCCATATGACTAGTAAAAAGGATTGGTATAGTTCCCTAGTGCCTCTACGGGAATCCGTCAATGTAGTGGTGGGAAACGACTCCAAGTGTCCAGCTGAAGGAACTGGAACCATCTCTTTTATCACTTCTCCAGGTGTTGAGAAAAAGTTATCCGATGTTCTCTATGTACCTACACTCAAAAGAAATTTGTTGTCAGTTTCTGCAATAACAGATCGTGGACTCGAAGTTCACTTCAATAAGAGTGGTGCGGAAATCATGGATTCATCAGGTAATGTTGTAGGTAAAGGCACACGACGGGATAACTTGTATGAGTTAAGTGCTTTAACTGCTACAGAAGATAAAGATGTAAGCAGGTTATGGCACCAACGATTTGGGCATCTCGGATTTGCAGTTTTGAAGGAGATGCAACGAACAGGGATGGTTGCTCATTTGCCTGCATTTTCAGAGTTGCAGGAACCTTGTGAAGCTTGTATGATGGGCAAGCAACAACGAAAGGCATTTCCAAGAGAGACCAGCAATCGATCTCAAGCTCCTCTAGAGTTGGTACATGCTGATCTCTGCGGTAAAATGTCTACGCCTGCTTTAGGAGGATCTTTCTACTTCTTGCTGTTAGTCGACGATTATAGTAGAAAGATGTGGGTTTATTTCATTCGAGAGAAGGCTGATGCTTTTGAAAAATTTAAAGCGTGGCATAAGTATGTAGAAAGTGAATCAGGAAGGAAACTGAAGAAATTTAGAACAGATAGAGGAGGTGAATTCTTGTCAACAGAATTCAACAATTACTGTAAGGAGCATGGTGTGAAAAGGCAACTTACCACAGCTCATACACCTCAACAAAATGGCGTTGTTGAGCGCAGGAACAGGACAGTAGTTGAAATGGCTCGTTGTATGTTAAAGGCTCAAGACATGCCTGATTCATTCTGGGCAGAAGCAGTCAATACAGCAGTCTACATCCTCAATCGAAGCTACACAAAAGCTCTGAAGGGGATGACTCCTCAAGAAGCATATTCTGGTAAAAAGCCTTCAGTTTTGCATTTCAGAATTTTTGGTTGTTTCTGTTATGCACATATTCCTGATTCAACAAGATCAAAGTTGGATTCAAAAAGCAAAAAGTGTGTCTTCCTAGGATATAGTGAAGAGTCTAAAGCATACAGGTTATGGGATCCTGAGGCAAGGAAGATTTTTGTCAGCCGAGATGTGGTGTTTGATGAACGACCACACTTAGTAGAAGATAAAGGTAAATCTACTATCTCATCAAACGGAGAAATATCTCACCTTGTGCCTATCAAAAGACAGGTTAAAGTTGAGGAGGAGGAAACATCTGATGGACAAATTTCCTCAATAAAAAGCCAACCAATTGTAGCTGCACAGCGTAAGCCACTACCGAAGTGGGCACAACAGCTCTTTGATGATCACAATCCACATGTAGATGCACCAGAATCATCATCGGATGGATTACGAAGATCAAAGAGAATAGAGGAGCAAAGAAGAGCCTCAGAACACATTGTTAACATGGCTCTAATGGCAGATATCATGGGTTCGATAAAGGAACCTACCACCATTGAAGAAGCCATTGATGATCTAGATTGGAGAGCGGCAATGCAGTCTGAGTATGATAGTATACTCAAAAATGATACATGGGATCTAGTCGACTTGCCGCCAAAGAAGAAGGTAATAGGTACTAAATGGATTTGGAAAGCTAAGTATAAAGCTGATGGAACATTAGAAAAGTATAAGGCACGATTAGTTGCACAGGGTTTTTCACAGATTGAAGGATTTGATGTTCAAGAAACTTTTGCACCAACAGCACGCATGACAACTATTCGGACGGTACTTGCAGTAGCTGCACAAAAGTCTTGGCCTATTTTCCAGATGGATGTCAAATCTGCATTTTTGAATGGTCACCTCAAGGAGGAGGTATATGTATCTCAACCACCAGGTTTTGAGGTGCCCAATTCAGAAAATAAAGTTTGCAGGTTGAAGAAAGCTTTGTATGGACTTAAGCAAGCTCCACGGGCTTGGTACCAACGAATTGATCATTTTTTCAAAAATATGGGTTTTGAAAGAAGTACTTCTGATGCTACCTTGTATGTAACGAAAAGGGATAGCAAGCTAGTTGTTGTCATTGTATATGTAGATGATTTGATCATTACAGGAGATCATCAGGAACTCATCAATCAAACTCGGATCAGCTTGGGCACTGAGTTTGAAATGACAGACTTAGGTCTACTCCATTTTTGTCTGGGAATTGAAGTATGGCAAAGGAAGGATGGCATTTTCATCTCACAACAAAAATATTCCAAAGAAATTCTCAAGGCATTTGGAATGATGGACTGCAAACCAACTAGCACACCTATGGAGGTAAATCATAAGCTATCTATGGATGATAACATGCCTGATGTAGATGCTAAGAAGTATAGGAAGCTCGTTGGAAGTCTTATTTTTCTGTGCAACACTAGACCAGACATTTGCTATGCTGTTGGAGTGTTAAGCAGGTTTTCCAACAAACCTAAGGAGAGTCACTGGAATGCTGGAATGCGAATTCTAAGGTACATTGTAGGAACCTTGGATTTTGGTATTTTGTATACCACAGGTGATACACTCCAAGGATATTGTGATTCAGATTGGGCTGGAGATTGTGATTCTAGAAAATCAGTTTCTGGATATTGTTTCTCACTTGGTTCAGGAATATTTTCTTGGGTAAGTAGGAAGCAACCAACTCTCGCACTCTCCTCCACTGAAGCAGAGTACAAAGCAGCTTGTTTTGCTTCTTGTGAGGCAGTCTGGTTAAGGAGAATTCTTGCAGATATAGGCTTTCCATCGAATATGCCAATTGTACTCAAGTGTGATAATCAAAGTTGTATGGCTATTGCAAAGAACCCAGTATTTCATGCTCGCACCAAGCACATAGAAGTACAGTACCATTACATTCGTGAGCTAATTGAAGATGAAATTGTGGAGCTAGAATATTGCCCAACAGAGGCAAATTGTGCTGACATATTCACTAAAGCACTTGGAAGAGAGCAGCTCAACAAGCATCTTCAACAGATGGGCATAGGACCGAGACCTACTTGATTTATCATCGGTAAACATTGAGGGGGCGTGTTAGAGTATGATCAATGTCTACCCCTCATGATTGTATGCACATTTTGTAAGGCCCCCTTTATGAGGAGAAGCCAAGTGTGCATTACCCAATTGATGGGAATCCCAACTTGAATGTTGGATGAAGGTCATATTGGACCATGTAAGATATTATAAGGAAAGGGAGTTACCAGGGTCCCCAATTGTGGGGTCCGGGAATATTCCCTGTCGGAGTCAGAAATCATTTATATTTGTTAGGTCGGTTCAACCAGTCTAAGCCGTGTATGGCAATTACGCGGGCGGTGGCCGCCCACGCTCTACCGCCCATGTATAGCCGTCCATGGCAGGCCACCCATGATCCTATATATACATGACTTCTGCACTACCTAAGACATTGAGTTGAGCCAGCATACCTCTACCTTGTATCTCCCTATCTAGAGTTGTCTAGATCACCATTTAAGCTCTACCTTGAGAGCGCACGGGTGGACAACGCCATCATCTTTGTACTTGCTGCTAGTAGAAAATTGTTGAGATTCTCCTATATCTGTTATCTTCTCTGCTATTGCTCCTGTGTTATATTGCGTAACTATTGTCTTACACATTTCTAATGAAATGACTTATGATTGGTAGTTATCTAACTTAATTAGATACTCCCAAAAGGAATTTGATCAATTCCTAGCAGGTAAAGAGCACTGTTTACTTTACTAAGCAAATGTAGTGACCAAAATAGCAAGTTTTGGTTCACTATGAATATTCCAAGTCATTTGTTTTGATCCATTGATTAGAGGATCATACTTCAAAGCAATTAAGTGATTATTTGTGGTTCTTGGGAAGCTTAAGAGGTCTACTTTACACTCCTCAACTTGTTCATGGCTGGTTTGAAGCAAGGATTTGCAACACCATCTCATCTATGGAATCTATCCACCATCTTCTCCAACAGTGGTATGAAAGCAACAATAAGGTAAAATGGGAGATGGATTCCTATCATTTATTGACAAATTGGACAGGGGCAATTATCCAGCATGGTCCCTAAGGATGAAGCTTACCTCCTAGGAAGAAGCTTGTATGGATACATATCTGTGTTGGGAAAGATGGATGGATGCTCCAAGAGATTGAGTAGCTACTGCCAAAACCTGCTTTGTATCAGCCCTCTTTTGCTTAAGACTTGATAAGTACACCTCCTTAGCTTTCCAATGACACCATAAGATGGCCTATGTACTTTGGAAATAATGTGTGCAATGATTGAGCCAAAACAGATAACTTTGAAACTCACAATCTCAAGAAAACCTTCTAATTATGTCTTGATACCTGCTGGATCTTTTGCTCAGTATGACCAACACAGTAGGAGTTGGAAAACTTCCTTTTAGGGGTATCTAATTAGCTTAGCAAGCTAACTATTCCAAGTGGAATGATGTAAAAAGATAAACTATGCCAAGAGAAATCAATTTAGCAAATAAAGCTATACCCTCGATTTTTGAAGGATTGTAGTAGACATTGACCAGTGATCATCTCGACGCAGATTTCTTTGAAATGGCTGAATGGAATCTCTTCAAACTGTGACAGCATGTAGATAATTTCAAATTAAATCCAACAAGCTTTGAATCACTGAATTTGATGGAGAAATGAGTGAGATATGCACTTCACAAGTTGATAGACTTTTGAGTAGTATGACAGAGAACTCAGAAATGAACAATGTGAATGTATGTATTAATGAACACTTGTATACAAATCCATAGGCATGAAAATCATTGTCTAATGGTGTAGATAGGTGTGGGCTAGAGTGTAGGCCTCACACACACTCAGAATCAGTAATGAGAAGCTTGGGAATGATGAGTTCTATCCACAACTTTTCCATGTCCATTTTTATAGAGAATGAGTAAAAATTTGAATTCAAATTCAAACTTTTGGCTCCCTATGATCAAGCTCCTATATCCTAGGAGATATTCCTTCAATCAAAGAGCTAAATTTTTCCACGAATCCTTTTGGTAGGTCTTTACAAAAGATTCCATGTCACTTTGACTTTTACAAGAGATAAAGTGGTAATAAACCACTAGCTCTAGTTCCTATGCTTCTTCACATATGTAGAGTCTTCAAGGTATCTTCCAAGCCAAATGTGTAGGCTTGTGATTTACACCAACAGCTCCCCCTCAAGCCAAACATTTTGGCTTGATCTTCAATCTTCATTCTTCATGTATATCCTGCAATCCAATCATTGCTTTGAACCTGCAAAGTTTGGTTCCATCCAAAGCTTTAGTCAACAAATTTGCACATTGCATATTGGTTGATACATAGATTAGTTGAATGTCCTTGCTTAAAAACTTCTCTCTCACATAATGGTAATGGACCTCTATATGTTTGGTCCTAGCATGATAAATAGGATTAGCTGCAAGGTGACGTGAGCTTGTATTATCTCCAAATATTATTGGTGACCTACTATGTAAACCCAATTTTGTATACAAAAGCTTAATCCAAATGGCTTCTTGTGTGGCATTAGCCAGTCCTCTATACTCTGCCTCTGTAGAGGACAATGCAACAGTTGGTTGCTTCTTTGCAGATCAAGATATTGGCTTATCACCTGCAAAGGAAATATATCCAGAAGTGCTCCTCCTATCATCCTTGCAACCTGCCCAATCTGCATCTGAATAAATTTTGATATCAATATCTGAATTGTAAGGGAAATTCAAACCATGGTGTTGTGTACCCTTGAGATACTTCAAGATTCTCTTGGCAGCCTCTAAGTGAGGTATCCTTGTCTTGTGCATAAACTGACTTAGCACACTAAATCCATATGCAATATCTATCCTTGTTAAGGTAGCATAGTTCAAGCTACCCACCATACTTTGATAACATGTAATGTCATTGACTTCATCACCTTGATGGGCACTTAATTTTAAGTTTACCTCCATTGGAGTGCTTGCTACTTTGGCATCCTGCAAGTGAAACTTCTTCAACATATCCTGTATGTAATTTTTCTGAGTAATGTATATTCCTAAGTTAGTATAGACTAACTCAAGCCCAAGAAAATACTTCAATAGGCCAAGATCATTGATCTTGAACTCCTTCATCATCTGGCTTTTGATTTGTCTGATTCCATTTACATCATTACGTGTAAGTATGATATCATCAACATAGACACATAGGTATATTACTTCTGAATTACTTCTCTTAATGAATAGAGAAGTATGTGCCTTGCTCATAACAAAACCTTGGTCTTGAAGATATATAGTTAACCTGTAATTCCATGCCCTAGGTGCCTGCTTTAATCCATATAAAGACTTTTTTAATTTGCAAACATTACCTTCTTAGGATCCTCATAGCTAGGAGGTTGTGACATATATACCTCCTCTGAAATCCATCCATTCAAGAAAGCATTCTTGACATCCAATTGGTACATGTTCCAATTTTTTGATGCAGCCACACTAACCAACACTCTGATAGTTGGCATCTTGGCCACAGGAGAGAATGTATCTTCATAATCAATGCCTTGGGTTTGTGCAAGACCCTTGCCTGCCAATCTAGCTTTGTACCTATTAATTGTGCCATCAGAGTTTCTTTTAAGCTTATAGATCCATCTGGATCCTATTACCTTCATGGAGTCCTTCTTTGGTACTAACTCCCATGTATCACTCTCCTTGAGTGCTTCAATCTCCTCATCCATAGCTTCTTTCCATTCTGTCTTGGTTATGGCTTCTTCATATGATCCTGTGTTAGCTGTATATATGGTTGGTCTTTTGTGCACCAATATGATTCCATCTTGCATAGTAACCTTTTGACTGTAGGTGTTTTTGGACAATAAACTACGATTAAACGATATGGCTCAGAGGAAGTAGTGGTATGGGAATTTGGGATTTAATTATGGAACGGATTCAAACTTGCGAGTGGAGGCAGCAAGGAAGAACCGGTGTGTCAAAAGAGGCCGATGCGGGCATACAAGGAAGCTTTGGATATCTTGATCCTGCGTATGCTGCAACATTACAACACATAGTATCGCTGTAAAAGGCATGAAGTTCCAATTGAAAAGTGCTTCAACAAGTCTCTACTGACCAAATTAGCTTGGGCCATGGACGTGGATTTGGGTAATCATTTAAGGCACGCTATCCTGCTTGGCATTATTTTTGGGATAACTTGTGTAAGTTGCTTGGTTTGCGAATCAAATTGAAAAACTTAGAGCAATGGGGGATGAGGTTGGTAGTTCGAATCAAACTTGGAAGCTTGTGACCACGCTGGCATGACAAAGATAAAAACAAAAGCTCTGAGCTGACTGGCAGGGGGAAATATCCTCCATTAATCCCAAACGGGGGAGGGTTCTGGAGCTTGGCAGGCAGCAGTACTCCAGGGAGGGAAGAGGAGGAGTCAAGACACATCGAAAGAAGGAAAAAAAAAGGGGTTGCGTGTTGCCAAAAAACACATGTGCTGGTTTTTTCTCAGGGGGGCTCTCTCTTCTTCGTTGTCTTGTGAAGGTATCTCGACGCGGGAAGCGGGCAGGACAACAAGGGCTTGGGGCTGTCGAACCACAGTGGAGGGGGATCACTCGGGGCAGAGGGGAGTTGCTCTCTGTGAGTAGAGGAGAGCATCGAATACAGGGGAATAGACAAGAAGGCCGACGGCCTGGGGCTCTCTCTTCGCATTTGTGCAGGAACAAGGGCAGCGAGAGAGTGTGAAGAGATCGGAGGGGCTGTTGTGTGGCCCACAAACTAAGCGTGATGCATCATTCATTCAGTTTTTGAGTCTTGTTGGCAAGCTAGGTACCTTATGCACTTCAATCGGATGAGACACAGGAGATGTAGACGTCGGGAGAAGCTGAATCGATTCACCAAGGTCCTCTTGGGAAGTCAAAAGTGCTGGAGGGGAGTTTTTTTTGTTTGCATAGGTGGCAAAAGGGAGACCATCAGAGAGCATTCAAAGGGAGGTTGTCTCCCGGATTCCTTGGCAGACGAGGGGGGGGGGGGAAGCACATTCGAGTGCTTCTTTTTATTCAGCTAGAGGTATCATTCAATAGTTGCAGAGGTCATCACAGCTATCGGGGGTTGCGTGTATGATTGTTGAGGGGAGAATATGATGCCTTGACTCTCTTCGTTGACGGTATGAAAAGTTGAGCAGGAATGAGGGGCTTCTTCTTTCGTTTTTGGGGGTGTGCAAGAACGAACACTCGAAGGGAGGTTGGTTCAATTTTTTGAGGTTTGTGGTTGTTTTGTCTCCGGGTCTTGTGTTGTTTTGCTTTGTGAAGGAGGAGGATCCCAAGGAGGCTAAGCTTGACTGTGTAGAGCTGTGAAGATGTCCACATCACGAGAGTGGAACTACATAAAAGGGGCCACGATCAATAGTAGCGGGAGTCATTCACTTCCATTGTGTCAGGATGTCCCTGCCTCATCCAGTGCTATCTAGATCGAGAAAAGGAGGATGTAACTGAACTATCTATTTGACTTGAAAAGGTTTACATTGCTGGATTTAAGAAAGTTTGGGGCTATTGAAGTGCCATTTCTCTGTCTTTTTCTTGATTTCATTTGCAAAAAGAGTTTTCCCATGGGGATCACTGCGAGTTGTCGGCTGGATGTTCGAAGGGAGCTCTAATCTGCCACTGTGGAAGAAAAGCTAAGTCACATGCGACGCGTGCTCTGATATGCCATTTTGATAACCGGTAAGATGACCAAGATTCCATCGGCAGACATGTACAGAGGGTCTATGCAGTACGTATACAATGGCAAACTCATCAGCAGAACCTGAAAAAACTAGGATGAGTTCATGTATAATGTATGGTTACTGTGGGTCTATCCTCAACGACGATCAAGGCAAGTAAAAGCACATGAAAGTGCAACTAGTCGGACAGACAACACCAATAGATCTATAGGGTGTTTGATTGAGTGTCTCACATAGAGCTGGGTATATAGTTTATCATATATCTGACGTGGCCACATTCCTCGTATGATAATCCATGTACCCATGGCGCCACTTTCCCCTCCATTGAAGAAGACGATCACCAGCTGAAGATGTGAGGAACAAAACACTCTACAAGGTAAATGTACTGTACGACAAAAGCTTTCAATACTCTTTCAATTATCTATGGGCAAAGATGGTATGTGTTGTGTGATGACATCGATGAGATATTTTGAAGTGCATGGATGCCCTCTGCACAATTGAAATTTCTAGATGGCATTTCATTCCTTGAGGGCATGGTTATAGTATAAGGGTGATTTGACATATGATTACACACAAATTTGCACCGGTATTCTTTGTTTTTTTTCCTTATATTGTTATCATGATCGCATCACATTATATCCAAATCATTTTTCCAGAAATAACAGGATTATGTTGCTAGTTTAGATTCGTATTCTGTATGCTCCAGGATTTCAACATGAAGAAAAACTATAGCAAAAACAAAAAGATATGATACATGACTTGTTGAGGATTTAAAGTGAATGAGCTAGGAAGGGAAAGTAAGAACGGGAAGAGAGAGTGCGTGTGTGAGTATGTGAGGAATGAAATGTGAAAGGGAGAAGTGTGGTTGTGCTTGGATCTGTGAGGGTGGGAGAAGGTGTGGAAAGAGTAGAGAAGCGGGTGGAGGAGAGAGGGACAAGGAAGGGGGAAGTGAATGTGTGGGAAGTGAAGAAGGGAAGAGAGTGACCTAGACTGTGTGTGTGTAAGTGTGTGAGATAAAAAGGGGCCAAAAGTGGTATATGTGTAAGAGTGTGTATGGGTGAATTGGAGTGAACGTGTGTGTATATGCATGTGTGTGTGAGGTAGGTGTGTGAGTGACAAGAAATTTGTGCAAGAAGAAGTGGGGAGAGCAAGCGAAAGTGGGAGAACAGAGAACTAAAGTGGAATCGGAGAGTGTGTAACAAAAAGGGAGTAAGAAAAAACAACGTGGAAGCGAAGAGAGCGATCTCGAGAAGAAATCGGTAAGTTTGGATCCCCGTTCACGTACACATAGCATTTCCATTTCCCTTTTTAAGGAATACATTTGAGAGTAATTTTTGGATCTCAAGGCATTTTGGCAACAAAAAGTAGGCTTTCATCGACACTTTCCCTTGGACTAAGAGGCTCATCATCCTGGTTCTTCAATTGACAAATCTTTGGCAAGATAAACAGAGTGTTTAGTAACAAGGGATGTATCATACCCATATCTGATAGGTTTCTTGCTTTCTCTTTGTGATCTCTGATTGGCTGATTTGAAGATTCAGGTATGTCTTCAAGCTTCTTCATCTTCATTTTTCCCTTGGACTTCCATGCCTTGATCTCTTCAAGGTTGATAGTATCTTCATCATCTGAAGTACAGTCTTCATTCTGAGTAGGTTCCTCCTTAGCAAGACTTGGAAACTCCTCTTCCAAATCATAGGGTAGTTTAAGCTTCCTGCATTCATTCTCATACCAAGAATCATTTTCATCAAAGACAACATCTCTACTCACCATGAATCCCTTATTGGTAGGGTTATAAAACCTGTAACCTTTTTTATTTAGATCATATCCAATAAAGATGCACTTCTCAACTTTAGGGTCTAACTTACCTCTTATCTGAGAAGGAATGTGTACATATGCTACACATCCAAATATCCTGCAATGGTCTAGTGATGGTCTCTTACCATGCCATGCTTCATAGGGTGTCATCCCATCAAGGGATTTAGATGGTAACCTGTTTATGAGATAGGTGGTAGTGGAAACACTTTTTGCCCATAGATAGTTGGGTAACTTTTTTTCATTCAACATAGACCTAGTTGTCTCAACAATCAATCTATTTCTTCTCTCAGCTACCCCATTCTGTTCAGGAGAATACCTTGTGGTGATTTCTCTTTTGATGACTTTGTCCTGCAAGAAGTTTTCAAACTCATTGGAGAAGTACTCACCTCCTCCATCTGACCTTAGTCTCTTCAAATTCTTTCCTGTCTGATTCTAAACAAGTGCAAGATATTTTTTAAAGCAATTAAATACCTCATCCTTGTGTTTCATGAAGTCCAATACAGTCCGTCTGCTATAATCATCAATAAAAGACACATAGTACCTTGATCCTGAGACTGAGGGGTCTTTGCTTGGTCCCCATACATCTGTATGGACAAGCTCTAGGTAGTCATCATGCATGTATCCTTTCCTTGAGAAGGGTAACCTGTGAGGCTTCCCAAATTGACAAGCACCACACTTATAAATCATATGTTGTTTGGATACATTTGGTATTCCAAGCACACATTCGTCCCTCCATATTTTCTTCAAGGTTCTTTCTCCTATATGCCCTAATCTTTTGTGCCAAATCTCAAGCTCTGAAAGTGTTTGATCTTTATAACTGTATAATGCAATGTTCTTTGTATCTTCTAGTTCAAAAGTGAAAAGTCTACCTGATTTTTCTCCTTTAGCAATCCTCTTGAACCCATGCCTTGGATCCTCCACAAATGCTCCATATTGGTTGAATCTAACCCGCAAACCTTTCTCCAGAATCTGTCCAACACTCATCAGATTTTTTGTAATGGTTGGTACATAGAGTACCCTGCTCAACAAATTCTGATTTCCATCACAAGTCTTAACATTTCCAACTTTAACTACTGCGTGCTTGGTGTCATCACCTGTTTGAACTTGATGCTTAACTTTTGGTTCCTCAAGATGAGAGAGTAGTGCTACATTGCCAACCACATGATTTGAGCATCCTCAGTCAATGTAGAATAGGTGGTTATCATTAGTACTTGATTTTGAAGTCATGTTCATGATCATAAGAGAGTCATCCTGCTCCTCTGTGTAGTTGTTGTAGTCCTTTCTGGATTTGAATCCTCCTTGGTAGTTGCCATTGTAATTATTGCTGTAATTGTTGTTGTAGTTGTTTTTGTAGCCTTGGTGATGATTAAATCTTCCTCTTGACTATGAGTATCCACCTCTTTGGTATCCTCTTCCTCTCTGATTTTTATGATTCCTGAAACACTCATCTGTAGTATGATTTGATAAACCACAAATGTTGCATGGTGAGGAGTTATAGGATCTCCCCCTACCTTGCTTACCTCCTCTGCCCCTTCCTCTTGATGATCTACCTCTCCCTGCATAGTTGGCTTGGGAGGTAGAGCCTTCATCTTCCACCTTCTTGCTCTTGCCTTTATCTTTAGACTTCTTATCAGTGTATAGGGCAGAAGAGTTATTATCTTTGGATATATCTCCATTCTTGTTGAGCTTTGCTTCATGAGTAAACAATTGCCCATGAGAGTTGTAAGATCTGGAATTTGCATGTCCATGTAAAGGTCCATGGCAGTGGTGAAGCTTTTCCATTTGTCATTAGCCTTGATCCCATTGATCACTTGCCTTACAATCTGCTCTTCTTCAATCTCTTCTTCTATGTTTTCTAACTGATCTGCTACATCTTTAATTTTGGTCACAAACTCTGAAATAGCTTGCTTAGGTTGCTTCCTTAATGTTGTGAATTCAATCCACAACTGATTTTTCCTAGCCCTTGTGTTGGAGGAAAAATATGATGACAAGGTTTCCCAAGTCTCTTGGGATGTCTTACAATTTCTAATGTGTGGCAAAAGAAAATCAGAGATAGAGTTGAGTAAATAAGACCTTGCCAATGCATCCTTAGCACACCATGTGTTGAGCTTTTCATGCTCTTCCTTTGTTGGCAATCCTCTTGTTTTGAATGATGGGCAATTCCTCATCTCCTGAGATGTATCCATAGAGACTCCTTCCTTGTAAGTAGGTCTTCATCCTCAGAGGCCATGCTTGATTGTTGTTCCTGTCCAATTTATCAATAAATGAAGGAAAACCATCTCCCATTTTACCTTAGTTTGCTCTGATACCATTGTTGGGAAAGATGGATGGATTCTCCAAGAGATTGAGTAGGTAGTGCCAAAACCTGCTTTGTACCAGCCCTCTTTTGCTTAAGACTTGATACATAGACCTCCTTAGCTTTCCAATGACACCATAAGATGGCCTACATACTTTGGAAATAATGTGTGCAATGATTGAGCCAAAACAGATAACTTTGAAACTCACAATCTCAAGAAAACCTTCTAATTATGTCTTGACACCTGCTGGATCTTTTGCTTAGTATGACTAGCACAGTAGGAATTGGAAAAATTCCTTTTAGGGGTATCTAATTAGCTTAGCAAGCTAACTATTCCAAGTGGAATGATGTAAAAAGATAAACTATGCTAAGAGAAATCAATTTAGCAAATAAAGCTATACCCTCGATTTTTTAGGACTGTAGTAGACATTGACCAGTGACCACCTTGACGCAAATTTCTCTGAAATGGCTGAATGGAATCTCGTCAAAATTTGAAAGCACGTAGATAACTTCAATCTAAATCCAACAAGCTTTGAATCAATGAATTTGATGGAGAAATGACTGAGATATGCACTTCACAAGTTGACAGACTTTTGAGTAGTATGACAAAGAACTCAGAAATGAACCATGTGAATGTATGTATTAATAAACATGTATACAAATCCATTGGCATGAAAATCATTGCCTAATGGTGTAGATAGGTCTGGGCTAGAGTGTAGGCCTCACACACACTCAGAATCAGTAATGAGAAGCTTGGGAATGATGAGTTCTACCCGTGACTTTTCCATGTCCATTTTTATAGAGAATGAGTAAAAATTTGAATTCAAATTCAAACTTTTGGCTCCCTATGATCAAGCTCCTATATCCTAGGAGATATTCCTTCAATCAAAGAGCTAACTTTTTCCACGAACCCTTTTGGTAGGTTTTTACAAAAGATTCCATGTCAATTTGACTTTTACAAGAGATAAAGTGGTAATAAACCACTAGCTCTAGTTCCTATGCTTCTTCACATATGTAGAGTCTTCAAGGTATCTTCCAAGCCAAATGTGTAGGCTTGTGATTTACACCAACAATCTGGAGATGAAGAAATGCCAACCTTTAGAAGCTAAATCCAACCTACAATAGAGGAGCAAGAGAGACTAGCTACATGGTGTGCAAAGGATGTTCTAGCTAGGTATTGCATCCTCAATTCAATATCTGATTTCTTATTACCTCATATTAGGAATTGCAATACCTCCCAAGAGACTTGGGAAGTACTTTCTTCATACTTCTCATCAAATACAAGGGCTAGAAAGAACCAGCTTTGGATGGAGTTCACAACCTTGAAGAAGCAACCAAAGCAAAGTGTAGCTGACTATGTGACCAAGGTGAAGGATGTAGTTGATCAGCTTGAGAGAATTGGAGGAAAAAAAGAAGAGGAGTAGATAGTAAGGTAGATCATAAATGGCATTAAAGTTGATGACAAATGGGAGACTTTTACCACAACAATGGACCTATATATGGACATGTGGATACCTGATCTCAATACTCTAATGGGACAAGAGTCTTCACACATGAAACAAAGCTCAACAAAAATGGAGAATCTTCTAGAGGTAATCAACCTTCTACCCTTTACACTGATAAAAGTAAGAGTAAAGATAAAGGCAAAGGTAAGAAGTATGAGGAAGATGCAAGTACCTCTCAAGTGAATCTCACAGGTAGAGGTAGAGGTACTTGAAGAAGGGGAAGAGGAGGAAAGCAAGGCAGGGGGAGACATACAATGTTCCACCTTGCAACAGTTGTGGCTTGAATAATTACACCACAGATGAATGCTTTAGGAATACAAAGAACCAAAGAGGGAGAGCCTTCCACAAAGGAAGTTATAGACAATCAAGAGGTTGGTTCAATAATGGAGGAAACAATTATCATCAAGGCCATATACTGCTCAAACGCCGATATCCCAAATGTGTAGCATACACGATCTCATGTTTCGTAGGATATCATCCATAATCCTTTCGCTGCATTGAAACAAATAAAAAACATTAGTTTCTTGCATTTTAACTAAAATAAAAAATATACTCACAATAAACTCATATACTTACAAATGTAGCTACAAAACCACGATAGCACATTTGTCCTAGGTGCAATGTGTGGTCCGACTCAATCCTCTTCTTTGCAACAGCCTGTTTATTTAAAGAAAAAAGAAATACATAAATTAAATGTAAAAAATTACTAAAATAATGAAAATTATAAATATAAAGTATTAATTTGTATACCTTTTGCTAAGGAAATGACTCCTGAAGACGTAGCTGTCTACGAAAAAACTGCCACGTCTCAGGTGGTATGGTAGGTCACCTCTTATTTTTTTCCACCATACAATATCTCCTATTAATTTAATCTCAAACAGAAAAAAAGAATCAAAATACATACACATATATACACACATACACATACACATACCCACATACACATATACAGGCAAACATATACACATACATATATGCATACATATATGCATACATATACACATATACATACATATACACATATACATACATATAACATAAGCACACATATACATATCCACATATATACATACACACATACACATGCATGCATATACACTCATTCATACAAAATACATGCATTTATCCCACAATAATGTGTATTTGTGTATATGTGAATATGTGTGTATGTGTAAATGTGTGTATGTGTAAATGTGTATATGTGAATATGTGTGTATGTGTAAATATGTATATGTGAATGTTTATGTATGTAAATAATCAGATTAATAATATCAAATACCATTATTTGTAAATTTTGATCAATCATATGGAACTCCACCATTGTCTCCTAATCGTGCAAGGACTATATACTGTAAGTATATCAAACTTTTAATTTTAAATATATTTGATAGATACATAACTGATATATTTTTTTGTTTCTTGTTATAATTAGATTCTGATCAATCAAAGGACACTCCACCACCTCCTATCCATGCAAAGACTTCACATGTGTCCTCAGATAGGAATTATGATGAATTTTACTATCAAGAGAATATTATATGTTGGTGTAAATCTTGCTATGGCACGTATCAAAGACCACGATTGGAATGTATTGAACATGAGGTAGAGTATGGTACTTTTGAGCATGCAGCATCAGCTGGTCAATGTGATAATGCTTGGGTATGCACTTTTTCTATAAATTAATGTCATTATTTTATTTAAAACCCATATACAAAATCATATTACTATTGATATACAGGAATACTTCCTCGATGATGATGATGATGATAATTTTTCTCATAATGTTAATATACCTCGTACACGTCATGGACTTGCTGTTCATCAATTACAAGAAGAGGTTTCTAGAAATCCTCTACCTCCTGTTTTAGAGACTGAAACGGCTAGAGATTATCCATTGCCAACTCGTGATCGTTCTCTAGTAGAAACATATGATAGAAGAAGATACGGTGGATGGAATAGAGGACCACTTCCTTTAGATGGAGAGGTTTTCAACTTTTGGGGTAATCACTATATGATTGCTCCATCCACTATTACTAATGCTAGTCGTGGTCTCTTTATTGTAGAGGATTTGTATGTGCCTTCAAACTCTAAAGTCACTCTTATGTCATTTTGTGGTCCTATATATGGATGGGGAGATTGGCATCGACTTGCACATTATTTTCAAAGCATGAGTACTTATGGAATATGCTTGAATGCAGCATCTCTTACTAGTAGAAGGATGTCACATGCAGAAAATGAAAGATTATATATTGATGGAAGACCTTACATGCATGGAAATATAGCAGGTTTAATAAATAGTAGTCGAGGGTTACATAATAGTTCAAGGACTAATTGCACATTTGAGGAGCATGAGAATAGTCATGAATCACCATACATGAGTAGAGATGTATCAAGATACATAGTTGTCAATGCTATTACTACATTAAATGCTGGTGATGAATTATTAGTGAATTATGGATGGCATAGACCTCCAAGAGCACCCTTTAGCTAGAGAGAGAATGAAAATTTTGTATCCATATTTAATAACTTATATTTTTAATTTTATGTTTAAAGTTTACTTTTGTTCATTTATGGAATACTAATGATTATTATTCATGTGTGTAGATTCCAACGTATGATGTTGATGATATTCCTCCACACCATTCACAATTGCCAGTAAGACCTCATTTATCAGAAGCTTCTATGAGGAGGATATGCAAAAGTGATCCTGTGAAATATGCAAGGTTGAAAGATCTATATTCAAAACAAGATAAAGTATAGTATTTCTACGAAAATGATGAAGATGATGGCATGGTAGATTTTATTGAGGATTGGTATCAAAATGACAGTGAGATCATTGATATTTCTAAAAATGAGAAATATCTTCCAGAGGAATATCTAAAGCATGTATATGAAGGACGTTGTTTGACACGAATAAGTGCGAGCTTACTTATTCTCAATCTTCAAAATTGTTTTGGATGGAGTAATGTATATGTTTGGAAACTATCAAGGTATAATTTTCAATTTTCTATCTATTTATATATATATATACATGCATAAATATATACATATAAATACATGCATATATAGACATAAACATAATTATACATGAATGCATACACACATATAAACATACACACACATATACACACATACACATGTTATGAGAGTAAGGTCAAATTATACATACCTGTATCGAATGAAGATGTTTTGTCCATCTAGCCTTTAGAATTGTCCACCCAACCTTTAGAATCTTATTGACATATCTGTTTCTCCTATTCTAGTCGACCTAATACCAATGCTGCTAACATTTTTAAGAACTTTGCATGCAAATATTAAGTATCAGTTAGCTATGGAGGTATCAGGTCATTAGGAAAATGGGAGGACCAAATTTATCTTGAAGATTTTGAAAGATGGAAAAATAATATCAAAGGATGGGCAAAAAGAAAGCATCCATTCAATGCAGGTTTTTATTCTTACTTTAACTAAGGTAAGAACAAGAACTTGCATTGAATGGACAGTTTTTGTCTGCCCATCCTTTAAAACTATTTATGCATCTTTCAAAATTTTCAAGATAAATTTTGTCCTCCTATTTTCCAAATGACCTAATACCTCCATAGCTAACTGATATTTTGTATTTGTAAACAAATATGTAAGCCTTAGTTAGCAAGGTAGGTAATAGATTGACTATAAAATAGGAGACAACCAGAGGATTCAGTGGTCTAAATATCTATATAAAAGTCTACAAACCACAATAAACAAAAAGAAAATTAGAAATTGTTGTAGATAGACGTCTCCGGAAGCACGCGAACAACACAAGGAGGGAGAAGAAGCTTGGAGCACAACACACAATACTGAATCTATTACTAGAGAATGTACAAAGATGAGTAGCCCATTAGGGCAATCAATGTATATACAGGCCGGGGGAAAAAAACCTCTTGAAGAGGGAAAAAAGTGCCCCGGTGGTCCTAGTGTGTTCACACACATCACAACTTAAATATATCAACAAATCCCCCCTAGGAGTGATGCGGTGAACAAGGAGTTGGCACTCATGTATAAGGAAGTGCCAAGCTATGTGGAAATCACTCCACAAAAGGAAGTAAGCCCAAAGATTTGTGGAAAGCTTCAAACTTCTCCCTAGGCAGAGCCTTCGTGAAAAGTTCTGCAATGTTTTCCTGCCTGGGCACATATGCCAAGCTGATCTCCCCAACAGAGAACCTCTCCCGCACATAGTGATAATGCACCTCAATGTGCTTAGTGCGAGCATGGAACACAGGGTTCCTCGCAACTGCCAATGCGCTCTGACTGCCAGTGAAGATGGTGGTGGTAGAAGTCTGACCAACACCCAAATCAGCCATAAGGTGACTGAGCCACACACACTCAACACTCACTATGAAAGCTTCCCTATACTCAGCCTCACAACTGGAAGTGGCCATAGTAGGCTGCTTCTTGCTCAAGCAAGATATACATGAGCTACCAAGCATGAAGCAAAAGCCATTAGTGGACACAGGAGTGTCATTGAAACCAGCCCAATCAGAGTGAGAAAAAGCATGCAAATCTGGCGGTAGTGATCCCCCCTTGGGATAAAACAACCCAAGTAGCTGAGTACAACTCAAATAGTGAAAGATGTGCTTAACTGCCTGCCAATGCTTGACTCCTGGGCAATGCATAAACCTGCTCATCTATGAGATAGCAAACTGAATATCTGGCCGAGTAATGCATTAGTAAATCAAGCATCTGAAGATCTGTCTGAGCTCAGGGATGTGGTATCTTCTTGCTTGGGAATGAGCACATAAATCATCCACATATACTTCTAAGCTCTTTTGCAAGAACTCTTTGAAGACATGACACATGAGTCTTTGGAATGTTGCAGGTGCATTGGTGAGCCCAAATGGCATCACACAAAATGCAAAAATTCCCCACTCTCTAGCAAAAGATGTTTTGTGTTGATCTTCTGGGGTGATGGATACTTGGTTGTAACTTGAAAATCCATCAAGAAAGCTATAAACTTCCTTGCCTACAACATGCTCCAATAAATGTTCGGTGATTTGAAGTGGATAACCATCCCGGATCGTAGCAGCATTAACTTTTTTAAGGTCGATACACACTCACAACTTTCCATTCTTCTTGGGCACCACTACAATGGGGGACACCCATTCAGTATGCTCAATTTCATAGATGAATCTAGCTTCAATCAACCTGTCAATTTCTTCTTTTATTTTTGCAGCATAAGTGTCATTATATGTGTAAGGCTTTTGTTTGGTGGGTTTGGCATCAGCAGTCATGGGTATAGTATGAGAGCAAATTTTTGGATCTACTCCCTTCAAGTCTCTATAGTGCCATGCAAACACGTCCCTATATTCCCTTAATAGAGCTACAAGCTCTACTTCTTCTTTTGCACTTAGGTCATCTCCTATGTATGTACATCGCTCTTTGTTCCCTTCAATGGCTACTACAATTTTTTTGGTCATTTCTTTGTTGTCATATGCTTCTCGTATAATGGCCTCTCTCTTAGGCATTCGTACCAAAATTTTTCAGTCTTCAGCTTCATATTTCTTGAAATTTTTGGGTACCTCGAACAATGATTCCTCCTCTTCTTGTTTTACTGCTTTTCGTTTCTTTTTCTTTTGACCTCCTTCACTTCCTTCCTTTGACTTTATAGTTTTAATGCTTGTGAGAGGTTCTTCTTCTTTTTGGGTAAATACTCCTATATCTTCCAGATAGTGCTTCTTTGAATTGAAGCAACTATCCATTACAATGGACTCTAGATCATCGTCGTTTTCTTCTTCTTCTATGACATCACTAGGGTCACATTCTTCCAACAAGGGCTGACACATGAACAATAAAATATCATAACCCACCTCATCACAATGAGGTGTCCACTGTTCTTCATTGACTGCAATGTCCATGGTAGCTAAGATTTCTACCCAACCATGAGGCTCAAATTCCTCATCTGGAAAGATCATCGGTGTATAGACTGGGTCTTTAATTGGTCTATCTCCTGGAGAAGTTCCTTCTTCTCTCACTTCTAGGCACTTTTCCTCTTCCTCTGTGACCTTGCACATCCACAAGTGAGTATCTTCATGCAACCATGATGGATCAGGTGAACTTCTAGAATGCACAGAGATTGAATCTTCTTTTGCTTTGTGGATAGAATTCCACTATAGGGGTGGTCAATCTCTAAAGGTGTAATCCTTTAAATTGACCTTGGTGGTGACCCCTAAGTGTTTTAAGTACAAGGAGTTGGTCCCCCAATGCTGTACTATTTGCAATTGTCATAAGAAAGGTCTTCCTAGGATCATCTCGTAGACATTATTTTTTTCAAAGTCACATATAGCAAATGTATGTTCAAACTCTACACCACAAGTGGTTAGAATTATCCCTTCGAGCAATCCTAGAGGTCTTTCAAAATGACCGTCGGCCATTTGAAGCTTCATTCTAGTTGGTCTTAATGTGGGCTTGCCCCATCGCTTCCACAAGGATATGGTCGCAATAGCAATACCATCACCTGAATCTACAATTGCTTTGGTTGTGTAACCCTGGTAGGTGATCGGAAGATAAGTATTACCTTCTTCACCTTCGCTCATGTCTCCTATTTTATCGAGAAGTATCTCTAGAACTTTTTGCTTAGAGCCTGCTTTTTTGCATATTAGAATCAAGTTCTACAACCTGATCCTTCACATGATTCCATAGCTCAGGTTTTGCTTTGAGAAGCTCTTCTATAGTGAGATGACATTGAACCTTAGTGTTCTTCACGACATCAGTGTTTCTTGGAACCACTGAGTCTTCATTTCTTACCAATATTGTGGGAGCTCTGATATGAAGAGATATGGGCGTGTGAATTGAGGCAACTCTTGCAAAGAATTATATTTAAAATCTAATCTTTCATCTTCTTGTTGCTCTGCTTGTTCTCCATAAATGGACGGAATGTCTTGGGGAAATTGATCATGAAGGTCATCAATTTCAAGAATGGGAGGGGGATTACCCTTTTGCTTGGAGCATTTCTCCTCTTGTATTTCCCACAAGAACTCTTGAGAGTATTGCTGAATTGAAAAAGGTGCTCCCTCATCCATGGAATCAGGAACATAAGTTTTCATTTGTGGTGAAATCTCTCTTTCAACAATCGGTTGAGCTTGTGGAGGTAAAGAAACCTGGGGCTTGTTTACCAACTGCTCTAATCTTTCTAGTAAGCCTTGGAAATGCAAATCTAGCTTGATAGAGTTTGTATGATTGAACTTTTGACTAGTCTCGAGCATAGCTTGAGCTACTTCTACCATTTTCATGCACATTTTTGTTCGTTCAATCTCTAAGTCTAACTCTTGTCTAAGTTTGCAGCTGTCGGCCCTTCTTGAAGTCGAGCCTGGTAGGCCTTGAACATCATGTCTAAGCCTTCTGAAGTTGGATCTGCAAGAACAGACCCTGGTTGTAGTCTATTTACAATGGGTGGTGGGGTGGGATGAGATGGAGTGGATTGAGCTTGAGCATGCGAGGGGCTTTGAGATGCAATGTCTTCTATTTTTGTTTTGGCATGGTTCAGGCTTTCTTCTAGCCCGGATATCTTTTTATTCCACTTACGATTGGTTCTCTCCCTGGTATCTTTCCATGTTCTTATTTTCCTCTTACTAGGCTCTCCTGATTCACTCGACTCTGATTGTTCAGCCGGCTTATCCTGTTTCAATGCTTGTGCTCTAGTGACTACCTGTATAGGAACCACATTACTACTACTTGAACTTGAATCAGCCACTAAGCCTACCACATTGATGGGTGTAACCTTGGGCGCACTAGAGGGGTTCCTGGGACATTCTCTCGAGAGATGTTCTTTGCTGCACTCAGGACAAAAGCCTTGTATTGTGATGTTTTGTCCTTGACTCGGAGTCAGTGAATTGGGACATGCACGAATGAAATGGTTGCCCAGACATCTAAAACATGGTCCTTTAGGGGCTTGTGGTCTTACTTGTCTCAATTGGGGCCTGGGATTAGGATTCGTGTACATGATACTCGAGTATTCTAGCTCCTAATTTTGCTCCATGAGTGGTGTCTCATATTGATAGGAATAATCCTCACTATGCTCTAGTGACTCTATGTAATAAGCTTGTGGACTACTTTCATGGGAGTAGTCTGAACTTTAAGCATGAGAGTCATTTTCTGAGATCAAAGGGGTTAGTGGCACCAATGCTCTATTAGGGTTCTCCTCTACCACTGCATACTTAACTGGGATCACATTGGTAGGAGCTGGTGGTTGGTTTCCTAGGAATGGTTGTGGCCTGTATGGTGCTTGGTATTGCTGTTGTGGCCTATAGTATGGATGTTGGTACTGATTCTGATACCTACCCTACTGGTAAGGTTGCTGATAAGTTTGTCTAATAGCCTGCCTATTGTAGGGACAATCTTGAGCCGTGTGATTTTTGTATTTCCTCTCAATGGTGCAATATGGAGCATTAGAGTTTCCTTGCGGATGAGCCGTCATTGGGTAGACATTAGCCATGTGATCTCCTCCGCATGTATAGTATCACTTCAATGGGGTGACCCTTGGCATTTTTCTATTTTGAACTCCTAGCTTTTTGGCCACCTGCTCAACTATCTCATCTATCTCCGTGGAGGTTCTAGAGGTATGACTAGTAGAACTGTGAGAGTCCTTATAGAGTTTGGACAGTCCTAACTCCTCACCCAAGTTGTCTTCTATGTCAATGCACATCCACACACACTCTTCTATGGATCTAGGCTCTTTCAAGTACACATATGACCTTAACTTTGTGTTCTGTAAGCCTGTTGAAGCTCAAAGTCAAGGACAAAGCATGGAAGCACATCAAAAGGTGGACACACGAGGAAAGGGAGCAAGTAGGGAGCTCCAAGAAGTGTATGTCAAATTTTCAGAAGAATCCCCTACAAAAATAGTGATTTTCATCACTAGAAACCATTGTAAATACCATTATCTATTTTTAGTAACTCCATTTTGTTCAAGCCGAGGAGTCCTCGAGCTTGAGGAGTATTAGAAGTACCATCGTACCAATTTTCATAATTTTTAGACTTCGTTTGAGCCCTCAAATAAGCCCTGGAACCTAATTTTTAACTAGGCCGGACACTAGGTCTGGACAGGGCCAAAACTAGTCAAAAAACTATAAAAAGAGCTAGAGAGCTCATTTTTGGGGCTAGCTGGTGAGAGAATAGAACTTTGGTAGAGAACTCTTTTGCAATCTAAGCTTTCCATTGTTCCTCTCTTTGATCTTACTTTGTGCGCGTGTGTGTGTATGTGTGTGCATGTTTGTGTGCTTTCACTCACGCACTTGTGCCTTCACTTGCTCGTGGTCTTCATACCGGTCCTCACGTCTCCGCGGATTGACAAGTAAAGGAGGTGGTGCTTACGCTTGAGCTACACCAAATTTTGGCGCCGTTGCCGGGGAGAGAGCTTCGAGGACGAGCGTTGTGATGGTAAGATCGTAGATTTGCGACGTTGGAAGGTAAAAAAACTGTCATTTCAGTTCATTTTCTGTTTTTTCCTCTTCATCTTCATCATCATCATCATCTCCACCTTCTTCCACCTTCTTCTTCATAGAAATTTCGGTTTTTTAGTGCATTTTCACCATTTTCATACCATTTTTCATGCATTATTGTGTGGGAAGGAGTTAGGAGGTGCAAGGGAGAGCAAGCGCTGTGTTTTTTTCATGATTTTCTGCTCATACGGAGCTCACCATAGCCGGCGCTCAGAAATTTGAATTTCCCGCCAAAAAACACGATTCTGTGATGAAAATCGCGATTCTGTGAAAATTCAAAATTTTTTTTTGAAAACACGATTTTCAGTTTTCCCGCCTAAAAGTTGGCTGAAAAGAATCGCGATTCTGTGTTTTTCTCAAAAAACACGATTCTCAAAAAACACGATCATCATCATCATCTCCACCTTCTTCCACCTTCTTCTTCATAGAAATTTCGGTTTTTTAGTGCATTTTCACCATTTTCATACCATTTTTCATGCATTATTGTGTGGGAAGGAGTTAGGAGGTGCAAGGGAGAGCAAGCGCTGTGTTTTTTTCATGATTTTCTGCTCATACGGAGCTCACCATAGCCGGCGCTCAGAAATTTGAATTTCCCGCCAAAAAACACGATTCTGTGATGAAAATCGCGATTCTGTGAAAATTCAAAATTTTTTTTTGAAAACACGATTTTCAGTTTTCCCGCCTAAAAGTTGGCTGAAAAGAATCGCGATTCTGTGTTTTTCTCAAAAAACACGATTCTCAAAAAACACGATTCCCTGCTCAAAATCGCGATTTTCAAAAAACACGATTCTCTAAAAAAAACACGATTTTCATCCAAGGTACAAAATCGCGATTTTCATGCCAAAAACACGATTCTGAGAAAATACGATTTTCAGCGGGCTCAAAATCGCGATTCTCACAAATCACGATTTTCAGCCAGAAACACGATTCTCTGACTCAAAATCCCGATTCTCTAAAACACGATTTTGTGATCAAAATCGCGATTTTCAGAAACACGATTTTGTGATCAACATCGCGATTTTCAGAAACACGATTTTGTGATCAACATCGCGATTTTCTAAAACACGATTTTGTGATCAAAATCGTGATTTTCAGAAACACGATTTTGTGATCAACATCGCGATTTTCAGAAACACGATTTTGTGATCAAAATCGCGATTTTCAGAAACACGATTTTGTGATCAACATCGCGATTCTCTAAAACACGATTTTGTGATCAAAATCGCGATTTTCAGAAACACGATTTTGTGATCAAAATCGCGATTTTCAGAAACACGATTTTGTGATCAAAATCGCGATTTTCAGAAACACGATTTTGTGATCAAAATCGCAAATTTCAAAAACACGATATCGCGAAACACGATTTTGTGATCAAAATCGCGATTTTCAGAAACACGATTTTGTGATCAACATCGCGATTTTCAAATCACGATTTTCTGCTCAAAATCGCGATTTTCAAAAACACGATTTTGTGATCAACATCGCGATTTTCAGAGTTCACAAAATCGCGATTCTCTGAAAGTTCACAAAATCGCGATTTTCTCCAAAGGCCCTGTTTGCCTGTTTTGACCCCCAGGAGCCTGAATTGGCATAACTTTTTCATCCAAAGTCCATTTTTTGAGCTCTATAGCTTGTTGGAAAGCTCGTTTCAAATCCTACACGACCTCAACTGTTTTTTTCAAGAATAACACGTTGATTTTGAGATAGGATAATTTGAAGTTGACCCTCAGGTGGGACTAGGGAACCAAGGGGGCTCTAAAGAATTTTGAACCATACCAAAGGGAAAATTTGGACTCTTGACTAAAGCTTATGAACCTGAGATCTGGTAGACACTTAGGCAAGGATAAACAAAGCATTAGATCTTCTGAGGCTAGTGTCAACCATACATCCAAGTCTTGGACACAACAACTAAGTGGTGATCTTTTACTAAGTTCAGACACAAGTGATTCAGAAATGTCTTTTAGCATGGGAAAACCTGCAGGTGGCTCAGGGACTGCCCATCTACAAACACCGGAAGGTCCCTATAAGACACAGTTGGAATATATTCGGACCAACCAATTAGGTGCTCGCATCTATGAGGATGGTCTGAGGCGATCAGTGGTCCAACTCAAAAATCCAGATCAATCCTTTGGACTTGAACACCCGGTGGTCAAGTTCGAAGAGGGTTCATACATTGATAAGGAAGGAACCATGTATGTGGTTACCAACCAACCAGATAGGACCGATGAGTTTGGAAATATCATTCATGAGAATGAGATAGGAGACCTAGAACAAGGAAATATAGGACAAGGACCCCAGACTCCTAGAGGCAAGTCAGTTTTGACCCGAGTGATCACTCCGGACTGGCTCCCTCAAGACAACAAAAGCATAGAACTATTTTTGAATAGAGAAACAGAGGAAGCCTTTTGGAGGTTCAAGCCAGATCAACCTAGCCAATTGGGCATAGTTATCATCTATGAATTCAAAGATCCTGAGATACCAGGCAAAGTTGTCTACTTGGATAACACATCAGAGAAAATTTTCTTGGTAACAGAACATGATAGACATGCATATACTTGGAAGAATGAAATGATTTTCCCCCCACCAAGATCCAATGTTTCCCATGGCCTCCAAGGGGTAGGATCATCCCAGGCTCATGAAGCCCAGAGAGAAAGAACTAGAGAGAGACCTGAGGTAAATTTCGCACACACCGTGGGCAGGAATAGGTCAGGATTTGAAAATGACAGACCTGAAAGAGAGAGACATCAAGCACATAGGCAACAAAGAGATGAACAGGATTTTCCATTGCCTAGACCCCGGGAGTACCCAAGAACCCTTAGACCCATTCACGTGATCAAGGCAATGAAGAACTATTTCGATGGGACAGGGGATCCTTATGATCATGTGGCCGAGTACAAACAAGTGCTGAGAGCCAAACAAATTAAGGACTGGTTCACCCAGTACGAGGCATTTGGTTTGACCCTTAAAGGTACTGCCTTAGCTTGGTTTCAACCATTGAGTAGAAGCAGCTATCGCGATATAGGTCAACTGCTAGACGAATTCATTGTAGAATTTTCCAAGAGTGGTATCAGGCATAACACATCGTCCCTGATCCATAGTTTCAAGCAGACACCCCAAGAAACAGTGCGACTAGCAGGTAGAAGGTTCAGACAGTACCTAGAAAGATGCCCTACTCCTGAGTTACCCACACCAGCTAAACAAGTGGCTTTGTTCTTAGATGGCTTACTGAGCACAAAATTAAGATCATATGTGTACTTGAAAGAGCCTAGATCCATAGAAGAGTGCGTGCGGACGTGCATAGACATAGAAGATAACTTGGGTGAGGAGTTAGGATTGTCCAAACTATACAAAGATTCGGATAGTTCTACTAGTCATACTTCAAAGATCTCCACAGAAATAGAAGAGATAGCTGAGCAAGTTGCCAAGAAGCTGGGAGTCCAAAATAAACAAACACAGAGAGTCACTCCATTGAATCGGTGCTATACTTGCGGAGGTGACCACATGGCTAACGTATGCCCAACGCAAAACCAAAATATTAGAGAAAGGAATGCTTCCTATTGTACTATTGAAAGGAAGTACACAAACCATACGGCTCAAGAATGTCCCTACAATAGGCAGGCTGTTAGACAGAATTATCAGCAACCTTATCCACAAGGTAGGTATCAGAACCAATACCAACAGCCATATTATAGACCACAACAGCAATATCAGGTACCATATAGGCCACAACCTGTCTTGGGAAACCAACCACCAGCTCCAGCCAACGTGATTCCAGTCAAGTATGCTGTGGGAGAGGAAAATCCAAATAGAGCTTTGGTGCCACTAACCCCATTGATACCAGATAATGACTCTCATGCTCATAGTTCAGACTACTCCCATGAAGGTAGTCCACATGCTTATTACACAGAGTCACCTGAACATAGTGAGATTTACTCGTATCAATATGAGGCACCGCCTATGGAGCAAAATTGGGAGCCAGAATACTCCAATGTCATGTACACAAATCCTAACCCTAGGCCCCAGTTGAGACAAATGAGACCACAAGCCCCTAGAGGATCTTGTTTCAGATGTCATGGTGACCATTTCATTCGTGACTGTCCCCACCCACCATCTCCGAGTCAAGGACAGGCTATCACAATACAGGCTTTTTGTCCTGATTGTGGCAAAGACCATATCCCCAGAGATTGTCCAAGAAACCCCTCTAGTGCACCCAAGATTACACCCATTAATGTGGTAGGCTTAGTGGCAGATCCAAGTTCAAGTAGTAGCAATGTGGCTCCTATACAAGCTGTCACTAGAGCACAAGCCTTAAAACAGGATAAACCAGTAGAACAATCAGAGTCGAGTGAATCGGGAGAGCCTAGTAAGAGGAAAACAAGAACATGGAAGGATACCAGAGAGAAGGCCAATCGCAAGTGGAATAAAAAGTTATCGGAACTAGAAGAAATCTTAAAAGAAGCGAAAACAAAAATAGAAGACATTGCATCTCAAAGCCCCTCGCATGCCGAAACTCCATCCACTCCACCTCATCCCACCCCACCACCCATTGTAAATAGACCGCAACTAGGGTCTGTTCTTGCAGATCCAACCCCAGAAGGCTTGGACATGATGTTCAAGGCCTACCAGGCTCGACTTCAAGAAGGGCCTACAGCGGCAAACCTAGACAAGAGTTACCCTAGAGCAGATTTAGAGATTGAACGGATGAAAATGTGCATGAAAATGGTAGAACAAGCTCAAGCCATACTTGAGACTAGTCAAAAGTTCAATCTGACAAACTCTATCAAATCAGATTTGCATTTCCAGGGCTTACTAGAAAGATTAGAGCAATTGGTAAACAAACCACAAGTTTCTTTACCTCCACAGGCTCAACCAGTTATTGAAAGAGGAAGCTCACCACCAATGGGAGCTTATGTTCCTAATTCCACGGATCCAGGAATACCTCCTTCAATTCAACAGTACTCTCAAGAATTCTTGCGGGAAATACAAGAAGAGAAATGGGCCAAGGAGAAGGGTAATTCCCCTCCTATTCCTGAGATTGATGATCTTCATGATCAATTTCCCCAAGACATCCCATCTATTTACGAAGATGAAGCAGAACAACAAGAAGACGAAAGGTTAGATTTTGAATCTAATACCTTAGAAGAACTGCCTCAATTTCCAGGCCCATGGGAATCTGAATCTCTCCAGATTAGAGCTCCCACAATACTAGTAAGAAATGAAGACTCAGTGGTTCCAAGGAACACGGATGTCGTGAAGAACACTAAGGTTCAGTGTCATCTCACTGTAGAAGAGCTGCTCAAAGCAAAACCTGAGCTCTAGAATCATGTGAAGGATCAGGTTCCAGAACTTGATTCCAACATGCCAAAAGCAGGCTCCAAGCAAAGGGTACCAGAGATACCTCTAGACAAAATAGGGGACATGTGTGAGGGTGAAGAAGGTAATACTTATCTTCCAATCACCTAACAAGGTTACACAACCAAAGCAATCATAGATTCAGGTGCTGGTGTTGCTATTGCGACAACCTCCTTGTGGAAGCAATGGGGCAAGCCCACATTAAGACCAACTAGAATGAAGCTTCAAATGGCTGATGGTCATTTTGAAAGACCTCTAGGATTGCTAGAAGGGATCACTCTAACCACTTGTGGTGTAGAGTTTGAGCACACATTTGCTATATGTGACTTTGAGAAAAATAATGTCTATGAGATGATCCTAGGAAGACCCTTCCTACGACAATTGCAAATAGTACAGGATTGGGGAACTAACTCCTTGTACTTACAGCACTTAGGGGTTACCACCAAGGTCAATTTGAAGGATTACACCTTCAGAGATGTACCACCCCTACAGTGGAATTCTATCCACAAAGTGAAAGAAGATTCCATCTCTTTGCATTCTGAAAGTTCACCTGATCCATCATGGCTGCATGAAGATACTCATTTATGGATGTGCAAAGTCGCAAAGGAAGAGGAAAAACGTTTAAAGGCAAGGGAAGAAGGAACTTCACTAGGAGATAGACCAGTTAGAGACCCAGCCTACACACCGATGATCTTTCCAGATGAGGAGTTTGAGCCTCATGGCTGGCCAGAAATCTTAGCCACCATGGACATTGCTGTCAATGAGGAACAGTGGACACCTCATTGTGATGAGGAGGGTTATGATATCTCAGTGTTCATGTGTCAACCCTTGCTAGAAGAATGTGACCCTAGTGATGTCATAGAAGAAGAAGAGAATGACGATGATCTGGAGTCTATTGTGATGGATAGTTGCTTTAACTCAGAGCAGCACTATCTAGAAGATATAGGAGTGTTCACCCAGAAAGAAGAAGAACCTCTCACAAGTATTAAAACAGTCAACTCAAAGGATGGAAGTGAGAGTAGTCAAAAGAAAAAGAAAAGAAAAGCAGTGAAACAAGAAAAGGAGGAATCATTGTTTGAAGTACCAGAAAACTTCAAGAAATATGAAGTTGACGACCGCAAAATTTTGGTACGAATGCCTAAGAGAGAGGCCATCATAGGCGAATCATATGATAATAAAGAAAAGACCAAGAAGATTGTAGTGACCATTGAAGAGAACGAAGAGAGATGCACATATATAGGAGATGACCTAAGTGCGAGAGAAGAAATGGAGCTCATAGCTCTATTAAGGGAATATAGGGATGTGTTTGCATGGCACTATAGAGACTTGAAAGGGGTAGATCCAAGAATTTGCTCTCATACTATCCCCATGACTGCTGATGCTAAGCCCACCAAACAGAAGCCCTACACATATAATGATACCTATGCAGCCAAAATCAAAGAAGAAATTGATAGGTTGATTGAGGCTGGATTCATCTATGAGATTGAGCATACCGAATGGGTGTCCCCCATTGTTGTGGTACCCAAGAAGAATGGGAAGTTGCGAGTGTGTATTAACCTTAAAAAAGTTAATGCCGCTACGATTAGAGATAGTTATCCACTTCCAATCACAGAACACCTATTGGAGCGTGTTGCAGGCAAGGAAGTTTATAGCTTCCTTGATGGATTTTCAGGTTACAATCAAGTAGCCATTGCCCCAGAAGATCAACACAAAACAGCTTTTGCTACAGAGTGGGGAATCTTTGCATTTCGGGTGATGCCATTTGGGCTCACCAATGCACCTGCAACATTCCAAAGGCTCATGTGTCATGTCTTCAAAGAGTTCTTGCGAAAGAGCTTAGAAGTGTATGTGGATGATTTATGTGCTCATTCCCAAGAAAGAAGGGTTCACATCCCTGAGCTCAGACAAATCTTCAACAAGTGTAGAGAATATCGAGTGTGTCTAAACCCAGAAAAGTGTGTGTTTATGGTGCGTCAAGGTAAAATCTTAGGTCATATTGTTTCTAAGAATGGAATCTCAACAGATGAAGATAAGGTACGAGCCATAGCGGAGCTACCAAGGCCAAGGAATATTAAAGAGGTACAAGCCTTTATGGGCCATTGTGGATACTACCGTAGGTTTATCCACATGTACGCGATCATAGCTAGACCCCTTTATGCCTTGTTGTCTAATTTTGAGTGGAACGACGAATGCGAGAATTCTTTCAACGAACTGAAGAAACGTTTGTGCACGGCACCAATACTCACCACTCCTGATTGGAATAAACCATTCCATGTCCATGTGGATGCATCCAATCATGCCATAGGATGTGTGCTAGCACAACCCACAAGTGAAGGAAACTTAGATTTGCCCATAGCATATGCTAGTAGACAGCTCACTGCAGCTGAACGGAACTATACCACAACTGAGCGAGAGGGCTTAGGCATGGTATATGCTGTGAAGAAGTTTAGACACTATTTATTGGCCAACAAGTTCAAGTTTTTCACTGATCATCAAGCTTTGTTATATTTGGTCAATAAACCTTGCAATACTGGACGCTTAGTAAGATGGTTCCTCTTACTAATGGAATATGACTTTGAAGTTGTTGTCAGGAAAGGTAGAACCCACCTTCGGGCAGATCACCTTTCTCGCATCACTTCAGGAGAGTCCCCGCAAGGAGTGTCTGACGAATTACCCGATGCTTATCTGTTCAATTTAGAAGTTGTTCCTAAATGGGCAAATAAGTTGGTACCAGTCCTAACCTTTGGCCCTGCAAATAAGAATGTGAAAACATCACAAGAAGAAATTGTAAAATCACAAAAATATCACATATTAGCAGGAAGCATGTACAAACAAGATACGGAGGGCGTATTAGCTTGTTGTGTTGAGGATGATGAACATAATAGTTGGTTGCAGCAAGCTCATGAAGGATTGCTAGGAAATCACTATTCTTAACAACGAACATTGCAGAATCTAAAGCGTTTAGGAGTGTATTGGCCTAGCATGGACAAAGAAATACATGAGTGGATTAAGAATTGTCCAAGGTGCAGAGAGAGACCCCCAGTGGAGCATGCGACCCTTTATCAAGTGTCATTAATTCCAGATTGGAGTGCTCCATTGGTAGAGTTTATGAGATCGGGAAAATTACCCAAAGAGGCTAGTCTAGCAAGAAGAAGAAGCATGGAGCAAGAGGCTCAAGGCTATGCCCTAGTAGGAGACAACCTATACCGAAGAGGCAAAGATGGTTACTTAAGACTGTGCGTTCACGAATCAGATTATTTGAAAGTCTTAGAAACTGCACACAGCGGTGTTGCAGGTGGACATTTTGGTCCTGACCGAGTGATCAAGACCATTCTATTCTCAGGACTTTGGTGGCCCACTCTTCATATGGATGCACATACCTATGTGAAGAAATGTGACACATGCCAACGTGCACAATATCCAGTGAGAAAAGACGAGATGCCCTTGAGGCCAATGATGGGAGGACGTGCATTTTCGAAGTGGGGCATAGACTTCATAGGTCCTATTAACCCCCCAGCTAGAAACTCCCATGCAGAGTACATCATTGTAGCCACAGATTACCTTACAAAGTGGGTAGAAGTCAAAGCCACAACAAAGAATGATGCTCAGACTACGGCTAAGTTCTTATTCGAGAATGTGTTCACGAGATATGGACTACCAATAGAGTTGGTGAGCGATAGAGGCACACACTTCTTGAATGAAGTCATTGAAAATCTTCTCCAAGAATTCTTGGTGATACATAAGAAATCCGCCCCCTATCATCCACAAGCCAACGGACAAGCCGAGAGTACCAATAAGATCCTCTGTAACGTATTGACAAAACCGGTGAATAATAAACGCTCTGATTGGGACAAACAACTTCATCATGCTGTTTGGGCTTATCGAGTTGCCTACAAAACGGTACTCAACGCCACCCCATTTCAGATGGTCTTCGGACAGAACGCTGTGCTACCATTAGATTTCTTAATCCCTGCCTTAAAAGTAGCACAAGAGTATGAGTGGAATGGGCATGAATTGTCCTCTAGGATCTTTGATCTCGAACGCTTGGGTGAAACGAGGCTACGAGCGGCAGCAGGCATCTACGCTGCAAAGAAGAGGCAAAAGGCATACTTTGATGCACACATCAAGGATAAGGGATTGAAAGAGGGAGATCTAGTGTTGGTATACACACTAAAACAACATGCCCGTAAGTTGGAAAAAAGAGGATATGGACCCATGATCATTAATAGAATTTCCACTAGTGGTGCAGTTCAGTTGGCCACTCTAGAAGGAGATATCTTGCCAAACTATATTAGTGGCTGCAGAGTCAAGCTATATCAAGAACCTCTTACTGAGGATATGCTAATGAGACTCAACACTGCTAAGAAGCGAAAAGAAGAAGAGTTAAGAGTGAGAGAAGAAGCTCAGGTAGAGGCCAGAGAGCGTATTAGGCGAAATAAGTTAAGGCGATTAGGCCTAGATGTCAACTCAAAAGCCCCAAAATATCACATGGATATGTGTCAAAAGTCAGGCATTGCGACTTCTCAGGTCATTGACCGAAGACCCTTTGTGACCATAGAGATAGGACAAGGGAAGGGTGCAAGGACGGTGAAAGCATTGATTGACTCAGGTGCCGCAAGTAGTGCAGTTAGACTTTCCTACTGCCAAGACCTGGGGTTGAACATCAATCCCATAGAAGCTTATCTCATAGGATTGGGAGGTGTGCAAACCCCTTGTTTGGGCGAGGTGGAACTTCCCATCTACCTTCAAGATGTTCCAATGAAAGTCAAAGCGCTAGTATGTCAAGATGAGAACCTTACAGAACCACTTGTCTTGGGTCAAGATTGGATCTATGACCATGTAGTTAACTTAAACCTAAGAAGTCAAATTCTTCAAGTTTGGGTACATGAACAATGCATTACATTAGAATTAGAGAACTGCATGCTCCTAGATCATGGCACCACACACTCTCTTAGTTCTTCCAAGACTAATCATATGAAAGAAGATGTTGTATGTGTCAAAAGCTCTATGATGCAGAAGGAGTCAATCGTGGAAGACCAGGTTCGAAGGCAGGTGGATCTTTCTTCTTCTCCAAAGACTCAAGTAGCCACAGTAGTGAGCCCACCACACAAGCAAACACAACCGTTCACGACAACTGCTACATCAAATAGAAAGACACCATTCGATAAAAAAGCGGTTCCGGGCATGAAGCAGATCTGGGTACGCAAAGGAGAGCAACCACCAGCCTTACCCCCACAAATCCCATCCATGCACACTAACCAGGCCAGAAGACGAAGGAAGCAGCTCAGACAAGCTCCATCACAAGATATCCAACAAGTTTGGGTGCCTAAGAAGTTAGCTGCAGCTCAACAAGGGCAATTACAGATGTGGGTACCTAAGAAGATCCTACACCCACAACAACCTTTGTTCTCCCACATGCAAAAGGTTTCAACAAAGAAGCCAAAAAGAGAAAAGGGTAAGAACCACGTACAGAGACCAAAGGAAGATCAAATCAGCTCTTCAACATTAGTAGGAAGACATGCAAAAAGGACATGGGTTTGGAAGCCAAAAGTGCAAGTAGCCTCCACCGAACCAAAGCATCAACCACACTGGATACCACAGTTCAGAAAGCATCCAAAGAGAAAGACGCCTGAAGTGACCTCTACAGTGCCAAATGATGTTCTAAAATGGACTCCAATAAGGAGGATTACATCAGTTCGAGACTCAATGGATACCTCCACCAAGGTCGGCATTAACCTCCACAAATAACATCGAAAGCCTCGAACGAGCAACAACCATGTGCTCCTTGCACAACCCTGTCTTTTGCACCATTTAGGTCATGCATTTCCAAAGTATGCATTAATATAGGGCCACATTACACGGCCGTGCATAGACACACTTGAGAATCCCATGCACAAGAGCACAGTGACATATGTCGAACATTTCTATTGATACTAACTTTTGTGTTCTTGTTTTGTGATATCCTGTTCCTCAAAAAAAAAAAAAAAAAAAAAAAAAAAAAAATGTGGGAGAGAGCTTGTTCCCAGGTTTGGCTTATGAAACATGAATGAGTCATGCTTAGTTGAAGGTGGAACTGTTGATTACTAGGCATTTATCAATTTGGATCGCAGTGTGTCTCGGCCAGCAGTGAGATTATTGCTGCCTTATCCGGTAGAGGACAAGCATTTGGCATGAACATGGCATCTACAACTATGATTTTCTCTTACCATGGTAGGAATGAAGAGCTTGAAGGTCCGCAACTTGAGTGATGCTTAACTACTTCATGTACCAAAGCATCCAAGGAGATATCTGCAAAAGGTAGTTCTGGAGGAGAAGACTCCTGCATATGGTGAGCTAAAGAGCATATGTGAAACTCAGCTTGGTGTAGTTACCCGATGTTGCTCGCCAAGGAATATAAAGCAATTCAATTCTCAGTATTTCCTGAACCAGTATGGAACAGTAGCACTGGTGAATGGTCTATGTCAATCAGCATGGTAATCTCTTAGAAACCGGCACGTGTCCAATATTCCTCTGAGTGTCAATATAGGGAAGTGAACGTGCATGAGCCCAAGCTCAGAAATGCACATTGTTAGTGACAAATGTTGCTTTGAAAAGAGGAGAGGAGATCCACCACTCAAAAGATCTCATCAGTGGACAATCAACATGGACATTCATCAACAAGGTTCCATCCCAAAGGCCGAGTGTACAACACGAAGAGGCAAACATCCATCAACCTTCGCCATGGTAAGTATCTTTACTCTGGAAACACCATAACCATGATAGTTTAGGAAACCTCTTCGTCAGCATACCCTTGAGCACTTAGCTCAAGACCCGCAATTTTTGCACCATACTTCTTCCAATGCATTTTCCAAGTAAGCATGCGTAGGGCTACATTACAAGGCCGTGCACAAGGCACATACTTTTTTCAACCCAGGCACGAACACACTTACCCATCATTCATTATGGGTTATGAGTAGTTGGCATGAATGCTCTCAACATCATCTTTAAAACAGCTAGCAGAC
Source organism: Ceratopteris richardii (assembly GCA_020310875.1). NCBI lineage: Eukaryota > Viridiplantae > Streptophyta > Polypodiopsida > Polypodiales > Pteridaceae > Ceratopteris > Ceratopteris richardii. The sequence continues at coordinate 168,007,566 of CM035415.1, forward strand.
ATCATGGGAACAACATCCATATCTCGGAAGCAAATTGAAGCCAGTAGTTGCTCCAAATCACTCTTGACAACCTCTTCCAAGCAACTTGCAGTTTTGAAAGCTCACAACGACACATTCTTGCTGGAATCCAAGGAACCAGCTCATACAACGGATGGACACCACCTCTCAAAGTACTACACAGAACAGCCCTTCCAACAAGGGTCTGTCAGGGACGACAGACTCGAGAGGGGGGAGAGTGTTGAAGCTCAAAGTCAAGGACAAAGCATGGAAGCACATCAAAAGGTGGACACACGAGGAAAGGGAGCAAGTAGAGAGCTCCAAGAAGTGTATGTCAAATTTTCAGAAGAATCCCCTACAAAAATAGTGATTTTCATCACTAGAAACCATTGTAAATACCATTATCTATTTTTAGTAACTCCATTTTGTTCAAGCCGAGGAGTCCTCGAGCTTGAGGAGTATTAGAAGTACCATCGTACCAATTTTCATAATTTTTAGACTTCGTTTGAGCCCTCAAATAAGCCCTGGAACCTAATTTTTAACTAGGCCGGACACTAGGTCTGGACAGGGCCAAAACTAGTCAAAAAACTATAAAAAGAGCTAGAGAGCTCATTTTTGGGGCTAGCTGGTGAGAGAATAGAACTTTGGTAGAGAACTCTTTTGCAATCTAAGCTTTCCATTGTTCCTCTCTTTGATCTTACTTTGTGCGCGTGTGTGTGTATGTGTGTGCATGTTTGTGTGCTTTCACTCACGCACTTGTGCCTTCACTTGCTCGTGGTCTTCATACCGGTCCTCACGTCTCCGCGGATTGACAAGTAAAGGAGGTGGTGCTTACGCTTGAGCTACAAAGCCGTCTAAAAACAAGGCCACTTGTTTGGTTGGTGTGGGTAGCTCTGGAATGATGTTTCTACTTTTGTAGCATATAATAGGGAATGCATGCAATCATTCCTCAACGAGTACGAACAGGAACTTCAAAATCTCCGAGGTAAAAGGCGAAGAAACAAAAGATATAGATGTAATCTTGATAATAATGAGATTACAAATATATCTTCTTTCACGGATTGGCTTTATAGTTGATGATAGGTTGTGAACGAAAGGTAATTTTATTTTAATAATAATTTATTTTTTTCATATATGTATATTAGTTTCTATTTACTAATTTAATTTCTTTTGTAGGCTTGAACATTCACTAATATGTGGACTTTTGGACAGCATATTTGGGCAGCATATTAGAATCAAAGCCATTGATTCTTTACGTAAAACAGAGGATTCTAGTATTGTTGCTTCTTTCAAGCAACTATCATGTGCTGGCTCAAAAGACACGAACCTTATAGATGGCAAACTTGGTTACATGGGAACTGTTGTTGGTATCTATGAAATATCATTTCGTACATTCAAACAGGTAGAAAAAAGTTTATATTTTTTATGATAGAGTTAGTTATTTTTTTAAGCACCTAATAATGGGTTTTGGTTTTTATATATTGTCATGTCATTTTGAAGGTTGACGAGTCGAGTATAAAGGTAGTAATTCCACATTAAGAAAGGCATATTGAAAAAGCATTTGTTTATAAAAACCTAGATGCTCACCCTTGGTGGAAAGTCATTCATGTTCAACCTAGAGGTAGGTCATTGTTTGAATAGTTTATTGTTAGAGAGATCTAAGAAAGTCCTCTTGATGATTCACCATCAGATACTGACACATCAACATCTAAAAGAGAAATTAGAATCATTATACGTGATAATGATACTAATCTTTTTGATGAAGAGGATAATACTCTACATGCTGATTCTACTGATGATGAAGAGGAATTACCAGAAATCGATATTTAATCCATCAATAGATGATGTGACTCATGAGATCACAAATTTAACAATAGAAGAAATAAATAAAATCAATAAGGATAATGAGGATGAGATTTTATTGATGTTTTACCAAAATGATGGCAATAATGAAAACATATGAGCATATTAGATAGTAAATTCTACTCTAGTTATCGATCAATAACTTGAAGCTTCTGAATGGATATCGGATAATATATTCTTTATTCAACTTGAACATCAATGAATCCTACTAGAGAGATAAAATCATGTTCTTTTAAGTTAGAACATGAAGCTTGGGGATATGCCTAATTATTTTATATATAGCTTTATCTTCAAGGAGCAAATTTTTCTCATGTATGTATGCATATGTGTGTGTATTTATGTGTATTATATGTATACATGTGTTAGTATGCATATATATGTGTTTCATGTATATGTATGTGTGTGCATGTGTGTGATATACGTATACATAAGTTAGTATGCATATGTGTATATATGCATATGCATTTGTGTAACATATTCATGTATTCATGTAATATATGCAAGTGTTTATAATTGTGTATGCATGTATAAGTATACATATGTGCATGTAGGCATGTATATGTGATGTGTACATGTATATATGTATATGTTTCTATGTGTAAATGTGTATATGTAAATATGTATGCATGTATATATATTTATGTGTGAATTTAGGCATGTATGTGTGATGCATAAGGTTGGGAGAAGAGACATCTCTTGTTGGCATCCTCTGGGAATAAGCAAGTACGGGCATACACGCAGATCTAGCACTGAGGCAACCAATCAAATTTTTTCAATCCTCACATTATTTTAAAAGTGATTCTCATCACTGAAAACCATTGTAAATACTATTTCACCTTTTTGTAGCTCATTTTGTGCAAGCCAAGGAGTCCTCAATCTTGAGGAGCTTTAGAAGTATTTGCCTACCAGGTTTCATAATTTTCAGAGCTCGTTTGAGCCTCCAAAATAGCTTAGGAACCTAATTTTTAACTAAGCCGGACACTAGGTCTGAACAGGACCAAAGCTAGTAAAAAACTATAAATAGAGCTAGAGAGCTCATTTTTGAGGATAGCTTGTTGTCGATTTGAAGTTGTATGAGAACTCTTTTGCAATAGAAGTGATTCCATTGTCTCTCTCTCTTTGTTCTTGCCGTGTGTGTGCATGTGTGTATGTGTGTGCATGTTTGTGTGCCTCTCACTCACACACTTGTGCCATCACTTGTTCAAGGTCTTCATACCATCCTCATGCCTTCCCTGATTGACATTAAAGGAGGTGCTACTCATCACTGAGCTACACCAAATTTTGGCTCCATTGCCGGGGATTGAGCTTTGAGGACGAGCGTGTGATGGTAAGACGTAGAGAGGACGCGTTGGAGTGGTAAGTAGTAGGTAATTTTCTTCTTTTCACCATTTTCTCCATCTCCATATCCATCTTCATCTTCCTTTTATATTCCCACTCTCATTTCATTCACCTCATTTTCATAGTGAGAGTTTGAGAGAGAGCGAGAGTGCATTGTTGTCTTTGTGTGTGTTTTTGCATGATTCTTGTAGGTGTCAGCAGCATCACCATCACCAGCAAGCTCTGCAGGTACGGAATTCTTCTGCACAAGCCCCGAGGCGTCGACCTCGAGTTATCGGGACACACCAAAAAATCGATCCTATTGCAAATCTGAGTTCACCTCGACACAGCGCAGGTTGAGAGCTCCCAGGATCACTAGGTTGATCAATAGAATTCACCATATTCCGATTTATCGCAACACACCGAGGTATCACGACACACTGAGGTATCACGGCACATCGAGGTATCACGACACACTGAGGTATCACGACTGTTGATATATTTAGGTAGTGATGTGTGTGAACACTCTAGGACCATCGGGGCACTTTTTTCTCTCTTTAGGAGGGTTTTTTCCCCCGGCTTGCATATACGCCTATTGCCCTAATGGGCTACTTATCTTTGTACTCTCTCTAGTAATACATTCAGTATTGTGTGTTGTGCTCCAAGCTTCTTCTTCTTCCTTGTGTTGTTCGCGTGCTTCCGTAGACATCTAACTCCAACAATTGGTATTAGAGCATGTGGTCGCTTCATCTAGGGCACCGTCGACACTCCTCCGGTTGTAGTCTCAGATTCCCATGAATTTTGGTGAGCATACTCAGCGTGTTTTCGAGATCAAAATGGCTTTGCTTTCTGGTGCAAAAATCGTGATCTAAGCTCGTTTCAGCCTTCGAATGCACTATCTTAGTGCTTGTGCAGGCTATTTCATCTTTTTGTGCCAAAGGTATATACCAGTTTTTGTTTGCCACTATAAGCATCTCGAGGTCTGCTACAGGTGTAGTGAAATTCGTCTCTTTGGCATGCACGCTTTGATCATCTAAATTTCGCTAGTTTGCTATGCCTGCAAAAATCTGAAATGGTTGATGGAGAGTGTTAATCTCCAAAAGAATAACCTACTCTTGTGATTAGAGCACCTCTATACCAAGAGTAAGTCAAAAACTTCACAACACAGAAAGTCTGCTGCACAATTTCTTCAAATTAATCTATCACGTAAAAGTTTTTATGAAACTTTGTATGAAGTGTCGCCTAGAAATTGCACACCTCCTTCAAGTGAAATTACTCTAAAAGCTTTAGTATAACTTGAGAAATCAACTTCACAAGTTACCTATGTCTGAAACTGTCATTCTGAACAGTCTATTTTACACCTGCAACTTCTAAGACTTGGTTCTCCTTGAATAGAACCCGTTTAAGCAAATGCTTCTAGTTACGAGTAGCTTATCTTCTAACTTAAAGGTTAAGCCCTCACTCATGCAAAACTTTAAAGTATGCACTGAGAAATGATCAAAACATTGATCACTGGAAATGCGCCTGTTTCAGTAAACTTTGAACACTCAACACACATGAATGTTTCTACTGACAATTCTCGTTTTCTGTTTACAATTAAACTCTGAAACTTAAGCTATAGATTGATTAACTATAGACTTAGATATCCTCAAAAGGATTTCACAAATCATCTATCACAGATGAAGAACACACAGAAATTTCGGCGCAATATTTCTTTGATTACTCAGAAAGTTACAGTTGAGTGATGAGAGGAAAACTCAACTAACTTTTCATGTCTCATGACATCTATCTTCCTCATTCTTGACTTCTATCTAATCTCACATATGCTCTCATATATGCCTCTCATATATGCCTCTCTATTTCCCCCGACAGATTCTAAGGTCTTTATAGATAAATTTGTACAACCTTATGACGATGACTATACTACTGTACATATGTGTACACTTTTTTTTTTCGGTTCTTCTTCCAAGCTTCAAGAATTTGTCTTTTCTTCATTCTTTCATCATTCAACTCTTCATAAACAGAAAACTATAAGAGTGATCATTTCCGGTAACATTCCGGTGACTTTACTGTGAGTTTCCGGTACTGTTCCGGTACTGTTCTGGTGACCTTCCGGTGACCTTTTTAAGGAAATTTTTGATGAAGTTTCTGCGGACTTAAAGACCTTCAATTGTTGATTGTCTTGCACCAACAGCTCCCCCTCAATCATCAATTGAGGTTTTCTTTGTCTTCTTTATTCCTGCCATATCTTTAAACCTTTGTAACTTAGATCCATCCAAACTTTTTGTAAGCATATCAGCTATCTGATCTTTTGTTGAAGTATGGATTACTTCAATCTCTTTATCCATCACCTTCTCTCTTAGAAAGTGATACTGAATCTCAATGTGTTTAGTCCTGGCATGAAAAACAGGATTAGCAGCTAAATATAATGAACTCATGTTATCTCCAAATATAATTGGTGTCCTCTGTATAGTGTCAAAATTCTTCATTAAAGTCTTTAGCCAAATCACTTCCTTTGCAGCTTCAACCATGCCTTTGTACTCAGCTTCGGTAGAAGACAAAGCAACTGTATGTTGCTTCTTGGAACACCATGAGATTAGCTTATCTCCCACATAACACATGTATCCATAGGTTGACCTTCTGTCATCTGGATTACCTGCCCAATCTGCATCACTGTATATTTTGATATTTGTATCTGAGGTAAACCCATAATACAAACCTTCATTGAGTGTACCCTTAATGTACCTCAACACTCTTTGACCTGCAATCCAATGTTCTTTCCTTGGACAGTGCATGAATTGATACAATACTCCTACTGCATATGATAAATCAGGTCTGGTTAAAGTAGCATAGATAAGACTACCAACCAAACTCTGATATTGTCTCACGTCCTTGAAAACTTCACCTCCAAACTTACTCAATTTGTGATTCACCTCCATTGGAGTAGGTGCTATCCGGCAATCATTCATTTTAAACTTGATTAACAAGTTCTTCAAATATCTTTCTTGGGTCACGAATACTCCATGCTGAGTATATGTGATCTCCATACCCAAGAAGTAAGACAAGTTTCCCAAGTCACTGATTTTAAACTCTTTCTCCATCTACTTCTTTAATCTTTGTATACCTGACTCATCTGTTCCTGTAAGAATTATATCATCAACATATATGCACATGTATATGAAACCATTATCACTTGCTTTTATAAGCAGACTACTATCTGCTTCAGACACCTGAAAACCAAGTTCTTTTAGGAACTTCACAAGTCTATAGTTCCATGCCCTTGGGGCCTGCTTCAAGCCATACAAAGCTCTCTTGAGCTTGCACACATGATCTGGATACCTTTTATCTCTGAACCCTTGAGGTTGCTCCATGAACACATCATCTGAAATATAACCATTCAGAAAAGCATTTTTCACATCTAACTGACATAACTTCCAACCTTTACACGCAGCAACAGCTATGAGTGTTCTGATGGTTGTCATCTTTGCCACTGGACTATAAGTCTCATCATAATCAACCCCATATGTTTGAGCAAACCCTTTGACAACAAGTCTAGCTTTGTATCTAGACACACTTCCATCTGCAAATCTCTTGGTCTTGTAGACCCACTTGCATCCAATAATCTTCTGGCTATTTGGTTTAGGAACTAAATCCCATGTTTGATTTTCCAGCAATGCATCATGTTCTTCTTGCATAGCTTTCTCCCATTTTTCCTTACCTTTTGCCTCTTCATATGTAGAAGGGTCTTCATCTGCTTTCATTATGTAAGCATAATCTTTCGTAGCCAAAAATGAAGTATCATAACTGTACCTTGTAGGTTGCCATCTATTTCTTGATGACCTTCTGAGTTCTCCACTCCTTGAGGTTTCTGGTTCTTCACACTCAAGATCAAATCTTGACCTTTCTTCAACTTCTTCCTGCACTTCATAATTTTCTTCTTCATCAATTATTTGAACCTTTGATTTACCTTTCTTCTGACTCACTTCTTCTTCATCACCTGTATTGCTATTAACTGTTCCTGCATACCAAGAACTTTGCTCATCAAACGTAACATCTTTCGAAACCAGAAAATGTTTTGTGGATGGATTCCACAACCTGTATCCCATCTGTTTGTCATCATAACCAATGAAAACATATTTTTCAGCTTTAGGTTCCAATTTGTGTCTTAATTGTGATGGCACATATGCATATGCCACACATCCAAATACTCTGCAATGATCCAGGGTAGGTCTCTTACCCCACCAAGCCTCATATGGTGTCATACCCTGCAAGGCTTTACATGGTAACCTATTAACCAAATAAGTAGCTGTATTTACAGCTTCAGCCCACAAATAATTAGGGCAATTTTTCTCATTCATCATGGACCTTGCAAACTCAACAAGAGTCCTATTCCTCCTTTCTGCTACACCATTTTGTTGAGGAGAGTACCTGCAAGTAACTTCCCTTTTTATACCTGTATTCCATAAGTAGTCACTGAATTCGTTGGAGAAATACTCTCCCCCTCCATCTGATCTTAGTCTCTTCAACTTATGACCTGTAGTTCTTTCTGCATATGCATGATAATGTTTGAATGTATTGAATACTTCTGACTTATCCTTGATCACATAGATAGTGATCCATCTAGTAGCATCATCAACATAAATCACATAATGCCTTGACCCATTTATACTGAAATCCTTTGATGGTCCCCACACGTCTGTGTGTACCAACTCAAGCTTCTCTGAGTACATAAAACCATGCTTGGAATAGGAATGCTTATGAGCCTTACCTAATTGACATGCCTCACATCTGTATGTCATATGTTGACCTGCAACATTAGGCAATCCAAGCACTGAACCATTGTTAACCATATCTTTAATACCTCTTTCATTGAAATGTCCAAGCCTCTTGTGCCAAAGATCTAACTCAGAAATCTTATGTCCTGCATATGTAAACATGGCCTGACCAATGTTGCCTTGAATCTTCAGTGTAAACAGTCTTCCTTCTTTCTTTCCTGAAACAATCTGTTTATACCCTTGACTGGGATCTTCCACGTATACTCCTTCATTAGTGAACCTTACTTCATATCCCTTTTCAACAATTTGTCCTACACTTATCAAATTCTTAGGAATTGTAGGAACATACAGAACCTTACCCAATAAGGTACTACCGTCTTTAGCTTTCACTGATCCAATCGACTTCACTTTATGCTTTGTGTTGTCACCTGTTTGAACAACATGATTAGAAACTTTATTCTCCAAATCAGTCATCAATGATATGTTACCACTCAGGTGATTGCTACACCCTGAGTCAATGTAGAAGACTCTTTGATCTTCACTCTGCCTTTCACAAGTAGCATTCAATATCAATGTTGAATCCTCCTTCTGTTCTGAAGCATAATTGTAGTAGGTATTGTTATATTGTTGACTTTGGAATCCTCTACCTGCATTTCTTCCAAAGTAACCCCTGTTACCTCTACCTCTGAAATTTCCTCTTTGATTTCTGCCACCTCTTCCTCTTGCATTGTAACTTTGACTATATCCATTATTACTTTGAGTATTGTGCCAACAATCATTAGCTAAATGATTTGTCTTACCACAAATCTAGCAAGCTTTGCCTCCATCTTTGTTAATCCTGCCTCTTCCTCTACCTTTGCCACCTCCTCTTCCTCTTAGGAAGTTGGCATGGCTAGTTGTTCCTTCATCTTCATTTGCTTGTTGCTTTCCTTTGCTATTCTTCTTTTTGTCTTTTGAATACATTGCATGACCTGCACTCTTGTCACCATCTCCTTTAACATCCTGCTCAAACGTTAGCATATGACCTAACAACTGATTTAAATCTGGAGTGAAATGATCAAGTGATAACTCTGTAGACAAAATGAACGGCTTCCATTTGTCATCACCTCTTAAGCCTGTAAGAATTTGCCTTACCAATTTATCCTCTTCAATGTCTTCATCAACAGCTCCTAAAGCATCTGCAATATCTTTCATTCTTGTCACATAGTCTGAAATGGACTGAGAAGCCTTCTTCTTAAAGGTGGTAAACTCTGCCCATAAGGATGCCTTCCTTGACTTAGTAGTATTCTGGAAATGCTCCTCCAACGCATTCCAAATATCAGTTGCACTTTCAAGACCTCGAATATGAGGTAACAAGTAATCATTGACTGCCATATAGATAATGCTCCTAGCTTGAGCATCTTTCTTCATCCAGTTTTTCAAATCTGCTAACTCTTCCCTAGTCGAAACACTAGGATCTCTGAACTGTGGCTTTTCTTCTTCTCTTGTGATATAAGCTATCAAATCTTTGCTCATAAGATGAGCTTCCATCCTCATTGACCACGCAGGATAGTTTTCCCTATCCAGTTTCTCTATCTGTAGAGAATCTCCCATCTTGTGTCCACCTGTGTATTTGAAATCTTCAACCTTTATGAATAATATATGTACCTTTGCTTCAAATTAGACTCCGTTTGTCTTTCTTGATGTCGTATGATCTCTTCCTCAGGTTTTGCCTTCAAGCTTTCACCTTTTAGTTCTTCAGTTGTTGAATTCTTTGTAACCGCAGCAATCGGGATCCTCCTTTCTTTGATTTTGATGTCTCCTGCTCTGATACCACTGATGGAGAGTGTTAATCTCCAAAAGAATAACCTACTCTTGTGATTAGAGCACCTCTATACCAAGAGTAAGTCAAAAACTTCACAACACAGAAAGTCTGCTGCACAATTTCTTCAAATTAATCTATCACGTAAAAGTTTTTATGAAACTTTGTATGAAGTGTCGCCTAGAAATTGCGCACCTCCTTCAAGTGAAATTACTCTAAAAGCTTTAGTATAACTTGAGAAATCAACTTCACAAGTTACCTATGTCTGAAACTGTCATTCTGAACAGTCTATTTTACACCTGCAACTTCTAAGACTTGGTTCTCCTTGAATAGAACCCGTTTAAGCAAATGCTTCTAGTTACGAGTAGCTTATCTTCTAACTTAAAGATTAAGCCCTCACTCATGCAAAACTTTAAAGTATGCACTGAGAAATGATCAAAACATTGATCACTGGAAATGCGCCTGTTTCAGTAAACTTTGAACACTCAACACACATGAATGTTTCTACTGACAATTCTCGTTTTCTGTTTACAATTAAACTCTGAAACTTAAGCTATAGATTGATTAACTATAGACTTAGATATCCTCAAAAGGATTTCACAAATCATCTATCACAGATGAAGAACACACAGAAATTTCGGCGCAATATTTCTTTGATTACTCAGAAAGTTACAGTTGAGTGATGAGAGGAAAACTCAACTAACTTTTCATGTCTCATGACATCTATCTTCCTCATTCTTGACTTCTATCTAATCTCACATATGCTCTCATATATGCCTCTCATATATGCCTCTCTATTTCCCCCGACAGATTCTAAGGTATTTATAGATAAATTTGTACAACCTTATGACGATGACTATACTACTGTACATATGTGTACACTTTTTTTTTTCGGTTCTTCTTCCAAGCTTCAAGAATTTGTCTTTTCTTCATTCTTTCATCATTCAACTCTTCATAAACAGAAAACTATAAGAGTGATCATTTCCGGTAACATTCCGGTGACTTTACTGTGAGTTTCCGGTACTATTCCGGTACTGTTCCGGTGACCTTCCGGTGACCTTTTTAAGGAAATTTTTGATGAAGTTTCTGCGGACTTAAAGACCTTCAATTGTTGATTGTCTTGCACCAACAATGGTGTCCTCTTTTCCCAAACTTGAGGCACCTGGAAAACATGTTTGTGAAGGCTGTATTTTGGGCAAAATGCAGCATTTGTCCTTTCCAAAAGATGGTTCAGTTTGGGCTACTCAGAAATTTTGAAGCTTATACATAGTAATGTCTGTGGTCCTATGCAGACATCTTTTGGGAATTATCTTTACATCGTGACTTTCATTGATAATTTTTCCAGGCATGCATGGGTATATCCATTGAAGGCAAAGTCCAAAGTGTTCATGTGCTTCAAACAATTTTTGGTTTTGGCTGAAAATCTATCAGCATGTAAAATGGGCACCCTCCGTTCTGATCGGGGGGGGGGGGGCTATATGTCTTCTGATTTTAATGCATTTCTGGCTAAACATGGGATAAAACACCAGTGTATAGTGCCATATACACCTCAACAGAATGGAGTTGCTGAACGAAAGAACAGGTCACTCATGGAGATGGTGAGGTGTATGGTCAAGAGTTAGGCTTTACCACATAGTTTTTGGCTTGAGGCTGTCATGTGTGCAACATATGTACTGAACAAGTGTCCCACAAAAGCGCTGTAGTCTATCACTCCATATGAGGCTTGCCATGATCGCAAGCCATTTGTTGCTCATATGCGTGTTTTTGGTTGTTTGGCATATGCATTAGTGCCTGAACAACATCGCAGAAAACTGGATGATAAAGCAGTAAAATGTATTTTTGTTGGGTACAGTTCTGAAAGTAAAGACTATTGTCTGTATCATCCACAGACTAAACGCATTTTGGTTAGCCGTGATGTTGTTTTTGTGGAAGATGCTATTCAGCCATTGCTTTCATGTACTAAGGAGACATGTGTTAGCTCCAAAGACATATATGATACTTTGTTGCCTCTTTTTATGGGTGGACAGTCTAGTGCTGGTCCTAATGAGGCAACTTCTCAGCCTTTGCAGGTTTCATGTGATGATGCAGATAATTCCATTCGTGATGTAGATGTACATGATGCACTTATTGATGAGAGAGTTGATATTGACCAGGCAAGAAGTATGCCACAATGGCTGGTGCAGACCTTGCGTGACAGCAAATTAGATGCACCTTTGTCATATCGTACTCGATCGGGCTCTCATAATGCCTCTTTTGCATCACATTGCTATGCTGTGGCTGCATCTAGTCTCTGTGATGAGAATGAGCCTCTTTCCTTTGATGAAGCACAAAATTCAGAAAATTGGATGGCTACTATGCAATTTGAATATGATGCAATAATGAAGAATGGTACTTGATCTTTATGTGACTTGCCTCCTCGCAAGAAGGCCCTAAAGAAGCAAATGGAGAAAGAATTCAAGATTAGTGATTTGGGAGACTTGTCATACTTCTTGGGCATGGAGATCTCATACACTCAACATGGAGTGTATGTAACTCAAGAAAGGTATTTGAAAAACTTGTTAATCAAGTTTAAGATGAATGATTGCAAGGTAGCACCTACTCCAATGGAGGTGAATCACAAATTGAGCAGATATGGTGGAGAAGAATTCAAGAATATGAAGCTATATCAGAGTTTGGTTGGTAGTCTTATCTATGCTACATTAACTAGACCTGACTTGTCATATCCAGTTGGAGTTTTGTCTCAATTTATGCATTGTCCCAGGAAAGAACATTGGATTGCAGGACAAAGAGTGTTGAGGTACATTAAGGGTACACTCAAAGAGGGTTTGTATTATGGTTTTACATCAGATACAAACATCAAGATATATAGTGATGCAGATTGGGCAGGTAATCCTGATGATAGAAGATCAACATATGGATACTTGTGTTATGTGGGAGATAAGTTAATTTCTTGGTGTTCAAAGAAGCAACACACAGTTGCTTTATCCTCTACAGAGGCTGAGTATAAAGGACTAAACACATTGAGATTCAATATCACTTTCTAAGAGAGAAGGTGATGGATAAAGAGATTGAAGTCATACATACTTCAACAAAAGATCAGATAGCTGATATGCTTACCAAAAGCTTGGATGGACCAAAGCTACAGAGATTCAAAGACATGGCAGGCATAAAGAAGATAGAGAAAACCTCAATTGATGATTGAGGGGGAGCTGTTGGTGCAGGACAATCAACAGTTGATGGTTTAGTGAAGAATTGGAGTCGAGGATTGAAGAAAAGCTTCAAGTTGTGAAGCACGAAGGAAGAATACATTCAGAAGGTGAAGATGTGTACACATATGTACATTAATTCAGAGATAGTTCACTTATATCTTTGAGTAGTCATAAGCTTGTAAATTTTTGTCTATATATACTATGAAAAATGTCGAGGTAAGTATGAGAGAGCATGAGAATAGAGTAATCAGAAGTTGTATGAGTCATTAGACATCTTAGAAGCGAATTAAGACTCTCTCATCACTCAGTTGTAAAATTCTCAGAAATGAAGAAAATGTTGCATCCGATATTTCTGAGTTTTCTCCTTCTGTGTTAAATCTTTTGTGAAATGCTTTTGTACAAGTCTAAGTCTATAGGTGATTGACCTCTGTACAAATTTTCAGCTTCTAATTGTGATCAGGCTGAGAGAATTTAGTGTAGGAACATTTACATGTGTAAATGAAAGAAGAGAAGCTGCAGGAGGTGCAAAATTTGATACGAATGTTTTGATCAATTCTCCTTCCACAGTGTAAAGTTTTGAGCAAGCAAGCACTCAATCTTTAAGTTGGAAGGTAAGTTGTTTGTGGCTAAAAGCATTTGCAGAAATGGATTCTAGATGGAGAAAATCAAGTGCTAAAAGTTATAGGTGTCTAAATCGACTTCTCAGAAGAACAGTTTTAGACATAGGTGAGTTGTTGAGATCATTTCTCAAGATCTACTGAATCTTTTGGAGTGATTCAATTTGGAGAAGGTGCGCAATGTATAGTTGACACTTCGTACAAAGCTTTATAAAAACATTTACACATTTGATAAGGCAATGAGTGAATTATGTGCAGCATACTTTCTGTGTAATCTCCTTCTTCACAGTTTGTTCAAGAACTTGACAATTGAGTATTGATCTTCTAAAATTGTTGAAGGTTTGAGTTATTCTTGCTATAGAGGTGCTCTAAATAGAAGAGTAACTTGTTCTTTTGGAGATTAACACTCTCCATCATTTCGTTTTGGGGTTCCATCCGTAGAGGGGAGGGATTCTCTTCGGGGGATTTGTTCTGCTTCCTCTTCGCTTTTCTGTTTTGCTGAGGCGGCTTTCTCTCTTTTCCGTCCTTCGCTGTTCTGTGCAGATATCCCGAGGGGGAAGCAAGCTGTGAAGGGGGGGAGAAGCACAAACATCAGAGATTCGGAGTGAACACGCGCTATAGGGAAACCAGAGGTGGATAAACAGGGGGAGAAGAGCCTTGTAGAAAATGAACGATGGAGGAGGGCCCTCGAAGGAAACACTTCCTTGCACGGTAGGTAGCAGCTGGAGATCTGTGCGCTTGGATGTCTTTTCCGTTTTGTTATGTCGCAGTGAAACGGGGCAGGAGGGTCCTCCTTGTGATGTGCAAAGATGGGCATGGACTTTAGAGGGTAGAGAAAGATGAAAGTAGGCGGCCCCAAATTCACTAGAAGACAGAATGCATACAGAAGGGAGGAGCTCTGAGTTCATCAGTTCTTGGGTGCAGGTTTTCTATGCTACCTCGTACAACGTAGAGATGGCAAACGTCATGTTATCTTATGCAATGCTCGAGTCACAGTGTTGCTCCAGCTATTCAATTGCAAATTGCAGGTGCACTGTGTTTTTGTTATTGTTTCTAAGATATATTTGCAAGCACATTAAGAGCATATGGATGAGCATTCTACACCCGACATAATGATTTACATCGCTCATTTTCTGGAAAACAACTTTGTTACTTCCTGTAAATGGTTTCTATATCTTGCGCGGACTGTTCATCTCCAGTAGGTCCTTCTATGATTTTTGCATAGTGTAATGGAAGAAGTAAAGTTTGTATAAGGATTGGGTTCGATTTTAAGGAGCGATTTAAGTTTTTCTGCTGCCTGTGACATTCTTTCCATATGTTTTCGTTTACTGTGTAATGAATGTGAGTGTTAGTATCAATGAGCGGGGACTTTTCCCTTCCTGTATCCTAGTCAACATAAGTCAGGTGTTATATGGAGTAACCCCTAAGAAGAAGTGTGAACCACCTCTTCGCTTAGTTTAGATGGGCTCACACATGAGTGCCATGTGGCACCCACGTGTGAAGCTATGTGGGGGGAGCTCACTTCTATAGAGAGGAAATACTTAAAAAACACCATGCGGCTGGGCGGCTTAGCAATCATTGATCTCCGTGTATTGACTCACGAACACAGTCGGCGCCCCCTTCAACCTCGAGCTGAGTGCAGAGTAATAGCTCCTAAAATAGGGGGTTCATTGGAGACAATTCAAGATCTAGTATCGGAGCAGGACAGCACCAACAGATGCCACACGCGTGACGGACGCCACACACCACACACGCCCGATCAGTCCACATGAGTAGCCCACGTTGGGGGCCTGTTTCTCCTCCCCTCCTCTCTAGTTGGAGAAGGTATGAATTGAATCTTCTATATATACTAGAGTTCCCAGCGGATTTCTTCTGCATATGGGATAAATGGCTCCATTGGCAACCATTCTGAGTTTTTTTGAAATCGTCAACAAGATTAAGCTTGCACTTGGAGAAAATTCGACTTTTCTTTGATTTTCGGGGAATAAAATCCATGAATTGGATATAGATTTTTGAAGAATAATGATGTATTTATGTAATATGGGTTGTGGAGATGGGTTATGGGTCTTGGGTTGATTGAAAATAGCTTCAATCCCTCAGTTTTGAGCTTCTTAGAGTCATCCATCCATGAAGATGAGTTCTTTCACTTCACATTGGTGACATACCCGACTTCTTCGCACCATAGCTTCTTCATACGATATCGGATTTCAAAAATCTTGGTCACGTTTCGAAGCTACACTCCTAAGCTTAGCTCAGAAACCATTAGTGTTGGATTTGGACGAGATTTTCCCCACCAAAATCTCTCTATAGTGCTTCAGCAGGAACTAGGCGGCCACTCTCGGGCCTAGTTTTTCATCATCCGGACTCCAAATCCACTTTTTTCACTTGGGATAGTCTCAAATTCTTGAAGTACAGGTGCTGGGCAGCAAGTTATGGATTGGCGAGGATTGTTACATCTTTGAAATTGCTCAGTTTCACTCTGTTTGCCCGATTGGGGCTTTTCCCACGTGTTTTTGGCATTGTTTTGGATGGTTTATGGTGTTTAGAACCTCCCCAGACCAAGCGGACATTTCCAATTTTCTTTTGGGCCTGGCGAGGATTCAAAATCAGTGACTTGAAGCATCAAGGACCACTTGGATTTCGCTTCCGCAGATCTACTTTGTAACAGGGAAGTGCTCTTGTGATATATTTCTCTTCTTCTTGCATATTTGAGCTTTACTTCCATTCATTTTCATACACTCTAGTTAGCAAACGGGGGAAGGGAACTTAAACATGGAAACTAAAGGCAAAGAAGTAGTTGAGACCACTTCTCCATCTAAAGAGCAACTAGAGGACCTTGATTCTAGAATGGAAGAAGTGGAATTAGGGCAAGAAATAGAAGAGAATTTAGAAGAGAAAGAGCCTTCACAGGAAGAATACACTTATGAAGAACTTATAGATGAATTTGTCACTCATGACAAATTCATAGGCTTGAAAGAGCAAACCCTTAAACTACAGAAAGATTTGGGTAGCATCACATCTCTTATACAATAGCTTAAGTCTCAAATGATCTCACTTGAGACTAGTGTCACCTCTTTCCTAGCTAGGAAGGAAAGAGAGACTCCTCCTATTCCTCTAGAGATTACTAGGAAAGAGACTTCTCTTCCTAATAAACACAAAGTAGAGAGCTCTAGGGAAGCTCCCCTCCAGAAAGACTTGAAGCCACCTACCTTTACGAGGGATGACCAAGACAGGAATAAGGATGCAATCTACACTTTTTTACAGAAGTAGCATGATTTGCATCAATTGAAGGGCACCCCACCTGAGTATCGTGTGCTAGAGGTGAGTCTCTCCCTCGGCCCGCGTGCTTATAAGTGGTGGATGAGTCTTAAGGAGGCGAACTCTATCCCTACTGCCTGGACTCAGTTTGAGACTTTTTTTCTAAAAGAGTTTCTTCCTAAGAATGAGGAGGAGAGGAATTGGGATGAGTGGGATAGGATTACTCAGAGAGGTAGGCCTCTTTCGCTCTATCTATCCCACTATAGAGAGATCATTTTGAAACTTAAGGGCTTAGATGATTTTTAGAAGACCAGAGGGTTTGTTAGAGGCTTAGACAAATCCATAAAGAGGGAAGTCAGAAGGAATGTGCCTAAGATGTTTGAGGAGGCGATCAAATATGCACAAATCTATGAGGACCATAACCGTCCTCAGTATACTCCTATGGAGACGGATCAACCCCTCAAGCCTCTTAGTACGACTAAATTTAAAAAGAAGTTGCCCTTTGGGAAAAGCAAAGTTTTTATTAAAAAACAAAGATCACAAGGGCCTAGATTATCCACAGACCAGTTTGAGAAGGCCAAAAGAGAGAACCTGTGTTTTAGGTGCCTATCTCCTAGCCATTCACAGTGGAACTGTCCACTCAAGAAGGGGGAAGAAAAGAAGAAGGGATGAGAGTCTAGTATGGCCCCCGAAAAGGGCAAAAAGGCGGTCCACCTAGTGCAGGCCCTTCCTATTCATGGCAGCTCTAGCTGCAAGGGGGTGGAGGTGATGCACGAGGATATAGAGCACACCTGTTGTTTGACTCAGTCATTGTGGTCATCGCATTTTGGACCACATGACCTAGTCAAATTGCATGGTAGTGTATACGGGACCAGGGTGCGGGTCATGATAGATGACTCGGCTACTCATACTTTTATTGACTATGCTTTGGTCAAGAAATTAAAGATTCCCCAGCAGCCTAGTGCACATAAATACATTGTATCTATGATGCAAGGGCAAGATAAAAGAATATGGGATACTATGGTATCCAATTTGGAAGTCAAGATGCAGGACTATACGGATTATATGGACTTCTAAATTATGAATATGGAGAGGACAGATCTAGTCTTAGGAAGAGAGTGGCTATGGGGGTTGGGAGATACACTTAAACGCAGCTATCAAAACAACACACTCGAATTTGAAAAGAATGGAAGTAAAGTTTGTATTTAGGGAGAGAGAGATGTACCTAGTGCACCTCTCATTCCATCACTAGAGTTGTATAGTCTCTGTTATTCTCAGCATGTACAGGACATATTTTTATTGTATAGTCATGATATAGAGCATTGTACAAACAGCTCATCTAATGTATATTTTCATGCTATGAATGTAAATATGAACAGGACTTTCTACTATTCTTTTTTGCAAGAGTGTGTGGTTAAAAGTTTTAAGGATCTTATGTTTGAGTATAGAGATGTTTTTCCCACTGACTTACCTAGAGGGCTACCACCTGAGAGAGAGGACATTGACCATGCCATAGAGGTTGTTACTAACACTAACCCTATTTGTAGACCACCTTATAGGCTTAGTGTTTCTCAGCATGAGGAGGTTGAGAAGCAATTGTAGGATTATTTAGATAAGGGCTTCATCAAACCTAGTAACTCACCATGGGCATCGCCAATGCTCCTTGTTAAAAAGAAAGATGGCTCTATGAGACTATGTAGAGCCTATACCAGTTGAAGATCCAGCAAATTCAAGATTGATGATTCAGCCAGATCCAGATCTTCTACGAGCTTGGAAGAGGCGGAATGCTGATGCATTATGTGCGATTGTCACTAGTATAAGTGATTCTGTGCTTACTTTAGTTCAACATACTACTAAAGCACATGAGGCTTGGGGCATATTGGCTCGACAATATGAGACCAAGAACCACACTAGGATACAGAATTTAGAAAATCAGTTGGCAAATGAAAAGCATTCTGATTCTGAAAAGGCTGAAGATTTTATCAAACGGATAAAGCATCTTCAAGATCAATTGGCTGCAGTTGGTGTTGTTATAACACCAAAAGAGCTGGCTCGAAGATCTGTACGTGTTCTTCCAGCAAAGTATGATGGATTAGTAACAGCCCTTAACACTCAGGTAAGGCCAACTCCTCTTACATTTGAAGAGTTTTGTGCGATGCTTTTAGAAGAAGAGATGCGGCTGAAGAATCGGCAAAGTACAACTGATGCTGCATTCTCAGCAAATGCAAAAGGTAAAGGCTCTTTTGAGGGATCAAAGAAGAAGCCAAAGAAGAAAAAGTTCACAGGAAGTTGCTTCTATTGTGAAAAGAAAGGCCATGCCATCAAAGATTGC
The DNA here is from genome assembly GCA_020310875.1 of Ceratopteris richardii. NCBI lineage: Eukaryota > Viridiplantae > Streptophyta > Polypodiopsida > Polypodiales > Pteridaceae > Ceratopteris > Ceratopteris richardii. The sequence goes on from CM035415.1 coordinate 168,026,735, forward strand.
AGAAAGAAGCAAGCTGATGAAAGGAATGGGACTATAAAATCATCATGGAAGAACAAAGAGTCTGCAAACACACAGAGCTGGAACTTTGGGTAGCTATTGAAGAGGTATGTTCATCTGCTCAAGCTCGTGTTGATGAACCATGGATTTTAGATAGTGGAGCTTCTCGCCATATGACCAGTAAAAAGGATTGGTATAGTTCCCTAGTGCCTCTGCGGCAATCCATCAATGTAGTGGTGGGAAATGACTCCAAGTGTCCAGCCGAAGGAACTGGAACCATCTCTTTTATCACTTCTCCAGGTGTTGAGAAAAAGTTATCCGATGTTCTCTATATACCTACACTCAAAAGAAATTTGTTGTCAATTTCTGCAATAACAGATCGTGGACTCAAAGTTCACTTCAATAAGAGTGGTGCGGAAATCATGGATTCATCAGGTAATGTTGTAGGTAAAGGCATACGACGGGATAACTTGTATGAGTTAAGTGCTTTAACTGCTACACAAGACAAAGATGTAAGCAGGTTATGGCACCAACGATTTGGGCATCTCGGATTTGCAGTTTTGAAGGAGATGCAAAGAACAGGGATGGTTGCTCATTTGCCTGCATTTTCAGAGTTGCAAGAACCTTGTGAAGCTTGTATGATGGGCAAGCAACAAGAAAAGGCGTTTCCAAGAGAGACCAGCAATCGATCTCAAGCTCCTCTAGAGTTGGTACATGCTGATCTCTGCGGTAAAATGTCTACACCTGCTTTAGGAGGATCTTTCTACTTCTTGCTGTTAGTCGATGATTATAGTAGAAAGATGTGGGTCTATTTCATTCGAGAGAAGGCTGATGCTTTTGAAAAATTTAAAGCGTGGCATAAGTATGTAGAAAATGAATCAGGAAGGAAACTGAAGAAATTTAGAACAGATAGAGGAGGTGAATTCTTGTCAACAGAATTCAACAATTACTGTAAGGAGCATGGTGTGAAAAGGCAACTTACCATAGCTCATACACCTCAACAAAATGGCGTTGTTGAGCGCAGGAACAGGACAGTAGTTGAAATGGCTCATTGTATGTTAAAGGCTCAAGACATGCGTGATTCATTTTGGGCAGAAGTAGTCAATACAGCAGTCTACATCCTCAATCGAAGCTACACAAAAGCTCTGAAGGGGATGACTCCTCAAGAAGCATATTTTGGTAAAAAGCCTTCAGTTTTGCATTTCAGAATTTTTGGTTGTTTCTGTTATGCACATATTCCTGATTCAACAAGATCAAAGTTGGATTCAAAAAGCAAAAAGTGTGTCTTCCTAGGATATAGTGAAGAGTCTAAAGCATATAGGTTGTGGGATCCTGAGGCAAAGAAGATTTTTGTCAGCCGAGATGTGGTGTTTGATGAACGACCACACTTAGTAGAAGATAAAGGTAAATCTACTATCTCATCAAACGGAGAAATATCTCACCTTGTGCCTATCAAAAGACAGGTTAAAGTTGAGGAGGAGGAAACATCTGATGGAGAAATTTCCTCAATAAAAAGCCAACCAGTTGTAGCTGCACAGCGTAAGCCACTACCAAAGTGGGCACAACAGCTCTTTGATGATCACAATCCACATGTAGATGTACCAGAATCATCATCGGATGGATTACGAAGATCAAAGAGAATAGAGGAGCAAAGAAGAGCCTCAGAACACATTGTTAGCATGGCTCTAATGGCAGAAATCATGGGCTCGATAAAGGAACCTACCACCATTGAAGAAGCCCTTGATGATCTAGGTTGGAGAGCGGCAATGCAGTCAGAGTATGATAGTATACTAAAAAATAATACATGGGATCTAGTTGACTTGTCGCCAAAGAAGAAGGTAATAGGTACTAAATGGATTTGGAAAGCTAAGTATAAAGCAGATGGAACATTAGAAAAGTATAAGCCAAGATTAGTTGCATAGGGTTTTTCACAGATCGAAGGATTTGATGTTCAAGAAACTTTTGCACCAACAGCATGCATGACAACTATTCGGACGGTACTTGCAGTAGCTGCACAAAAGGCCTGGCCTATTTTCTAGATGGATGTCAAATCTGCATTTTTGAATGGTCACCTCAAGGAGGAGGTATATGTATCTCAACCACCAGGTTTTGAGGTGCCCAATTCAGAAAATAAAGTTTGCAGGTTGAAGAAAGCTTTGTATGGACTTAAGCAAGCTCCACGGGCTTGGTACCAACGAATAGATCATTTTTTCAAAAATATGGGTTTTGAAAGAAGTACTTCTGATGCTAACTTGTATGTAATGAAAAGGGATAGCAAGCTAGTTGTTGTCATTGTATATGTAGATGATTTGATCATTACAGGAGATCATCAAGAACTCATCAATCAAACTCGGATCAGCTTGGGAACTGAGTTTGAAATGACAGACTTAGGTCTACTCCATTTTTGTCTGGGAATTGAAGTATGGCAAAGGAAGGATGGCATTTTCATCTCACAACAAAAATATGCCAAAGAGATTCTCAAGGCATTTGGAATGATGGACTGCAAGCCAACTAACACACCTAAGGAGGTAAATCATAAGCTATCTATGGATGATAACATGCCTGATGTAGATGCTAAGAAGTATAGGAAGCTCGTTGGAAGTCTTATTTTTCTGTGCAACACTAGACCAGACATTTGCTATGCTGTTGGAGTATTAAGCAGGTTTTCCAACAAACCTAAGGAGAGTCACTGGAATGTTGGAATGCGAATTCTAAGGTACATTGTAGGAACCTTGGATTTTGGTATTTTTTATACCACAGGTGATACACTCCAAGGATATTGTGATTCAGATTGGGCTGGAGATTGTGATTCTAGAAAATTAGTTTCTGGATATTGTTTTTCACTTGGTTCAGGAATATTTGCTTGGGTAAGTAGAAAGCAACCAACTCTCGCACTCTCCTCCACTGAAGCAGAGTACAAAGCAGCTTGTTTTGCTTCTTATGAGGCAGTTTGGTTAAGGAGAATTCTTGCAGATCTAGGCTTTCCATCAAATATGGTGACTGTACTCAAGTGTGATAATCAAAGTTGTATGGCTATTGCAAAGAACCTAGTATTTCATGCCCGCACCAAGCACATAGAAGTACAGTACCATTACATTCGTGAGCTAATTGAAGATGAAATTGTGGAGCTAGAATATTGCCCAACAGAGGCAAATTGTGTTGACATATTCACTAAAGCACTTGGAAGAGAGCAACTCAACATACATCTTCAACAGATGGGCATAGGACCGAAACCTACTTGATTTTTCATCAGTAAACATTGAGGGGGGGGTGTTAGTATATGATCAATGTCTACCCCTCATGATTGTATGCACATTTTGTAAGGCCCCCGTTATGAGGAGAAGCCAAGCGTGCATTACCCAATTGATGGGAATCCCAACTTGCATGTTAGATGAAGGTCATATTGGACCATGTAAGGTATTGTAAGGAAAGGGAGTTACCAGGGTCCCCAATTGGGGGGTCCGGGGCAGCGGGGAGCAGCCCCGGCTGGGGGGTCCAAGGGGGCAAGCGGGCCCCTTGGCGGGGGGGTCCCAGGGGGCCAATGGGCCCCCTCGTGGGGGTCCGGGGCCAACGCCCCCGACGCGACAGTAAAGGGAATATTCCATAGAATATTCCCTGTCGGAGTCAGAAATCATTTATATTTGTTAGGTCGGTTCAACCGGTCTAAGCCGTGTATGGCAATTACACGGGCGGTGGCCGCCCACGCTCTACCGCCCATGTATAGCCGTCCACGGAAGGCCACCCATGATCCTATATATACATGACTTCTGCACTACCTGAGACATAAAGTTGAGCCAGCATACCTCTACCTTGTATCTCCCTATCTAGAGTTGTCTAGATCATCATTTAAGCTCTACCTGGAGAGCGCAACAACGCCATCATCTTTGTACTTGTTGCTAGTAGAAAATTGTTGAGATTCTCCCATATCTGTTATCTTCTCCGCTATTGCTCCTGTGTTATATTGCGTAACTATTGTTTTACAGGGCTCACACATGAGTGCCATATGGCACCGATGTGTGAAGCTATGTGGGGGGAGCTCACTTCTATAGAGAGGAACTACTTAAAAAACACCACGCGTCTGGGCGGCTTAGCAATCATCAATCTCCGTGTATTGACTCACGAACACAGTCGGCGCCCCCTTCAACCTCGAGCTGAGTGTAGAGTAGTAGCTCCTAAAATAGGGGGTTCATTGGATACAATTCAAGATCATGACTCCCGATGTCATGGAGTGGCTTACCCATAGTAAGGAAAATGGATTCTATGAACTACAATCACCTCAGACAAAGCCTTAATATTTTTCGCAAATCTACGTCACGAGAGCATTGTTTGGTTCATCTATTCTGTATGAAACTGATTGTCAAGTATGGCCATCTTGGATGAATACTCAATTGCTATGAGGACTCATGGGTAGGAAGATTGCATTTCTTAATTGATGATCGGAAGTTGTCACGTCGTCCCCATCATGGAAAATTGGATACATAAAGGCATAGCAAGAAAGTATTCAGAGGATCGCACGCGAGTATCAATGATTGTGTGTGGAGGGTTCCACTAGATAAAGGGATGTGAATGATTAACAAAAAAGGGACCTTGTGAGCGTAGCATCATGAATGAAGTGATTGAGAGAAAAAAGGGTTGTTCGTGTATGTCCTGCACATGATTTTTTAAGCATTGCATGTCTATTTTGCATAAGACTCACGGATGTGGACAGGGGGAAGATAAGTCGGATGCACAGAGAGAGAGTTGAAGACTGTATGCTCACCATTGTTAATGTATAAGCATCACAGACCCAGGGAATTCGGGAGTGATTTTGGAGCTATTAAGAAATTTTCATGCATTTTAAAGATAGAAATACTTATATCTTTTGGGGTTTCAATGGGAATGTACTTTGTTCTTCGACTATATGTGTGAATGTGTCACGAGTAGTGAAACATTTTGCTAGCTCGATGAAGTCATTGGGAAGGATAGGGGAAGGAAAAGAGTTAGTGAACGTGTGGGAAGTGAAGAAGGGAAGAGAGTGACCTAGACTGTGTGTGTAAGTGCGTGAGATAAAGAGGGGTCAAAAGTGGTGCGTGTGTATGAGTGAGCGGGTGTGTGAAGGTACGAGTGCGTACCTTCACACACCCGAGATGTATGTGTGCGAGATGATATGTGGGGGATGTATGTGTGCGAGATGAAATGTGCATGCAGGTGTGTAGGTGCATGGATGTATGCATGAGTGTATGGGGGTGAAAAGTGCATGAGAAAGAGAGCAAGCATGTGTGTGTAAGAGTACACACGGAGGGGGAAAAGGAGAGTGCATGAGCCTGTGAAAGGGTGTGTGGGAAATTGAGTGTTTGTAAGTGAGAAAGTTTGAGGAAAAAGGAAAAGTGAGCGTGTGTGGGCATTTGTGCATAAGAGTGGGTGTTCTTGGAAGTAGCTTGGGAGTGAGCAAGGAAAGAGAGAGGCCCCAAGGAGTAACCACTAGAGTTGGACATCCATTTGTGCATGTATTTTCTCGTATTCCCCGTGAGTACTTTGGAAGTGAAATTGTGGACTTAGGGTGATAAAAGCTGACCTAGCATCAGCGAGTTGGGGTAAAATACCATTGAGTGTATGCACTTTCCCTTGGACTGAGAGTGCTAACAGCTCATTACAGTCTCGCGAGGGCAACTTAACATGTTGTTGTCTAAAGCTATCAGATCAAATCGAAGACGTATGAGTCTAAAAGATAGCAGCAGAATTTTCTTTCGATTTACTTAAGTGCTTCAAATCGCACTTGACATGATGACGACAGGTAGAAAGTTCTACGTTTAGAAGTTGTGACATGCAAAAGAGGATAGAATGCATACAAAGAAACACAAAGGGTAAGCATGCATCGGGGACTGCTGGTGAGGTGTGCGCGCATGATTTGATGAGGAGGACAACACTGAAGGACGGGAGCGCTTTTGATCAGCAAGCGAGTGCTTTTCTGGGGCATCAAATAGAGAAACAAGGCGGATCTGATAAAAAAATGAGGACTTCAGCGGCAGATGAAAAAGGGGACGGGCATCGATTTCTAAAAGCTGATGGCAAAAGCTCAGTGATGTATACAGACCCCGTTTCCTAGAGAAAAGAAGGAGAATATTGATTCTGAAGAGAGCGGAAGTAGCTCCGATAAAAGACAGGCTTGAGAACGCTTCCAGGCACAGCTATGGTGCACCAATGGACATGGGAGAAACTGTCGCAAGTCCTTATTGAACGTTCTTCATTGATAGTATAATTAATCAATATATACAGCATCATTGAAGCTTATTGCTGAGAACCTGGGGTTTTTTTTTTTTAGTTTCTTCAAGCAGAAGCTCCCTCCCCAAGCAGACGTTGTCTTCTCTCAGACAACTTTCCGCTCGTATACATTCCATACTTAACTGAAGGTAGGTGAAAATTTATTTTTATTAGCTTTATGGATTCCAGAAACGAGAACAGCGCTTTGGTGATTGATAATGAGTTTTCTGGCTGGTGATGGAGAATTCGAGGGGAACGAGAAGACTTATCATGATAGAGGAACCTCTTTATGGAAAAGTATATGACAGATTCTCGAAATGTGTCATTATATTTCAAACACAATTAATCAGACAGAGAGCTTGATGTGGACCATGAAGATGCCTTAGGAAAATGCAGATTGACTTATACGCTGGACAATGAGATAGCATTGATTAGCTATCCGGTTTTCTATCACACAAGATCTCTTGATGCATGAAGATAACCCAGCAGGTTCCAATCACTTAACGCTTTTCATTCAGTATTCTATGGAAGGTCTGCTGTTGATGATTCGAACTCTTTCAATAATTATTGCGCATGGATATCTGAACATATTATGCGCCTTATTTTCTTCAAAATTGTGAGCTCGAACTAAGGTATTCTCTGAAGCCTGCTAAACTGTGGAAATATTATGCATCCTTAGCAGTTGAACTATTCTGTCAAACAAAAAAATCAACCATCACTTATTTGCATTTTCTTCGTATGAATACAAACTTGTACAGTGAATTCGGAGAATTAAATTCAATATTCGCTATCCATATGGATTTCTATGTTTGAATGAACTTTAGCTTTGATATGAATAACACGTGAATCTTTTATTTATCGTGCGTAATCATAAAGTAATGAAAGCTAGCTCTTATGTATTATGAAACGTATGTGAACTCTTTGGAATTGTGGTAAAGGAAAGATACGGGGTTAAGTAAGTAAAATACTCTTTAATATCCTTCCAAACATTTAACAGGTTAAGTAAGTAAAATACTCTTTAATATCCTTCCAAACATTTAACAGCATATGTTTCCTTCAGTTAATATCACTTTCAAGCATTAAGAGCATATGTGTTCCCAGGATGAACATGATGATTGATACATTTTGATGATTTTTTTTCTCAAGTTCTTTAGAGTAGGTTATAATTTCAAATGTACTACTCATTATTTCTTAAGTTTCCATTTCACGTGAGCTTGCTCAAAGCACCCGACGTATGCCATAATTCTAGCGGTTGGCTTGATCCACCGACCGTCCCTTTCGTGCCTACACCGGCCTCAAAATGCTCTAATAACCCTTAATTTTTCCCAAGTATCAGCCAAAAAATAGACCAAATATCTCTTGCCCTAAAAAATGCCAAATTTGCCCGTCAATCATGATCGAGTGGTCTGTCAATTGCGATTGATGTGTCAGTCACGATCGACGTGTTGGTCATGATTGATAGGTCCGTCCTGGTTGTCAATCGCGATTGACACGTGGCCCGAAATTTCATTAAGTCGTGGTCAAACAATCTTTGACTGTCAGTCACAATTGACAGGTCCATCGCGATTGACAGGTCTGTCAGGGCTGTCAGTCGCGATTGATGGGTCCATCATGCTTGACACATGGCACGCGAAGGCTTTGTCGGTTGTGGTCAAATAGTCGTGGATTCTGTCAATCGCAATCGACGTTTATGCACTTACTTTAACAATTCGGTCGATTTTTTTGTCGGTCGCAATTGACATAGGTCAACGCCTCGGGACCTGCACAGTAAAAAATTTTACCTGCTGAAGCTGGTGTAGCTGCTAGGGATGTTGATTCCTGTAGAAAATCTCAGAAAACACAGAAAAGCACAAGCACACACTCGCTCTCTCGCTCTCTCACAAGTGAAATGAGGAAAAATGGTATGGGAAGAATGATATGATCAAAAAACTGAAAAAGTCACGATGATGGAGATGGAGGTGGGAGATGGTAATGATGATGATGGTGATGAAGAGGGTGAAGAAAACAAGAGAAAATAGATAAGAGTGAAGAAAATACTTATAGCTCCAAGGTCTCAACTCTATGTCTTACCATCACACGCTCGTCCTCGAAGCTCGATCCTCGACAATGATGCCAAAATTTGGTGTAGCTTAGTGATGAGTAGCACCTCCTTTAATGTCAATCCGGAAAGACATGAGGATGGTATGAAAACCTCGAACAAGTGATGGCACAAGTGTGTGAGTGAAAAGCACACAAACATGCACACACATACACACACGCGCACACACGACAAGACAAAGAGAGAAACAATGGAGTTCTTTGGATTACTCAAAAAGTCTCATACAAGTTCAAATCTACAACAAGCTAACCTCAAAAATGAGCTCTATAGCTCTATTTATAGTTTTTTACTAGCTTTGGTCCTATCCAGACCTAGTGTCCGGCCTAGTTAAAAATTAGGCTCTAGGGCTATTTTGGGGGTTCAAACGAGCTCTGAAAATTATGCAAATTAGTACATAAATACTACTAGTACTCCTCAAGCTTGAGGACTCTTCGGCTTGCATAAAATGGAGTAGGAATAATAAAAAATGGTATTTACAATGAAGTGAAGTGACTACAATCACTATTTGGGAAATATTGTTACATGGAAAATTTATAGGGCCTATTTGCCAGATCTGCGTTGACTGCTTTGCCTGCTTGTTCCTTGCTCTGACTCCCTTCTTTGGCTTCCTTGTCTTGTGGGTCCTTGAGTGCCTTGGATGCCACTAATAAAGTCACACCGGAGGAAGAAAAATCTCTATTCGAGATCCCTGAAAATTTTAAGAAGTATGAGATAGAAGACAAGAGAGTCATGATAAGAATGCCTCAACGTGATGTTCAAGCGGGCGAGGCTTGTGATAATAAAGAAACCACGAAGAAAATTGTGGTAGCCGTAGAAGAAGGAGAGGAGAGATGCACATATATTGGACATGACCTTACTAAAGAAGAAGAGCAGGAGTTGATAGCTTTGCTAAGAGAGTACAGAGATGTATTCTCTTGGAGCTACAAGGACCTGAAAAGTGTAGACCGGGACATATGCTCTCACACGATCCCCATGACCTCAGATGTCGGACCCTCTAAACAGAAGCCATACACATACAATGATAACTATGCTGCCAAGATCAAAGAAGAGATAGATCGCTTGGTTGAAGCTGGATTTATTTATGAAATCGAGCACATTGAATGGGTTTCCCCCATTGTAGTGGTGCCCAAAAATAATGGCAAACTACATGTACGCATTAACTTGAAGAAGGTTAACGCAACCACTATCAGAGATAGTTATCCACTTCCAATCACTAAGCATCTATTAGAAAGGGTAGTAGGCAAGGAAGTGTACAACTTCTTAGATGGGTTCTCTGGTTACAATCAAGTGGCCATTGCACCAAAAGATCAGCATAAGATGGATTTTGCCACAGAGTGGGATATATTTGCTTTTCGGGTAATGCCATTTGGTCTAACCAATGCGCCCGCAACCTTCCAAAGAATGATGTGCCATGTGTTTAAAGAGTTCCTGAGGAAGAATTTGGAAGTCTATGTTGATGACCTCTATGCTCATTCCAACATTAGACAAACACATATACCTGAACTCAAGCAAATCTTTGACAAATGTAGAGAATATCAAGTCTACTTGAACCCATAAAAGTGTGTTTTCATGGTCAGGCAAGGCAAGATTCTAGGACACATAGTGTCAAAGAATGGCATATTCACTGACGAAGAGAAAGTGAGAGCTATCACAAAACTACCAAGGCCAAAGAATATCAAGGAAGTGCAAGCTTTCATGGGGCATTGTGGCTATTACTGAACTTTTATACACATGTATGCCATCATTGCAAAGCCTCTGTACGGACTTTTGACTGATTTCGAGTGGAGTGATGAATGTGAGAAATTGTTCAATGAGCTTAAATGGTGATTGTGTTCAGCACCAATCTTGACTACACCGGATTGGAACAAGCCATTCCATGTTCATGTGGATGCATCCAATTATGCCATTGGATGTGTACTTGCACAACCTACTAATGAAGGTAATATGGATCTTCCAATTGCCTACGCTAGTAGACAGTTGAATGCAGCTGAACGAAACTATACGACAATAGAACGAGAAGGATTAGGCATGGTATATGCGGTTAAAATGTTTAGACACTATTTTCTTGCAAATAAGTTTAAATTTTTCACTGAGCATTAGGCATTGCTATACTTGGTAAACAATCCATGCAATACAGGTAGATTGGTAAGATGGTTCCTCTTACTTATGGAATATGACTTTGAGGTTGTGGTGAGGAAAGGCAAAACTCACTTGAGAGCAGACGATCTCTCTAGGCTCACATCTCGAGAGGCCTCACAAGGAGTATCAGATGACCTTCCTGATGCTTACTTGTTTAATTTGGAAGTGGTACCTCAATGGGCTAAGACATTAGTGCCAGTATTGACATATGGGCCCAAACACCCAGTAGTAGACACTCAAGATAGGGAGGTAGTAAAAGCCCAAAAGTACCATATCATGGCAAGGAGTATGTAAAAACATACAGATCAAGGAGTATTAGCCTGTTGTGTGGAAGAGGATGAGTACGCGAAGTGGTTGCAATTAGCACATGTGGGTGCATTAGAGCAACACTACCTGAGACAAAGAACCTTACAGACATTGAGGAGACTTGGAGTGCACTGGCCAACTATGGAAGCTGATGTCCATAGGATGTGCAAAGAATGCCCAATCTGCCGCACTAAACCACGAGTGGAACATGCCATTCTTTATCGAGTGTCTTTAGTGCCAGATTGCAGTGAACCCTTAGTAGCCTTTTTGAGGACGAGAACCTTTCCCCAAGATATGACATTGGCTAGACAAAGAAGCTTAGAACAAGAAGCTGTAGATTATACTCTCATTGGAGATAATCTATACAAAAGGGGAAAAGATGGATATCTTAGATTATGTATCCATGAGAGTGAATATCTCAAGATCTTGGAAATTGCTCACCAAGGTGTAGCAGGAGGACACTTTGGACCAGATAGGGTGATCAAGGCAACACTATTTGCACGTCTTTGGTGGCCCACACTTCATATGGATGCACATACTTATGTGAAGAGGTGTGATGTTTGTCGGTGAACTCAGTACCCTATGCGTAAAGATGAGATGCCATTGAAACCTTTGATAGGTGGATGTGCATTCTCTAAGTGGGGAATAAACTTTGTCGGTCCTATTAATCCCCCAGCTAAGGGTTCCCATGCTCAATACATTATTGTGGCCACTGACTATCTAACCAAATGGGTAGAAGTAAAAGCTACAATGAAGAACGATGCCTAGATGACAATTAAGTTCTTATTCGAGAATGTGTTCACCAGATACAGATTACCAATATAGTTAGTAAGTGATAGAGGCACGCACTTCTTAAATGAAGTCATAGAAGAACTTCTCCAAGAATTCTTGGTGATACATAAGAAGCCGGCCCCTTATCATCTACAAGCTAATGGACAGGTTCAGAGCACAAATAAGATTCTATGCAATGTACTGACAAAATTGGTTAATAACAAACGCTTTGATTGGGACAAACAGCTACACCATGCTATTTGGGCATACAAAGTTGCCTATAAAGCGGTACTCCAAGCCACACCCTTTCAGATGTTGTTCGGCCAAAATGCAGTGCTACCGTTGGACTTTTTGATACCCACATTGAAGGTAGCACATGAGCATGACTGGATAGGCCATGAGCTCTCCTCTAGAATCCTCGACCTTGAACGTTTAGGTGAAACACGATTGAGAGCTACAACAGGAATTTATGCAGCCAAGAAGAGGCAAAAAGCATATTTCAACGCTCATGTGAAGGATAAGGGCTTGAAAGCAGGAGACCTAGTCCTAGTCTACACCTTGAAGCAACATGCATGGAAATTAGAGAAGAGAGGCTATGGGCCAATGATAATCAATAGGATCTAGACAAGTGGAGCAGTACAACCAGCCACTCTAGAAAGTGACATCCTACCAAGTTACATAAACAGATGCAGAGTCAAGTTATATCAAGAACCCCTAATGGAAGAGATGCTAAATCGACTCAATACTGCAAAGAAACGTAAGGAAAAGGAAAAGCTAATTCGAGAAGAAGCACAGGCAGAAGCTTTAGAACGCATCTGACGAATGAAATTGAGAAGACGAGGTAGAGATCAGCCCATGCCTGACACTCACGAAGTTCTAGGTTATCACATAGCCATGTGCGAGGCTTCAGGTGAACGGTCCCATAGGATAGTTGATCAATGACCTTTTATGACCCTAGAAGCAGGACAAGGAGAAAGTGCAAGGACCGTGAGAGCTCTAATTGACTCAGGTGCGGCCACTTGTGCAGTTCGACTTTCCTACTGCCAAGAATTGCAATTGAAGGTAAAACCTATAGAAGCATATCTGATAGGGTTGGGAGGTGTTGAAACCCCTTGCATGGGAGAAGTGGAACTTCCCCTCTACGTTCAAGAGGTCATAATGGTAGTAAAAGTGCTAGTATGTGAAGACGAGGATCTTACCGAACCTCTTGTCTTGGGCCAAGACTGGATCTATGATCATGCAGTCAACCTCAACCTAAGAAGTGGACTTCTTCAGGCTTGGGTAGGCCAAAACCACCTCATGATTGAACTAGAAAATCAAGCACTCAGGCCATTAGAAGAGGCACCAAATCCTAGTCCCTCCAGGAACCCACATGAAGATAACGATGCTATTCTTGTCCAAAGTTCTATGGTGTAGAAGATTATCACTCTAGACGAAGGTACAACATTCAATGAGGAGTTCCCTTCTTTTCCAAAGAGGATTTGAGGATAGCAAGCCAGGCAACACACTACACCAAGGAGGCCAATGATCAAGAAGCGTGAGCACCAACCTGTGCACTATGAAGTACCTCGTGGCATGAAGCAGATCTGGATACGCAAGGATAGAAAACCCACGGCTCTAGAGACAGATTCTCAAAGAAGCCAACAAGCCACACTGTCAAGGATTACAATGAAGGAGTCCCTTAGCCAATGATCTAGACATAACATTTCTATTTGGATTCCTAAGCGGTCAATGAAGGCTATCCCTAATGCTCGACAAATATGGGTGCCCAAGACATGCTTGCAAGCTCAAATAGCTTCACCTCTAGTCACAAGAATGAACCAACACTCACAGGCACTCTTGGCAAACATCTCAGGGCAGACACCTACACGCCACACCATTACACCTTCGGTCAAACCTAGGAATATCGGGAAATGGGTACCCAAAAGGTCCCAAATCCAACACAATCCATACCATAAACCTGTACATGTCATCACCCCTAAAAGCTACGCTCCCAGAATCAAAGTTTGGAGACTTAAACCACCCATCCCAATTTTATAAATCCGTATACTCTAATGTAGGTGCATTCCGAGTACATTGCATATCCAAAGTATGCATCTAGGATGACACTAACCACTAACCAACATTCACACCCATCACAAACATTTCACCCCTAACCCCTAACCACTTGGAATGTCATGTTAGTATTGTGGAGGGAACACCATTACGTCATGTTTCCTATGCAACACTAATGTGCCTCTCTTCTTCGAGCAGATTAGCATCATCAGCTACAAACAGTCCCATGGTAGAAGCGACAGGCACGAGCTCCCAGGCAGGCACTAGTTCTCAAGTCGATTGGGAGACCATGCCGGTGGGGGCCCCATTGACAGCTAGGCCTGAAGAGTATCTAAATGTGAGGTGAATTCCCATCTTGGATCCACCAAGTGGCTTAACAGAAAGACTAAATTGACACTCTCATTGGTTCAATGAGATGCCAGGAGATTTGGGGGATGCAGACCACATCATGGAGTCCAAATCGGAATTTGGAGAAGTGTGGTGGACATTTCAGGTCTTCTCAAGAGAGTTTGAATCATTACAAAATGTAGCACCTCTTCAAGATATTTGGCAGAAAGCAGGTTTGAAGGACTACTTTAGCGCATCCCTACCTAAGCCAGATTTCCTCAGATGTTATTATTTGATTGCAACTCTTAAAGCTACAAGAGATCGTGATCAGTTAGGCACATTCCTGGTGCCCTCTCTATCAAACCACGAAGAAATGAAAAAGTTCGAGTTGAACATAACTCTAATCAAGGAGGCCCTCCAAACGTACGGAACCCATGTGCCCTCTGATCGAGACCCTTTGATACCAGAGTCTATGAAGAACAGTAAGCTCAAGAAGTTGAAAGATATGTGTGGCCTCACTCCAAACATTGCCATCCCGTTGTGCATGTGCCTTCAACACTTTGCATTTTCGGCTCAAGACCGCTTCACACAGCCTCACAAGAAGATTTGGTACAGTCTATACCTAGCGGAGATAGGGAGCCTACCGATTAAAATGCAAGTATGGATTGTTGATCAATTATATGAAGCAGGAAAACAAGGAGTAAGGAAGCCTTCTTTGAATGGTTGTTGTGCCATTACCAGAATCATATACAGATGCCTAGCTTATGATGTGTCGATCGCACGAGCACTTACTTACTCACAACTACAGCTCTTCCAAGGACAGAAACCAGGGGTTCAACTAGCTAAATGCATGCGTGGATCTCTTTCCCATGTCCCAATTCCTCGCGAGTCCACCATGGAAACCTCCCTTAGAGAAGAAGAACACATGGCCCCATTCACTATCCATCTCCAACGATCACAGTCAGAGGGCATTACACAACCCATTCCGTCAGTCCCTCCGTTACCCACAGATGTTGAGTTTGCCTCCATGAATGAATTGGCGAAAGATACCTCCTTTGATTTTGAGACCTTCTTGCAAACAACACAACTATCTGATGGTGAGTTCTTTTCAGACACTGAAGGACCCGGATCATCATCCCATAGAGGATGCCCACATCGCGAAGAATGAAGAGTACATTGGGAGGATGAAGCACACTCAAGTTGAAAACACACATGAACAAGAGGAGGCACCGGGGCATGAAGTAGAGGAAAGTGAAGAGGAAGCCCCTGCATACACTGCTCAGATCAGACGGCTATACGAAACTATCAAACAAGTACAAAAAAGGCATAAGTTGTTAGAAGTGGCAAACAGAGCAACGGTGAATCAGATGCTACAAGCAAAAAATATGGACCCTCACTTCATCGAATCTTTGAATCTTCTAGCAGACACATGTGGGATTCTAGAAGCAATGCGGACTATGATACATCATCCTCCTCTTCAATATGACCAACGGTGATTGGACACAAGACCGCGAAGGGGTAAGATGATTCATATGGAAGTTTCTACCTCACTCCCGACCACAGCTCAAGAAGACGTTCAAATGACCAGTCCCATTGACACTAGTGTGTGAAGAGATGGATAGGTATGTGCTTGAAGATGAAGAGGTGTTGAAAAATCCTTGATCTACACTAGCCAAATGAACTCCAGGAGTAGATGGTGGGCCCTTTTAGCTTGACAATGGATGTATTAGACACCCTATGTACCTTGGAAGATCACTCTCAAAAAGATAGATCAAAACAGATAAGTTGGAGTTAGCTCAGAGGTGAAAACTTGCTATTCTTGGTTCATACACCTGTCCAGTGTTTTGCATACTTCTCTGAGCACAGTAGCAATTAACTTAATTCCTCTTGGGGAAGTCTAGGTAGCTTAAAGAGCTAACTTTCAAGAGTAATCTCATCAAAAATAATAAACCACACACTGAGAATGAGTTTTATCAAAGGATGACATCATCCCGATTTTCACGAGCTGCTATAGTTTGAGACCAGTGAACAGAAAAATGAACATAACGCACGATTTAAAAATCCAATCATTATGCAAACTTGTATGCGTATACTAGACAGTAAGCTGAATCCAACAAGCTTTAAATCACTGCATTTGGATAAGTAACCAGTGAGAAATGGCTCTGACAAGATGAGTAAAAAAGTCGGGTACCTGACAGAGAAGTGAAGATGAACAAACCCTGTTGACCTCAAATGAACATAACTAAAGATTGCAACATGCAAATGACATGAAACGTTGTGAGCATATAGTAGACTTATAGAGCTAACTTTACCAAGTTAAATCACTGAAAATGATGCACCAAGCTCAGAGAAAACATCTCTGCAATCTGACTGAGAAAACTGAGAGTAATGGCAGTGAGTAGTACACTTCACAAGAACATGGAAATATGAACCCAAATGATCATGAAAATGAAAGTATATTGCTTGTACAATACAATGGACTTACTGATACATATTTGTGCCTTGTAATCACACCTTGATATGGCATAAACCTCAGCTCTTGGAGGTCTTCACATAGGTCTCTCTAACCACGACTAAAATTGCCATCTATTTATAGTTGAGTTTGGGAGGCTAACTTCCCTCAATCACTCTCCAATCAATTAGTGATTGATTTGATTCTCTACCTACCACAAATCACAAATTCGTGGCTCCTCTTTCCCTTTTTGATCAAGTGGACTCAACCACTTAAGATTCTCTCACTTTTACATTAAGTAAACTCTTCAAAAGTTACAAGAGGTAGTTCACAAGTGAACTTTACATAGTCTTCATTTTGAAGCTTCTTCTAAGACTTTGTGAGACTCAAGCCAATACTTAGGCTTGTCATAGACTTGCTCCAACAACTCCCCCTTAAGCCAAGTATGCTTGAGGTCTTCAATCTTCCAAGATTACCTGCAAACCAATCATAGCCTTGAATTTGCAAAGCTTTGTACCATCCAATGCTTTGGTTAGAATATCTACACATTGTTGATGAGTGGACACATATGATATTTGAATCTCTTTGCTTAGAACCTTCTCTCGTACATAGTGATAATGAACTTCAATATGTTTAGTCCTTGCATGAAAAATAGGATTAGCAGCCAAATGAATAGAACTCATATTGTCACCAAAAATAGTTGAAGTTCCAAACTCCAATCCAAGATCTTTGAATAATGTCTTCATCCACATAGCTTCCTGAGTAGCTATGGCAAGACCTCTGTATTCAGCTTCAGTAGAAGAGAGAGCAACTGTGGGTTGCTTCTTGGATGACCATGAAATAAGCTTTGAACCTGCAAAGGTAAGATTACTTGAAGTGCTCCTTCTATCTTCCTTGGAGCCAGCCCAATCTGCATCAGAAAATAGCTTCAAACCTAAATCGGATAAATAAGGATAATAAATTCCTTCATTTATAGTTCCTTTGAGATACTTGAGAATCCTTTTGGTAGCATCCATATGTGGTTTCCTTGGTGTGTGCATAAATTGGCTTAGCACACTCACACTATAACATATATCTACTCTTGTCAATGTGGCATAGTTGAGACTACCCACTAGACTTTGATATGATGTGATGTCCTCTATGAGTTCACCTTCATGTGAGCTCAATTTGTGATTGACCTCCATTGGAGTACCTGCAATCTTACAATCTTGCATCTTGAATTTTGCCAACATGTCCTTAATGTACTTTCTTTGAGTGAGAAACAAACCATGATCTTTGTAGACAACTTCCAAACCTAGGAAGTAGGTAAGTGAACCCAAATCACTTATCTTGAACTCTTCTCTCATCTGATCTTTGATCTTTGTCATACCATCTGCATCATTCCATGTCAATATAATATCATCTACATATACACATAGGTAGATGACCTCAGAATTACTCTTTTTAATAAAAAGTGAAGGATCTGCCTTGCTTGGTTGAAAGCCTTTGTCCTGCAAGAATGAAACAAGCCTGAAATTCCAAGCTCTTGGAGCTTGCTTGAGACCATGCAATGCTTTGTTAAGCTTACACACATAATCAGGATAAACTTGATTCTCAAAACTAGGTGGTTGTGCCATATATACCTCTTCTGTTATCCAACCATTCAAGAATGCATTCTTTACATCTAGTTGAAGTATCTTCCGATTCTTGGAAGAGGCAATACTAAGCAAAACCCTAATAGTAGCCATCTTTGCCAAAGGAGAGAAAGTCTCCTCATAATCAATTCCCTGAGTTTGTGCAAAGCCTTTTGCTACAAGCCTTGCCTTATACCTGTTAATGGAACAATCAGAACTTCTTGAGTTTATAGACCCATCTTGAGCCTATTACCTTCATGGATGAAGTCTTGGGCACCAAATCCCAAGTGTTGTTTTCCTCAAGTGCTTCAAACTCTTCCTTCATTGCATGCTTCCATTCTGTTTTTGCTTTGGCCTCTTCAAATGATGATGGATCCTCTTGGTTTATGTCCTGTGCTATGTAGATAGAATTTTTAGTTACTAATGAGGTGTCAAACCCATACCTTTCTGGTTTTTTCTTTTCCCTCATAGGTCTTCTTAGGCCATGATGTGATGATTCTGCCTCATGTCCAAGTTCCTGCAATTTTGCTTTACCTTTAGACTTCCATGCTTTGATCTTTTCCATCTGAGATTCTTCATCATCCTCGGAGGTGTCTTGTTCTTCAATCTTTGGTTGTTCTCTACCAAGCTTTGGAAAATCTTCTTCAAGATCATATGGTAAATTGATCTTCTTGCATGAATCTTCATACCATGAATTGTTCTCATAAAAAACTACATCTCTGCTTACCAAAAATCCTTTGTTGGTAGGGTTGTATAACCTGTAGCCCTTTTGATTGTTGTCATATCCAATAAATACACACCTTTCTGCCTTT
Organism: Ceratopteris richardii; assembly: GCA_020310875.1. Taxonomy (NCBI): domain Eukaryota; kingdom Viridiplantae; phylum Streptophyta; class Polypodiopsida; order Polypodiales; family Pteridaceae; genus Ceratopteris; species Ceratopteris richardii. Next base: position 168,045,545 of record CM035415.1, read on the forward strand.
GGATCCATCTTGCCTCTAACCTGTGAAGGAACATGAGCAAAAGCAATACATCCAAAACTTTTACAATGATCTAAACTTGGTCTTCTTCCATTCCAAGCCTCATATGGAGTCATCCCATCAAGGGATTTTGAAGGCAACCTGTTAATCAAGTAAGTGGCTGTAGATAGAGCCTCAGCCCATAAATAATTAGGTAAATGCTTTTCATTTAACATAGACCTTGCAGCTTCAACAATTGTCCTATTCCTCCTTTCTGCCACTCCATTTTGCTCAGGAGTGTACCTTGTAGTTACCTCTCTTTTGATTCCTCTTCATCTATTACCTCTCCAATGCTTCCCAACTGATCCGCTATGTCCTTGAGCTTTGTGACAAAATCAGTCACATTTTGTTTGGGAGCCTTCTTGAGAGTTGTGAAATCCAACCATAGTTGATGCTTCCTAGCTTTAGTACTTGAAGAAAAGAAAGCTTCAAGTGCATCCCATACTTCCTGAGATGTCTTACAACTTCTAATGTGAGGCAACAAAAAATCTGAGATAGAGTTGAGGAGATAAGACCTTGCAAGTGCATCGTTGGAGCACCATGTGCTCAATCTTTCTTGCTCTTCTTGTGTTGGTTGACTTTTGTTCCTGAAACTTGGCATAACTTCATCTCCAGCCACATAACCATATAAACTTCTACCTTGGAGATAAGCTTCCATTCTTAATGACCAAGCTGAGTAGTTACCTCTGTCCAATTTGTCAATTGATGAAGGAAATCCATCTGCCATGTTGTCCAACCTTTCTCTGATACCACTGTGAAGAGATGGATAGGTATGTGCTTGAAGATGAAGAGGTGTTGAAAAATCCTTGATCTACACTAGCCAAATGAACTCCACGAGTAGATGGTGGGCCCTTTTAGCTTGCCAATGGATGTATTAGACACCCTATGTACCTTGGAAGATCACTCTCAAAAAGATAGATCAAAACAGATAAGTTGGAGGTAGCTCAGAGGTGAAAACTTGCTATTCTTGGTTCATACACCTATCCAGTGTTTTGCATAATTCTCTGAGAACATTAGCAATTATCTTAATTCCTCTTGGGGAAGTCTAGGTAGCTTCAAGAGATAACTTTCAAGAGTAATCTCATAAAAAATAATAAACCACACACTGAGAATGAGTTTTAACAAGTGATGATATCATCCCGATTTTCACGGGCTGCTACAGTTTGAGACCAGTGAACAGAAAAATGAACATAACTCAAGATTTAAAAATCCAATCATTATGAAAATTTGCATGTTATACTAGACAGTAAACTGAATCCAGCAAGCTTTAAATCCTTTAATTTGGATAAGTAACCACTGAGAAATGGCTCTGACACGATGAGTAAAAAAGTCAAGTACCTGGCAGAGAAGTGAAGATGAACAAACCCTGTTGACCTCAAATGAACATAACTGAAGATTGCAACATGAAAATGACATGAAAATTTGTGAGCACATAGTAGACTTATGGAGCTAACTTTACCAAGTTAAATCACTGAAAATGATGCACCAAGCTCAGAGAAAACATCTCTGCAATCTGACTGAGAAAACTGAGAGTAATGGCAGTGAGTAGTACACTTCACAAGAACATGGAAATATGAACCCAAATGATCATGAAAATGAAAGTATATTGCTTGTACAATACAATGGACTTACTGATACATATGTGTGCCTTGTAATCACACCTTGATATGGCATAAAGCTCAGCTCTTGGAGGTCTTCACATAGGTCTCTCTAACCACGAATAAAATTGCCATCTATTTATAGTTGAGTTTGGGAGGCTAACTTCCCTCGATCACTCTCCAATCAATTAGTGATTGATTTGATTCTCTACCTACCACAAATCACAAATTCATGGCTCCTCTTTCCCTTTTTGATCAAGTGGACTCAACCACTTAAGATTCTCTCACTTTTACATTAAGTAAACTCTTCAAAAGTTACAAGAGGTAGTTCACAAGTGAACTTTACATAGTCTTCATTTTGAAGCTTCTTCTAAGACTTTGTGAGACTCAAGCCAATACTTAGGCTTGTCATAGACTTGCTCCAACATAGTGCCCCCGACGAAAGCACACAGATACCATCGCCGCCATCACCACCCATCCATCCCACCGAAACCCTCACCGCTAGCCTTCCTGAACAACCAACAGTCACCTTTAGTGAACCTATATCTCACGCAACCTTTTGTCCATCCTTACCTTTCCCTACCTCCACCTTTGCTAGCCCATTCTCTGAACCTCAGATAGGTCATCCCGCCACTCATCAAACCATAGTAGGCCGCCCTTCTTATCTACCAGCTCTGGGATATGCACTTGCCTCTACCCAAACATTAACTCCATAATTTCCCTTCCCTACAACATTCTCTCTTTTTCAACCACAACCCACAATGCCCCCCTTAACCTCCTCTCCACCGACACAAACCACCCTTCCCCAATTTTGGGCAAACCCTGTAAATATGATGCAACAACTTGATGATTATAATAGAAAAACCCTTTCCCACCCCACCTCACCCACGTTCACGCCCACCACGGACACACCACCCACCATTCCAGTATTCACTATTCACACTTCACACTCAATCACGTCCAACCCCATGGACATTTCACCCTCCACAGAACCACCCACCACCTCTTTTGTGTCAACATCACCACATTTTACTTCACTCACATCACCACTTACAACCACTATAAGCACAACATCTACCTTTCCCTTCCCCATTTCCCGACCCCTTGCATCCTCCACCACTACCTCTACATCCACTTCATTTAGTCATGCATTAGACACCATGTTTGAAGCGGCCACGCAGCTGAAACAGGAATATCAATTATTGGACGAACAAAGAATTATGTAATCTATCTGCCCGCCTCCAAGTACGTGTCGATGCTTTGGAGTTGCGTAATACTGCATTGCAACATGAGGTTACTGCCCTCTAGCAATCTTATGCGAAGATTGAAGCCAAATATATAGAGACGGGTAAGGGGACCGAGGAACAACTCAGAGATCAACTAGCCCGCAATGCACGACTGCAGAGAAACATGGCCTTACTTTGACGACACCTAGCAGCTGCCTAAGAAGAGAACAGAAGATTACAACAACAAAATCAAGATAATCTCGAAGCCACCATCGAAAACACTCCAAGGGCACCCATAGATCCTGCTAGCTTCCAGGCTATCCCCTCAGAAAATATCCAGCAGATATTGGAAAATTATGCAAACCTCTTGGAAGCACATGACCAGCTTGCCGACCAAGTGAAGGAACTACAGAGACAACTAGTGCCCACACCCCATATGAAGGAACTGAGAGATGTGGTCAACATTGCTACTTCACCATAGCCAGAATCCTCAACCGATGCCGAGATACTTGAGCGACGACAACAAGTCACGGAGTTAAAAATGAAATTTATGCAATATTTACAACCACCATCGCCACCCGATCAACCAGTAGAAGAAGGGGCAGTTACCATTCCTGTTGAAGAGACCTTCGAAGATAATTATGAGCCTCAACCTCTTCCAGGAGGCAGAGTCACTGACGAAGGACAAGACACTTATGAGGAACCCCCTCCGGCATGGATGAAACAAGTAGAAGAGATGGGCCAAACTCATGAAGAGCGCATATCCACTCAAATGCTGGCCATGAAAGCTATTGAAGAAACAATACTTTCAATCAGCATATTTCAAGCACTTGGCTCCTAGACGACTCATAACCAGTTCAGAGTTATAGTATAAGCCTTACTTTGTGCTATTGGCAGATTACAACGCTGAGATCAAACGAGTCACCAATTAATTTCGTTCATTTGCAACACAGTTCCAACCAGAGGAAATCCCGAAAGAAGCCAAAAAAGGTGCCATATTCCAACCCATCTAGCGGCAAAAGTTATTGGAGACTTATCCAGAGATGCTTTGAACATGGGACCATGCCCTCATGCACTTAAAGTATAATCCATGCTATGGGCCAGTGCAACGAAGATGATCATGGAAAGCCTTTGCCATAAAAGTTCAGAACAATGCCAATTGCAAACAATGGCTCAATTACCCATCCATTGCACCACGAACAGGCACACCGACCGTAGCCTACATGATGGCTACTATCAAACACTCGATGTCACACCTACAACCCATGAACAATGTTGCTGCTCAGATGATGCTCAAGATCCTAGACATGATGCAGATAGTACTGAAGACTTTCCGCAATGTACGTAACATCCAGCCTTGGATCCCGGGCTTTATAAATGGTAATTATGACTTACTGTATGATATGAGCACAACCCCTAGTATTTGGGTTGCTTATGTGTTGGAACTGAAGGACTCACAAGGGAAGGAAGCTTACGAAGGGAGTCAGAGAGGAGAGAAGGCACAAGCAGACAAGTGCTAGTCAACGACGATCTGGCAAGTAGGCCAATATTTTTTCAAGACACTAAAGCATATCGAAGAGGTGGACACACAAGGAGAAGGAGCAAGTAGGGAGCTCGAAGATATGTATGTCAAATCGTTAGAAGAAATCCCTACAACAATAGTGATTTTCATCACTAAGAGCCATTGTAGATACCATTTCATATTTTTGTAGCTCCATTTTGTGCAAGCCAAGGAGTCCTTGAGCTTGAGGAGCATTCGAAGTAGCTACCTACCAATTTTCATAATTTTTAGACTTCGTTTGAGTCTTCAAATAGGCCCTAGAACCTAATTTTTAACTAGGCCGGACACTAGGTCTGGACACGGCCAAAACCTAGTCAAAAACTATAAATAGAGCTAGAGAGCTCATTTTTGAGGTTAGCTTGTAATTGATTTGAACTTGTAAGAGCTTTCTGGAAGTAATCTAAAGAACTCCATTGCTTCTCACTCTTTATCTTACCTTGTGTGCGTGCGAGTGTGTGTATATGTGTGCATGTTAGTGTGCTTCTCACTCACGCACTTGTGCCTTCACTTGCTCGAGGTCATCATACCATCCTCACGTCTCCTCGGATTGACATTAAAGGAGGTGCTACTCATCACTGAGCTACACCAAATTACTTTTCTTATTTTTCTCTTTCTTACCTCACCACCATCATCATCCTCACCATATCCGATCTCCATCTCCATCATCGCGAAAAAAATTTCAGTTTTTTGATCATATCACCTTCTCCACCTCATTTCCCTCATTCCACTTGTGAGAGAGAGCGAGAGAGCGACTTGTGTGTTGTGTTTTTGCATGTTTTTTGAGCACTCTTGCACGTATAGCTGTATCATCCCCTCCAACACGCTGAGTAGGTACGGACACGCTCGAAACTGTCTCTGTGTCGTAGACCTATCGACAGAAAAATCGCCCATTTGGTAAAACAAAGTGCACCACCATAATCTACATGAGCACATTCTAAATCACTAGAAACAGTTAAAAAATTCCGTGTTTCTCTGTCAATCGCGATCGACACCATCGATCGCGATCGACAGCCACGATCGACAACATCTGTCAATCACGACCGACAGACCCTGTCAATCGCGACCGATAGACCTATCGATTGCGACCGACAGACCTCACGACCGACTGACTGCCACGTAGGATTCAGTCAATCGCGATTGACACCGTCGATCGCGACCGACTGAAAATTCACGATTGACACCAAAATTCGCATTGCCACGTGTCCATCGCGACAGACACATCCCCGATTGACTGAAATCACGGTGAAAATCCCGGAAAAAGTATCGATCGCAATTGACACCATCGATCGCGATTGACAGGACCCACGATCGACTCTGTCGATCGCGATTGACGTGTCGATCGCGACCGACAGGCCCCCATGGACACCTCTGTCAATCGCAATTGACAGACTTGTCGATCGCAATTGACAGGCTTTTCGGCCAAAAAATTAGGGTTTTTTATTCCAAGTTTTGGGGATAGTTTTTTGGCATGTTGGTCTAGTAATTAGTGATTTGTGAGGTCCCTACACGTGTATTTTTGAGAAAAATCCTGTGATCTGTTAGCCTGTTTGAACCCCGTTTTAGCACGAGAACCCTGAACTGACATAACTTTCTCATATGAAATCCGTTTGCTGTGATTCTTGTCTTGTTGGAAAGCTCGTGGGGAGTACAACCAAAACTTCCACTGGTTACGGTAAAATTAATATCAGGATTATTAGATATAGTATTTTGAAGTTGACCATATCCAGGGGGAACAAAACCAGGGGATCTCTAGAATTGTTTTCCATAAAGACAAAAGGCTAATTGGTATCTAAGTTACATGAATGAAAGTGCTTGGTTCTGTCCTTTGAATTTAAGTCTTGAGCTAATCTTGGGACTGATACAGGTCTATTGAGAGCAATTGAGAGCATCCAAAGCAAGGGCTTTGTGCAAGCTTGAGAATCGGGTTCTCGAGCACTAAAGAACAAGGGATCAGCAAGAAAGGTCGGAATATTCTCAACTCCCTTTGTCAATTCCTAGCTTAGGCTAAGTTCAAGTAGTGCTAGGAGTAAGTCAGGACACCATAGGCACGTGACAAGTCAAAGACTATCCAAGAAATCAAGTTCAAGAGATAACCTATGTGTGACCGAGAACTTTAAAGGAAAAGACTTAACATGGAACGATCAACTTCAAGTGCGGAAATTAACTCAAATGCTCCTGACGACGTGATATCAGACAGGAGTATAAACACAATAATCAACATAAGAAGGAATCAAGTAATTGGTACAAAAGAACTCACCAACGAGGTTGTACTTGGGCAAAATAGGGGCTACTTAAATAGGCATATGAACCTTAGATCAGGACGGCATCTAGTAAGGGATAGACAAAGTCTTAGGTCTTCAGAGGCTAGCGTTAATCATACTGCTAGGTCTTGGGCCCAGCAGTTGAGCCACCACTCGCATTACCCTAGCTCTAAGACTAGTGAATCAGAGATGTCTCAAGGTATGGAGAGACCTGCGGGGAGTTCAGGTGTGCCACATTTGTATAGGGTTGAAGGCCCCTACAAGACGCAGCTGGAATACCTTAGGACCAACCGATTAGGTGCTACCATCTATGAAGACGGCCTAGGAAGATCTGTGGTCCAGATTAAAAACCCTGACCAATCCATTGGAATAGAATACCCAGCTGTAAAGTTTGAAAATGGAGCATACTTGGACAAAGAAGAAACCATATACGTAGTCACCAGTCACCCGGATAGGACAGACGAATTCGGAAATGTGATCCCAAAAGCAGACATAGGTGACCTGGAGCAAGGAAACATGGGTATAGAGCCTAGGACCCCTCGAGGGAAATCTGTTCTTACTAGAATCCTCAATCCAGAGTGGATTCCCCAAGATAATAAGAGCATAGATCTGCTCCTAAATCAAGAAACCGATGAAGCCTTTTGGAGGTATAAATCAAATACGCCAAATGATGTAGGGTCAATCCTGATCTATGAGTTCAAAGATCCTGATAGCCTAGGCAGAGTGACCTACTTAGATCACGCTTCAGAGAGGATCTTTGTGGTTACAGAACATGACAGGCATGCTTATACTTGGAAGGGTGAATTCGTTTTCCCCCAACCAAGATCGAACGTGTCCTATGGTCACCCTGGAGCTGGAACATCCCAAGCTCATGGAACTTGAAGAGACAGAAGTAGAGATAGGCCAGAAGTAAGCTTTGCCAACCCAGGGGACAGAGAAAGAACGAGGACGGAAACAAATAGAGTAGAACCTGAGGTACTTAGAGCTCCCAGGAATCAAAGAAATGCGGTTGAGTTCCCTCTACCACGACCTAGAGAGCACACAAGGACTTTGAGACCGACTCAGCTAGTTAAGTCCATGAAGAACTACTTCGATGGCACTGGAGATCCATACGATCATGTGGCTGAGTTTAGGCAAGTCTTGAGAGCTGAACAAGTTGAAGATCTGTTCACGCAGTACAATGCCTTTGGTCTAACCCTTAGGAACACTGCCCTGACATGGTTTCAGCCACTAAACGAGAGGCAGTTCAGGAGCATAGACCAACTTCTAGAGGCATTCATTATCGAATTCTCTAAAAGTGGCATAAGACATAACACTTCCTTGCTGATTCACAGCTTCAAGCAAACCCCTCAAGAAACCGTGAGACTTGCTGGAAGAAGATTTAGGCAATACTTAGAGAGATGCCCTGTCCCTGAGTTACCCACGCTAGCTAAGCAAGTGGCTTTGTTCTTGGATGGATTGCTAAGTACCAAATTGAGATCATATGTGTACTTGAAGGACCCTAGGACCATAGAAGAGTGTGTACGCATGTGCATTGACATCGAGGATAACCTAGGGGAAGAACTAGAGCTTTCCAAAATCTACAAAGACTCAGATAGTGCCTCTAGCCTCTCTTCCTCGCAATCCACATCAATTGAGGAACTTGCAGAGAAAGTAGCTCAAAAATTAGGTGTCACTAGCAAACAGATCCCAAGATTTACCCCAGTGAAAAGATGCTATACCTGTGGAGATGACCATATGGCGAATGTATGTCCAATTATGGCTCAACCCCAAGTAAATCCTAGTAGCCAGTACTGCACCATAGAACGAAGATACACACATCACACAGCACAAGACTGCCCATACAACAAGCAAGCAGTTAGGCAAACCTACCCTCAGCCATATCAACAAGGCAGATACCAGAGTCAATACCCACCACAACAGTATACTAGGCCTCAGCAAAATTACCAACCGTAATATCAGGCCCAACTGAGACCCCATCCAGTGCTAGCACAACAACCACCTGCTCCTACTAATGTGATTCCGGTAAAGTATGCTGCTGCAGAAGAAAACCTGAATAGAGCTATAGTCCCAGTAACACCATTAATTTCAGAAAGTGATCCTAGTGACCATAGCTTTGATTCTACGCATGTTGATAGTCCCCAGGCTTACTACATGCAGTCTCCTGAACATGGTGAGTCCTACTACAGTGAGGAACCGAGTGAACCTAATTGGGAGCCAGAATATGCTAATGTCATGTACGCAAACCCCAACTCTAGACCTCAACCTAGGCAAGTAAGACCCCCATTTCCTAGAGGACCATGCTACAGATGTCAGGGAGATCATCTCATTCGTGATTGTCCCTTGCCTCCACCTACACAACCCCTGTCAGTGACAATCCAGGGCTATTGCCAGGAGTGTGGAAAGGAGCATCTCTTACAAGACTGCCCAAAGAATCCTAATAATATGCCAAAAATCACTCCTATCAATGTTGTTGGGTTAGTTGTAGACTCCACAGGAAGTGTGACTTCCACTACACCAGTGCAAGTGATCACTAGAGCCCAAGCCTTGCAACAGACCCAAAGTGAAGGCCAGGAAAAGAGCCCAGATGTTAGTGAAACGGAGAGCATGACAAAGAAGAGGACTAGAGCTTGGAGAGATAGTCGTGAAAGAATGAAAAGGCAATGGGCAAGGAAAATGAGTGAACTTGAGGAAAGTCTAAGAGAAACGAGAGCCAGGATAACCGAACTCACATCTCAAACTCCCTCTCACACTACCCCACCTCCACCATTCCCAACTCCATCCGACCCGCCACCTTCCAACCGGACTCACCTGATCCCACCACCCCCTAGAGTAGGGTCAATCCTAGCAGATCCCACTCCCGAGGACCTAAACATGATGTTAAAAGCATATCAGGCCAGAATCCAAGATGGGCCAAACGTAACTGATCATGGAAAGTGCTACCCTAGAGCAGAATTAGAGCTTGAACAAACTAAAATTTGTGCTAAGATGGTGGAGTTGGCTCAAACCATGTTTGAAGCCAGCCGCCATTTTAACATATCTAGCTCAGCCAAGACGCAGCTGCACTTTGAAGGACTGTTAGAAAGAATAGAGAGGCTGATTGCACAATCAAAAAAGGAACCCGTCTCTCAACACAAGGACAAGGCAAGTGAAAGGGCAGGTCTTCCTGCCCAGGAAGCTTATGTGCCTAACTCTACGGAGCTAGACACATCATCTTCTATGAATCGGTTCACACCAGAATTCCTACGCGAGATTCAAGAAGACAAATGGGCTAAAGAGAGTGAAGTCCCTCCTCCCATTGAACTTGTGGATGATGCACACGACCAATTTCCACAAGACATCCCATCCATTTATGAGGAGCAGGAGATCACCCAATCTCAGGAAAGATTGGACTTTGAGTCTAACTCTCTACAAGAATTACCCCACTTCACAGGCCCATGGGAAGCCAAGTCTACTTGTATGAGAGCACCCACAGTCATGGTACGAAATGAGGACTCAGTCATACCTAGGAACACAGAGGTAGTGAAAAACACTAAAGTACAGTGCAACCCTTAGAAGAGCTACTCAAAGTGAGGCCAGAGCTATGGAAACATGTAGCCAAACAAGTACCAGAGATAGCAAAACCTCATTCCCAGGTAGGATCCCAGAGAACAGTGCCAGAAATACCATTGGACAAGATAGGAGACATGAGTGAGGGCGAAGAGGGAAACACATATCTTCCTATCACCCATCAAGGATACACCACCAAGGCCATTTTAGACTCAGGTGCAGGAGTTGCAATTGCTACCACTTCCCTATGGAAGTGTTGGGGCAAGCCAGCACTCAGACCCACGAGGATGAAATTGCAAATGGCCGATGGTCACATAGAGCGACCCTTAGGGCTGTTAGAAGGAATAACTCTCACCACATGTGGTGTTGAGTTCGAGCATACATTTACTATATGTGATTTTAGCAAAAATCATGCCTATGAAATGATCTTGGGACGACCCTTTATGCAACAGTTGCAAGTGGTACAGGACTCGGGAACCAACTCCTTGTACCTGCAACACTTAGGTGTTACGACCAAAGTGAATCTCAAAGATTACTCTCATAGAGATGTCCCTCCTATCCAATGGAATCCCCTCCATAGAGCCAAAGATGATACGGAATCGGTGCATTCCATAGGATCAGGATCCTCATGGATGCATGAAGACACCCACTTATGGATGTGCAAAGTAGCAGTAGAAGAAGAGAAGAGAGAAAAAGCCAGAGAGGTAGGTGCAAAAGAAACACAGATCAATTCAAGACCTAGCCTATGCACCTGTAGTCTTTCCTGACGAAGAATTTGAACCCCACGGCTGGGCAGAAATCCTAGCAACAATGGATGTAGCCATCAATGAAGAACAATGGACACCTCACTGTGATGAAGATGGCTATGACATTTCAGTCTTCTCCATAGAGCCGATCATGGGAGAGGCAGTGTATGAACCTAGCGTTGATGCATTTGAGGATGCAAGTGACTCCGATCTAGAGTCAATCATTATGGACCCACCTTTTGCATCAGATGAAGAATACTTCTATGAAGTAGAATTTGAACCCCAGAGGCATGGAGAGCTTACAAATGACGTAAGGCTAGCCACACATGTGACCCCGAAGGAAGAAGGAAAGAAAAGAAAGAAGAGAGAAGTCACACCAGAAGAGGAAGAATCTTTGTTTGAGGTCCCGGAAAATTTTAAGAAGTATGAGATAGATGACAGCAGAGTCATGATCAGAATGCCTAAACGAGAGGCGCAATCGGGGGAGGCCTATGATAACAAAGAAACCACCAAGAAAATAGTGGTAGCCGTGGAAGAAGGAGAAGAGAGATGCACGTACATAGGCCATGACCTGACGGAAGACGAAGAGCACGAATTGATAGCCTTGCTAAGAGAATACAGAGATGTATTCGCTTGGAGTTACAAGGATTTGAAAGGCGTGGACCCTGACATATGCTCACACACTATCCCCATGACCTCAGATGCCAAACCTTCTAAGCAAAAGCCATACACATATAATGATAATTATGCTACTAAGATCAAAGAGGAGATAGATAGACTGGTTGAAGCTGGATTCATCTATGAAATTGAGCACACTGAGTGCGTATCCTCCATCGTAGTGGTGCCCAAGAAAAATGGAAAGCTACGTGTATGCATTAACTTGAAGAAGGTCAATGCAGCCACAATTCGAGATAACTATCCGCTTCCTATCACAGAACATCTCTTAGAAAGAGTAGCAGGCAAGGAAGTGTACAACTTCCTTGATGGATTTTCGGGCTACAATCAAGTAGCCATAGCTCCAGAGGATCAGCATAAGATGGCTTTTGCCACTGAATGGGGCATATTTGCCTTTAGGGTAATGCCATTTGGGCTTACCAATGCACCCGCTACCTTCCAGAGGCTGATGTGCCATGTATTTAAAGAGTTCCTGAGGAAGAACTTAGAAGTCTATGTTGATGATCTTTGTGCTCATTCCAACATTAGACAAACCCATATTCCTGAACTCAGACAAATCTTTGACAAATGTAGAGAATATCAAGTCTGCCTGAACCCAGAAAAGTGCGTTTTTATGGTCAGGCAAGGCAAGATTCTAGGACACATAGTGTCAAAGAATGGAATATCCACTGATGAAGAGAAAGTGAGAGCCATAGCCGAGTTACCTAGGCCAAAGAATGTCAAGGAAGTACAAGCTTTCATGGGGCATTATGGTTATTACCGATGGTTTATACACATGTATGCCATCATAGCAAAGCCTCTGTATGGACTTTTGACTAACTTTGAGTGGACTAATGAATGTGAGAAATCTTTCAATGAGCTTAAACGGCGATTATGTTCAGCACCAATCTTAACCACACCAGATTGGAATAAGCCTTTCCATGTTCATGTTGATGCATCCCATTATGCTATTGGGTGTGTACTCGCGCAGCCTACTAGTGAAGGTAATATGGATCTTCCAATTGCCTATGCTAGTAGACAATTGAATGCAGCTGAACGAAATTATACCACTATGGAGAGAGAAGGATTAGGCATGGTATATGCAGTTAAAAAGTTTAGACATTATTTGCTTGCAAATAAGTTTAAATTTTTTACTGACCATCAGGCACTGCTATATCTCGTAAACAAGCCATGCAATACAGGAAGATTAGTAAGATGGTTTCTCTTGCTAATGGAATATGATTTTGAGGTTGTGGTAAGGAAAGGGAAGACTCACTTGAGAGCAGATCATCTCTCTAGGCTCAGTGCCAGTATTGACGTACGGACCTAACCACCCAGTAATAAACACATAGGATAAAGAGGTAGTAAAAGCCCAAAAGTATCACATCATGGCAGGAAGTATGTACAAGCACACAGATCAAGGGATCTTGGCTTGTTGTGTGGAAGAGGATGAGTACGCTAAATGGTTGCAATTAGCACATGTAGGTGCATTAGAGCAACACTACTCAAAACAATGAACCCTACAAACACTAAGGAGACTCGGAGTGCATTGGCCGACTATGGAAGCTGATGTCCAAAAGTTATGCAAGAAATGCCCAATCTGCTGCACTAAACCACCTGTGGAACATGCCACTCTTTATCAAGTGTCCACAGTGCCAGATTGGAGTGAACCACTAGTATCTTTCCTGAGGACGAAAACATTCCCTCAAGATATGACACTAGCCAGACAAAGAAGTTTAGAACAAGAAGCCCTAGAATACTCGCTCATTGGTGATAACCTATACAAGCGTGGTAAAGATGGTTACCTAAGATTATGTATCCACGAGAGTGAATATCTCAAGATCTTGGAAACTGCAAGGGCATTTTGGAGCCGATCGAGTGATCAAGGCAATACTATTTGCAGGCTTCTGGTGGCCGACCCTTCACATGGATGCACATACCTATGTGAAGAGGTGTGATGTCTGTCAGCGAACTCAGTATCCTATACGCAAAGATGAAATGCCACTGAAACCTATGATTGGTGGACGAGCATTTTCTAAGTGGGGAATAGACTTTGTAGGTCCTATTAATCCCCCAGCTAAGGGCTCTCATGCTGATATATCATTGTGGCCACAGATTATCTAACCAAGTGGGTAGAGGTAAAAGCCACAACGAAGAACGATGCTCAAACAACAGCTAAGTTTTTATTTGAGAATGTGTTCACCAGATACGGGTTACCTATAGAGCTAGTCAGTGACAGAGGCACTCACTTCTTGAATGAAGTTATTGAAAATCTGCTCCAAGAACTCTTGGTAGTACATAAGAAGTCTGCCCCCTATCACCCTCAAGCTAATGGTTAGGCTGAGAGCACCAATAAGATCCTATGCAATGTACTGACGAAATTAGTGAACAATAAATGCTCTGATTGGGACAAACAGCTACACCACACTGTTTGGGCATACCGAGTTGCCTACAAAACGGTACTCCAAGCCACCCCCTTTCAGATGGTATTTGGCCAAAATGCAGTGCTACCGTTGCACTTCTTAATACCTACATTGAAAGTGGCACAAGAGCATGAATGGACGGGTCATGAACTCTCCTCTAGACTTTTTGACCTTGAACGATTAGGAGAAACAAGACTGAGGGCGGCTGCAGGGATATATGCAGCTAAGAAATGACAGAAGGCATACTTTGATGCCCACATTAAGGATAAAGGTTTGAAAGCAGGCGACCTAGTACTAGTCTACACTTTGAAACAACATGCATTGAAACTAGAGAAGAGAGGCTACGGACCCATGATCATTAATAGAATCTCAACAAGTGGAGCAGTGCAACTCGCCACATTAGAAGGCGATATTCTCCCGAGCTACATAAGCGGATGCAGAGTCAAGTTATATCAGGAACCTCTGACGGAAGAGATGCTAAGTCGACTCAACACTGCTAAGAAACGCAAAGAAGAAGAAAGACGAATTCGAGAAGAAGCTCAAGCAGAAGCATTGGAACGCATCCGTAGAATGAAGTTGAGAAGACAGGGTAGAGAGCAACCTAGGACAGATGCATATGCAGATGAAGGATATCATGTGGCTATGTGTGAAGTTTCAGGTGTTAGCTCTCATAGGATAATTGATCGACGTCCTTTTATAACCTTAGAGATAGGACAAGGAAAGGGTGCAAGGACTGTAAGAGCCTTGATTGACTCAGGTGCACCCACTAGTGCTGTTAAATTTTCGTACTGTCAAGAGTTGAAATTAACTGTCAATCCTATAGAAGCATATCTCATAGGATTGGGAGGTGTGGAAACCCCTTGCATGGGCGAGATGGAACTTCCCCTCTATATTCAAGACGAAGTAATGACAGTCAAAGTACTAGTGTGTCAAGATGAGGACCTCACTAAGCCTCTTGTCTTGGGTCAGGACTGGATCTATGATCATGCAGTCAACCTAAACTTAAGAAGTGGACTTCTTCAGGTATGGGTAAATCATAGTCGAATTACAGTTGAATTGGAAAATGAGGCACTCAAGGAACTAGGTAATGCATGAACTCCTGGTCCTTCCAGGGGCGCACATGAAGTTGACAATGCTATTCTTGTCCAAAACTGTATGATGTAGAAAGAGGATTGTCTCAACAATGGAGTCAAGGATAAGACGACACTCCCTTCTCTTCCAAAGGCCAGAGGGATGCTGCAACCAAAGGTAGATCAAATACAGAAGGAGCAGAGCACTACCTATACTGGAGGCCAAAACAACGTGCGAAGCAGAATGTCTCAACCGTTGAAACAAGTGTGGGTGCGGAAAGGCGAACACCCTGTTGCGACCATGCCAACCCCACGGCCAAAACCTCTTATTAGTAATCAACAACACGAAACTAATAAGAAGTCTTTCATAAATTCTTCTGCGAAAGTGAAGTCTATTTGGGTACCCAAGAAGTCAATGAAGGCCAGCCCACAATCACGACAAATCTGGGTGCCTAAGGCTTGCTTGCGGGCTCAAATAGCTACACCGAGGCCACACCCGGTACAACATGTTTCACTCACTCGAACATCAGATGCCCATGCTTATACATCACGCGCGGGCACATATTCTTCCATAAGCACAAGTAGAATCACTTGTAAATGGGTCCCTAAAAAGCCTCATTTTCAAGTAGATACCCCTATCAAACTCTTCAGAGTCTCCACAAAATCAAGATCAAAGCCCATCCACTGCATTTGGCAACCTAAAACTTGTAATAAACCCCCAGACTCCAGTTGTAAATCCATGCCCACATACTAACTACATCACTCTCTCACTACATCATTCCACTTAGCTTCTAGGTCTACCCAATTCCTAACTACATGCACAAGCACCGAGCACTTAAAAGCCTACTAATCTCCCCCAAACCTCATGTTAATGTTGTAATGGGGACAAAAACGGTTCTATCTTGTCCTTTACAATGTTAACACCTGTTTCTATATTCGCACAGAGTCAGGAGGCAAGAAGTAACATGGCAGATATGGTAGGAACTAGCTCCCAGGTAGGCACCAGCCCCCAAGTCGTGGACATTCAAAGTCTTCCCGTTGAGGAGGAATTGAAGGAACGCCCAGTGGCATTGAGGGCATTACACGCCATACCGAATCCTCAACAGGGGCACACAATGCCGGTCAGCAAAAACTCACATTGGTTCAGTGATGTGGTAGGATCTCTGGGTGAAGGCACTTACATGTGGGAGGCCGAGATAGAATTCAACGGGCGCTGGGGCAGGTATCGCTTCTTGACCAGGGAATTTGAGAGACTGCAGAATAATGAAGGACTGAAACCTATATGGAAGAAGGCGGGACTCTACGATTACTTCAAATTCCAATTGCCAAAGCCCGACTTTATAAGATGCTCATATTTGATTAGCACCCTCACTCCGAGCAAAGAGAAAAAGGGATACAGCACCTTTGTCCTCCCATCTCTCACAAGGGGCAATGAGCTGAAGCGCTTCAAGTTGACTATCAATTTGGTGAGGGAAGCTCTAGACATGAAAGGTACGCACATTCCTACGGAGAAAGAGACTATGGTCCCCGACAATATGAAGAACAGGAATCTGATGAAATTAAAGGACATGGTGGCAAT
The DNA here is from genome assembly GCA_020310875.1 of Ceratopteris richardii. Taxonomy (NCBI): domain Eukaryota; kingdom Viridiplantae; phylum Streptophyta; class Polypodiopsida; order Polypodiales; family Pteridaceae; genus Ceratopteris; species Ceratopteris richardii. The sequence goes on from CM035415.1 coordinate 168,062,248, forward strand.
GACACCTACAATTGCCATTCACTTACGAATGGTCATGCAACATTTTGCATTTCCCGCTCAAGAGAGGTTCACAATGCCACCTAAGAAGATATGGTTTAGTCTATACTTGGCCGACGCCTTCGATTTGACAATCAATATGCCGCACTAGATTATCGACCAAATCCACTTGGCTCATCAAAGGTGGTATTAAAAAAAAAAGTATGTACTGTATGGATGCTGTGCTCTCACCCAGATTATGTATAGATGTTTAGCTTATGATGTGCGAGTGCAGAGGGCATTAATTTGGACTAGGGTACAGGAATTCCAACATAGGCTATCAACCGTAGGACCGCCATCTAAGAAAATGAGAGGCGCAGTTCAGATGCCCTGTGCACGACCCCGCGGTGCGACATTGACACCAGAGACAACTCCACGACTTCCAAGGCGGGTACAACCCTTCACTATCAGATTACCAAGACACAGCACTGATGGACCGAATTTGGTGTTCCCACCTGTACCAACCGACCTAGAGTTTCCTCACGGATTCACATTAGAAGACCTAATTGATGAGGAGGTAGCCAGAATAATCGAAGCTGTTAACGCGGAAGTCGAGGCAGAGCAAGCTAGTGGACAACAAACTGCTACAGACCAACCCCATCCCAGACAACCAGAGGTCGTCGATGTGGAGGGTGAAGAAGAAGAAGAACAAGAGGAGGAACATGGTGGACAATCCGAGGGAGAAGAGCAGGAATATGATCAGGAAGCTCTGCAAGTACTTGAGAGTGCCCCGGCTTATACGAAGGAATTGAAAAAGCTCTATGATACCATCAACAGGGTTCAAGAGCAACATAGACTGTCCCTCGCAGCAGGAAAAGCTCTCATGAACCAAATCCTTGAGGAGGAAGGTGTAGACGAGCAATACTGTGCCACACGATATGATATCTGATGCTTTAGGAGTACCTGAGACGGTGCATAACGCCCTTGCACAATCACGAAGAACGGAGCGAAGATATGGCAGATGCCCCCCTCGATCAGGAAAACAGATGAATGTATTAGTATCAGAACCACAAGGAACATCCACAACCACGGGTACTGCACACACCGTTCATGATACTGAGGAAACCCATACATCAAGTGCACCTCCTTCACCCCCTTTGCCACCCCTACCTCCAACTCCACCACATTCACCTCCCACAACCAGTGTAACCACTGTCACCGCCTCCGAATCCACTACCCATACCAAAGCACAGACCGTCAGTCAACCCACACAACCCACACACCCTATCTCCACCTCTCTTGTCTATACGGCCACTGACACAGTAATTCTAACTGCAGCCACGGAAAACCTCATTCCCCCGATCACACTTCCTGGCAGTTCGTATTCACAATTGCACACACCACTGTACACTTTCACCACTATCACCGCACCCACAATTCCCATGTTCACAATCACTCCCACCACTGCATCCACTTTTGATTTTATGGACATATCACCCACCTCCGCACCTCTCCCTCCCCCCCTATACCCACCATCTCCCATTCCCCCACCTCCCACTTCACCATTTTCCACCACTGCGTCCACACTCCCCTTCCCCTTCCCCTTCCCTTCTGCATTCAACACCCTTCCCGCATCCACCCCTATTAATAATGTATTTAATAATATGTATCAGTGTATGTCTCAACTACAACAGCACTACCAACATCTTGATAACCAACATACGAGACTCTTCCGAAGCCATGAAGAACTTCAAATACGATTCATTGATCTAGAAAGGGAAAAGCGGCTACTACAACAACAGTATGTCACTTTACAGGAACAACATGAGCAGTTAGTAGCCAATCCACCCCAGTCAGATGCAGAAGAAAAACAACAAATGGATGGTCTGCTACACTCCCAGATAAGAGAGAATCTCAAGCTTCGACGCAACTTGGCCCTCTTACGCAAACACATGTCTACTGCACTCGAGGAGAATAAACGACTAGAGAAACAAAACGAAGAAAACTTGGAAGCAGCCATGGAGGGTTCCCCACAGGAAATCGACCCAGATAGATTGAAGGCCATACCCTCAACGAATATGCAAATTGTGTTGGAAACCCATGCCGACCTCCTGGAAGCCCATGCAGCATTAGAAAGAGAAAGAGATGACCTGTGTGTATGTGTCTATGTGTATGCATGTATGTATGCACATCCATGTGCATTATGTATTCATGTGTATGCATATGTGTGTATGTGTGTGTATGTGTGTGTATGCATGTAAGTATGTATCTATGCATATGCATTATATGTGTATGTGTCTATGTGTGTATGTGTGTGTGCATCTCTATGTGTGTGTATGCATGTGAATGTGTGTGTAAATCTGTGTGTATATGTGTGTGTATGTGTCTATGTGTGTGTATGTGTCTATGTGTGTGTATGTGTCTATGTGTGTGTATGCATATGCATGTGCATAATGTATGCATATGTGTGTGTATGCATGTAAGTATGTAGTTATGCATATGCATGTGCATTATGTATGCATGTATGTGTATGTGTGTGTATGTCTCTCTGTGTGTGTGTATGCATATATGTGTGTGTGTATGTGTGTGTGTGTGTCTATGTGTGTATGTGTATGTATGTATGTGTATGTGTGTATGTGTGTGTATGCATGTAAGCATGCATGTATGCATATGCATGTGCATTATGTATGCATATGTATGCATGTGTGTATGTGTGTGTATGCATGTAAGTATGTATGTATGCATATGGAGATGCATTATGTATGCATATGTATGCATATGTATGCATGGATGTGTATGTCTCTCTACATGTGTGTGTGTGTATGCATATATATGTGTGTATGTGTGTGTATGCATGTAAGCATGTATGTATGCATATGCATGTGCATTATGTATGCATATTTATGCATGTGTGTGTATGCATGTATGCATATGCATATGCATTATGTATGCTTATGTATAATTGTATGTGTATGTGTGTGTGTATGTATCTTTACATGTGTGTGTGTGTATATATGCATATATATGTGTGTATGTGTATGTGTGTATGCATGTTTATGAATTTAAGCATGTATGGATGCATATGCATGTCCATTATGTATGCATATGTATGCATGTGTGTGTATGTGTGTGTATGCATGTAAGTATGTATGTATGCATATGCATTATGTATGCATGTATGTGTATGTGTGTGTATGTCTCTCTATGTGTGTGTGTATGCATATATGTGTGTGTATGTGTCTATATATGTGTGTGTGTATGTGTGTGTGTCTATGTGTGTGTGTGTGTGTCTATGTGTGTATGTGTGTGTGTGTCTATGTGTGTGTCTATGTGTATATATACGTGTGTATCTATATATATGTGTCTGTATGCATGTGTATGTGTTGTGTGTAAATGTGTGTGGATTTGTGTGTGTGTGTGTGTATGTGTCTATGTGTGTGTATGTGTATGTGTGTGTGTGTGTCTATGTGTGTATGTGTGTGTATGTGTGTATGCATGTGTCTATGTGTGTATATATGTGTGTGTATGCATGTGTATGTGTGTATGTAAATTAGTGTGTATATGTGTGTGTATGTGTGTGTGTCTATGTGTATGTGTGTGTGTCTATGTGTGTATATGTGTGTATATATGTGTGTATGCATATGTATGTTTGTATGTGTGTGTATGTGTGTGTGTGTGTAAATTTGTGTGTGTATGTGTGTGTGTGCATACCTTGCTTCAGGGGATGAGCTCTTGTCGATCTCTCTCTCTCTCTCTCTATCTCTCTCTCTCACGTCCAAATACCGGCACAAATGTGCTGGAAGAAATCAAATTTTTTCTTTCAACATTCTAGAGCATCGCTTATGTGACGCTCTAGAACACCAGGATGTCTCTTATGCGATGCTCCAACATCGCACGCAATTTTCCAATGTTGTTAAAAGCATTGCTGTTTAGCAACGCTATTTGCGATGCATAGTTTTAGTGTTGCTTAACATCGCTTATGCGATGATGTCTTAAAAAAAAAAGGGACCAATTGCTTATGCAACGCTAGCTTCGCATAAGCGATGAGCCCCAATTTTTTTTCAATTCGACGCCCCCTATTTCTAGTAGTGACTGTTGCTCATAGTGAATCATATCCCACTCCTCAGCATCTAACCATACGGACTTTGATAAGCTTGCTTTGAAAGCATAATGAGCCTCATATTGTCGATGGGACATAATCTCACATGCAGTGTGCTGAATCCACTCTGAGCTCACAATAGGATGCCCATGTGCTAGTCGGTACTCCTGATAGATCATCTCTATCATATATTTTTACTATATTTATCGTGTTCACTCCATTTCAACATGATAGAGTATCCAAACTATAGGGAGCAAAGGTGCCGTATATGCTGACACATAACCTTTCCAGCCGTGTCCATCATTGGAGCTCCATCATGTATACTATACACCTTGGAGTCATCATGGTCATGAGCACCCCAAGGTGTATGTGGTGTACCACATGACATACCTACATCTGAGGTACTCACTCTACGAGTAGAAGTGGGAGTCACAACATCCATTGCACTACCTCCACAACATCCACCTCCTTTAGGACCACTTATAGATCCACTCTTAAAACCTCCTGCTCTAGAGAGTAACCCTGATTGATGAGATTGGCTAGCTTTTGTATCTCGCTGAGGTATCAAATGCATATGTCGACTACTAGAGTCACTAGGGTATGGCTGAGAAGGTGGTCATGGTGGATTCATAAAGCCAAGAGACGTACCTCTCACAGGAGTAGCCCCACTTGCAAGAGTGACGTTGGTGGGAGTGATGCTTGTGGGAGTGAGATTGGTAGGAGTGAGGCCGGCAAGAGTGAGGCTGGGGAGTGTTGACAGGATGCGGGAAGAAGCAAGTATGGACACACATGCAGATCTAGCACTGAGGCTACCCTTCATTTTTTTCAAAACCCCAACATCATTCTAAAGTGATTCTCATCACTACAAACCCTTGTAAATATCATTTCACCTTTTTGTAGCTCCATTTTGTACAAGCCGAGGAGTCCTCGAGCTTGGGGAGCCTTAGATGTAGTTGCCTGCCAATTTTCATAATTTTTAGATCTCGTTTGGGCCCTCAAATAAGCCCCGGAACCTAATTTTTAACTAGGCCGGACACTAGGTCTGAACAGGGCCAAAGTTAGTCAAAAACTATAAATAGAGCTAGAGAGCTCATTTTTGGGGCTAGCTTCTTGTAGTTTGAGCTTGTATGAGAACTTTCTTGCAATAGAAGTGATTCCATTGTCTTACTCTCTTTGTTCTTACTGTGTGTGCGCGTGTGTGTGTATGTGTGTGCATGCTTGTGTGCTTCTCACTCACGCACTTGTGCTTCCACTTGCTCGTGGTCTTCATACCATCCTCATGTCTTCCCGGATTGACATTAAAGGAGGTGCTACTCATCACTGAGCTACACCAAATTTTGGCGCCGTTGCCGGGGATCGAGCTTTGAGGACGAGCGTGTGATGGTAAGACGTAGAGAGGACACGTTGGAATGGTAAGTAGTAGGTAAATTTCTGATTTTTGCTCCATCTCCATCTCCATCTCCATCTCCACCTTCATCTCCTTCTCCACTATACATTCCCTCTTCCTTTCCATTCTCTTCATTTCTTGTGTGCGAGTTTGTGAGAGAGCGAGAGTGCCTTGTTGCTTTGTGTGTTTGTTTTGCATGTTTCTTGCAGGTACCAGCTCCATCATCATCTCCAGCAAGCTCAGCAGGTACGGAATTTGTCTGCACAGTCCCCGAGGCGTCAAGCTCGAGCTATCGCGACACTTCGGAAACTTCACCCTATCGCTAATCTGAGTGCACCACGACACTGCGCAGGCCTAGGGCTCCTAGAATCACTAGACAGAACAGAAAAATTCGCCATATCCCGAGCTATCGCGACACCTCGGTGTATCGCGACACCTCACGAGCTATCGCGACACCTCGGTGTATCGCGACACCTCACGAGCTATCGCGACACCTCGGTGTATCGCGACACTTGGCGAGCTATCGCGACACTTCGAGCCGACCTATCGCGACACTTGGGGGTATCGCGACACTTCACGAGCTATCGCGACACCTCGGTGTATCGCGACACTTCACGACCTATCGCGACACTTGGGGGTATCGCGACACTTGGCGAGCTATCGCGACACTTCACGACCTATCGCGACACTTGGGGGTATCGCGACACTTGGCGAGCTATCGCGACACTTCACGACCTATCGCGACACTTGGGGGTATCGCGACACTTGGCGAGCTATCGCGACACTTCATGACCTATCGTGACACTTGGGGGTATCGCGACACTTGGCGAGCTATCGCGACACTTGGGGGTATCGCGACACTTCACGAGCTATCGCGACACTTGGGCGTATCGCGACACTTCGACCCGACCTATCGCGATACATGGCCTTAACGCACGAAATTTTAGAGTGAATTTTTGGAGTAAATTGAGGTACAATTGAGCCTAGTTTTGGTCACATTGGAGTAACATTAGAGCCTTAGAAGTGGGACAAGACCTAGGAACCTGTGAGGAATTCCCTGAACCCTGAGAGCCTGTTTTGACCCCTATCTGCCTGAATGGTCATAACTTGACCACACGAACTCCGATTGATGAGATTTTGGTCTTGTTGGAAAGCTCGTTGAGAATCCTACGTGGACCTCGACTGGTTTTTGTAAGAATCATACGCGGAGTTTCAGATCATGCATTTTTAAGTTGACCTTTAGGTGGAACTAAGTTGTTCTCAGATTCAGGGGGTACAGTGAGTTACTCCAGGGGAACTAAAATTATTGAAGTGTGTCTTTCAAATACTTGTGGCAATAAAGCTATACTAACTGGTGAGTTTTTGCAGGAACTTTGTGGGCACTCAAGGCAATCGAGGCAAGCTAGCAAGGGTGAGTACCGGGCTTGGGAGAAGACTTCCTGGGCTTGCATAGCTGTCTGGTCAACCAGCTGATTGAGGTTGGAAGATCTCATAACCCTCCTTTGTCAATTCCTAGCCTAGGCTAAGTACGACTTAGGTGTGGTAATTAACTAGGGCAACGTTAGGCACGAATCAAGTCCAAGAGAATTAATCAACCAAGTGCAAGAAAATAAATAGGTCTTAAGTGCGAAAACACTAAGGGACAAAAAGGTAAACGGGAATCGATCACTCATCAAGTGCGGAAATTCACTTAAGTACCCCTGACGACGCAATTTCAGACAAGACCATAAACATAATATTCAACTAAAAAGAACAAAGTGATTGATGCAAAATCAACCTGCAACGAGAGCGTGCTTGGGTTCCAGGGGGTAAATAAATCAGGCATATGAACCTTAGATCAGGCAGACACTTAGGCCGAGACAGACAAAGCCTCAGATCTTCTGAAGCTAGTGTCAATCACACTGCCAGGTCTTGGGCCCAGCAGTTGAGTGATTACCCATACACTGCCAGATCAGAAACAAGTGATTCTGAGATGTCCTATCACATGGAGAGATCAGTAGGTAGTTCAGGGTTGGCTTACCTAGAGAAGCCAGAAGGGCCTTATAAGACGCAATTGGAATATATCAGGACGAATCGTCTAGGTGCTCGCATCTACGAAGACGGACTGAGAAGATCGGTGGTCCAGATTAAGAACCCCGATCAACCCCATGGATTAGACCACCCAGTAGTCAAGTTTGAGAATGGAGCATACCTAGATAAAGAGGGGACTATTTATGTAGTCACCACTCTTCCTGATAGAACTGATGAGTTTGGAAATGTGATTGCGGAGACCGACATGGGGGATATAGAGCAAGGGAACTTAGAGAGAGAGCCAAGAACTCCCCGTGGTAAATCTGTCTTGACCAGAATCATGACCCCAGAGTGGATTCCACAGGATAATAAAAGCATAGACCTGCTTTTAAACCGAGAAACCGATGAGGCTTTTTGGAGATATAAATCTTCTCAACCTCAGGAAGTGAGTGCCCTCACAATCTATGAGTTTAAAGATCCTGATAGCCCAGGCCAAGTAACCTACCTAGACAACGCATCAGAGAGAATCTTCGTGGTCACTGAGCATGGCAGACATGCCTACACATGGAAGGGTGAATTTGTTTTCCCCCAACCTCCTCGGACTAATGTGTCTTACAGTCACCAAGGAGCTGGGACCTCCCAAGCTCACGGAGCTCAAAGAGATGGAAGCAGAGACAAACCTGAGGTAAGTTTTGCCAACTTCCTGGGACGAGAAAGAACGGGAACAGAAAGGAATAGAGTGGAACCTGAGAGACATAGAACCCCATGGAATCAAAGGAATATTGATGATTTTCCTTTGCCAAGACCGAGAGAACACACCAGGACCCTGCGACCAACTCAACTGGTGAAGTCCATGAAGAACTATTTCGATGGCACGGGAGACCCTTATGACCATGTGGCAGAATTTCGACAAGTGTTGAAAGTTGAACAGGTGGAGGACCTATTCACACAATATAATGCTTTCGGTCTAACCCTTAGGAACACTGCCCTTACGTGGTTCCAACCACTGAATGAGAGGCATTTCAGAAACATAGACCAACTCTTAGAGGCATTTATTGTTGAGTTTTCTAAGAGTGGAATCAGGCATAACACCTCCTCACTAATTCATAGCTTCAAACAAACACCTCAAGAGACGGTCAGACTAGCTGGAAGAAGATTTAGACAGTACCTGGAGAGATGCCCTATGCCGGAGTTACCCACACCAGCCAAACAAGTGGCCTTGTTCCTAGACGGATTGTTGAGCACTAAGCTCAGGTCATATGTGTACCTGAAGGACCCTAGAACGATAGAGGAGTGCGTGCGCATGTGCATAGACATTGAGGACAATCTAGGTGAGGAGTTAGAACTATCAAAAATCTATAAGGATTCTGATAGCTCTAGTAACATGGCATCTGGTCAATCCACATCCATCGAGGAACTTGCAGAGAAGGTAGCCCAAAAACTAGGTGTCTCTAGCAAGCAAATTCCAAGATTTGCCCCAGTTAAGCGGTGTTACAATTGTGGCGGTGAACATATGGCAAGTGTATGCCCCATTATGGCCCAACCTCAGGTGAATCCTAGTAGCCAGTACTGCACCATAGAGCGCAGGTACACCAATCACACGGCACAAGACTGCCCATATAACAAACAAACTGTTAGGCAAAATTATCCTCAGCCATATCCACAACATGGTAGGTACCAGAATCAGTACCCATCACCACAATACAACAGACCACAACAAACTTATCAGCCACCTTATCAAGGGCAGCAGAGACCTCAACCAGTCCTAGTGCAGCAACCCCCTGCTCCAACCAATGTGATCCCAATGAAATATGCATCTACTGAAGAAAATCCGAATAGAGCCATAGTTCCAGTCACCCCATTGCTATCAGACAGTGATCCAAGTGACCATAGTTTTGACTCCACACATATTGATAGCCCTCAGGCTTACTACATGCAGTCACCCGAGCATAACGAGTCATACTACTATGAGGACCCAAGTGAAAATAGTGGGGAACCGGAGTATCCTAATGTCATGTACACAAACCCCAACTCTAGACCTCAACCTAGGCAGGTACGACCTCCATTTCCTAGAGGACCATGCTTCAGATGTCAGGGAGATCACCTTATACGTGATTGTCCACTGCCTGCCCCTACACAGCCTCAACCAATAACCATTCAGGGCTTCTGTCAAGACTGCGGGAAAGAACATCTCCTACGAGATTGCCCAAAGAACCCTAATAACATGCCTAAAATCACTCCTATCAATGTTGTTGGGTTAGTTGTAGACTCCACAGGGAGTGTGACTTCCACTGCACCTGTGCAGGTGATCACAAGAGCCCAGGCACTTCAACGACACCAAGATGTTGTTCAGGAAAAGAGCCCCGAGGTGAGTGCAACAGAGAGCATACCCAAAAAGAGGACTAGCGCCTGGAAGGATAGTCGTGAAAGAATGAAGAGACAATGGGCAAAAAAGATAAATGAACTTGAAGAAAGCGTGAGGGAAACCAAGGCAAAAATCACAGAAATCACAACTCAACCGCACTCCCACACACTTCCACCACTACCATCCCCATCACCCTCCATTTCTCCACCCTCTAACACACCCCTCGTAACCCACCCACCACGCCGAGTAGGATCAGTATTAGCTGACCCCACTCCTGAAGGCTTGGACATGATGTTCAAAGCCTACCAGGCTCGACTTCAAGAAGGGCCAACAGCTGCAAACCTAGACAAGAGTTACCCTAGAGCAGACTTAGAGATTGAACGGATGAAAATGTGCATGAAAATGGTAGAACAAGCTCAAGCTATACTTGAGACTAGCCAAAAGTTCAATCAGACGAACGCTGTCAAGCCGGATTTGCATTTCCAAGGCTTACTAGAAAGATTAGAGCAGTTGGTAAACAAATCACAAGTTTCTTTACCTCCACAGGCTCAACCAGTTGTTGAAAGAGGAAGCTCACCACAAATGGTAGCTTATGTTCCTAATTCTACGGATGCTGGAATACCTCCTTCAATACAACAGTACTCTCCAGAGTTCTTGTGGGAAATACAAGAAGAGAAATGGGCCGAGGAGAAGGGTGATTCCCCTCCTATTCCTGAGATTGATGATCTTCATGATCAATTTCCCCAAGACATTCCGTCTATCTATGGAGGTCAGACAGAGCAACAAGAGGATGAGAGATTAGATTTTGAATCTAATTCTTTACAAGAGTTGCCTCATTTCACAGGCCCATGGGAATCTGAATCTCTCCAGATCCGAGCTCCCACTATATTGGTGAGAAATGAAGACTCAGTGATTCCCAGGAACACTGATGTGGTGAAGAACACTAAGGTTCAATGTCACCTCACTGTAGAGGAACTCCTCAAGGCAAAACCGGAGCTCTGGAATCATGTGAAAGATCAGGTTCCAGAACTTGAATCCAATATACCAAAAGTAGGCTCTAAGCAGAAAGTTCCCGAGATACCTCTCAACAAGATAGGAGACATGAGCGAAGGTGAAGAAGGTAACACTTATCTTCCGATCACCTATCAAGGTTACACAACCAAAGCAATTGTGGATTCGGGTGCGGGAGTTGCTATTGCAACTACCTCCTTGTGGAAACGATGGGGCAAACCCACCTTAAGACCAACGAGAATGAAACTTCAAATGGCAGATGGTCATTTTGAAAGACCTCTCGGATTGCTTGAAGGGATAACTCTAACCACTTGTGGTGTGGAGTTTGAACATACGTTCGCTATATGTGACTTTGAGAAGAATAATGTTTACGAGATGATCCTAGGAAGACCTTTCCTACGACAATTGCAAATAGTACAGGATTGGGGAACCAACTCCTTGTACTTACAGCACTTAGGGGTCACCACCAAGGTCAATCTGAAGGATCACACCTTCAGAGATGTACCACCCCTACAGTGGAATCCTATCCACAAAGCGAAAGAAGATTCTATCTCCGTGCATTCTGGAAGTTCACCTGAACCATCCTGGTTGCATGAAGATACTCACTTGTGGATGTGCAAGGTCGCTGAGGAAGAGGAAAAGCGCCTAAAAGCGAGAGAAGAAGGAACTCCCCCAGGAGATAGACCAATAAAAGACCCAGCCTATACACCGATGATATTTCCAGATGAGGAATTTGAGCCTCATGGTTGGGCAGAAATCTTAGCTACCATGGACATTGCAGTCAATGAAGAACAATGGACACCTCATTGTGATGAGGAGGGTTATGATATTTCAGTGTTCATGTGTCAGCCCTTGTTGGAAGAGTGTGATCCTAGTGAGTCCATGGAAGAAGAAGAGAGTGACGATGATCTAGAATCCATTGTGATGGATACTTACTTTGACTCAGAGGAACACTACTTAGAAGACATAGGAGTGTTAACCCAAAAAGAAGAAGAACCCCTTGCGAGTATTAAAAGGATAAATTCAAAGAAAGGAAGTGAAGGAAGTCAAAAGAAAAAGAAAAGGAAAGCAGTAAGACAAGAAGAGGAAGAATCATTGTTTGAAGTACCAGAAAATTTCAAGAAATATGAAGTGGAAGACCGGAAAATTTTGGTACGAATGCCTAAGAGAGAGGCCATTATAGGAGAAGCATATGACAATAAAGAAAAGACCAAAAAAATTGTAGTGACCATTGAAGGGAACGAAGAGAGATGTACGTACATAGGTGATGACCTAAGTGCAGAAGAAGAAGCAGAGCTTGTAGCTCTATTAAGGGAATATAGGGATGTGTTCGCATGGCATTATAGAGACTTGAAAGGAGTAGATCCAGAGATCTGCTCTCATACGATTCCGATGACCACTGATGCTAAGCCCACCAAACAAAAACCCTACACATATAATGACAATTATGCGGCCAAAATAAAAGAGGAAATTGACAGGCTGATTGAAGCCGGATTCATCTATGAGATTGAGCACACTGAATGGGTGTCCCCTATTGTAGTGGTGCCCAAGAAGAATGGAAAATTGCGAGTGTGCATTAACCTTAAAAAAGTTAATGCCGCTACGATTAGAGATAGTTATCCACTGCCCATCACCGAACATCTTTTGGAGCGTGTTGCAGGCAAGGAAGTTTACAGCTTCCTTGATGGATTTTCAGGTTACAACCAAGTAGCCATTGCCCCCGAAGATCAACACAAAACGGCCTTTGCCACAGAATGGGGAATCTTTGCATTCCGTGTGATGCCATTTGGGCTCACCAATGCACATGCAACATTCCAAAGACTCATGTGTCATGTCTTCAAAGAGTTCTTGCGAAAGAGCTTAGAAGTATATGTGGATGATTTGTGCGCTCATTCCCAAGAGAGAAGTTACCACATCCCTGAACTCAGGCAAATCTTCAACAAGTGTAGAGATTATCGAGTGTGTCTGAATCCAGAAAAGTGTGTGTTTATGGTACGACAAGGTAAGATCTTAGGTCACATCGTTTCTAAGAATGGAATTTCAACAGATGAAGACAAAGTAAGAGCAATAGCAGAGTTGCCCAGACCAAGGAATGTTAAAGAGGTACAAGCCTTTATGGGCCATTGCGGATATTACCGTAGGTTTATCCACATGTATGCCATCATAGCTAAACCTCTTTATGGGTTGTTAACAAACTTTGAGTGGAACGAGGAATGCGAGAATTCTTTCAACCAGCTGAAAAGACGTTTGTGCACAGCACCAATATTGACTACTCCGGATTGGAGCAAACCCTTTCATGTCCATGTAGATGCCTCCAATCATGCAATAGGATGTGTGCTAGCACAACCCACAGGTGAAGGAAACCTAGATTTGCCGATAGCATATGCTAGTAGGCAATTAAATGCAGCTGAACGAAATTACACCACAACGGAAAGAGAAGGCCTAGGTATGGTATATGGTGTGAAGAAGTTTAGGCACTATCTATTGGCCAATAAGTTCAAGTTTTTCACTGATCATCAAGCTTTACTATATTTGGTCAATAAACCTTGCAATACAGGCCGCTTAGTAAGATGGTTCCTCTTACTAATGGAATACGACTTTGAAGTTGTTGTCAGGAAAGGTAGAACCCATCTTAGGGCAGACCATCTTTCTCGCATCACTTCAGGAGAGCCACCGCAAGGAGTGTCTGATGAATTGCCCGATGCTTATCTGTTCAATTTAGAAGTTGTTCCTAAATGGGCAAATAAGTTGGTACCAGTCCTAACCTTCGGGCCTGCAAATAAAAATGTTAAGACAAGCAAAGAGGAAATTGTAAAATCGCTAAAGTATCAAATATTAGCCGGAAGTATGTACAAGCAAGATAACGAGGGCGTATTAGCTTGTTGTGTCGAGGATGATGAACATGCTAGTTGGTTGCAACAAGCCCATGAGGGACTGCTAGGGAATCACTACTCTAAACAACGAACCTTGCAGAATCTAAAACGCTTAGGAGTGTATTGGCCTAGCATGGACAAAGAAATACAAGAGTGGATCCAGAGCTGTCCAGGGTGCCAGGAGAGACCCCCAGTGGAGCATGCCACTCTTTATCACATGTCATTAATCCCACATTGGAGTGCTCCACTGGTCGAGTTCATGAGAACAGGAACATCACCCAATCAGGCTAGTCTTGCAAGAAAACGGAGCATGGAGCAAGAGGCTCAAGACTATGCTTTAGTAGGAGACAACCTGTATCGAAGAGGCAAGGATGGTTACCTAAGACTGTGCGTACATGAATCAGACTACTTGAAAGTCTTAGAAACGGCACACAGCGGTGCTGCAGGTGGACACTTTGGGCCTGACAGAGTAATTAAGACCATTCTATTCTCAGGACTGTGGTGGCCCACTCTTCATATGGATGCACATACTTATGTGAAGAGTTGCGACACATGCCAACGTGCCCAATATCCGACAAGAAAAGATGAAATGCCCTTGAGGCCAATGATGGGAGGACGTGCATTTTCAAAGTGGGGTATAGACTTTGTAGGTCCCATCAACCCCCCAGCTAGGAACTCCCATGCAGAATACATTATTGTAGCCACAGATTACCTTACAAAGTGGGTGGAAGTAAAAGCCACGACAAAGAATGATGCTCAAACGACGGCTAAATTCTTATTCGAAAATGTGTTCACTAGATATGGGTTACCAATAGAGTTGGCTAGTGATAGAGGTACGCACTTCTTGAATGAGGTCATTGAAAATCTCCTTCAAGAATTCATGGTGATACATAAGAAATCTGCACCCTATCATCCACAGGCTAACGGACAAGCCGAGAGCACGAATAAGATCCTGTGTAATGTATTGACGAAACTTGTAAATAATAAACGCTCTGATTGGGACAAACAACTTCATCATGCTGTTTGGGCATACCGAGTTGCTTACAAAACGGTACTCAATGCCACCCCATTTCAGATGGTCTTCAGATAAAATGCGGTGCTACCCTTAGATTTCCTAATTCCAGCTTTAAGAGTAGCACAAGAGCATGAGTGGAATGGACACGAGTTGTCCTCTAGGATCTTTGATCTAGAGCGTTTAGGTGAGACGAGGCTACGAGCAGCAGCAGGCATCTATGCTGCAAAGAAACGGCAAAAGGCATACTTTGATGCCCATGTGAAGGATAAGGGCTTGAAGGCAGGAGATCTAGTGTTAGTCTACACATTGAAACAACACGCAAGAAAGCTAGAAAAGAGAGGCTATGGACCTATGATCATTAATAGGATCTCCACAAGTGGAGCAGTACAACTAGCCACTTTAGAGGGGGATGTCCTCCCAAACTATATTAGCGGATGCAGAGTCAAACTGTATCAGGAACCCCTCACGGAGGAGATGCTAAGCCGACTCAATATTGCTAAGCAACGTAAAGAGGAGGAAAAACGAATTCGGGAAGAAGCACAGGCAGAGGCCTTAGAGCGTATCAGAAGAATGAAGTTGAGGAGACGAGGAAGGGACCAGCCTATGACTGACACTCAAGAGTCTCCAGGCTACCACATGGCCATGTGCGAGGCTTCAGGTGGACGCACCCATAAGATAGTAGACCGACGACCTTTTGTGACCCTAGAAATAGGACAAAAGGACAGCACAACAAGCGTGAGGGCTTTAATTGATTCAGGAGCAGCCACAAGTGCAGTTCGGCTTTCTTATTGCCAGCAGCTGCAGTTGGAGGTAAAACCCATAGAAGCATATCTGATAGGATTAGGAGGTGTTGAAACCCCTTGTATGGGAGAGGTGGATCTTCCCCTCTACATACAAGAGGTCCTCATGCCAGCAAAAGTGCTAGTGTGTGAAGACGAGGATTTGACCGAACCTCTTGTCTTAGGCCAAGACTGGATCTATGATCACGCAGTCAACCTCAACCTAAGAAGTGGACTTCTT
Organism: Ceratopteris richardii; assembly: GCA_020310875.1. Classification (NCBI taxonomy): domain Eukaryota; kingdom Viridiplantae; phylum Streptophyta; class Polypodiopsida; order Polypodiales; family Pteridaceae; genus Ceratopteris; species Ceratopteris richardii. Next base: position 168,078,004 of record CM035415.1, read on the forward strand.
CAGGCTTGGGTAGGCCAAAGTCGTCTCACGGTTGAATTAGAAAAGCAAGCGCTCAAACCAATAGAACAGGCACCAACTCCTGGTCCCTCCAGGAATCCACACGAAGATAACCATGTTGTGCTTGTCCAAACTTCTATGGTGCAGAGGAATGGCAATCTTACTGAAGGTTCAGGAGCCAAGAAGGAGTTCCTAAATGAGTCCAAGAAGATGCTAAACGAACGGACCGAACATCACGCTACACGAAGGAGGCCGCTAATCAAGAGGCAGGAGCGCCAACCCGTGCAATATGGAGCATCTCATGGTGTGAAGCAGATCTGGATGCGCAAGGATGGAAAACCCACAGATCCAATAGCAGATTCTCAAAGAAACAAGAAACGAGCCTCACCATCAAGGAACAAAGTGAAGAAGCCTCCTAGGATAACCCCTAGGCGTACCATTTCTATCTGGGTTCCTAAGCGGTCAATGAAGGCCACCCCTAATGCTAGACAGATATGGGTGCCCAAGGCTAGCTTACAAGCCCAAATTACTTCACCTACAGGCACGAGGATGAAGCAGCTTTCACAAGCACTCTTGGCCAACAACGCAGAAAGTGATAAGATACCTACACCTCTCACTGCCCCCACTCCCATCAACCCCAGGAATGTCTGGAAATGGGTACCCACAAGGTCCCACATACATCACACTCTCAGACCGAAATCTTCACCTGTCCTTAGCTCTAAGAGCTACGACTCCTGTATCAAAGTGTGGAGAATTAAATGATGTACTAAACCCCCTGACCCTATTCTGTAAATCCGTCCACACTAACATAGAAGCATTCCGAGCCCATTGCATAACCAAAGTATGCATCTAGGATGACACTGACCTTTAATCACCACTCACACATATCATAAACACCTCACCACTAATCACTGACCTCCGGGATTGTCGTGTTAGTATTGTGAAGGGAACACCATTACATCCTGTTTCCTATGCAACACTAATGTGCCTTTCGTCTTCTAGCAGATAAGCAACCTACTCTCATGGCAACAGCGGCAGGCACAAGCTCTCAGGCAGGATTTGGTGCTCCTATCAATTGGGATGCCATGCCAGTGGAAGCTCCACCAACGGCTAGGCCTGAAGAATTCTTGAATGTGCGAAGGATTCCTATTCCAGATCCACCCAGTGGGCTAACCGAAAGAGTAAAAGGGCACTCCCATTGGTTCAATGAAATGCCAGGGGATTTGGGGGACGCAGATCACATCTGGGAGTCCAAGATGGAGTGTGGAGGGGTTTGGTGGACCTTCCAATTCTTTTCAAGAGAATTTGAGACCTTACAGAATGCAGCTCCACTTCAGGATATCTGGCAAAAGGCAGGACTACAAGCTTACTTCAGTGCAGCTCTACCTAAACCTGACTTCCTCAGGTGCTACTACTTGATTGCTACGTTGAAACCTACCGGGGATAAAGATCATTCAGGCACATTCTGGGTGCCCTCCTTATCCAATCTGGAGGAGATGAGGAAGTTTGAATTAAATGTAACATTAATCAGGGAAGCCCTTCAAATTTATGGAACTCATGTGCCTTCAGATCGTGACCCCTTGATACCAGAATCAATGAAAAGCAATAGAGTCAAGAAGCTTAAAGACATGTGCGCCCTCACCCCCAACATCGCCATACCCCTGCGGATGTGCCTCCAGCACTTCGCATTTCCAACTCAGGACCGCTTCACTCAGCCTCACAAGAAGATATGGTACGGATTGTATTTAGCAGAGACCGGAAGCTTGCCCATTAAGATGCCGGTATGGATCTTAGATCAGGCGTATGAGGCAGGCAAGCGGGGGGTGAGGAAGCCCACTCTACATGGTTGCTGTGCGTTGACTAGAATCATCTACAGATGTCTGGCATATGATGTGCCAGTTGCTCGAGCCCTAAAATATGCACACCTGGAGCTGTTCAAAGGGCGAAAGTCAGGGAGTCAGCCTGCAAAAAGAATGCGTGGATCCCTTTCACAAGTCCTGATCCCTCCAGCAACCACCGCCGAAGTCTCCACTAGAGAGGAAGCCCCGGTGGCACCAATCACAATCCATCTCCAGGAGTCTCAACCAAGAGAGGTGGTACAACCGACTCCTTCTGCCCCTCCGCTACCTACCGATGCGGAATTTGCAGCGATGGCCACCTTCACCGAGGACCCAAACTTTGATTTTGAAGCATTTCTGCAGACGGCTCATCTATCAGACAGTGAAGGTTGCCCTGACAACGTCGATCCGGGGGCATCAACCCAAAGAGAACATGCACGAGGCGAGACAAGTAGTGTACAGGAGATAGGAGTGGCACAACCTCCTCAAAGACTAAGCACACAAGCTCAGGAGAAGGCACCAAGAGATAACCCTGAAGAGAGTGAAGACGAAGCCCCTGCATATACGGCACAGCTCAAACGACTATACCAAACAATCAAGCAGGTACAAAGACGCCATAAAATGTCAGAAGAAGCAAATAGGGCCCTAGTAAACCAGATGTTACAGTCAGAGCATATCGACCCCCAGTTTGTAGAATCACTAAATCTGTTGGCGGACACCTGTGGCATCAGTGAAGCAATGAGAACCATGGTCTATCAAGAGAACCCTGCTTATGATCAAAGAAGAATTGATACACGGCCGCGACAAGGAAAGATGATTCAGATGGAAGTATCTACCGCGTTAGCTACGTCCACATCAGAAGATGTGCACATGATTAGCCCTAGGCACAATGATGAACCGGAGGAAATTACGCATGCCCCATCTCCCCCATCATCTCCTATCCCACCCTCAGAGCCTCTCTCCACGTGTCTTTCTACACAAACATTCTCCTCCTATAGTGAGACCATTGTACACACCCCCGTTTCCACTCTCCTCCCTTCACCCTCATCCATCTCTGTCACTCAGGTTTTTGAACCTCAATTAGGTCACCCTTTCTTCCCCCATGCCTTTGGACAACCATCTGTCACTAGTCAGACTCTTTCCATCTCTTTACCCTCCACCCCTCCATTTCCTCCCCCCCAAACTCTACCTACCCCGTCCCTTGTAACTGCCTCAAGCACCACACTAACCACCCAACCCTCCTTCTGGACCTACCTTGTAAACATTCTTCAACAGGTTGAGGAACATAAGAAAAAGTCCCTTCCCCAAATTCACTCCCCCACATTCACGGCCACCACTATCACACCACCCACCGTCCCGGTGTTCACATTTCACGAATCACACTCACTCATGTCCGATCCCATGGACATCTCACCATCCGCTGGATCACCCACCACCACTGTTCTCACAACACCATCACAGGTTATTACACTCACATCACCACTTCCACACACGGTAGGCACAACATCCACTTTTCCCATTCCCACTTCCCAACCCCCTGCATCTTCCACCTCATTTAGTCTTGCACTCGACACGATGCTTGAAGCTGCCACTCAGCTTAAGCAAGAATATACATTATTGGAAGAAAATAACAAAGGGCTTTGCACCCTCTCAGCAACACTCCAAGAGCGTGTCAATGCTTTGGAGTTCATTCATACGGAGTCACAAAGCAAGATCTCCGCCCTCGAACAGGCAAATGCGCAACTCAAAGCGAGACATATGGAAGAGAGCAAAGCCATGGAGGAACAGCTGCGAGATCAAATGGGCCGCAATGCACGGCTTCAACGAAACATGGCTTTGCTACGACGACATCTGGCAGCAGCGCAAGAAGAGAATAGACGGCTTCAACAACAAAACCAAGAGAACCTCGAGGCTGCCATGGAGAACACCCCGGGAGCACCCATAGACCCGGTCAAATTTCAAGCTGTCCCCTCAGAAAGCATACAACAAATCTTGGAAACGTATGCCAATCTTTTAGAAGCACATGATCAGCTTGCCGACCAGCTAAAGGACTTACAGAGACCCCAAGAGTCTACACCACACCGACAGGAACCTAAAGAAATGACAGACGCTGCTACTTCAACCGAACCTGAACATTCAACGACCAACGACGTGCTGGAGTTACGGCAGCAGATCGCAGAACTAAAACTGAAGTTGATGCAGTACGAACGACCCCCTTCCCCACCAGAGCAACCGTTAGAAGAAGAAGCAGTTACCATCCCAGTGGAGGAAGCATTCGACGACACCTACGAGCCTCAACCATTCCCAGGAGGACGCGTAACAGAAGAAGGTCAAGATACCTATGAGGAACCCCCATCAACATGGATGAAACAAGTAGAGGAAATGGGGCAAACTCATCAGGAGCGGATATCCACTCAGATGCTGGCAATGAAGGCCATTGAGGACACCATCCTTCACTCAGAATACTTCAGGCACATCGCCCCTAGACGCCTTATCACTAGTTCAGAACTGCAATACAAGCCCTATTTTGTATTGTTGGCCGATTACAATGCAGAAATCAAACGGGTCACCAACAAGTGCCCAACATTTGCCACACAGTTCGAACCAGAAGACATACCAGAAGCGGCACGAAAAGGGGCCATATTCCAACCAACGTGGCGGCAAAAGTTACTCGAAACTTACCCAGAAATGCTTCGAACATGGGATCATGCCCCCATGCATTTGAAGTACAATCCGTGTTTTGGGCCAGTGCAAAGACGCAGATCATGGAAAGCTTTTGCCATCAAGGTTCAGAATAACGCAAACTGTAAAGAATGGCTCAATTACCCCGCTATCGCCCCACCAACCGGTACTCCTACAGTGTCATACATGATTGCAACCATCAGACATTGGATACCACACCTCCACCCTATGCCAGATGTCGCTGCCCAGATGATGCTCAAGATCTTCGACATGATGCAGGTCGTACTCAAAACTTTTCGCAATGTATGCCGTATTCAACCTCCTATTCCCGGGTTTATTAATGGTAATTACGACCTGCTATATGATATGAGCACAACCCCGAGCATACGAGTGGCTTACGCATGGCATGCACGCATAAGATATCTCCCTGCCTGCTACAAGCAAACATTTGACGATATGTTCACCACGGAGTTTTGGGAAGCACATTCAGAGGTATTCGCGCCACGGCCTACGCATCTACTCCATCTCTTTGCATGCGAGCAAACGATACATTCCGAGCTTTACACAATGCCACAACCTGACATGCCTGGTACAGTGGATTGGGAGGCCTTGCAACGAGATCTAATTAGAGGTTTAAGAATCAAAGAACAAGAATTGGCAACCGACCTCCTGCAAAAATACATTGATCAAACGGCGGAAAAGAGGTCTGTCAGAGGCGACAGACCCTAAGGGGGGGAGAGTGTTGACAGGATGCGGGAAGAAGCAAGTATGGACACACATGCAGATCTAGCACTGAGGCTACCCTTCATTTTTTTCAAAACCCCAACATCATTCTAAAGTGATTCTCATCACTACAAACCCTTGTAAATATCATTTCACCTTTTTGTAGCTCCATTTTGTACAAGCCGAGGAGTCCTCGAGCTTGGGGAGCCTTAGATGTAGTTGCCTGCCAGTTTTCATAATTTTTAGATCTCGTTTGGGCCCTCAAATAAGCCCCGGAACCTAATTTTTAACTAGGCCGGACACTAGGTCTGAACAGGGCCAAAGTTAGTCAAAAACTATAAATAGAGCTAGAGAGCTCATTTTTGGGGCTAGCTTCTTGTAGTTTGAGCTTGTATGAGAACTTTCTTGCAATAGAAGTGATTCCATTGTCTTACTCTCTTTGTTCTTACTGTGTGTGCGCGCGTGTGTGTATGTGTGTGCATGCTTGTGTGCTTCTCACTCACGCACTTGTGCTTCCACTTGCTCGTGGTCTTCATACCATCCTCATGTCTTCCCGGATTGACATTAAAGGAGGTGCTACTCATCACTGAGCTACAGGGAGGGGGGGGGTGTGTGCTACCGCAAGTGATCCATTGTGATGCAACGGCCATATATGTGGGAGGTACTTGAGATATAAACTCCAAGACTTACTCCTCTATCATGGAATGTGGAGTGATCGGAGGACTATCTCCCATCGTGTAAAAGAACATAGCAAAAAAACACACACACACAAATTAGTATGTATAAGTGTTTGCTTCAGAAATCCTCTATTCTAGCATCCTCTTGGAGATCTGATGCATAGATGATATCTATCTCTACATTGGCAACTTCTAGATCTCTTAGTATGCTAGCTCCTTCTCGATCATCGTTCGCATACAACATATTGTCTGATACTTCATCATGTATCTAGTCTTCTTCAAAAACCTCTTCATCTAGGACAATGATCTCTTCCTCCTCAACTACCAAATGAATCTCAGAGTCTATTACAGATGGAGTTTCTTCTACATCTATGTTCTCATAATTTTTTCTACTATGTGGGGGGACTTGTAAAACAAATAGCCACTCTGGCTCTTTTGAATCTAGCATAGTCTTCGAGAAGTACAAATGTATATCTTTCATATATCCATAGCTTTGTGGAGTCTACTTGAAGCAAACCACCCTTATCCCGCCTCACTATTGCGTTTCTTCCAAAGGTGACTACTTTGAACCATTTCACACCAAAAAGAAAGTAATAAAACTTCCTGAAGGATAGCTTCAAGAAAGCAGATTTATGTATTGCCTAGGTGACAAGCATTGGTAGCCGGCTAAGTGCATCTTTTGCTACTTGAGTGGTACCCAATTTATTGGATTGTTTTATCCCAAGGGGCGATCACTACCACCAAATTTACATGCTTTTTCTAACTTTGACTAGGCTAGTTGCTATAACACTCATGTTTCCACCAATGGTTTTTGCTTCATGCTTGATAGCTCATGCATATCTTGGTTGAGCAAGAAGTAGCCTACTGTGGCCACTTCTAGTTGTGAGGTTGAGCATAGGGCAGCTTTCAGAGCGATTGTTGAGTGTGTGTGTGTGGCTCAGATGACTTATGGCTGATTTGAGTGTTGGTCAGTCTTTTGCCACTACCATCTTCATTGACAGTCGGAGTGCATTGGCAGCTGCGAGGAATCTTGTGTTCCATGATGGAAGTAAGCACATTGAGGTGCACTATTATGTCAGGGAGAGGTTCTCTGCTAGAGAGATCAGTTTGGCATATGTGCCCACATAGGAGAACATTGCAGACCTTTTCACAAAGGCTCTGCCTAGTTGAAGCTTTCCGCAAAGCTTTAGGCTTACTTCCTTTTATGGATTGATTCCACATAGCTTGGCACTTCCTTATACATGAGCGCCAGCTCCCAAGGGGGATTTGTTGATATATCTAGGTACTTAGCACTTTTTTTCCTCTTTAGGAGGTTTTTTTCTCTAGCTTGTATATACGCCTATAACCCTAACGGGTTAATTATCTTTGTACATTCTAGTGGTAATACATTTAGTATTGTGTGTTGTGCTCCAATATTTTTCTTTTTCCTTGTGTTGTTCGCGTGCTTCCACATACCTCGAACTCCAACAATTGACTTGACATAGAAAGCACTATCTAATATATATATGCACATCTCTCGCTAATCCATGCCACAAAAAATGTTTTGCTTTTTACTTATATGGTCTCATCGACACCAGGATGTCCTAAACAAGGAATTTCATGGTTATTATGCATGATTTTTCTTTTTTAATCATCCACAAATTCAGAACAAGCTTGTAAATGAAAGGACCCATTCATTCATTAACATCATAAAAGTAGAAAGTGCATTAGAAATGCTAAAGGGCATAGCTAATTACTCACAATGAACAAATTGAGTCCTAAAATCTTTCTTGTATAGATCCTACTCTTTCACTCTAATTTGGTGGTATCCACATTTTATATCTATTTTAGTAAATACAGTTGCTCCACCTAGAGCATCAAGTAGATCATCTATTTTTGGCATAGGCTATATATGTTTGATGGTAATCTTATTGAGTGTGCACTAATATATGCACATCTAGTAACACCCATCTTTATTCTTCACTAAGTGAAATTATCCTACAAAGGGTGAGTAGTTGGATCTTATCATCTGTTTATCCATATAATTATCCATGACCATGCAGACTTCGTTGTCCTCCTGCAAACTCATATGAAATGGTTATCGAACAATCGGACTTGCTTTTGACACCAATTTGATCCTATTCTCAATGCTCTTGAAAGGAGATAAACCCAAAGGTAATTTACATTAAAAGAAAATCCTAGAATTTTGCTCTGACCTTCTCTGAAAGTGCGTCATCATTCTGTTGAAACTTCCTTGACTATGAGAATCCATCTAGACACAAGATGAATACATAAAATATAAAAAATAAATATATTCAAAATGAATTTTGAGGAGCTTGGTTGTAATCACCAATTGCATCTCTTGGATATTTGGCTCTTCATGGATCAACAATTGCTTTCCCTTGTGCTCAAACTAGTACACTTGAGGGGCAATCACTTTCTAGCATGACAGTGGTTACTAAGGGGCACTACATCAAAATGTGCTAGTCATGCAATCTTGCAATTAAATCTATCCTCATAGGATTGGATCTACATAGGTAGACCAACTAAGTATTTGTCGTGTCTCTCAATGCCCTTCCCATCAACCAACTCCACTCTGCCTATATAATCTTATTGTATAGTTTCTAAGTGTAATCATCTAACAAGACAAGAATCAATAAAATTGTGTATGGAGGCTATTTCAAAGAGTACCTTGAGAGGCTATCCTACCCTTGCTCCTCTCATGACTATGGGCTCCATTTCTAGGAGTTGGTAAGCCTTCTATGCCATTGGTAAGAGCACATCATCTAGCATATAGGGTATCTTTTTAGGGACTTTCATGGCCACTATGGGAGATGATATCTAAGATGGTGAGTCATGAAAATCCTTGTCTACATCACTTACTTCATGTGTAGGATTTATTTCTATGATGGTTGTGATCTTTTTATTTTTGGATATTCTTTAAGTCAATGCTACCCCGAACAGCCATAGCGTAATCCTTCATTCATTGCCCTCTCTTTTTGCTGAGGGTTGAGAATAGACTTATTAAAAGGCTTCTCAACTAGAGTGGACCCTTTTTTTTAGCTTTTGAACAATTTGATCATGTGCATGTTCTTAGGTTCTCTCTAAGATTGATACTCTCTATATGAAAAACCTTGTGACTCGTGGTCTCTATGGACCCTAAGGACTACTTAATCATATGTGTTTCTTCTTCATGTGGGGACGAAAACCTTGATTCCATATCTACAAAGATGCGAGTTCTTTTTTTTCTCTTTCATTTTTCTTTTTACATTCTATTTTGTTTAATATTTTTGTTTAAATTTATATAAGTGTGTATATACACCTAAATCTCTATGGAATAGACATGGCACTTAATAAACCAACTAGTCACTAGCTTTTGCAAAAAGGAAACAAGAAATGAAAGTATGCTTCATAGTATGATTCAATCAAGCATGCATAAATATTTTCTTAAAAGTTGGCATCACATCAATAGTATTTTGATTATCTAACAAAAACACATAGTGCTCTAAATGCAATTAGCAAAAAATGTGTGCTTGTGAGCACAATTTGTCACCAAAAACCATATGACAGTACATGCCCTTGTCATAATACACGTGCTTGATCCCTTTCATCTATCCATACATAAAAATCAAATGCTTACTCTAAATGGAAATTGGTGCATGAAAAAGAGAGTTATGTAAGAAAATATTGAAAAGAAACTTACATCAAGTTGAGAGAATCTATATGTAGAGGTGATGCGTGGACTAGAAATTCTTACAGATCACCTTTTGTATGCTCTTGAGTTGAAACAAATCACCCATGTATCTTTAATTGGATTCTATGAAGCTTCTCATGTATGAACAATAAATTTCAAAGATCTGCATAGTGGAATTGTAGAGGCCAAATAGTGACTTCTAGTTATGGCTTGGATAAGTCTCAAAACAAGGAATCACAACAATTGAAAGTACTCAATGTGGAGCTACATGGAGAGAGATATGCTCCAAATAGTGAAAAAGGGTGCTATAAAATGGCTTCTGCAGAGAGAGCATATGAAGGAATTTGAGCTCCCAAAGGCAAGAATGGAGCACCATGTAAGGATGAGAGAGAAAAAACTACAGGAAACTACTACTATTACCCCATATATAATGCCAATTGCAAAAAAAGAACCTTTATAACTTAGCGCAAAGAATACCTCTTTCCGAAAGTGAAAGAGGAGTTAGAAGAAGTCTCTTCCCACCCTTTAAGAGTGTAAAGCTTGCATGGGAGAATTGATGGCATGCTTGTAGGCTATTGTCAGACATTCTTTCTTCTCTTGGGTGACATTCACATGGCTTTGCCTTCTTGGGGGCCTTTCAACTCCTCTACGGGGCATCAAAGACTTCTTTTTGCTCGACCAAAGTTTATTTTGATACCAATACCCTTCTAACTATAGATTTGATACCAAATGTGAGCAATATTCACTCAAAGCTCTAGCCAAAAAAGCTCTATTGAAGGCCACAAAGTGGTTGTGTGTGCAACTCATCTTTCATCCTTTGTATCCACTTCCCCCATAAATAGATAGTGGTACATATACAGATAAATATACACATATATATACTTATATATATAAATATACATACACACACACACACACACACACACATATATATATATATATATATATATATATATATATATATATATATATATATATATATATATATATACATATGCATACACATATACATCTACATATAAATATACTTATACATATACATATACATATGCATAAACAACGAGTAACAAACAAGAACTCTGTCTATAAATGAAACATCAACAATCAAGAAACAAGAAAATTATGCCTTATTTTTTAAAACCCTTTCTCTCTCTCTCTCTCTCTCTCTCTCTCTCTCTCTCTATATATATATATATATATATATATATATATATATATATATATATATATATATATATATATATATATATATATATATATATATATATATATATATATATATCACACTCACATCCATATATATAGACATATATCATACACATGCACACACATACATACACATGAAACACACACGTGTGCATACTAACACATGCATATATATAATACACATGAATTCCGTTAATCAGTGTTAAACCTTAACTGTTCAAAGTTAATTCAACTCTGGGTTCTTGGGATGGTTAGGGGTTTGTAAACAGAGGCCCTGTTTGTATTTTCCCGAATCTACACATTGATTATATCTGACTCCACATACTCTCACGAATTAACTGTTTTTGAATATGTTTACAGAACATATCAATACTACCACACATTTGACTGTGTACTTCTTCACGTACCGCATTAATCCGTCAATCTTTAATACTTCATTAAGACTTAATTAACTATCAAGCTTAATCAACAGAATCAACAAGTACTCGAATTACACAGAATTTTGGCAAATTTGTGCTCCACTACAGGCTCTCACCCAGACGAACAGTCTGGCGACACGATACCCACTACATCACGCGACTCTTCTTTCATTAATTTGTCAAACGTTACAACTTTTGCGCTACGCCATATGCGTGCAACTTTTTAGGGTATATTACAAATTAGAAGTTCCTTTTCGGCGGCTTACACTGGCACGCACAGTGGACTTGAACCCAAAATGGGAATTACACAGTCAAGGTTCATCGATGATGCCCTGTACATACATAGTTCGAGCTAATTTAAAGGTACGAGTAATCTTCTGCTTTAGGGAATCTAACATGTTCTTCAAAATGTCAGGCTCAATCAACTAAGCATGAGTTCTCACTGAACTTGCAGCTATGACCTGACTTATTAGTGATTCCGTCTGTGTGTGCAAAAATGATTCCTGAAGATAAAACTCATTGGGGAGAGCAGCATCTCATCGCACCTTCATTTTAGCTATGTCTGCATCAATGCGCAAGAGCCTATCCGCCTGAGCTCCCAATTGCTTTTCTCTTCTCTCGAGTTCCTGAGCTTAAAACTGCATCGTTTTGTAGAAATCTTCTCTCTCTTTTTTAATAGCTTCCATCTCCTTTTTTAAGTTAATCTACAGGCCAATCTCTGCTTCCAAATCATGACTCTTCTGGAAAAGTTCTTCTCACACCTTCTTTAACTCTTCAGTATTGCGCATGGCAAGGTCTCCCATTTCCTGTCCTTTTTGCTCCACCAAAGCAAGATCTGCGCGTGTATCCTCCATCAGATTTCCTAGCGCAACCCTGGCATCTGCTTTATCACACACCATTTGTTTCAATTGAGAAATTTCTTCATCGCGAGCAGCAAGGAGAACGTCCTTCTCATTCAATTCGGGTTGCAAAAGACGAATCCGCTCTTCGCAGGAACTGGTCTCAGCCTTCGCAGTGAACACTTCTTCTTGAAGGGGTGTGATATCAGCTTCCAGGATATCGACTTTATGCTACAGCTCCTGTTGAAGAGATTGTTGAGCCATCTTCATCTGAAGAGGCAACTGGCGAGAGAATTGAATAAGTAATTGGCCCATGGATGCCAATTCAGTGAACATTACTACTGGAGGAAGAGAAGAAGGAAGCTTTGACGATGAGGCAGAGAGGAGGTGAGGTGACGATGGTGGAGAGTAATCCGGAGAGGATAAGAGATTGGTCGATGCCTCACGAAGGGCAAATGAGGGCACAGCGGGAGGAACTTCAGCATCAGCAAGACTGGTGGTTGGAGGAGGAAGAGGAAGAATGGAACTCGGAACTAATACAATTCCGATCTCATTCTGAGGTACTAACAAAACAACTCCGGTAACCTCTTCTTCTTCACAGGTTGGTTGCATGACCATGTCTGCTTGAGCGTCGACAGTTGGTGGAGGAGGATGGCATTCACTGACAACGGTATCTTCCACTGTCTCTGTTGGAGGTTCAACATCCAATTTCTTTGGTTCTTCCTACAGTTGAACTTCAATGGCATCTTCCATAATCACATTGGGCTCCTGCTGCTTGCTAGGAGAAGATTGTGTCGACGTGCTGCTTGCTAGGAGAAGATTGTGCCCTATAAAGTCATGGCTGTATCATGGAAGACCTCAACCTCATGAACTATGGTTGACTCCTGCACTTGACTTTGCGATGGGCTAAGACGTCTGTGTTTTTGCTGGAAGAAATGTAACAGGTTTTCATCATCATCATCCTCCATCATCTGCGTAGACTCCTCATGCATAAGCATGGTACTCGTTGGAGGTGGTTGCACTGCTTGTATCACCGGAAGAAGAAGGGTGAGCAAATGCGGCAGCCGAGTTCTTAGAATCTTGTTCTTGGCTATTTGCTTGGTAACTACTTGGCATTCATGGTGAATGTGCCAGAAGAAGAATGACGTAAAATTGATGGTTTCTCTAGAAGCAGTGTCTATCATGGAATAGAACGGATGGAAGATACCGTAAATTCGTTTCTAAAGATTCAAGGTTACGATAAGAAATTGAAGTGTGTTGCGCTCGAGTTAAGGACGACAAAGAATGGCAAACTCATTACATGAGTGCCGGGGAAACAGTTCTTTCATTGTCTCCATAGGGAGAAGCGGTCCATCGACCAACCCCTCATGAGGGAGACGAAACCCCTCAGCGACAGTGTTGAACATAACGACAACATGACGGTTTAAACACATTAATGGCCAGCATTGCTCGGTAGCAGGCGTGGTGGCTATGGCAGATATAATCTTCGGACAAAAGGGATGACACCCCACTGAATGTCAAGGCAATTCAGCGAAGGCCAAGAGCCCTCGAGCACGCAAGTAGTCACTCACATCCAGAGTGAGACCCCCACGGAAGGTTATGATGTTTGCAAGAGCTTCCATGGCGCACTCAGAAACAGTCGAAAACACACAACACGCAAGGGTCATAAACACACAAGGACACAATAGCGACTAATAGTGGGAAGAACAAGATTAAGTAGAAACACTGGAAAAATCAGGCGGTAAGAACCCTAATCATAATGCAGTATTGTAAATATACCAACATAATGGTGACATGCACACATTAACAAAATCAAAGACACAGAAGGCGGCCAATAATCATGATTAGGTAGGAAAACGCAATGATTATGGTCAATCGGTCAGCCGAAACACAGAGGTAAGGAAGGAAGTCGAGTGAGAAAAATTATAAAAGAAAAGAAATAAAAATACTGATGACACATCATGAAGACAAAGATGATGGATAGTAGGGGTGTGTACCTAAGTCAAGAAGACTTAAGGACTTGTGCCAAAGAGACTAAACCTCATTTGCCACACAAGTGTGTATAGTGGGAAATTGACACACGCTTATTTATCAATCCGATCAAATGACCTAACCAAGTGTATGAGGACATGTGCATACATGATCGAAAATGAAGTGGTTCAGCTTATATGCATGAGAAAATACTAATCCAACTCTATAACTCATTGAAATACTGAAAGTTTTAGTTGTGATACCACTTACAACAGTTTTCACTAAATCGAGGATTTCTCTCAGCTCCAAACTCCGAATATGGGCAATAGTGGTTCATTCCGAAGCTCTCAACAAGAGCTTCTAGTAGAGCTTGGTTGCACTCAATTCTAACAACTGTGGTTCAAGTTATGACCAAAATAGTGAATGGCGGGAAACACCCACACTCACTCCACAACTCCTACAAGCTCTCACACACACTACAATAGCTCAAAAATAGTGGGGAGGGATAGACAAAAGTCCTACACACACATTCCAAGCATTACACACACATAGAAGATCAAAGAGAAGATGAAAATCTGCAAGAAAGAAGCAAATCTGAAAATCAGGAGCTCTCCTTCTTCACAATGGCAAAAAGTCTCTACAAAGAGTCACAAAGTGACTTATATACATGTGCCCTAAATTTGGTCCTTTCACACAAGAGACCGGCACTTTATTACTAAAAAGTGAATTTCCTACTAATTTACAAGGAATATATTACAATAAGTTGGGATTATGCATCTAGAGGACTCCTCTAGTGCATTTACATGGCTTGAGGGAATTTCCTAAGACTTTGAAGAAGAAAAATGTGCCCATTAATTTGAAAATTTTGGGGCTCTTCTTTTGTGCCTCTTTGCTCTGCAACACTCTCCCCCTCTTTGTCTCTGTCGTCCCTTGATAGGCTTTTGCTTCTCATTTGTAGCTCCTCTAAGAGTTCTGAATACACGCATCCAGTGGTCGAAGCAGCAACAAGGACTGTCAGACAATTGGTTATCTTATCCAAGGTATGTCCTTTGCTTCTGTTTGCCCCTTGATATTCCTTATATCACATAGCTGGGTTGCTGTATTCAGTTGGGCTGCCACGCACGCCATCAGTGACTAAGAATGTGTTGTTCTTAGTCACTCTCTTCAACTTTTCAGCCTCTGCCTCTTTCTAGCTTTTGGTCTTCTGATTTGTCTTTATCTTCACACATCTGACCCTGTTGTATTGCTTTGAGCTTGTATCCTTTCTGCCACCGCACGCTATCAGTGGGAGGATTATTACCTGCCAAGTATCTTCTTACACTTCTTCATGGATACTTCTTGGCCCTGGTCCATCCTTCCCATGAAATGTCCTGGTTCTTGATATTCTTTAATTTCATTCCTCAGGACCTAGATGTTTGGCGTTGTTGCCTCATGCGTGCCCCTGCGGGGCTTTGGGCAGAGGGTGGTTCTTTTTCTTTATTGTCTTCATTCTTTAGTGAGCAGTTTTGGTCTTTGATTTTCTTCTTCTTCTCTTCTTACTTGATTCCCCTTCCACACATCCCTCCTCCTGAACTCTGTCGTCCTCGACAGGCTTTTTGTGGCGACGTGAGTACGTTTGAATGGCGGTTTGCTCTCTTTGATTAAGCAGGTTGGCATGACATATCATAAATTCTTTCCATTGTGTTGACTTCACTCCATCCTCTGGTGCTTGTCGGTGATCCGCAAAGAAACTTGTTTCATAATCCACCAGTCTTGCATTAAGATTTGAAGTCATCTTTACAAAAATTTCTGAATCAATTTCGAAGAAGCCAGTGAAAAATGCTTCTTCAAAAGTCTGCATGTATGTACTCGGCAAGAACATAAGTCTTGAATAGTATGCCATAAGTGTTAAGCGACTCGGGATGGTGGAAAGATAAAAAATGAGCGCTTTAGATCCCTGTGTAATGCCGATGAGAGTTCTTTTTCATATGCTCATTTATTGTATTTTTTGAGAATATTTTGATGGCTCATTTACCGTTGTAAAAGCCTTGAGTTGTACACATGTAAAGGTAGAAAGATAGAGCCCAAATTCCACGAATTTGTGGTGGTTGAAGTTGCATTCAATCAAGCAATCAATCACCTAAAAGTAGATCAATCAAGATCTTCACTTTTCCTAGATTGTAGGGAAGTGAATTGATTCCCTCCAACAACCATTCCCACCTTCATTTGAATTCAAATTCAAGTTGTAAAAGTCATGGAACACTCCTAGAGGCTATATAAGGAGTTGAAATCACTTGTATTATACATGGAAGCAATATACATACACTTGTGACCATCATTGTCTTGCTCCTTCAATTTTCTGCATCATCTTCTTCGCCAACAGTAATCGTGTAGAGGCTGCTGCTCCCTCACCAGAGCTCCAAAGTGAGTGAATGAGGAGTCATTGGAAAGTTATTAGTGTCTAGTTTATGCCTGTAATGTTTCAAAGCATTTGGTTCAGCAGATTTGGAGAAATCTCAGTTTTTCTGCCTCGGGGTCAATCTCTACGTATTCCTGAAAAATAGGAAGTACCACCGGTGAATGTCGCATTCATTCCTATAGCATATTTTGCTTATTCCTTATACTTTTGTGCATTCCATACACTCAACCCTATGTGTATCACTCCCATAAAAGGATTTTTTCTAATTGTAATCACGCTGGTCGCTATGGGCATTTGAAGTTCATTGTCTCTTCCGTAGATAGTAAGTTTTTTGAGCTAGTCGACCCGCAAACCTATCTGTTTTGTATCGACTCATTCTCCTTGATGCTCCAAAGTACATAGTGTGTTTCTTTGCACTTATAGCATGCCTATAAGGTCTATTTGAGTCTCCAAAAGCTCAAGGGCTGGTCTTGTGCCGGTTGGCTTGACCAAACTTCATCGCTTCGAAACGCACTTTTCTACCTTCGACAAGCTTCTCCAAGTTCTTTCAGTAGCCTTTGCCTCTACCCATTTTGGTGGCTACTATGATATACTTGGCATGTGACCCTCTGGCGAGTGGATTAATGGGTCCTATGAAATCTATAACCCATTTAGAAAATGCTCTAGCACAAACCATAGGTCTCAATGGCATGTCATCTCTCCGAATCGGGTATTTAGCCCTTTGGCATGTCTCGCAGCTTCGTACATAGGTCTCCGCATCCATATGTAAAGTTGGCCACCACAAGCCCGCAAAGAGGATCATTTTCACGGTTCTCTCGTCTGAAAAATGACCTCCTACCGCACCTGTGTGTGCCATCTCTAATACGGGTAAATATTCTCCTTCATGCACACATAATCGTAATTGGTTGTCTTTTCCTCTCCTAAACGAATGTCTTCCCATGAGTACATAATCGTTGCTCATTTCCTCTAGGGATCGTTTTCTTGCCAAGCTAACTCCTTCCTCGTGCTCTCTTGTCTTTAAGAATTTGACCAATTTTTTGCTCCACTTGGGTGATATCGTTGAGAAAGGTATGGATGTATGATCCTCAGGGATCGTCTCCTGGCATTTTGCATAGTTACTCACATAGTCATGGACATCCTTAGGCATGCCAGGCCAGTATACTCCTAATCGCTTTAACTCCCTAATAGTTCCATGAGTTCCTTTGTGTGTCCTCCATTTGTTCACATAAGCTTGTTCAATCAGCTTCAATTGTTTGTCTTCCTCAACACATCTTAGCAATACACCATTGGGTTCCTTATAGTATAGAGTACCCGCAATAATGTGCAAATTCCTCGACTATAAATCTCCTTTTTACTCTCTTTATTGATTGAGTGTTGTGGGCCATGAGTGAGTATAGGAATTAGTTTCTTTGCCGACTTTGGACATACTTCCAAATTAAACAAATAAGTGTCTGGAAGATCATCGGGTACTCCACTTGGTGGTTCTCCATGTGTCAACCTAGAAAGGTGATCTACTCTTACATGGGTATTTCCCTTTTTCACAATCACTTCAAAGTCAAACTCCATCAATAGTAGAAACCATCTTACCAGTCTTTCCATGTTACAAGGCTTATTGACTAGGTGCAATAAAGCTTGATGGTCTATGAAGAACTTGAATTTGTTGGCTAAGAGATAGTGTCCAAATTTCTTCACTGCATAGACCATTCCTAATCCTTCTTGCTCAGTAGTTGTGTAGTTCCTCTCAGCTTGATTCAATTGTCTACTCGCATAGGCAATTGGGTGATCTAACTTCGCTTCGTCTACTGGTTGGGCTAAGATACAACCTATTGTGTAATTAGAAGCGTCCACATGGATATGAAATGGCTTGTTCCAATTCGGTGTTTTCAGGATTGGAGTTGTGCTAAGCCGCTTCTTTAACTCATTGAATGCCTTCTCGCATTCCTCTGTCCAAGTGAATTGAGTTAAGAGTTCATACAAGGGTTTGTTGATTATGGCATACATGTGGATAAATCGACGGTAGTATCCACAATGTCCCATAAATGCTTGCACCTCTTTCACGTTCTTAGGTCTAGGAAGCTTTAAAATGACCTTAATCTTGTCTTCATCCGTGGAAATTCCATTTCTAGAGACTATGTGTCCTAAGATCTTCCCTTGTCTTACCATGAAAACACACTTCTCTGGGTTCAAGCAGACTCTATATTGTCGACATTTATTAAATATCTTCCGCAATTTAGGAATGTGGTCTTGCCTTTGGTTTGAATATGTACATAGATCATCTACATACACTTCCATGCTCTTCTTCAAGAATCCTTTGAAAACATGACACATCAATCGTTGGAAAGTAGCAGGCGCATTAGTGAGTCCAAAAGGCATCACTCGGAAAGCATAGACTCCCCATTCAGTCGCGAATGCAGTCTTATGTTGATCCTCGGTAGCAATAGCTACTTGGTTGTATCTAGAGAATCCATCTAAGAAGCTATAGACTTCTTTTTCTGTAACTCTTTCCAATAGATGGTCAGTGATGGGTAATGGGTAGCTGTCGCGTATGGTGGCTGCATTGACCTTTTTCAAGTTAATGCACACTCTCAGTTTTCCGTTCTTCTTAGGCACAACTACTAGTGGCAATACCCACTTGGTGTGTTCTATTTCATATATGAATCCTGCCGCTAGTAGCTTGTCTATTTCTTCTTTAATTTTAGCAGCATAGACCTCATTGAATGTATAAGGGTGTTGTTTTGATGGTTTCACATCAGCCATCATTGGTATTCTATGAGAGCAAATCGAGGGTTCCACACCCTTGAGATCCTTATATGTCCATGCGAATACATCTCGATATTCTCGGATCAATTGTATTAATTCTTCTTTCTCCTCAATTGACACATCTTTACCTATGTATGTACATCGTTCTTCTCCATCTTCCACTATTACTATGATTTTTTTTGTTTGTTCTTTGTTGTCGTACGCTTCTCCTTTTCGAGCCTCTCTTTTAGGCATTTGAATGGATATCTTTCTCTCTTCCACCTTGTATCTTTTAAAATGCTCCGGAACCTCAAATAGGTCAGAGTTTGGTCCGATTTTACTCATTTTTTCCTCTTGCTCTTGTACTGGGGGAGCAGCTTCTATTGCCAAAATCTTGGTCGGTCCCTGTTTCTCTTTGGTTCGAATGGTGTCTAGATAGCTCTCTTCTGAATCGAATTCTGGTTCCATTTCTATACTCTCATATTCCTCCTTCCACTCTTTTTCCAAGATTTCCTCTGCTTCCACTTCTTGAAGGACAACCATGTAGAAGTTTACATCATAACCTTCTTCATGTATGCACTCGTTCATAGTTAGGACTTCCTCATTCACACATACATCTAAGGTTGCTAAAATTTCCATCCACCCATGGTGTTCAAAGGTTGCATCAGGAAAGATTTGAGGCATATACCTTGGCTCCTCTACAGGTCGGTAGTTAGGATGTCCTATTGGCCACAGCTGTCTTTTATTATCCTCTTTCTTGGCTTCTTTACACATCCATAACTGGGCGTCCTTGTGCATCCATGATTGATCGCTTGATGCAGCGCTATGAATTGATAGGTCATCTTCCTCCTTGTGTATGGGATTCCATTGTAGTGGAGGGACATCTTGATATGCAAACATATGCAAGTTTATCTTGGTGGTATTTCCTTGATGTTGTAGGTATAATGAATCTCTTCCCCAGTCTTGCACTATGCGGATTTGTCTCATGAAGGGTCGACCCAATATCATTTCGTAATTGTTAGCCTTTTCAAACTTACAGATGGCTAATGTGTGTTCAAATTCCACTCCACAGGTGGTTAATTTGATCCTTTCTAATATTCCTAAGGGTTTCTCTACATGATCATCTGCTAATTGGAGCTTCATGCATGTGGGTTGTAAAGTAGGCTTTCCCCATTTCTCCCAAATCTCCTTGGTGGCAATTCCTACTCCAGCTCATGTGTCTAGTATTGCCTTGGTCATGCACCCATTGTAAGTGACAGGTAGACATGTATTACCTTCGTCTCCTTCACTAAATTCTCCCACCTTATCCATTGGGATTTGTATCTTAGATGAATTTTCATTTCCCTTATTTTCCTTTTCATCCTTCTCTTGCCCTAATTCTAGTTGACTTGCTAATTGCTTCCATAGTTGCAGTTTAACCCGAAGTAATTCTTCCACAGTCAATTTGCAATGTACTTTTTTCTTCTTAAGTTCAGTTAGATTGTTGAATTCTTTTCTGAGTTTCCTTTTCCTTGTCCATCTACTGTGGGTGCTCGGATTATCATGGATTCCTTTTCGTATTCTCCCACGTAATTTGGTAAGGTTGAAATGCTCTGAGTTTCTTCTCTATTTCAGTCTAGTCTTGATACTTCCTCATATACTTCTTCCATGTTGGGATTTGGTTGATAAACTTCCACATCTAATTCCTCAAAAGGAGGCTTAGTGACTCCATTCTTCTTCCATTGTTCTTCTCAGATTCTATTCCATAGTTCCTTTGGCCAATCAGCCTCTAAGTTAGGAATTATTGACATAGGTTCGTCCTGGGTTCTCACTTGCTCACGCTTGTCATCCTTCTCTTTAAGTTCTTTATACTTGGCTTTGACACAATCCTTGTATTGATCATCTGCTATCCTCGTCTCAAGTAGGGTTGGGATAGTCTTTTCTAGGGTTGCTTGTGCTACCTCTATAAGTTTTCTACATATCGCAAGCCTCTCTTTTTCTAATTCTCCCTGTGGGTAAAGCTTGTCGTGTTGCTCCACATTCGGTACAGTCTTAATTATAGCTTGGTAAGCTTTCAACCACATGTCTAAGTCGTCTGGTTTTGGGTCAGCTAGAATTGATCCTGGTTTCTCTGCTTCTCGGATAAATGGTGGAATGGGAACCTCTTCCCAAATCCCTTGTTCTTTATGCTCTTTCTTACTTCTAGTTTGTTTCTTATTGTCTTGAATCTTGTTTTTCATCCATTTATCTTTGAGCTTCTCTCTTCTTTCCTTCCATTTTTGCACTTTTATGTTCTGGGCATTCTCACGAGAATCCTCTAAATCTTCTACTATTTGAATTTTGGGACCTACTGTTCTTAGATTGTTTTCTTGTTCCCATTCCGATTGTTTTCCTTTCTATTCTTTCGTTTGGGCTCTTGTAATGGCCTTTAAGGGCACGGTGTACTCCTTATCACCTCCAGGTGCTTCTATCACTTCAATTACATTAATTGGTGTAGTGTCTTGAACTTTGGTTGGATTCTTAGGGCAGTCTCTGAAAAGATGTTCCTTTCCGCAATCATTGCAATATCCTTCCCAAGTTCTAGTAGGTAGTGGGTTGTAAGGTTGAGGACATTCTCTAATAAAATGGTCTCCTCCGCATCTATAACAAGGTCCTCTCGGCACCGGTGGTCTAATGGGTGGTCTCACGGGTGGTTGTGCTTTAGGTGCAGTATACATTAAAGTTGCTACCTCCGTTCCATAAGCCTGATCATAGCCTTCATATCCATAGTATACCGAATCATATGCTCGCTCATACTCTAACATGTTGGCTTCATAGGGATAGTAATCTGCTGGGGGTAGTTCATATCTAGGGTTTGCTGATTCTACACTGGTCATCGTTGAGGCTAACACTATGGCTCTTTCCAAATTTTCTTCTGGTTGGGCATATTTCACAGGTACCACATGTTGAGGATGTGGAGGTTGTGGTCCTAACACTGGTTGAGGGTTTCCAATTGTGCTGGTTCATATGGCCTGGGGGCTCCTGCTGGTGTTGGGTAGGAATTGTATCTGGGCATATCTCTACCTGGCTCTCTAGGTGGATATCTGTATGGCCGATATTGAGGCGGTTGGAGAGGTCATACCTACCTATTGAATGGGCAGTTCTCCGTGGTGTGGTTGGTGTATTTTTGTTCTATGTGGCAGTATAAGGCAGTTCCTTGATGGGGCTGTCTGTTGTAAGGATATGTCTGATGTACACCAGTTCCTCCTCGTACACACAATTTCTTTGCTATCAGCTCTGCTAATTCCTCCACGTTAGTGGAGTTGGATGTAATGGTACTCCGAGAGCCTTTTGATTTAGTGGGGCTAGGCGTGCTCTTGAGATCCTCAGCTAGATTGTCTTCTAGGTCAATGCACTCTTGAAGACATTCACTCAGGGTTTGTAACCCATTCATGTAAACTAGCGTTCTTAGGGTTCCATTCGTGAGCCCATGCAAAAATAATAAAATCATTTTTTGCTGAGTGGGCCTCTCTATAGCTGCACACCTATCAACATATTGATTCAATCTTCTGGCGGTTGTTTTCACTGTTTCATTAGGGTTCAGTTTAAAGCTATGGATTAAAGACGTAGAATTGTGTTTAATCCCTCTCTTAGTGAATTCCCTAATGAATTCTTGAAAAAATTGCTCCATGTTTCCAAATTGGTTGGGATCTAATGGTTGGAACCAAGTCAGAGCCATTCTTGTGAGGGTGAGTACGAAACACTCATATTGCACAAAGAAGTCGTCTACTTGTTCCACTCTTAGAACTTGTTTAAATTCAGCAATGTGATCATAAGGTTCTCCCAATCCATCATAATGGTTTTGCAGAAATTTGGCCACCTGAATCGGTCTCAATATTCTCATTGGTTCTGGCTATCTAAGCATCATAGGGAAGGCAGGAACTGCTGGTCTAACGGGGGGTATTCCAAGCTATACTCCTATTGGTGGTCGTGGTCTTACAGGTGGTCAGTATTGATTACCTACTCCACGACGGGTCTGATTCTGTGTTTGCACTCCTAGAGTCGCAAATTGCACATAAGTACAGTTTGGAACACTCCGTTGGCTAGTTTGTCTTGACATGGTGTGCTCTGCCTCTTGTTGGGTTCCAAAGGGGTTCTAAGAGGTGGTTGCCTGCTCTCTCTGAGGGAATACAGGCAAACCCATGTATTTCAGTCGAGCCCTATCTATGTCATCTACCAACCAATATCTTCTCTAGTTCTTATCTAGGTATGTTATTCTAGTCTCGTCTTCCGGATCCTTTAGCTCATAAAATGTCATCGGGCTTTCTTCTCTTCCTTGGGCCGGTGAGTCTGTTTGAAGCAACAAGTCCATTCCATGGATCAAATAGACTTCCAATAGGTAGTTGTCTTGAGGTATCAAGTCTCCTCTCAAGACTCGTGTCACCTGGGACTTGTGTCACATAATCCTAGTAGGAGATGGTTGAACCACGCCTTAAGAGAGAGGATTAGGAAGTAATCCTCAACCATGGCTTTTGGGGCAAGTGGTTAGCCCATCGCACTCCTAACTGGGAGGTTGTGAGTTCAATTCCCAACATTGGTATCAGAGCCTAGTTGAGAAATTGGGCGAGACGGAGGTTCGCGCCTCATTCGTGGGCACTTGGAAAAAGCGCTTATCTGTGGTGAGTGTGAAACTGGCCTTGGATGAAGGGGCATGAGCATTTGGGCACCCACGGAGGGTGGGATAGGTCCAAATTTGGTCCATGTGCTGGAGTTTGAGGTTGGTGGAAGCACTCATGCATGGAAAGTGGGTCCAAGAGTTAGAAGGGTCCACAAGTGAGCATTGAGGACAATGCTCAGTCTAAGGGGGGAGGAATGTCACATAATCCTAGTAGGAGATGGTTGTACCACGCCTTAAGAGAGAGGATTAGGAAGTAATCCTCAACCATGGCTTTTGGGGCAAGTGGTTAGCCCATCGCACTCCTAACTGGGAGGTTGTGAGTTCAATTCCCAACAACTTGCCTCTACGAGTTGTCACTAACTCCTCAGGGTTTGCTCTCCCTGAGTTTTCTGGTCCCACTAACTCTCCCCTTTCATTGATCAAATCAGGAAATTCAGTCACTATGTATATGTGACCTATCTTGTCCATTTATGCTCCTCCCTCATACTTAACAACCGATCTCGGCACAATTGTTGCATCCATGGAAGTCACCATCCTAGCCACATATCTGTTTAAGCCATCCAGGTAGATGGGAATCTCCTGGGCATTAGTAGAAATGTACTGTAAGGAAGTGCGGTAATCTCCCTCCATAGTGGTCATGAAGTTTCTACTTGGAGCGGGACCCTGCATGTCTTCTGAAGCCATGGGTATCTCCTCCTCTAAGTCACTAGAGGTGTCTGAATAGACAGAGCGGTGACTGACCTGAGCGACACTTCCAACAGAAGATATGAAACTTTTTCGGCTACTTAGCACCCTTCCTGACCTCAAGTTCATTCACCTTCTTGGAGCTCTCTAGATCTCTAAAGCTCTCCCTAATTGGCTCTCAAAAAGCCTCAAGTTTGCCCTTCAAAAATGCTTCAAATGCTCTAGGTGATACCACTTTTGGTGATACTGTAGCAGGCGATACTGCTTTGGGTGATACCAAACTGTCCACGATACGATACCTGAAACCTAGGCGATACAATAATGTAGCAACAGGCGATACGATACCGCTGTTGGGCACGATACAATACTGGCTATCCTCGTGATACGATACCTCTAGAGTAGACGATACGATACCAAGCCTAGTCACGATATGATACCTATGGGTTCCACGATACGATAACAGAAAATTGGGCGATACAATACTTATGCTCTGGCCGATACGATACCAGGTACTCTCACGATATGATATTGAAACTGGGGTGATACGATACTGAAAATCTAGATGATACGATACCTGAGTATTACACGATATGATACTGACCTTCTCACATGATACGATATCTCAGTAGGCGGCGATACGATACCAAAATGGTACCGCGTTACGACACCAAAATGAGAGACCATACGATACTTGAAGGCTGCACGATACGATACGTGAGGCTGCACGATACGATACTTGAGGGCTGCACGATACGATACTACTGCAGGTGGTGACACGATACCACCGACCTGAGCGATACGATACTAGAGTAGGGTACGATAGGATACCAGCAGTTACGCGATACGATACCACCGAACCACACGATACGATATCAATGCAAGTGGCGATACGATACCACCAACTTGCACGATACGATACTAGTATGGTATCGTGATACAATACTGGGACAAGACACAATACGATACCAAAAGTGGACCGCGATATGATACCACTTTCGTAAAGTGCGATTGTGATACCAACCCGGCGATACAATACCACAAGTGGTATCGTGATACCAAGGCTGGTAACCGACGATACGATACTTCGGCGAGTATCGTGATACAAGGAAATTTTTGGTATCGCGATACCAAGAACTCAACCGATCGCGATACTCAAGCCAAAATATCTCAAAAATAAAAAATTTTTGTTTCCCCTTGCTCTTCTCTCACCCCTCTTCAATCCTAGTCTACTGTCTCACTCCAAGAAGCTCAAAAAAAACTTTTTCCTGCCCCGCGATTCCGGTTGCACAAGTGATCACGTTTTTGTGCCCTTCTAAAGTGTTTTTGTCAATGAAATCTTATGGAATCTTACCTCTATGATGTCTTGCTTGCACCTTGAGCTCAATAACTAGCTTTGATAGCCTAGTAAGCACGATACCACACCCACAATACTGGTCACTGCTCTCACACGATACTGCTTTCTGAACAATTGAGAAATGAACTAAAATTTTTGGTTTTTATTCTTTTTGGTGACTGAAATTGAACTACACTAATTTGGAAACTTTTTTTGGATTTTTCTTGGTGGTCTTGGCTTACTCCTACTCCACTCCTCTTCTCCTCTCCTCCTAACCTAACCGTGACTCTTCCTTCTCTCCCTTCCAACTAACCCTAAACCTAAAAACTCATTACACATACCTCCAAGATGTGAAGTAACAAGTGCTAAAGTGATGGACTACTTGCCACTGAAAGAGTTCACTTCTACAAGAACGATTTCATCACTCTCGAGCTACAACCATCACAAAGGCACTGATAGCACTCTTAGCCCAAGGGAAAATGCATACGCTCAATGATATTTTGCCCAACCCTTCTGATACTAGGTCAGTTTTGGTTTCCCTAAGTCCACAATTTTGCTCCAATGTGTCAATAAAATGGACAGAAACTACATGCACAAATGGATATCCAACTCTGGTGGTTACTCCTTGAGGCCTCTCTCTCTCTCTCTCTACTCACTCCCAAGCTACTCCCAAGAACACCCACTCTTATGCACAAATGCCGATACACGCTCACTTTTCCTTTTTTCTCAAGCTTTCTCACTTACGAACACTCAATTTCCTACACACCCTTTCACAAGCTCATGCACTCTCCTTTTCCCCCTCCCTTACCCTCGCGCGTACTCTTACACACACCTGCTTGCTCTCTTTCTCATCGGCCTTCGTTCACACACACACATTCTTACAATTTCTCTCACTCTCTCATTTGCTTTCTCTCGTTTACACCCCCACACGTAGTCGTGGGTGTTGCTCTAGCACAATGGTGAGAACCACGTTAAGAAGCTTCACCTCCTTAATGTCAATCCGCGGAAGAGATAGGAGTGATATGAAGATCGTGAACGTGAGATGATGTGAGAGTGAAGGTGAGAAGCACAAAGATGCACACACATACACACACAATGAAGAGACAAGCAAGACACAATGGAAGGTGGGAAATTAGCTCTATTACTCAAGAACACTATTACAAGCTCAAACTAGCTCTAAGCTCACACTAGCCAACATGAACCAACCTCAAAAATGAGCTCTCTAGCTCTTTTTATAGTTTCTAGACTAGTTTTGACCGGTTTCACATCTAGTGACCGGCCTAGTTAAAAAATAGGTCCTAGAGGCTATTTGGAAGGGTAAACGATGTCTAAAAATAACGAAAATTGGTACGAGCATTCTACCTAAGCTTCTCAAGCTCAAGGACTCCTCGGCTTGCACAAAATGGAGCTATGGACTACAAAATGGGGTTTTGTCTATATTACATATGTTACAAGAGTGATGAAAATCACTGTTGGATGTTTGAAGAAGTAATAAAAACATAATTGTTTTGAAAAAATGATCCGACTGGCTCCCTGCTCCATCTTTACATGCTTCCATGTCGTCTGTGCCTCTGACTGTGCCTCTGACTGCTTTCAACACCCCCCTCCCTCTCGCTTCTGTCGTCCTCGACAGAACCTTGTTGTGCGGTCTGCTGGATGTAGTTTTGTAGGAGGTCGTGAGCGAGGGTGTGCTCAGATACTCGAATGCCTCGGGCCAGATCAGCCTCGAGCTTCTCCCAGTCGATCGGTTGCGGTTCGTCGGGTGGCGGGAGTTGATAATGCGTGGAATAAACCATTCGCTCACAGGCAAAAAGTTGCAATAAATGTGTGGGCCTGCTGATGAATACCTCAGAATGGTATTCCCAAAACCCGGTGGTGAACATCTCTTCAAAGGTTTGTTTGTAGCATGCCGGGAGGTATTTTATTCTACAGTGCCAGGCATAACACACCCGGAGCGATGGCGTTGTGCTCATGTCATATACTAGATCAAAGTTACCATGCTCAAATCCCGGGGTGTTTACATGCGGTGCCTTGACGCGTCGGAAGACTTTAAATATCATTTGCATCATGTCAAAAATTTTGACAGTCATATGCGCTGCGATATCATCCATATTCTTCAGGCGAGGGAGCCAGTGACGGATTGTAGCCATCATATAGCCAACAGTGGGCAACTCGGTAGGTGGCTTGAAGTAGGGGTAATTCAGCCAATCCTGACACTGCCTATTGTTTTGTACTTTGATAGCGAATGCAGTCCAGGAGCGGCGTCGTGGTACTGGTCCCCAGCAAGGATTATACTTTAAATGTAAGGGCGTTTTCACCCATGTGCTCATCATTTCTGGGTACTTCTGGAGGAGGTCTTTGCGCCAATCAGGTTGATGGATTTCTCCTCTTTGTGCATTTGGTGGCAAGTCCGCCGGCTCGAATTGTGTAGCATGCGTGGGTTTCATGCCGGTTTCTTTCTCTATAGCTAGCTGATATTCAGCCATTAACATGAAGTATGGCTTATACTGCAGCTCATGCCCAGATATATAGCGTCGGGGGGCCAATTGAGCAAAGAAGGGGGATTGTAAGATTCTCTCTTCAATCATGGCCATGGCATGTAACTGTGCCTCTACTCTGGCCGAATGTGTCGTTCCAAGTTCTTTGATCGTTTTCATCCACGCGGGGGTAGGAAGTTCATAGGTCATCTGGCCTTCGGCCGTGACTTGTCCGCCTGGGATGGGTATTGGCTCGTATGCTTCTTCAAACGTTTCCTCCACCGGAATGGTTATGTGCTCGTCGTCAGCTGGGATCTCCGGTGGGGAATCAGGCCGTGGTGGTGCTTCGTATACATCAATTCTTGACTGGAGAGTGATTACCTGGGCCTGTAATGAGTTGAGTTCTTCTAAGATGTCAAGAGAGGGGTCCACAGGTTCTGGTACTTCTGCTGCCACTGGTATTTGTTGTGGTGCCGGTTCTCTGAGCTGTAGTAACTTGTGATCTTCTTTTAGCTTCTGATGCTCTTCGTTCATTCGATCATAGTCCTCTAGCAGTCGAACATGGTCATCTAGCAACATCCGCATCGATTCGGATGGGATTGCCTTGAATCTGCTAGGGCTTAAGGGTTGTTCAGGATGGTCCAGTGCCGCTTCCAAATTTTCTCTATTCTGCTCTTGGAGTCTCTGGTTCTCCTCCTTGGCTGCGGCTAGGTGCCTCCTGAGTAAGCCCATATTCCTGGTCAGCGTCGCGTTCCTAATTGTTTGGGCTCGAAGCAGGTTGTCCAAATCAGCAGTGGCTTCTTTTGTTTTCTCTTCACTTTCTAGCTCTAGCTTATGATATGCCTCTCTTAGTTCTTGGTATCGCGTATTTAAAGAGGCATTCTCAATTGATAATGAATTAAGCTGCGACTGTAATTCGTTGGTCGTCCTCTGCAGCTGTTGATAGTTGTTGCCAAGAGATGCAAACTCATCTCGTACTTGTGACATGCATGTGAACATTTGTTGAAGTGCAGTGTCTATGGTTGGCGATAATAGTAATGGAGTGCTAAGTGAGGATGCGGTGGAAGTAGATGCAGCGGGGATGGGAAATGGGGTTGGGAAGGTGGATGCAGTAGTGATCGTGGAAAATTGTGACGTACCTAAATATGATGGTGCTGTGAGTGGAGTGGGTGCTGGTGCGGTGGGTGGTGATATGTCCATGTCATTGGACGTGTCAAGTGCGGTGACTGTGAAAAGCGGTGTGTATGTGGGTGGTTGTGTAGGTGTGAAGACGGGATTTACAAATGTAGAGTAATTTACAGGGGGGATGGCTGGAGCAGCTTGGTGAAAAGGGGAAATAGGGGTTACGGTGGGTTGGGGAGGTGAAACTGGTGAGAAGGTTAGTGGGGTTAGAAAGGTGAAAGGGTGTCTTAAAGGTGGGGGAAAAGCGGGGAAGGATGAAGGGGTGAAGGGGTTAACATGTAGATGAGGTGGGGTGGGTACGGGCATGGTGGCATGAATGGGCAGGGCAAAGGGTGTGGCTATGTTGCCGTGGACTGGTGTGGAGGTGGGAGGAGCAGGTGGGTGTGTTGGGGGTACAGGATGGGTTGGTGAAACATGAGGTGAGAGAGGAGTAGATGGTGTGGATGTTATTTCAAGGATAGTGGTAGTATGTACAACGGTAGTATGTGGTGGGGAGTTGACTAGGATGGCTTCTTCGGTGAAGGATCTTTCCGGCCGTAGGCGTGCATCTTGCGCCTGGTGGGATGATTGAGCACCTACCGGAACTCGAATATATTCACGTGGTTTCGATAGCAAGCGAACTCTGCGAGGGTCATATTGGGGGAGTGGCTTCCTTTGTAAATATCTCAGTGCTTCGACTGGGCCGATGGATTGGACCAGTTCTCTAAACCCTCTGATGTAGACTTCTTCAAATCCTCCGGAGACTAGTTCTTGTTCGATTAGGGTCTGGCTCTCTTCTTCAGTCAATTTCTTCCGTGCCCAGACTTTCTCCATCGTACGATATAATTTCTTGATTGCCAGCGTGTAAGCTGCTGCTTCGAAAGTCTCCTCTTCATGCGTGCTGGTGTCACCTTGTGCATCGGTTTGTTGACCTTGGCCGTCTGTCTGTCCTTGTTCTTGGGAATCATGCGTGCCCTGACTGGCTTCATCGTCACCTTCATCGTCATCAGATGCTGTTCTTTCGTCATCAGAGCTCAACACAACTTGTCCCTGTGGCAGATCCCGCGGTGTGGTAGGGTAACTAGGGCGTTCATATTCTTCGGAGAACATCTGTGCCTCTGAAAACTGGAATTCATTTGAGAATGCATCAGGCATTTCAAAATTGAATGTTGTGTTTATTGGTTCTGCCTCCATGTGTGGTATTGGGAAAGAAAAGGCTTTCGCACCAATAGTGGTGGGAGCTTCTGCTGTCGTGGTGGTGGGTTCTGTGGTTGTAGCTGCTTGAGGTGTAACGGTACTAGTAGTGCCCTCTGTGACCACTGGTCTAGACAACCTTATGCGAATAGGTTGCACTGTGGGAGCGGCTTCTGTCGGTGATTGTGCTGGAGAGGGTTGTGGTGATGGTGACTCTGGCACTTGAAGGCAAGGAATGGTGCCTCTCATGCGCTTACCTGCCCGTGTTTGACTGGGCTTCCTGGCTTTCTTCGTCGTTCCTTTGAATGCTTTCAGCTCTTCTCCTGTTAATGCACGTTCAATTGGCAAATCATAGGCCAAGCACATATAAACAATTATTGTCAGCGCACAACATCCATTAAGCACTTTCTTTCGTTCCCATCTGTGTTGTGCCAAATACATTTGATCAATAATCGAGCTCGCCAGATCAACAGTCTGAGGTCCGGTACACGCCAAGTACAATCCAAACCATATTCTTTTATGTGGCATGGTAAATCTGTCCTGAGCGGGGAATGCGAAGTGTTGCATGCATATCCGTAGCGGCTTTGACAGCTCAGGTGTAATTGCTGAGATCTCCTCCCACTTAGTGACATCCCCACGTTTCATAGGGTCTGGAATTAATCTTTTTCGATCTGTGGGCGTGTGGGTGCCATGAATTTTGATGGCAGCTCTGATTAAATCCTTTGAGAGGTAAAACCTTTTGTAAGTTGGATCATCCACTAAAGAGGGCAAAATAAAAGTTCCTGGGATATCCTTATTCTCTGAGGCCCACAATGTAGTGATTAAATAATAACACCTATAAAAGTCGGGTTTGGGCAGGGGATCACTGAAATACTCTGTGAAGCCTGCTCTGGCCCAAACGTGAGTTAAGTCCTAGGTGTTCTGTAAGGCTTCGAACTCTCTGGAGAAGAATTGGTATTTTCCCCACGTGCGGTCATCAAACGTCAAATTGGATTCTAATATAAAATCCGCGTCCGCTAAGGGTCCTGCAAGTCCTTGAAACCAGTGAGAGTTACGGTGTATCTTTTCTGTGTAGCCCATAGGTGGGTTGTCGATCGGCATGGGCCCTGGAAATCCTTGGAATTCTGGCGGTGGAGCAGTCGGGTGGGATTCTGCTCGTAACACATTGAGGGGCACTGCAGCTACACTAGGGCCTGCTCCTGATGGTCCTTCGTCGGTTTGCATGATGACTGGTGTGTTAATGAGAAAGATCTGCTACAAAAGATTAACACATTAGCATGGAAATTAATTATGATCCCATTAAAGTGAGACCGCAATCCCTTTCCATAACTGATGCGTAACCCGTGTAGCCAAGTGCTGTGATGTGAT
This sequence comes from Ceratopteris richardii, assembly GCA_020310875.1. Classification (NCBI taxonomy): domain Eukaryota; kingdom Viridiplantae; phylum Streptophyta; class Polypodiopsida; order Polypodiales; family Pteridaceae; genus Ceratopteris; species Ceratopteris richardii. The sequence continues at coordinate 168,110,019 of CM035415.1, forward strand.
GGATGCAATGCTTCTTGCAGCACTAGTGCAAGTCTCTAGACACCTACACGTTTCAGATGATGCATACATTTCTTGGTGAGATGAGATTATGAGTGATGTGTGATGATGGTGGGTGAATTTATACAAGGTTTAAAGGTTAGTGATTTATTACAAGGTTGTATGTTAGTCGGGGGGGTAGTTTTGTCAGACATGGGGTTAGGGGGAGACGGTTGGACACGCTTCGGTATCCATTTCCTAAGAGTCTTTGAGTGGGTGGTGGGTTTCTGCTGAGGGGCAAAAGGTAGTATCGGGTGTGGTGGTATTGAGGGATGGAAAGATTTGTGAGGGGTATATATTACATGGCTTAAGGGTTGAGCTATGATACATGGTTTGGGTACCCAAATCTGCGTGGGTGTGGGTCTATGGGTAAGGTATTTCTTGGCGATCCAAATTTGTCGAATGCTCGGACCTGTAGAAGGAGGTCGAGGGGATGGTGGATACTGATTCTGTTTCTGTTCTGCCTTTTTCTTGTCGATCTCTGCTTGGTTGGAGTTCTTCGGTGCTTTTTGTCCTTTTGGCACCCATATTTGTCTGGTGCCGCTTCCTTTGGGTGGCCTAGACTGCTTTCCTTGTTGTGTCTTCTGATACTGCCGTCGGTCTGGGTTCCTTCGTCGTGGGTGACTCTGTTGTTGTTGAGATTGAGAGGTCGGATGGACGCTCTGCTTTGGAAAAGAAGGGAGATCCAACACTTGCGTGACCTGCCCATTAGGAAGTGATTCGTTCTTTAACTTTAATCTAGGCTAGTCCGCAACAAGTTTGGAAGGATGAGCACCGCAGGGTGTCGTGCTCATTTGGCCGCTGATGCAACCCACCTGACCGCTGATTGTGTCCATCTGCCCTAGCGGATGGGTAGCTGCCTCTTCTAGTTTGCAGGAAGTCCCCGGGAAGATCTCCTGTCGTCCTTCTGATTGACAACTGTCCATAGCCAAGCCCGAGTGGGTTGGTGTAGACGTAACGTGACTGGTCTGACCCAAGATCTTTCGGTCTTCCGTCGCATGCGTTTCATAGGGTCTAGGGTTACAAACCTCAATCGGAATGCCATTAGGGAAGTCAAGCGGTATCACTCGCTTCTGCTCTAAGGTTCCAATCTGTAAGGAGCCTTGTCTAAGATTTAGGTCCACTGAGTGATCGTATAGCCAATCTTGGCCAAGGATTAGGGGTTCTATTAGGTCGTCATCATGGCACACTAGTAGCTTCGCTGTCATGGTCATATCCTTAATGAGGATAGGAAGGTCCACCTCACCCATGCAAGGGGTTTCCATGCCTCCTAGGCCTATGAGGTACGCCTCAATTGGCCGCATTTCTATTCCTGAATCCTTATAGTGGGACCATCTAATCGCACTAGTCGCAGCACCTGAGTCAATTAAAGCCCTGAGTTCTTGGCAAGGGTTGCCGTGCTCTAGCCTAACCGTAATGAATGGTCTCCTGTCCACTATGCTATGATGAGTGGTTGACTTTACTTGACACATGGCCATGGGATATCTGGGTGATGTTTCCAGATGGTTATAATGTTCTCTCCCTAGTCCTTGTCTTCTTAGCTTCATGCGCTTAATGCGTTCTATGGCTTCTGCCTGAGCTTCAGCTCGTATTCTATTTTCTTCCTCCTTACGCTTCTTTGCCAACGTGAGTCGTCTAAGCATATCCTCAGTAAGAGGTTCCTGATATAGCTTGACTCTACAGCCACTAATGTAATTAGGCATTATATCTCCTTCTAAGGTGGCTAACTGTACTGCTCCACTTGTCGAAAGTCTGTTAATGATCATAGGTCCATAACTGTTGTTGAAGTATGGGGAGTAACCAACCCAAACCGCCTCACATGGAAGTGAGGGGCTCTTCCAAGAGGAGTTGCAAGAAGTGCAAGCAACGCACACACACCCACGTCCATGAACAATGGCACCATGGCCAACGTCAAAAGGAACAAGGGAGGGCAATGCTCACACACAAGCCAACCCCAAATGCCAAACCCACACACATGGATCATCGCCTAGCACACAAGGAGAAATGTGGAAGCCAAATGACACCTTCTTCCATTACCAAAATGGAGGCCAAGGCCATGGCCAAGGGACCTCCCCTTTTTACAAAATGAGCTTCTCCTTATATAAGAGAGGAGAGGGATCCGTTGAATACAAGTGGCCAAAGGCTTCATTAACTAAAGATGTTCTAAAAAAGGTAGGTAGTTGGGAAAATCAAAAAGAGAATCTTCCTAGAGAGAGAGCATTTGCACGTATCCAAAAGTGAGCTCTCTTTTCTAAAATAAGGAAAGAATTCAAAAAGGAGCCTTTTACAAAAAAGAAGGCCAAGGTTGAGTTTTTATGGGTTTTCTCACAAAAGTAGGTAAGAAGTAGTTCCTATGAAAGAGCTTGTATACAAGAGGGGAAAATGGGAATTTTGGAAGATTACCACATAAGGCCCTGAGCCTTCAAGTATCCTTAGCTCCGAGGGAGGCCTCCAAGTATTCCATAGCCTTATAGCTTCATAGGTCCTTTCATAACTTCATGGTTCCAACACCCTCCCCCACCTAGTCTTTGTCGTCCTCGACAAAGCTGAGAAAAAAGAGGACAAACGTAACTGATCGAGGTCATGTTGAATCTTCAAGGTCTTCAAGAAATCTGCAATTCTTCAGTCAATCTGCAAGTCTTCAGTCCTTCCTTCAATCTACACTTCTTCAGTCTTCAAAGCTGAGCGACACAATCCCCTTGGGGGGCAGTCAGCCCAGCATTCCTCCCACTATGCAGACTTTTGTAAGACTGGAAATGCCCTCTCCAGAAGCTCCCAAACCTGAAATGACATACAAAAGAGCAAGTAGACTGCATCTAATAATGAGATAAACATACATTTCAGATTTAGTTTCCACTTCAGGGGACATTAAATCCTAGAGGACTCAAGTCCTTTATAATGAGCTTGTCGTTTCCTGTCGGAAAGACACAAAACCTGAACTTTTTAACCAAGTGCACAACAATCCTCTCAAAAAAAAAGGAGGTGGAAATGAGGGCCACAATCCTAGGACTCATGATAAGTTTTTAATTAGTGTTTATCCCTGTACGGCTCATTCTAATCTCTTAACTCATAGAAGCATGGACCAACAGTTATCCCTAAGAATTAGGAGCCATAAATCCAAGCAAATTCTGAGCCAATGAATAAATGAGACCCATCTGACTATTGTGAAACCAGTGAGGGAATTTCCTGGCAAAAAACAATTACTCAATCCTTTGTGACTTCATGCTCAATTAAGTTCAGAACAAGTCAATTGAGTTTAATCATATTGCCCTTGTAGGGTGCAAGAGTGGGAGAATACTAACCCAGCATATAGTAAACATTTGATCCTTACATCATTACATTAAACACTTATACCACCCTTCATCAAAACACTTGTACGAAGGCATTAATGAGAGTTTTAAACTTGCATAACTCTTGTTCTCTGCTTATCCTCCTACTCCCCTTGTAGGTAGTCATGTGAAAAATCTCCCAAGCTTGTCATAATAAGACAGTTTTGGAGTATCAGTAGTTCTAGCCCCACCTATCAAGAGAAGACCCGCAAGCTTGAAACTTCAACAATAAGTGTAAATTGCCATTGCGCTATTTCACATGTAACTCTTTTAGCCCTAGTACATTCTGTGAAAAGGGCGGACCAAAATGTGGAGTGTATAACTTAGTTTGTTTAGTGGGTACATATGAAACCATCAAGGAGAGGGGCCTTGCAGTGAGACACTAGACAGAATAGCCAGGCGAACATCAAGAGACCATGGATATGGACTTCAGTCTTGCACATTTGTCATTCTCATAATCGATTAATGGTGAACAATAATCCCAAAAATCATGTGGTTTCCACCGATCAAACATTGGAGTAATTGCAGGAGATGGGAACACAGGCCCTATGTGGCATTCACAAGTACATGAAGAATATCATTGCATTTTCACCTATCAAACATGTGAGATACCTGCTTACAACACACAGAACTTTTTGAAGCATAAGCATTATGCACTCAATCTCCCATACTTAAGTCATTGTCATGAAGTACATAGAGAGGACCATCCCAATTTAAATAGAAGCAAGTGTGTAAACAAGGTCAAACATTCACCCATTCAGCCTTAGGAACATCGAAGATATATGCCAACAGTAAATTTACAAACTTTTATAAGCAAAAAACATCTACAGAGGTATGCTTGTCACGTAGGATGCAGGCTCCTCAAGTAGTTGGGCCTTCAGGTGCTTCGAAGAGAGTATCATACTTTCACCCAACCCATCAGAGATCTTGTCCGCCTTGAAGCCTCCTACCTAATACCAGTGATCTTTAGAATATAACTGTGTGACCAGCAGAGAGTCAATGGCTGATTTCTTCTAGGCATCCGGACAATCAGGCCAAGAGATCAATCATAACCATCAGGACCACATCATCCTAACATTTCGTCCTTGACTAGCTTAAAAAGGCCTTTAGTGGGGAGTTTTCGTAAGACGACAGTGATGAGAATCACTTGCTTCTTTGTCCAAACAGTCCTTTCTTGAGAACAGTTATCGATCTGCAATGCTATGACACTCATCGCATCAGTCTCCATCGTCATGGATACTCAACAAAGTGTCACAGGCCCGGAAGTAGATTTTTTGTCACCATATCTTTGGCAGTGCCATCACACCACGGAGTTGTCCCTTGTGTTGAATCTCCTAATTTTTAAGTGCAAAGGGCAATAAACCATAAGTCGATCATGAACAGACATGAGTCAGACATCATAAAACATATTGCATAGACTCGTTTAGAGCAAGTCTCTTCTGGTCATGAATCCATAGACACAGAAGGTGCATCAGGATATGCACGCATAGACCCATGAGTGGTGACATTAGAACAAAAATCTATCATAGATACATGAAAAGGAGTGGTGCAGCAGGAAAAAGTTCGGTCAGTCCTAGTGAATGGATGATAGATGTCTGCCCTCCAAAGGAAAAAGGTGGACATTAGAAGATGCCAACATGGATGATCATTCCCACAACCTTGAGGCCTTCAGAGTAAAGAGGGGAAAAGCTCATGCAGATCATTTTGCACTTGAGAAAAGGAAACATTGCACTTCTTCCAAGGCAACGTTGGACACACAAGGGAGAATATAACCAGCCTCGCCAAGAAAACATGCATCGAGCAACCAGAGATAAGGTCGTAGGAGATCGAAATTGAGCACTAGAACGACATTCAATCCTACTGTTGGGAGCTGCACACCGAGCCTAGCCCCACATCTATGTGTCAAGTAGGGATGAAGGAGAAGGAGAAGAAAAAATGATAGGACAATACCACACAACTTCTTCGACTGTTACCCTCGACAGACACACATCTTTTGAGTTTGAAACTTTCCCTGAACAACAATGAAGTCGTGAAAAAAAAAACCTTTTCTAAACAAATAGCAGCATATCATGGACCAATATTCTATGAGCAGTCATGTCTACATCCACAAAATGTGATGAGGCAGGACACCAACAACAAAACACAAAACAATTTCTTTTCTTGGTCGTAACCAGCTTCCCGGCTCCTCTCGCTCGAGAAGAGTCTTCATGAAAAGCAGAGGGAAGGGGCAGACCACCATGAGGCCACTGTCATGACACAGAAGGAGAAAAAATGGAGCCACAAGGGGCAATCAGATCCGACACCATGAGGGGCCAAGAAGGTCTGCGCCAGGTTCGAAGTGGGGAGCTGTCCCACATAGACTGCACCGAGCAAGCTGATCATCGAGCAACGAGGTGAGAGAGATGGCCTTCGACAGAAGCTGAACTCCTACCATATGTGGTCGACTAAAGAACTCCAGGAAGGCGGGATTTCACCAGTACTTTTGAGCTTGAGATTGCCAAGGAAACCCACGACATAACCCCAAAGACTGAGCAATGGAGACGAGTACAACAGGAAGCTTGCTCCGAACTCAGGACAGTAAACAAGAGGATATCGCTCATCAGAGACCAAGAGGGAGCAAGGCTCGGCACAAGGGGCAATCAGATCCGACACCAAGAGGGGCCAAGAAGGTCTGCGCCAGGTTCGAAGTGGGGAGCTGTCCCACATAGACTGCACCGAGCAAGATGATCATCGAGCAACGAGGTGAGAGAGATGGCCTTCGACAGAAGCTGAACTCCTACCATATGTGGTCGACTAAAGAACTCCAGGAAGGCGGGATTTCACCAGTACTTTTGAGCTTGAGATTGCCAAGGAAACCCACGACATAACCCCAAAGACTGAGCAATGGAGACGAGTACAACAGGAAGCTTGCTCCGAACTCAGGACAGTAAACAAGAGGATATCGCTCATCAGAGACCAAGAGGGAGCAAGGCTCGGCCTGTTGGGAGAGGAAGGATGGAGAAGAGGGGTGTGTACACCCCCCTTCCCGCTCGAACTGTGAAAACTCCCACGGAGAGCGTTAAAGGTTTACTTGCACAAGTCATGCAAAGCTTACCAAACTATAGATGAGGGAGAAGGGTGATTAATGCGCACCCCCCACAAGCTATATGCACAAAAGTCTGGACGCTCAAGCATTAAAAGATTTTAACAACTCTTTGGGAGTGGGTGAAGGCGAATATGTGAGAGAATAACCAACGTGAGAATTTGAAATGCATACACAACAAAAACTTCATTGATTCGTTTTACCAAAAATGAAGAGAGGGAGGGAAGAGAATTAGAATTACCATCCCTCCATTCAAGACCATCACTGAAAAAGAGGTGGCAGAGATGGAAAGTGATGCCACTCAATGTGTGGGATAATGTGTATGTGAGAGAGAAAGAGAGACAAGGGGGTTAGGGGATGTTTCTGTGCAACAAACAAAAATAAAGATCTAATCTACTCAAAAATTAAAAGAAGGGAGGTACCCAAGGCCAACCGAAGGCCACACGTATTCATCCTCCTCCAAGTGTCAAGGTGCATCTCACGAAGTATGGACACGCAAACTTGGAAAAACCAACGGCTAAAGGCCGATGTCCCCGGCAACGGCGCCAAATTTGTTGTTGAAGTATGGGGAGTAACCAACCCAAACCGCCTCACATGGAAGTGAGGGGCTCTTCCAAGAGGAGTTGCAAGAAGTGCAAGCAACGCACACACACCCACGTCCATGAACAATGGCACCATGGCCAACGTCAAAAGGAACAAGGGAGGGCAATGCTCACACACAAGCCAACCCCAAATGCCAAACCCACACACATGGATCATCGCCTAGCACACAAGGAGAAATGTGGAAGCCAAATGACACCTTCTTCCATTACCAAAATGGAGGCCAAGGCCATGGCCAAGGGACCTCCCCTTTTTACAAAATGAGCTTCTCCTTATATAAGAGAGGAGAGGGATCCGTTGAATACAAGTGGCCAAAGGCTTCATTAACTAAAGATGTTCTAAAAAAGGTAGGTAGTTGGGAAAATCAAAAAGAGAATCTTCCTAGAGAGAGAGCATTTGCACGTATCCAAAAGTGAGCTCTCTTTTCTAAAATAAGGAAAGAATTCAAAAAGGAGCCTTTTACAAAAAAGAAGGCCAAGGTTGAGTTTTTATGGGTTTTCTCACAAAAGTAGGTAAGAAGTAGTTCCTATGAAAGAGCTTGTATACAAGAGGGGAAAATGGGAATTTTGGAAGATTACCACATAAGGCCCTGAGCCTTCAAGTATCCTTAGCTCCGAGGGAGGCCTCCAAGTATTCCATAGCCTTATAGCTTCATAGGTCCTTTCATAACTTCATGGTTCCAACACCCTCCCCCACCTAGTCTTTGTCGTCCTCGACAAAGCTGAGAAAAAAGAGGACAAACGTAACTGATCGAGGTCATGTTGAATCTTCAAGGTCTTCAAGAAATCTGCAATTCTTCAGTCAATCTGCAAGTCTTCAGTCCTTCCTTCAATCTACACTTCTTCAGTCTTCAAAGCTGAGCGACACAATCCCCTTGGGGGGCAGTCAGCCCAGCATTCCTCCCACTATGCAGACTTTTGTAAGACTGGAAATGCCCTCTCCAGAAGCTCCCAAACCTGAAATGACATACAAAAGAGCAAGTAGACTGCATCTAATAATGAGACTGCACCGAGCAAGCTGATCATCGAGCAACGAGGTGAGAGAGATGGCCTTCGACAGAAGCTGAACTCCTACCATATGTGGTCGACTAAAGAACTCCAGGAAGGCGGGATTTCACCAGTACTTTTGAGCTTGAGATTGCCAAGGAAACCCACGACATAACCCCAAAGACTGAGCAATGGAGACGAGTACAACAGGAAGCTTGCTCCGAACTCAGGACAGTAAACAAGAGGATATCGCTCATCAGAGACCAAGAGGGAGCAAGGCTCGGCCTGTTGGGAGAGGAAGGATGGAGAAGAGGGGTGTGTACACCCCCCTTCCCGCTCGAACTGTGAAAACTCCCACGGAGAGCGTTAAAGGTTTACTTGCACAAGTCATGCAAAGCTTACCAAACTATAGATGAGGGAGAAGGGTGATTAATGCGCACCCCCCACAAGCTATATGCACAAAAGTCTGGACGCTCAAGCATTAAAAGATTTTAACAACTCTTTGGGAGTGGGTGAAGGCGAATATGTGAGAGAATAACCAACGTGAGAATTTGAAATGCATACACAACAAAAACTTCATTGATTCGTTTTACCAAAAATGAAGAGAGGGAGGGAAGAGAATTAGAATTACCATCCCTCCATTCAAGACCATCACTGAAAAAGAGGTGGCAGAGATGGAAAGTGATGCCACTCAATGTGTGGGATAATGTGTATGTGAGAGAGAAAGAGAGACAAGGGGGTTAGGGGATGTTTCTGTGCAACAAACAAAAATAAAGATCTAATCTACTCAAAAATTAAAAGAAGGGAGGTACCCAAGGCCAACCGAAGGCCACACGTATTCATCCTCCTCCAAGTGTCAAGGTGCATCTCACGAAGTATGGACACGCAAACTTGGAAAAACCAACGGCTAAAGGCCGATGTCCCCGGCAACGGCGCCAAATTTGTTGTTGAAGTATGGGGAGTAACCAACCCAAACCGCCTCACATGGAAGTGAGGGGCTCTTCCAAGAGGAGTTGCAAGAAGTGCAAGCAACACACACACACCCACGTCCATGAACAATGGCACCATGGCCAACGTCAAAAGGAACAAGGGAGGGCAATGCTCACACACAAGCCAACCCCAAATGCCAAACCCACACACATGGATCATCGCCTAGCACACAAGGAGAAATGTGGAAGCCAAATGACACCTTCTTCCATTACCAAAATGGAGGCCAAGGCCATGGCCAAGGGACCTCCCCTTTTTACAAAATGAGCTTCTCCAAGTATTCCATAGCCTTATAGCTTCATAGGTCCTTTCATAACTTCATGGTTCCAACAATAACCTTGCTTTTCTAACTTCCGTGCGTGTTGTTTCAGCGTATATACTAGAACTAAGTCTCCTTCTTTTAAGCCTTTATCTTTCACATGTGCATCAAAATATGCTTTCTGTCGCTTCTTCGCTGCGTATATTCCTGCTGCTGCTTTCAGCCTGGTCTCTCCTAATCGTTCCAAGTCCATTATTCTCGCTGATAATTCATGGCCGGTCCACTGATGTTCTTGTGCAACCTTAAGGGTCGGTATCAAGAAGTCCAAAGGAAGCACTGCATTCTGACCAAAAACCATCTGAAAGGGAGTTGCATTGAGTACGGTCTTGTAGGCCACTCTATATGCCCAAACAGCGTGGTGTAACTGTTTGTCCCAATCTGAACGTTTGTTGTTCACGAGTTTCGTCAGTACGTTACAAAGTATCTTGTTAGTGCTTTCAGCCTGACCATTGGCCTGAGGATGATATGGTGCAGATTTCTTGTGAATCACCATAAAATCCTGTAACAAATATTCAATGACTTGGTTTAGAAAGTGAGTGCCTCGATCGCTCACTAACTCTATAGGCAATCCATATCTCGTAAAGACATTTTCAAATAAGAATTTTGCAGTCGTGTGAGCATCATTCTTTTTTGTGGCTTTTGCCTCTACCCATTTCGTAAGATAATCTGTGGCAACAATAATGTATTCAGCATGTGTACCTTTTGCAGGGGGGTTAATGGGTCCTACAAAGTCTATACCCCACTTAGAAAATGCACGTCCGCCCATCATGGGTTTCAATGGCATTTCATCTCTGCGAGTAGGAAACTGAGTTCTTTGGCACACATCACATCTCTTTACATAGGTATGAGCATCCATGTGAAGAGTGGGCCACCACAATCCTGAAAAGAGGACAGCTTTGACTATCCTATCGGGTCCAAAATGACCTCCTGCAACACCTTGGTGTGCAGTCTCTAGTATGCTCAGATAATCGCTTTCATGAACACATTGTCTTAAATATCCATCTCGTCCTCTTTTGTATAAATTATCACCAATAAGTGAATAGTCTTGAGCTTCCTGCTCTAGACTGTGTTGTCGAGCTAAGGTCATGCCTTGAGGGAATGTGTTCGTCCTCAAGTATGTCACTAAAGGTTCACTCCAGTCTGGTGTGAGAGACACGTGATATACTGTAGCATGCTCTAATGGTGGTCTTTCACAACACACCTGACATTCCTTACACAACTTGTAGACATCTGCTTCCATAGAAGGACAATATACTCCCGATCTCTGCAGAGTCTGTAATGTTCGATGTTTTGAATGATGTTGCTTTAGTGCACCTATGTGTGCTAATTGCAACCAATTCGCATGTTCTGATTCATCTACACAACAAGCAAGAATCTTTTGATTATCCTGTTTATATATGCTTCCTGCCATTATATGGTACCTCTGAGACTTGGTGATCTCTCCTTGTCTGATCTTTATCCTAGGATTCTTGGGTCCGTATGTCAGAATAGGGACTATTGGTTTAGCCCATTCTGGTGCTATCTCAAGGTTAAACAAGTATGCATCTGGTAGATCATCCGCTACTCCTTGAGGAGCTTCTCCTGAGGTTAATCTTGAAAGGTGGTCAGCTCTAAGATGCGTCTTTCCTTTCCTGACTACCACTTCAAAATCATACTCCATGAGTAATAGAAACCAGCCCATTAGTCGCCCTGTGTTACATGGTTTGTTGACTAGGTACAATAGGGCTTGATGATCTGTAAAGAACTTGAATTTGTTGGCCAACAAGTAATGTCTGAATTTCTTTACCGCGTAGATCATCCCTAATCCCTCTCGTTCCGTTGTGGTGTAATTTCTTTCTGCTGCGTTCAATTGTCTGCTCGCGTAAGCTATGGGAAGATCTATGTTACCTTCATTCGAGGGTTGTGCTAACACGCATCCTATGGCGTAATTGGACGCATCCACATGTACATGGAATGGCTTACTCCAATCTGGGGTAGTCAATATAGGTGCTGAGCACAAACGTTGTTTAAGTTCATTGAATGAATTTTCACATTCATCTATCCATTCAAAATTGGTTAAAAGAGAGTACAAAGGCTTGGCTATGATTGCATACATGTGTATGAATCTCCTATAATAACCGCAATGGCCCATAAATGCCTGTACCTCTTTCACATTAGTTGGTCTGGGTAGATCCGCAATTACCTTCACTTTTTCCTCATCCGTGGAGATTCCATTTTTTGACACAATGTGTCCGAGAATTTTGCCTTGTCTGACCATGAAAACGCATTTTTCTGGGTTCAAACAAACCTGATATTCTCGACATTTGTCAAATACTTGTCTTAACTCCAGAATATGTGTCTGTCTTACATTTGAATGAGCACATAAGTCATCGACATAAACTTCCAAGCTCTTGCGTAAGAATTCCTTAAAAACATGACACATGAGTCGCTGGAAAGTGGCGGGTGCATTTGTTAAGCCAAATGGCATTACACGAAATGCAAATATGCCCCATTCTGTGGCAAAAGCCGTCTTGTGTTGGTCCTCTGGAGCAATGGCTACTTGATTATAGCCTGAAAAACCATCAAGAAAGCTGTAAACTTCCTTGCCCGCAACTCTTTCCAATAAGTGTTCCGTGATAGGAAGAGGATAACTGTCCCTAATCGTGGCGGCATTAACTTTTTTAAGGTTAATACACACACGCAATTTTCCATTCTTCTTGGGCACAACCACAATGGGGGATACCCATTCGGTATGCTCAATTTCGTAAATGAATCCTGCTTCTATCAAGCAATCTATCTCCTCTTTAATCTTCGCAGCGTAGTTATCATTATATGTGTACGGTTTCTGTTTTGTCGGTTTTGCATCTGGAGTCATAGGGATTCTATGAGAACATATATCTGGATCTACTCCTTTCAAATCTTTGTAACTCCAAGCAAAAACATCTCTATATTCGCGCAATAGGGCAACTAACTCTTCTTCTTCTTCAGTCGTCAAATCATGCCCTATGTATGTGCATTTTTCTTCTTCTCCTTCTATGGCAACTATTACTTTCTTGGTTTTCTCTCGGTTATCATATACGTGTCCGTCAGTCGCCTTTCTATTGGGCATTCGTACCATGATTCTTCTATCTTCAATTTCATATTTCTTGAAATTCTCGGGTACTTCAAATAAAGATTCTTCTTTTTCTGACATGGTTGCTTTCTTCTTTCTTTTCTTACCTTCACTTTTAGTAGTCACTTCTGTGGCTAACCTCACCTCGTTCGTAATGTCCTCGTGTCTCTGAGTGTGAGTCTCTACTTCGTAGAAATATTCTTCCTCTGATGCAAAGGGCGGGTCCATGATAATTGATTCTAAATCAAAATCGCTTGCATCCTCAAATGTGTCAGTGTTCGGTTCACACTCTTCTAAAATTGCGTCGCCCATGATTGGCTCTATCGTGAAAACTGAAATGTCATAGCCATCCTCGTCGCAGTGGGGTGTCCATTGTTCTTCATTGATGGCTACGTCCATGGTTGCTAGTATTTCTGCCCAACCATGGGGTTCAAACTCTTCGTCTGGAAATACTACCGGTGCATATGCTGGATCTTGAAGGGTCCGTGGATGTTGTTCTGCACCTAAGGTCCTGGCTTCTAATCTTTCTTCCTCTTGTTTGGCTACTTTACACATCCATAAATGGGTATCCTCATGCAACCAAGAAGGATCTGACTCTAATGAGTGCACGGATTCCGTCTCTACTGGTGTCTTATGGATGGTATTCCATTGTATTGGGGGTACATCTCTGTGTGAATAGTCTTTAAGATTGACTTTAGTAGTCACTCCTAAATGTTGCAAGTACAAAGAATTAGTTCCCCAATCTTGTACGATTTGCAACTGACGCATGAATGATCGTCCCAATATCATCTCATACGCACGATTTTTCGCGAAGTCACAAATGGCGAAAGTATGCTCAAATTCTACACCACAAGTGGTGAGAGATATGCCTTCTAGTAAGCCTAATGGTTTTTCTATGTGTCCATCAGCCATTTGTAGTTTCATCCTGGTGGGTCTGAGGGCTGGCTTACCCCAACGTTTCCACAAAGCGGTGGTAGCGATGGCTACTCCGGCTCCTGAATCTAAGATGGCTTTCGTGGTGTAGCCCTGATGGGTTATTGGAAGATATGTGTTACCTTCCTCTCCTTCGCTTATGTCTCCAATCTTTTCCACGGGTATCTCTGGTACCTTCTTATGTGATCCTATTTGAGAGGGTGTGGTAGCAAGCTCAGGGAATTGATTTGCTACGTGCTTCCACAATTCTGGTTTTACCTTTAACAATTCCTCCAGAGTAAGATTACATTGTACTTTCGTGTTCTTGATCACTTCCGTGTTCCTAGGGATCACCGATTCTTCATTCCTCACTATTATCGTGGGTGCTCGCATACTAATAGACTTAGCTTCCCAAGGTCCTGTGAACTGAGGTAATTCTTGTAAAGAATTAGATTCAAATCCTGTGTGTTCACTCAGTTGTTCCACCTCTACATCATCATATATAGAGGGGATGTCTTGGGGAAATTGTTCCTGCAAGTCGTCTATTTCTTGAATAGGAGGATGGATTCCTTGTTCCTTTCTCCATTTCTCTTCTTGGATTTCCCTCAAAAATTCGTGTGAGTACCTATGTATGGAAGACAAATTGTCTTGACTTTCTGTATTGGGTACTTGAGACAGGGATGGTGCATTCCTTTCCTGTGTCTCTGGGACAATAGGGTTCCTATGCTGATCCTTTTTCTCTTTGCTTTCAATTAAGTATTCTAGCCTCTCCATTAGTCCTTGAAAGTGTAATTCCGGTTTTGCCATGTTATTCCAATTAAGATATATAGAGGCTTCAAACAAGGCTTGTGCTAACTCTACCATCTTCATGCAAAGTTTAGTTCTCTCAATTTCTAGATCAGCTCGAGGGTAGTTTTTACTCATTTCCGTTACTTGAGGTCCCTCTTTTATTCTAGCCTGATATGCACGAAACATCATGTCTAGATCTTCTGGTATGGGTTCCGCTAGAACCGATCCTGATTTTTGAGCTGGGATTTCTTGGTTTAATTCTTGTGAAGTCAATTCTTGTATTTTGGCTCTAGATTCCCTTAAACTTCCTTCCAACTCACTTATCTTTTTACTCCACTTTCTCTTGATTCTTTCCCTAGAATCTTTCCAAGATTTTGTCTTTTTACTGCTAGATTCTGCAACTTCACTAGTTCCGGCTATTTTCTCTTGATTAAGCTGTTGGTTTTGTAAGAGCGCCTGGGCTCTTGTTATAGCTTGGATAGGCACGTATGTAGGGTTGGATCCATCTGCGTTGTTTACAATACCTATCACGTTGATCGGTGTCACATTCGAAGCGTTAACTGGGTTCTTAGGACAATCTTTGATTATGTGCTCTTTGCCACAATCGGCACAAAAGCCTTGGATGCTATAGTACTGTGATTGCCTTGCTATTGGGGGATGTGGACAATCCCTTATGAAGTGATCTCCTTGGCACCTAAAGCATGGTCCTCTAGGGCCCTGTGGTCTCTGTTGTCTCAATTGGGGCCGTGGATTTGGGTTTGTGTACATCACATTAGCATAATCTGGCTCCCAACTAGGTTCCATTGGTGGACTATCATAATGATACGTCTCCACATGTTCTGGTGACTCCGTGTAATAAGCGGGTGGACTAGTTACATGAGTAGAGTCAAAACTGTTTGAGTTCGGGTCACTTTCTGTGATCAAGGGTGAAGAAGGCACTAACGCCCTACTGAGGTTCTCTTCTGCAGCAGCGTATTTGACTGAGATGACATTCGCTGGAGGGGGTGGCTGCTGAGTTAAGACGGGTTGAGGTCTCTGTTGAGCCTGGTATGGGTAGTTCTGAGGAGGCCTATAATAATAAGGCTGAGCATTGTATTGGCCTTGATACCTACCTGGCTGCTGGTATGTTTGCGGGTAGTTCTGTCTCACGGTTTGTTTGTTGTATGGGCAGTCTTGAGCCGTATGATTCGTGTATCTTCTCTCAATTGTGCAATATTGGCCACTAGGGTTAGCTTGAGGTTGAGGTGCATTGGGGCACACATTTGCCAAATGATTTCCACCACAAGTGTAACAACGTACATTAGTTGGTAGCTTGGGCACCTGTTTGCTAGAAACTCCTAGTTTTTGGGCCACTTTTTCTGCTAGGTCCTCTATCGAATTAGACAATTTTGTGGATGCTGGAGAAGAACAATCTGAGTCTTTATAGACCTTTGAGAGTTCTAATTCATCTCCTAGGTTATCCTCAATGTCTATACATATTCTTACACACTCCTCTAGCATTCTGGGTTCTTTTAGGTACACATAAGAGCGTAGTTTAGCACTCAACAAGCCATCTAGGAACAGTGATACCTGTTTGGCTTGTGAGGGTAGCTCTTGCATTGGACATCGTTCGACATATTGTCTGAACCTACGTCCTGCCAGTCTTACTGTTTCCTGAGGGGTTTGTTTAAAGCTATGAATCAACGAAGACGTGTCGTGTCTAATCCCACTTTTAGAGAATTCAGTGATGAATGACTCTAAAAAGTGATGGATGTCTCTAAATTGCCTTTGTTGCAATGGTTGGAACCAAGTTAAAGCGGTATTCTTTAACGTTAGTCCAAACGCGTTGTATTGCGTGAACATGTCCTCGACTTGTTCTGCTCTTAGTACTTGCTTGAATTCTGCAACGTGATCATAGGGATCTCCTGTCCCATCAAAATAATTTTTCATTGATTTTACTAATTGAGTGGGTCTCAATACTCTTGTGTGTTCACGTGGTCTAGGTAGAGGAAAATCATCTCTACCACCTGGTATTCCATGATCTCTTTGTCTATCCGCTCTATTAGTGTTCGTGGTTGTTCTATCTCTCCCTATGGGATGATTAAAGCTTACTTCCGGTCTTTCTTTATTTCCTTCTCTTTGATATCCCTGGGCTGAGGATGTTCCTGCCCCTTGTTGACTTGTATTCATGTTCGTTCTAGATGGAGGGAATACCAATTCACCTCTCCATGTGTATGTGTTTTTAGCGCGGTCAAGCACCACAAAGACTCTTTCTGAAGTCTCATCCAGGTATACAACCTTTCTAGGTGTATCCGGGTCCTTGAATTCATAAATTGTAATGAAGCCTATCTCACCAGGGTGTTCCTTTCTGTACCTCCAAAAGGCTTCATCTGTCTCTTTATTTACGAACAACTCGGTGCTCCTGTTATCTTGAGGGATCCACTCTGGGATGAGTACTCTTGTTAATACGAATTTCCCTCTAGGTGTTCTAGGTTCTTCTAACGGTTCTTTTCCTTGAAATTTCGCTTCCGTCTCTAATTGAATTGTGCCAAACTCATTAGTATCGTTTGGCTGCGTACTTAGGACGTACATGGTTCCTTCTTTGTCTATGTACGCGTCTCTCTCAAATTTCACCACTGGTCTTTCCAATCCAATGGGTTGATCAGGGTTGTGCAGTTGCACCACTTGCCTTCGCAAACCATCCTCATAGATGCGAGCACCTAGTCGGTTGGTTCGGAGAAACTCTAATTGCGTTCTATAGGGTCCTTCAGGTTTTTCCAAGTATGCTACATTAGACCCTCCTTCTGGTCTGTCTGTGCTAAATGCCATTTCTGATTCGCTAGTGTCTAAGCTCTCGTAGGGGTAATTACTATTCAACTGCTGAGCCCAAGATTGTGCAGTAGTTCTTACACTTGCCTCTGATGATCTAAGGCTTCGTCGGTCCGACTTACCTATGTGTCTCCCTGATCTAAGGTTCATTAATTTTCTTCCTCGCACACTCAATTACACACTTAGATCGTCAATGGTTCTTTTGTTATTACTTTCTTGATTCCTTCTAAATTTCTTTAAATTCTTGTCTTGATGTATGCGTCAGGAATTCGACTTTCCGTTATAGTTTTGAGTTCTCGTTCGGTCAGACTTAGGTTCTTTCCTTTAGGTTTTCGTCACACACACCTTTACTTGTAGTCTTAAACTTGAAAGAATTAAGTATCTTGAACTTGAGGCATTCCTATCGACTTAAATCCACAACACTACCGTTTAGCCTAATCTAAGAATTGACTGAGGGGGTTGAGTAATCTTCCAACCTCGAGTCAGCTTTTCTGGTTGCTCGGATGCTCTGTTGCCCAAGAAGCCACGCTTCCCAAGCTTTGCTGTCTTCACTGCCTTGCTTGCTTGCCTTTGATTGCCCTTGCTAGACCTGGAAAAATCCAATATTAGACCAATTCACAGTTGGATGATCAAACACTTGAGTATATACACCTTTTAAGTCCCTTCCCTTTTGCCCAAATTTTCAATGTGTGCCCCCTGGCTTCCTAGTCCCAAACTAGGTGAACCTCAAAATAGCTTATCCAAAAATAAATGTATCCTTTCTAACGAGCTATCAAGCTCAAAAAACAGACTTCGAATGAAAAAGTTATGAGCGTT
Organism: Ceratopteris richardii; assembly: GCA_020310875.1. NCBI lineage: Eukaryota > Viridiplantae > Streptophyta > Polypodiopsida > Polypodiales > Pteridaceae > Ceratopteris > Ceratopteris richardii. The sequence goes on from CM035415.1 coordinate 168,127,774, forward strand.
CAGGCCCTGGGGGGTAAAAACTGACAATCAAGTTTTCCTTCAAATATGAGCCAAGGGTTCTCCTATGAGTCTAATGGTCCAAAAATTTCTCAAAAATACCCCCAAAATTGGTCAAAAAATGGAACCCTAAATTTGCGATGGGGGTGCACAATCGCGATGGTCCGGGACCGTCGCGATGGCGTGGAGTTTGGACAATCGCGATGGTGCGAAAAGGTGAACCGTCGCGATGGCCCGATGTGAACGATCGCGATGGCGTGAGGTCGAACCGTCGCGATGGCCCGAAAAATGAACCGTCGCGATGGCGTGATCAGGCGGACAATCGCGAAGGCGCGGTCAACGGTCAAAGGTGGACAGTCGCGATGGTCCGAAGTGAACCGTCGCGATGGTCACAAGTGCGATGGCGTGAGCCAATCGCGATGGTCCGATTTTGGGCTGTCGCGATGGTCCGAAAAACGAACCGTCGCGATGGTCTATCTTGACACGTGGCACCGTCGTGGCGATGGCATGGGCCAATCGCGATGGTCCGGGGTCAGCTGAACAATCGCGATGGTCCAAGTGGACCGTCGCGATGGCTCAAGTGAACCGTCGCGATGGTCCGAGACCGTCGCGATGGCGTGAGCCTATCGCGATGGTGCGACACAATCGCGATGGCGTGAGCCAATCGCGATGGTCCACCAAAGTGATGATTTTTGAGATGCGCCTGTGGATTCGTGCAAGCGCAAGGGTCGCCTACCTCGTGGTGTGGTCGCCTACCAAGAATTCCGAAGGTTGCAGACCATCGCGATGGTCCGCCACACTCGGCAGATCTTTGACAGAGAGTGAAATTTTACCTTTTCCCAGCTTTCCTGATGCACTGGAGCTCTGTACCTGCAAGAAAACTCAAGAAAACACAAGCGCACACAAGCACAAAAGTTCTCTCTCGCTCTCTCGCATGCACAAATGAGGGGAAATGAGGAGAATGGTGGATATGGTGAATTTTCTGATTTTTTTGGAGATGAAGATGATGATGCGATGATGAAGATGGAGTGTGGGGAAGGTGAAAAACACTAAAAACTAAGTAAAAACAACAACAAAAACTGAAATTTTTACCTTCCAACGCCACTTCTTGCTATACTCTTACCATCACACATTCGTCCTAGACTCGATCCCCGGCAACGGCGCCAAATTTGGTGTTGCTCTAGCACAATGGTGAGAACCACGTTAAGAAGCTTCACCTCCTTAATGTCAATCCGCGGAAGAGATAGGAGTGATATGAAGATCGTGAACGTGAGATGATGTGAGAGTGAAGGTGAGAAGCACAAAGATGCACACACACATACACACACACAATGAAGAGACAAGCAAGACACAATGGAAGGTGGGAAATTAGCTCTATTACTCAAGAACACTATTACAAGCTCAAACTAGCTCTAAGCTCACACTAGCCAACATGAACCAACCTCAAAAATGAGCTCTCTAGCTCTTTTTATAGTTTCTAGACTAGTTTTGACCGGTTTCACATCTAGTGACCGGCCTAGTTAAAAAATAGGTCCTAGAGGCTATTTGGAAGGGTAAACGATGTCTAAAAATAACAAAAATTGGTACGAGCATTCTACCTAAGCTCCTCAAGCTCGAGGACTCCTTGGCTTGCACAAAATGGAGCTATGGATTACAAAATGGGGTTTTTTCTATATTACATATGTTACAAGAGTGATGAAAATCACTGTTGGATGTTTGAAGAAGTAATAAAAACATAATTGTTTTGAAAAAATGATCCGACTGGCTCCCTGCTCCGTCTTTACATGCTTCCATGTCGTCTGTGCCTCTGACTGTGCCTCTGACTGCTTCCAACAGTGGGGTTCTTAGGAAGGAGGATATACTAACATGTGAAGCCTTTCCCTTTCAATACTATTGACCACTCTTTGATACGGAAGGGAATCTTATATCATAAACTTCGAAGCTTTTCCCTTTTTCGAGAGACAATAAGTACGTTCTTCCAAATAATTCAATATTCATACAACTCGTATGTCTCAATGTAAACCATGTAAAAGATCTCAACAACTCATTCGGGCAATAGACCTAATGCAAAATAGGGGCCACGCTGATTGCTTCAAGTAGAACTATGCATTTCAAAGGTCACATGATGCAGTAAATTATGTTGTCCAAAAAAACTGTTGCGGTGCATAATGGATTTCAGCTCTGCTACAGTTGGTCTCACTAGAGTGATGAAGATATCAACTAAAGTTTCAATGTTGAAAGCTTAATCTCAAAGCAAACAAAAGTCTCTACCCCTTTTTTTAATACCACTACAGTTCTGCGAACAAAAAGATTATGCAGTAGGTTTTTTTCTTGACAATCAGACATGATGTCCTGAATCAGTCATTAAAGCACAGATTCCCATCTCTACGGACGCAAAAATAACATATCCAATACCTCTGCATTACACGTATACTCGCATATTGATGCACCGTAGGCAACTGCGCAGGACAACCATCTTCACATACTTCAAAGGGTTCTCTCTCTAGGGTTGAGTAAGTTTTTCTACCTCAACCTTTCATATACCATAAACCTCCCTCTCTTCTCGATTCATCAGCATAGCACGATTCATCAGCATAGCAGTCGAGAAAGTCCACTCCGGTGCTGTGACTTGTCAGGAGAAGGCCGCTATTTCACTTGCATAGACCTTGCGTGCTCCTTGTGGTTCATCACTAGATTTTCAACCCTTCGCCTGAGACCTCATCATTGAGAAGATCCTCTTGGTGTGGGTGTCCCCAAGCGTATGCTGGATAATCGGAGCACGCCCCAGGGTCGTATGCTCCACAGGAGGCCTTGTTAGATGCAGCAAATCTGTAGAATGTCTCCCCTAAAAGGATCAAGCAACTCCTCTATTGCTGGTCATGCACACCTGCATAGTGCCACCAAAAAACCCCTTCTCCCTCTCTTGCTCCGCGTATCTACCTGCTCATTCCCTCTTCGATGTGCACAATAAACACCGAAAAGCCCAGCCTCCCGAATATGCTCGCTCCCCTTCAGCTTCTTCCCTCTTCGACACCTTACGGCTGTAAATGGACACTTTCCTCTCCATTTTCTTCGGCCATGATGAAGATGAATGAGCAGCAACAATGCAAATCTCTGCTTCTAATGGCAGGATGTCTGCTAGAGGTGCATGTGTTCCTTTCTTCCTTGCTGCAATTCAAAGAGTTGGCACTCCAAGTCTTCATTCATCTAATCGTTGTTGCCCACGAAAATATATTCGCCTAAATCCCACACCTTCCAGATCTGATCTTCCTGGATCTCAGTGTATCCACGCCTACTGTTTTTTCCAAAGCTCTCGAGAACGCTAAACCTTAGCCCCACTTCAAGTGTGCACAGAAATTTGTAGCTGATTAGACTAATGCAGGATCTATGCGAGGATATCAGCAGAGCGGCCTTGCGATGGTAGAACTGCCACAACACTCAGAGTTCTTTTTCCTGAACAAAACACCTTGTATAGTATATTCGCGATTGTAACCCTTGTCAGCTACATCCTTTAAAGCTCAAGGAAGCACTCCCAGCCCTGAGGCCTCACTCTCCCCTTGTGATATGTGCAGCGCCAAGGAAGCAAGGGCCTCCCTCTCTTCTGCAATGAGATATTTTTGAGTAGCTATCTTGTTAGCCTACAGACCTGCACAAAGGCTCTGCAACTCTTCCTTCTTCAACACACAATGCTTCCTTATCTCCCGCTATGGTTGATCAACATCGATTCTGGATAGAGCTTATTGATGCCCTCAATCAGCCAATGTCTCCCCTTCTTAGCCACCATGAGCCAAGAACGAGCACACGTGCTTTCTCCTTCACTTACATGGTCTTCCATAAGTCCTATTTATATGCAGATTGATTTTAGACACAAAAGAGCGCGGCACAAGATTGAGGAGTATGTACCATGTAACAGTAGCACTCCACCTATAAGAAATTCTCTTAAATGCCATCCAATCTCTAAACATGGAACCTGCTTCAGATCTTCCTGGAATTAATGCGCCTACTCACTTGAACAGAAGTTTTGCAACCCCATTGAACTCTAGCTTCAGATCCATCTCGATCAACGTGAGCTTCTAAGATATCTATGCTAGTGGCTTTGCTCGTGCTTCTTCAAAATTCTTAGCTTCTTGTGCCCTTGTACTCAATGTAAGCGATTGACCCATTCAGAATCATAGATGTACAATTCTCTGTTCATGTACCATTTTAAGCTTAAACTTTTGATTCTTCACTTCTACCAACAGCCAATAGTTGCAATCAAATATTTTCTCTCCATATGCACCTGAAGACCCCTTGGAATTGAGAGTGGTGCTATCTTTAGCTGCCCCTTTTCAGCAGTACGAACATGAAGTATATGCTTTCATCGGTCCCTATCCCCTTTCATGTAGTTGTAGGCTGTCCATCCTAAGGAAGAAAACACGAAGGAATGCAAAGTCTTCCCCACCTCGGTAGATGCTCTGAAACTTCGAGACACGAAAAAACTGATTCCCCCTTCTCTGCTCTCCACTATGTCCTCCAACCAACAAGCAGAAAAAATCGAAGGCTGCCTCCTTCTGTCCCACAGTTTTCTCCTCCCTCCCCTAGCACTCCCTTGTAGTTAGATATCAACACCCCAAGGAAGAATCCCCCTCTACTCCCTTTCGATCTCTCCTTTTTTCCCCCTGATGTCTGCACAAAAAAACTTTCTTACTCCAGCTTACTCGAGACTCTTCGAATGCTCTCCCTCTGAATAGCCGATCCTTTTTCCTCTAGCGTGTGCACTTGCACAAAAGAGAATCATCAACAAAACCCCCTTCCACGTGTTGATGATGCCTGAGAAAACCCCCCCTTCCAATGTACATCCCCGCTCGAGTCCGTGGGGCATAACTTCCCCCCTCATGTCTGCCCTTGCATAGGTTGGGCGACCACTGCCCCCGCACTTTTGTGATCTGCTCTGCTGGAAAAGAACCCCCAAAAGATCTTTCACTCCTCAGACACATTCCCTAGAGAATGCACTCCCTCCTCGTTTCCTGCACGTCACAACAACAAAAAGAAAAACAGCAAAAATGATCCTCCGCCAACGGGGGGAGAGAGAGAGAGAGCCAGCGAGAGAGAGTTTCCTTTTTGCTGCCGCCAGAAAATAAAGGCCCCAATCCTCTCAAGAAAAAATAGACCACACAATCCTTGTAGAAAAAAACAAAAGAAACTTCCTCCCTTCTACACACAAAACGGAAGCAGCCCCTTTGTCTGACAAATAAAATGGATAGCCCTTTCTCACCTTGTTTTCACAAAACTCCAATGCCCCCTTCCAAGATCAATCCATCGTATAGCATATACATGAGGTTATTCCAACGTCCAGAAAATACTTGATCCAACACCACCTTTTTCGCAATAGTAGCACCATCTTATTGCCTCCGTAAAATCTGCTATACAGCCAGCAGCAATTGCTTTAGTGCGAAGGGGATGGTCCCTAAGAGTTGACAAGTACTTGTGGCCTGCATCGTTGATGAGCTCCCCCCATGGCTCCTCTTAAGTTCTTCAAATGCATCTTCATCAAGAGACACTCCTCCCACACTGCAACAAGCTTTTAAGCTGCAATAGAAGGTAACACATTGAGCAGTTCTTCAAGCTCCCTTTTAGCACTACATTTTAGTGCTTCTTCTCGTCATAATACCCACGTTCTCCTCAAGGTGCTTGCAATCAAGCATGTACTCTACATAACAAAAGCATAATATAGTGCATAAAAATCAACAAGTTCATGAGCTAACATACTCCCCTCTTCTTATTTGCGAAGTCGTCCCCGACGAGCTAATGTGTGCCTGCACTCAAACTATTCAAGTCATTGATAGTACATCAATGCACATTCACATACCTCATGATTATTCTATCTCTTTCTAGTGGCATACCTACAATCACACTAAATCAACATCCGTTAGTCATCACAAATCAACCACTTTACTTACCAACTTTGTCCATTTTCTTGCGTCTTCATTGCCATGTCCACTTGTCTGCAAACTCATCAAACATATTAGATCACTTGATCCTCAAATGACAATATCTACAACCAAAATGAAAAGACAATCATATCAATCATCCACATCACACATATATACTCAACACACACATCAAGATTCCACATCACACATGCATTCTCATCACACATGCAAGCTCGTCACACACAACCTACATACACAACCTACATTCCCTCTCTCGTCATTCCTCTCCATTCACATGCAATGTAAACACAAGTAAAAACCACATTCAATTCTTTTTCTTGGTATCCTTCTAGGCCTCGGTATCGCTTTCCCGCTACTTTTTCATACACACAATATACATTCATGCAAGATCCGCATCCGTTCTTCCTTTCCGCTACTCTTTGGTTTATATGTTCACTTGCCTAATTTCTTTTCCACTTCCACTCAGACCCTCTTGCCCATTTTGCATTCCCCTTCGACCTAGGGTTTTCACTACCCGCTTTTCATTCCATCGACTCTTTGTTTTTTTTTTCTTTCAACTAAATTCCATGCTAGGTCACCACCACACTTCTCTGAAAATGATGGACATGTGGCAAAGACCACTCAAGCCTAACACAAGCTCACTCTGATAAGATCGCTCATCTTCAATGCGATTCCGAACTTCACAAGTCGTTGCACCACCTAAGAGCCAAGCTGAACACTTCTCTAAGGTTTACAGACGAACAATGCAACTAGCACGATTGGATTCCTCAAGTCCAAGCTTTCCACAGACAAGTGGCAGCCAAAACCCTAGCCGAGCTTAAGCTTCGATTCGACATGCCTCATCAGGAGTCCACACATTCCCATATCCCTACAAACACAGACACATATTCCCATCCGAGCATCATGCTCTCTCGCCTCTCTTTTGTCCCCCCTCGAGCGAGGAATTTTTTTTCTCATTCACTTTTTCACATTTTTCTTTTCTTTTTTTTTTCCATTATTTTTTCACCTATTTACTCACACTTTCCGGCCTACGCTGAAGCTGGATGCGACTCGTGGACTCGACCACCCGATCCAGTTTGTTCCACCCATCTACCAACCCAACGCAGCGCGCGACACACAGATGGCTAGCCCTATGCGAAACTGACGTCGGTTCGTGGCTTTGACCACCCAGCCAAAGTGGGTCCACCCACCTACCGGCCCACATAGGCGCGTAGCCACACGCACACATACACATACATATATAATTTTTTCCATTTTTTTTTCATTCCCGCATCTCGAGAATTAGGAGACAAAAGAAAGGAACTTTTCCCAACCATCCCGATCACGACACACACACATAAACTCCCCGTGGACATCCCGATGAGACATATCTCCTCTCTGCCGCTACTCAAACCAAAATCAAGCCACTAATGCCATGGTCAACTTTTCCTCTCAAAACCCGCACACACTAATTACCTTGCCGACCTAAAAACCCCAAAAAATGCCTCTTTGGTCCTAAGCATACAACAGACTTGGTCCATCCGTCCTCACGTCTCTGATTCGCAATCCCACGAAACAAACCCTAATCAGACCCAAGCCATCCTTACCGACATCCATCACCTCATCTATTTATTTTTCATCTCCAACCTCTGCCTCGCAGAGATTCCACCTGCCCTGAAACATGACTTGGATAACTACCATTACCCGTTGTGCCCCTCAACGACTCAAGCCTCGCCGCTAAGTCCCTTAATCCTTGCTTGTTGTACTCAATATCACTATGATATTGGAACAGGTAAGATTCAATGCCTCGGAATCGATTCCATATTTGCTCCATCTCTTTATCCTCTCTCACCCTTTTTGCAGATCCGAGGGGAATATCCTCCCTCTTCTCAACTCGAACGGTCAACTTCTTGACTTCCTCTCTAATCGATCTTTCCTCCCAAATCCTACTCATATTTTCTTCATCCAGATCATCTACCTTCTTCGACAATTCATTTTTTGTCCTTTCTAACTCGGTTCCGAACACATCCAACCTATCCAACACCGCTTTCAGCTCTTCCTCCATTTTCCCCGCTCTCGGGTCCTCCACCTGTCCTCGCGTCTCATCGTCTTTCCGATTCATCCACCTACCGAGCTTTCTACTCAGCCTTGCATTCTCTTTCTCTACCCGTCTCACTTTCTCTTCGCTCTCTCCTTGGGCACTTTTCATTCTTTCTAACTCCATGTGGAACTCCTCACATGCCTTACCCGCTTGATCACTATATCGACGGATTATGCTTTGTACCTTCTCAATTTCATGCTCCATTCGTTCGACTCTCCTCATCAAGTCATCCCTATCTCTTGAGGGCCCTTCTTCGATCATGACATGGTAGCAGTCTATCGTTACCCGACCAGTTCTAATGTCCAAGACTTCTTTTCTCGTTTGCTTTCCCCTTCTAACCCCGCTTTCATGCTGAAGTGTTTGGATTTGTCTTTTTAAGTTGTTGTTTTCCCCCTTTAACTCTTTATTCTCACTTTCAACCGATCGCATTTGCTTTTCCCAATTTCCTAAGACTTCTGCCAATTTCACTTGATTTTCCTCTATTCTCTCCATCTTGACCTTATCGCCATCCCGCTCCACATGCAGCCAATTGACTTGACATTCCAGACTCTTCACAAGCTCTACCAAGCCTCGGTCCGGAGATCCAGTGTCCTTGCTCTCACTTGCTCTTGCGGTCTCTGTCGACGAAGTAACTCCGCTCTTGTCAACCTCCACATATAGAGAAGATACACACCTATCAGGTCCATTTGTTGCAACCTTTCTGACATTCACTTCTTTTGAGCTACACACGTGCTCACATAACCGCTTTTTCTCGCAATCCTCACATGTGGGGACAAAATCCAACGGGGTGCATACACGAGGGCAATATTTGGCTATATGCCCAATCTGCTCGCAACACCAGCATCTCACATAATTTGATATCGGGCCAAATTGCCACCCTCGATTCACATGATGTCTCATGGTCGGATGAGAATATATCCATCTCCTATTTTGTCCAAAATTCGGTTGCCTCATGTTGGCCTTCTCAAAACCACATGCTTGCTTTTGTTGGGCCATTTCTTTAATGAAGGTCAAAGAACATCTGGAATCGACTTGGTTGTGCCACATGATTGGGGCACCAAGCGAACTCGTAGCACTCTCTATGAGATGTGCTAAGCCAATTCCCGGCAGACGCACCAAAATGATAGCACTCTTAGCCCAAGGGAAAATGCATACGCTCAATGATATTTTGCCCAACCCTTCTGATACTAGGTCAGTTTTGGTTTCCCTAAGTCCACAATTTTGCTCCAATGTGTCAATAAAATGGACAAAAACTACATGCACAAATGGATATCCAACTCTGGTGGTTACTCCTTGAGGCCTCTCTCTCTCTCTCTACTCACTCCCAAGCTACTCCCAAGAACACCCACTCTTATGCACAAATGCCGATACACGCTCACTTTTCCTTTTTTCTCAAGCTTTCTCACTTACGAACACTCGATTTCCCACACACCCTTTCACAAGCTCATGCACTCTCCTTTTCCCCCTCCCTTACCCTCGTGCATACTCTTACACACACCTGCTTGCTCTCTTTCTCATCGGCCTTTGTTCACCACATTCTTACAATTTCTCTCACTCTCTCATTTGCTTTCTCTCGTTTACACCCCCACACATAGTCGTGGGGTTCTTAGAAAGGAGGATATACTAACATGTGAAGCCTTTCCCTTTCAATACTATTGACCACTCTTTGATACGGAAGGGAATCTTATATCATAAACTTCGAAGCTTTTCCCTTTTTCGAGAGACAATAAGTATGTTCTTCCAAATCATTCAATAATCATACAACTCGTATCTCAATGTAAACCATGTAAAAGATCTCAACAACTCATTCGGGCAACAGACCTAATGCAAAATAGGGGCCACCTTGATTGCTTCAAGTAGAACTATGCATTTCAAAGGTCATATGATGCAAGAAATTATGTTGTCCAAAAAAACTGTTGCGGTGCATAATGGATTTCAGCTCTGCTACAGTTGGTCTCACTAGAGTGATGAAGATATTAACTAAAGTTTCAATGTTGAAAGTTTAATCTCAAAGAAAACAAAAGTCTCTACCCCTTTTTTTAATACCACTACAGTTCTGCGAACAAAAAGATTATGCAGTAGGTTTTTTTCTTGACAATCAGAAATGATGTCCTGAATCATCCATTAAAGCACAGATTCCCATCTCTACGGACGCAAAAATAACATATCCAATACCTTTACACGTATACTCGCATATTGATGCACCGTAGGCAACTGCGCAGGACAACCATCTTCACATACTTCAAAGGGTTCTCTCTCCAAGGTTGAGTAAGTTTTTCTACCTCAACCTTTCATATACCATAAACCTCCCTCTCTTCTTGATTCATTAGCATAGCACGATTCATCAGCATAGCAGTCGAGAAAGTCCACTCCGGTGCTGTGACTTGTCAGGAGAAGGCCGCTGAATAGCAATTTCACTTGCATAGACCTTGCGTGCTCCTTGTGGTTCATCACTAGATTTTCAACCCTTCGCCTGAGACCTCATCATTGAGAAGATCCTCTTGATGTGGGTGTCCCCAAGCGTATGCTGGAGAATCGGAACACGCCCCAGGGTCGTATGCTCCACAGGAGGCCTTGTTAGATGCAGCAAATCTGTAGAATGTCTCCCCTGAAAGGATCAAGCAACTCCTCTATTGCTGGTCATGCAGACCTGCATAGTGCCACCAAAAAACCCCTTCTCCCTCTGTTGCTCCGCGTATCTACCTGCTCATTCCCTCTTTGATGTGCACAATAAACACCGAAAAGCCCAGCCTCCCGAATATGCTCGCTCCCCTTCAGCTTCTTCCGTCTTCGACACCTTACGGCTGTAAATGGACACTTTCCTCTCCATTTTCTTCGGCCATGATGAAGATGAATGAGCAGCAACAATGCAAATCTTTGCTTCTAATGGCAGGATGTCTGCTAGAGGTGCATGTGTTCCTTTCTTCCTTGCTGCAATTCAAAGAGTTGGCACTCCAAGTCTTCAGTCATCTAATCGTTGTTACCCACGAAAATATATTCGCCTAAATCCCACGCCTTCTAGATCTGATCTTCCTGGATCTCAGTGTATCCACGCCTTCTGTTTTTTCCAAAGCTCTCGAGAACGCTGAACCTTAGCCCCACTTCAAGTGTGCACAGAAATTTGTAGCTGATTAGACTAATGCAGGATCTATGCGAGGATATCAGCAGAGCGGCCTTGCGATGGTAGAACTGCCACAACACTCAGAGTTCTTTTTCCTGAACAAAACACCTTATATAGTATATTCACGATTGTAACCCTTGTCAGCTACATCCTTTAAAGCTCAAGGAAGCACTCCCAGCCCTGAGGCCTCACTCTCCACTTGTGATATGTGCAGCGCCAAGGAAGCAAGGGCCTCCCTCTCTTCTGCAATGAGATATTTTTGAGTAGCTATCTTGTTAGCCTACAGACCTGCACAAAGGCTCTGCAACTCTTCCTTCTTCAACACACAATGCTTCCTTATCTCTCGCTATGGTTGATCAACATCGATTCTGGATAGAGCTTATTGATGCCCTCAATCAGCCAATGTCTCCCCTTCTTAGCCACCATGAGCCAAGAACGAGCACACGTGCTTTCTCCTTCACTTACATGGTCTTCCATAAGTCCTATTTATATGCAGATTGATTTTAGACACAAAAGAGCACGGCACAAGATTGAGGAGTATGTACCATGTAACAGTAGCACTCCAACTATAAGAAATTCTCTTAAATGCCATCCAATCTCTAATCATGGAACCTGCTTCAGATCTTCCTGGAATTAATGCGCCTACTCACTCGAACAGAAGTTCTGCAACCCCATTGAACTCTAGCTTCAGATCCATCTCGATCAACGTGAGCTTCTAAGATATCTATGCTAGTGGCTTTGCTCATGCTCCTTCAAAATTCTTAGCTTCTTGTGCCCTTGTACTCAATGTAAGCGATTGACCCATTCAGAATCATAGATCTAAAATTCTCTGTTCATGTACCATTTTAAGCTTAAACTTTTGATTCTTCACTTCTGCCAACAGCCAATAGTTGCAATCAAATCTTTGCTCTCCATATGCACCTGAAGACCCCTTGGAATTGAGAGTGGTGCTATCTTTAGCTGCCCCTTTTCAGCAGTACGAACATGAAGTATATGCTTTCATGAGTCCCTATCCCCTTTCATGTAGTTGTAGGCTATCCATCCTAAGGAAGAAAACACGAAGGAATGCAAAGTCTTCCCCACCTCGGTAGATGCTCTGAAACTTCGAGACACAAAAAAGCTGATTCCCCCTTCTCTGCTCTCCACTATGTCCTCCAACCAGCACGCAGAAAAAATCGAAGGCTGCCTCCTTCTGTCCCACAGTTTTCTCCTCCCTCCCCTAGCACTCCCTTGCAATTAGATATCAACACCCAAAGGAAGAAGCCCCCTCTACTCCCTTCCGATCTCTCCTTTTTTCCCCCTGATGTCTGCACAAAAAAAACTTTCTTACTCCAGCTTACTCGAGACTCTTCGAATGCTCTCCCTCTGAATAGCCGATCTTTTTTCCTCTAGCGTGTGCACTTGGACAAAAGAGAATCATCCAAAAAAACCCCCTTCCACCTGTTGATGATGCCTGAGAAAACCCCCCCTTCCGATGTACATCCCCGCTTGAGTGTATCCGTGGGGCATAACTTCCCCCCTCATGTCTGCCCTTGCATAGGATGGGCGACCACTGCCCCCGCACTTTTGTGATCTGCTCTGCTGGAAAAGGACCCCCAAAAGATCTTTCACTCCTCAGACACATTCCCCAGAGAATGCACTCCCTCCTCGTTTCTTGCACATCACAACAACAAAAAGAAAAACAGCAAAAATGATCCTCCGCCAACGGGGGGAGAGAGAGAGAGAGAGCCAGCGAGAGAGAGTTTCCTTTTTGCTGCCGCCAGAAAATAAAGACCCCAATCCTCTCAAGAAAAAATAGACCACACAATCCTTGTAGAAAAAAACAAAAGAAACTTCCTCCCTTCTACACACAAAACGGAAGCAGCCCCTTTGTCTCACAAATAAAACGGATAGCCCTTTCTCACCTTGTTTTCACAAAACTCCAATTCCCCCTTCCAAGATCAATCCATCGTATAGCATATACATGAGGTTATTCCAAGGTCCAGAAAATACTTGATCCAACACCACCTTTTTCGCAATAGTAGCACCATCTTATTGCCTCCTGAAAATCTGTTATACAGCCAGCAGTAATTGCTTTAGTGCGAAGGGGATGGTCCCTAAGAGTTGACAAGTACTTGTGGCCTGCATCGTTGATGAGCTCCCCCCATGGCTCCTCTTAAGTTCTTCAAATGCATCTTCATCAAGAGACACTCCTCCCACACTGCAACAAGCTTTTAAGCTGCAATAGAAGGTAACACATTGAGCAGTTCTTCAAGCTCCCTTTTAGCACTACATTTTAGTGCTTCTTCTCGACATAATACCCACGTTCTCCTCAAGGTGCTTGCAATCAAGCATGTACTCTACATAACAAAAGCATAATATAGTGCATAAAAATCAACAAGTTCATGAGCTAACAGACACCTTGGTTAGTGTTCCCCAGCAACGGCCCCAAAAACGTGTGTACCTAAGTCAAGAAGACTTAAAGACTTGTGCCAAAGAGACTAAACCTCATTTGCCACTCAAGTGCATATAGTGGGAAATTGACACATGCTTATTTGTCAATCCAATCAAACGACCTAACCAAGTGTATGAGGACATGTGCACACGTGATGGAAAATGAAGTGGTTCAACTTATATGCATGAGAAAAGACTAATCCACCTCTCTAACTCACTAAAATACTGAAAGTGTCTGTCGCGATACCACTTACAACAGTTTTCACTAAATCGATGATTTCTCTTAGCTCCGAACTCCGAATATGGCCAATAGTGGATTCATTTCGAAGCTCTCAATGCGAGGCTACTATTGGACATGGTCTCACTCAATTTTGACAACTGTGCTTCAAGTTATGACCAAAATAGTGAATGGTGAAAAACACCCATACTCACTCCATAACTCCTACAAGCTCATACACACACTATGGTAGCTCAAAAATAGTGGGGAGGGATAGACAACAGTCCTACACACACATTCCAAGCATTACACGCACATAGAAGATCAAAGAGAAGATGAAAATCTACAAAAAAGAAGCAAATTCGAAAATCAGGAGCTCTCCTTCGTCATAATGGTAAAAAGTCTCTACAAAGAGTCACAAAGTGACTTATATACATGTGCCCTAAATTTGGTCCTTTCACACAAGAGACCGGCACTTTATTACTAAAAAGTGAATTTCCTACTAATTTACAAGGAATATACTACAATAAGTTGGGATTATGCATCTAGAGGACTCCTCTAGTGCATTTACATGGCTTTAGGGAATTTCCTAAGACTTTGAAGAAGAAAAATGTGCCCATTAATTTGAAAATTTTGGGGCTCCTCTTTTGTGCCTCTTTGCTTTGCAACAAGGGGCGAAGCTTGGAGCCATTGATCGCTTTAGGCCATAGGACACCGGTTAAGGTGGATAATCGAAAAGTTGCAGGTCTCACTTGTTCGGTAATATGGTAGGGACCGAACCAACGTAATTTAAACTTTTCGGCGGACCTATTAGACTTAGCATTATAAAAGAGTACTAATTGGTTTACCGTAAACACAGGGGTTTTGAGGAAACGGTCATGGGTTTTGGCTTTTCTAAGCTGCACTTAATGCAACACCAAAAAACTCTTAAGACGCTATTCATCCAGAGACCGTAAAGCCTCCAATCGAAATGGAAAAGATTCTTCCGATAATAGCTTCCGTTCGAGGGCCACCCGTAGACTAGGAACCACTAGTTCTATAGTAGCAATCGCTTCCAATCCATATGTCAGCTTGAAAGGAGTGGTTCCGATCGCCACTTTGTATGTGGTACGATAAGCCCATAATACAACAGATAGGAATCGATTCCATCTTTTAGGGCATTCCAATACCAGTTTCTTTAAGATGGTCAGTAGAGATTTATTTGTACTCTCCGCAAGTCCATTCGCTCGTGGGTAATACGAGGAGCTAAACTTATGCACAATCTGGAAAGTATTAGTAAGCACTTGCATTAATGTATTTGCAAAGTGTGTACCTTGATTAGTTACTATCTCCAAGGGTAACCCATAGCATGGAAAAATATCTTTCATCAAACATTTAGCTACTGCAATAGTTGTAGCTGAACGAAGAGCCCAAGCTTTGGCCCATCGAGTTGCATAATCCGTGCAGGTCAGAATGTAATTGTTATTGGTGACTATTGTCGAAGGTGTAATTGGCCCTATAAAATCCAAAACCCATTTTTGAAAGGGCTCAAGAGGCACCACTAGTTGGAGTGGAAAGAGATTTCATTGTAAGGGCTGACCGGAATGCTGACACGCATCACACTGCCACACGTACTGGGTTACATCACGGTACATCGTAGGCCACCATAAACCACTCTGTAGGATTCTTCTGGTGTGTCACGTCAACCGCAAAATGTCCTTCGGTTGGGGCAAAATGAACCATTGTAATACGGAAGCAATTTCATGTAGGGGAACACACCTGAGCAACACACCTGAGTGATCCATATAATATAATTGTCCTACAATTAGTCGAAATCATCGACTATACGTGGCTAGTCTTCATCGAGCAGCTGAAGAGGTCGTACCAGGCGGACATCCACTAGTCAAGAACAAAAGCAAGGTGTCATAGTAAGAAGAGGGAACCAAAAATTCCTGTTGATCATTCGGTATTGTCTCTGCTGCATAAATAGCAGGTGTTGTGTCATCAACTCCTTACGAAAGTTCATCGGAATCCAACCGAGAGAGGAATTCAGCAAGCGCTCTCGCAGAGATTCTCTCTCCCAAACTGGATATCTCAATAGTTTATTTTGACATATGAATTGTCAAATTAAAGAATAGAATTAGTGAAGGCATGGTGCAAGAAGGACGGTGGATTTTATGCTCTTCATGGAATGCCAATGGATCAAGTCAAGGTTCTTAGATGTCATTGATTGAAGATTAAATAACCGATGTCTCAAATATGGGCGACTAGATGCTGCATTTGTATTGGACAATGGACCAATTATCATAAAAAAGTGGACTTGCACACTGATGAAGAAGGACTACTCTAAATTTGGTGAAAACCTCATGTATATGCTCATGTGTGTATACACACCTATGTACAACCATATGCTTCAAAATGCATACCATATGAACCTAAGAAATGATTTTGTGCTAAAGCTTGAGAATGCAAACAATGATAAAGTGAGTTAGAACGTGAATGTAAATAAAAAGCGAAATCATGTACAAGCAAAAATAGTAATGAGGAGTGTTGCAGAGCTAAAGAGCGCACAAAGCAGAGAAAAAGACGGGCCCCAAAATTTTTCCGATTTGGACTTCATATTTTTGTACCATAATCATTCTTGTAATATATTTTCCGTTGTAAAGGCACTAGAGGAGTCCTCTAGATGCATCCCCACAGAAGATTAGAAGCTTACCCATGTAAAATAGTAGAAATTTAGTCTTTTAGTGAATAAAGTGCCGGTCTCTTGTGTGAAAGGACCATTTTTTAGGGCACTAGTATATAAGTCAAATGTGACTCTTTGTAAAGGACTTTTGGCCATTGTGAGAATAGAGAGCACAGAAATTCGAATTTGTGTCTTCCTCCCTCCTTATCTTCTTCTTCGTGAGCTTGTATGCATGTGTATTGCTTGGAAAGAGTGCTTGTGAGTGTTGTCTGTCCATGAAAGTGTTTCTTTGCTGTAGGAAAGGTGTGGGCGAAGTGTAGGAAGTGCTGAAGTGTAGGAAAGTATTCCCGCGACTCAGTATTTTGCCCATAACTTGAAGTAGGAGCGTTAGAAATGAGTGAAACCACTGCCATTGGATGCGTCTTCTCGAGAGCTTCGAAACGCATATGCTATTCGCTATATTTGGAGTTCGGAGCTGGGAGAAAAGTTCAAAATACTGACGGCTGCTGCACCAAGTATCGTTTCGCCTTGACCAACAGTTGGAGCTTGTTTGGATAAGTCTTTGCCTCATTTACATTCTTTGAGTAATTCATTTGCGTTGATCATTACATGATTGCATGTCCTCATACACTCGGCTAGGTTTGTATACTCTTTGGATTGATATTTAAAAGCGTGTATCCCCACTATATGCACTTGTGAGGGGATTGAGGTATAGTCTCTTTCTCCGCAAGTCCCTAAGTTGATACTTAGGTCAACACACTTTTTGGCGCCGTTGCCGGGGAGTGACGAATCAAACCGAGGCATTCGTGTGATGGTAAGTAGCTTTTTGCATTGAAGTAAGTGGAGGAGTGGAAACCTTCTCTTCTTTGGTAAGTCATTTTCAGCCGCACTTGCTACTTCTCATTCTTGGAGTGTGTGTAGTGAGTTGTTAGTTTAGGGAAGTGAGTAGAAGGAGTAGAGTAGGAGTGAGTAGAGAGTGGACCAAGTCATTAGAGTAGATTTTAGTTTTGTTCAGAAAAGTTTCCTTTTTGTAAGCTAGAAAATTCCAAGTATAAAAGCCAAAAAAAAGTCATTTGAAAAATCACTTGTGTGAACAAGTATCGTGGGAGAAACTGTCGAGTATCGCGTGAGCTGTGGCAGAGATCGTGGGCGAGGAAACAAGCAATTTGGGAGTGCACAGAGCAAGGGAATTTGACAAAGAGACTCTAGGTGCTACCAAGGTGAGCTAGCCCACCATTTTAATCAAAATTTCTCAAGCAAATCAAATAAGGAAAGAAAAACGATCTGCGCTGAGTATCGTCTGAGAGCTTCAGGGGGCAAAAAGTTGTATTTTGATTGATACAGAGAGTGAGGATAAGAGAGAGGAGATAGGTGATCAAGGGGGTAAAATCAAAACTTCAAAAACATTTGTTAAAATTTGTCTAAGGGTCAAGTATCGTTTTACTCCCGCGGTCGAGTATCGCGATACTTATCAAGTATTGTTTTGCTCCTGTGGTTGAGTATCGCGATATTTCCCATCGATCGTGTATCGTTTCATACCGATCGCGATATTTGGTCAGAGATCGTTTTTACAGCGATCGTTGATCGTGTATCGTGGATTGAGTATCGTTTCGTGCCGATCGCGATACTTGAGAAGTATCGTTTGGTCAAAGATCGCGATACCTGACAAGTATCGTGTATCGTCCTGCCAGCGATCGTTTGCGAGGGATCAAGTATCGTGGTGCTGAAATATCGTCGATCGTTTTCAGCCAAGTATCGTTTGGTCCAAATATCGTGTATTGCCTGATTTTCAGAGATCGCGATATTTGCCAGATATCGTGTATCGTCGATCGTTTCAGTTCGGAGATCGTGTATCGTGGGATTCCAAGTATCGTCGATCGTTTTCAGCCAAGTATCGTTTGGCCCAGAGATCGTCTAGAGCAAGATCGCGATACTTCCCACATATCGGGTATCGTCTAGTCCAAGTATCGTCTCCTATCGAGTATCGTGTATCGCCTGAGGGCCAGATATCGTGTATCGTTTACTTTCAGGTATCGGTATCGTTTCGCAGGTGTCGCGATATTTGTCAAGTATCGGTATCGTCTGGCCGGTATCGTGATACTTGTCAGAGATCGTGTATCGTCTGAACATACATCAGGTATCGTCTATTCTGGAGATCGTGTATCGTGAGTTTGGGAGACAAGTATCGTGTTCTGGCAAAATTCCTTGTTACTCATTTCTTTCCAACCCAAGTCTTCTAGACATTTTTGACCTATTAGGAAGAGTGCCAAAGACCCAAGGGTATCAAAAGCCTGATCAGAGCTCTTAAGTGAATGAACCTAAGATCCGGAAGAACCCTAGGAAGCCGAAGAAGTGTAATTTCTTCCGTAGGGAGTGTAGCCGAGCCAAGTAGCCGTTCACAATATTCTGAAACCTCCAGTGAGTCAGAAGGAGAAATTCCCATGGCTTCAGAGGATATGCAAAACACTGTACCCATGATTGGCATGATGTCAATCATTGAGGGAGAATACAGAACCTCCTTGGAGTATGTGAACACCAACCACAACGAGATCCCTATCTATTTGGATGGCTTAAACATATCTGTGGCCAGGTTACAGAAAGCATCAGAAGCATACATAGTGCCTAGACCAACAGTCAAGTACGTAGGGGGACTGTACATGGACAAACAAGATATTCAATACGTGGTCACAGAACACCCGGAAAACATTAACGAGCATGGTGAAGAAAATAATGCTTCAAGCTTGAATGACGGTGGAAACGAAGAGCAAGTAACTACTCCTAGAGGGAGATCTACGATTACAAAAATTTGGAGAGGAGACCTGATTCCCCAGGATGACACTCTAATAGATGTGTATTTGATCAATGGGATGGAGCATTTGCTCAGAGCCCATTCCTCTATATGGGAAGCAGCTCCTAATCCAGTTACCATCTATGAGTTACGGGATCCTGAGTTCCCCACCATCATCACATACTTGGATAAAAATCAGAGAAAATATTGGCCACTAACAGAGTTAGAGAGAGCTGAGTTGAAATATCAGAATATCCCAGTGTTCCCCCCTAGGGACCAAGCCACCACTTCACGGAATCCGCTTGGAACATCTCAGAATGATTCATATCAACAGTCGGGACAAACACAACAAACACAACAGACCCAGATCCCAGTCAGACCACATGTGCAATTTGCAATGCCTGCCATTAATCCTAACTACTGGCCACAACCAGCTATTGACCCAAGACATGGAGTCCATGCTCCAGTCAGACCACAGGTAGTGAGAGGACCAGGCATACCAATAGGGAGACCAATTTTCCCAGTGATGCCTAGGCAACCTGAAGCAGGAAGACGACTAAGGCCGATCCAAGTTGCCAAGTGCATGAGAAATCACTATGATGGCTCTAGTGAACCTTACAACCACATAGCAGAGTTTAAACAAGTAGTTAGAGCCGAGCAGGTAGATGACTTTCTGATTCAGTATGAGTCTTTTGGCCTTACCTTGTCAGACACAGCATTGGCATGGTTTCAGCCATTGGACCCGAATACCTTTCAGAACATGGAGCAGGTATATCAAGAAATGATTGAAGAATTTACCAAATCAGGAATTAAAAACAATTCTTCGTCATTGATCCACAGCTTCAAACAAGTCCCTACCGAGTCAGTAAGATTGGCAGCAAGGAGATTCAAACAGTATGTAGATAGATGCCCGGTGGAAGAGAGATCGACGCAAAACAAAATGGTATCATTGTTCTTGGAAGGACTGTTGAACGGAACCTTGAGGTCATTAGTGTATGTAAAGAGAGTTCAAACCTTGCAAGAGTGTATGAAGGAATGTATAGACCTAGAAGATAACCTTGCAGAAGACTTGAAAATACCTCCAGGTAGTTTGAAAAGCGAAGAGTCAGCCAGTAGCACATCAAACTCTAAAAACAATGTGGAGGAAATAGCAGATTTAGTAGCAAAAAAACTGAACGTTCAAGGACAGAGGAATTATCCCACTAATCCTATGAGACTGCCTATGCTTAGAAGATGTATGCAGTGCGGAGGAGATCATCCTTCTCATTTGTGTACCAGGGGAGTAGTCTCACCTCCTGCCTATGCTCATCCTAGGCCCTCTGTCCCCGGACCTCTACAATATTGCAGTATAGAGCAGAGATATACAAACCATAGCACCGAGAACTGCCCTTACAATAGGCAAACCAGACCCACCCAGCCTTATGTGAGACCGTATGGATATCCCCAAAGAGATCAAGGAGGAGAAGCCTTTAGATACCCCTCATATCAGCCGCAGGCACCAGTACCACGACCATACGCATATCAGGGTTACACGCAACCACAGCCTGTACTAGGACAATAACCGCCCCACCCTCAGAATGTTGTCCCAGTCAAGTTGGCACAACCAGAAGAAAATCTAGAGAGGGCTATAGTGCCAGCCACACCTTTGACTAGTAATGACCCATATGACTCATTTTACGACCCTAGTCAAGGAACATACCCTGGTTATGAAAGCGCGATGACAGAATATGGGCAACAGTATGACCCATATGCTTATGGCATGGAAATACCAGATGGTTCATACAATTATGAGCAGGATTATGTGTCCTTAATGTACACAGCTCCTAGAGCAACCATGCCACCTCGACCAATGAATAGACCGCCTGTACCCAGAGGACCATGCTACAGATGTGGAGGTGACCACTATATTAGAGAATGTACATTACCAAACCCACCACCACCACAGCGAATTTGGGAAGGTTACTGTAGCGATTGTGGTAAGGAACATCTTTTCAGAGATTGTCCTAAGAACCCCAACAAAGTCGCATCTAACGTGCAGATTAATGTGATAGAAGTGATTGAATCATCAGGGAGCGACAAAGAGTACACAGTACCTTTAAAAGCCATAACAAGAGCCAAGGCTAGAGAGAACCCTGATAAAACGGATGAGAATAATCAAAGTGACAAAGAGGGGAATACACCCATCCCTCAAAGAGTTGAAGACTCTGAAGAACCAGAGAAAAGTATTGCCAGTAAAAGGTCACAAAAATGGAAGCACCGAAGAGAGAGATTAAAAGAAAAGAAACTATTACAGAGGAAGGAAAAAGAGGAAAACGAACAAAAACCAAAAGAACAACCGAAGAGGGAAGAAGGAAACAAAAATGAGAAGTGTAAGAAAGAGGAGGCAGGATCAGTCCTAGCAGATCCTGTGCCTGAAGAATTCGCCATGTGGATTCAGGCATATAAGGCACGAATAAGAGCAGGACCTACCATGGAACAACACAAGAGAGAATATCCAAGAGGCGACTTAGAAAAAGAAAGGTTAGAAATCTGCAAGAAATTGATAGAAATTGCACAACAAACCTTAGAAAAACCTGCATCGCCTTTACCAAATACCCGAATTTCTGAAGGAGAATTCCAAGAGTGCCTAAACACTCAGGAAACGCCTGAAGTAAATAGACCTCAGAATGATGAATTTGGTGTTGAGAGAAAGGAAGGATCCATAGTTCCCGAAGTGGAAGGAGACTGGACTAAGGATCTATGGGCACGAGTTCAAGAGGACAAGTGGAAAAAGGTAGAAGGAATGGAACCGCCCTTTGAAGAATTAGAAGCAGAAAATGAAATGGAGGGTTCAATACCTGAACTAAATTTAGAAGAAATTTTTCCGATGGATGCAAGTGACAAGGAAGATGTAAAGGAACTACCCAACTACACAGGGGAGTACGAGCACAATTCAGAATTGTATCGCATTCCATCAATAAGGAGACGGGAAACGAACCCATCAGTCCAAACATCTGAAATCATACAACGTCTTAGAGAGGTGAAAATCCCATGTACTCTAACATTCGAGGAACTGTTAAAGGTAAAACCAGACTTAAAAGAGAAATTGATCAATCAATGGGAAGTCAAGGAGGAAAAGAAAGAGGTAGCTGACGAAGTGAAAACAGTGAGAATTCCAGTGGATAAGGTAGGAGACTTTAGTGAAGGAGATGAAGGAAATACTTGTCTTCCAATCACCTATAGGGGTTACACTACCAAAGCCATACTAGATTCAGGAGCTGGTGTCGGCATTGCTACCAAAGAAATTTGGGAGAAATGGGGAAAACCAGCATTAAGACCAGCACGCATGAAAATTCAAATGGCAGATGGACATACGGAAAGACCCTTAGGATTGTTGGAACGAGTAGTCTTCACCACGTGTGGAGTGGAATTTGAACACACTTTAGCAATTTGTCACTTCGAAAGGCCAAGCAATTATGAAATGATCTTAGGAAGACCCTTCATGAGACAGTTAAAAGTCGTACAAGATTGGGGAAAAGACGCGGTATACCTACAACATGCAGGAACCACCACTAGGATAAACCTACATACATACACTTATCAAGATGTGCCACCTCTACAATGGAATCAAATCCACAAAGAGGAGGACGATCAATCGGTTCATAGTGCAGGTTCTAGTGATCAATCCTGGATGAACGAGGACACTCATCTATGGATATGTCAAGCTGCAAAGAAGGAAGAGGAGAGAAGAAAAGGATGGCCGCAGAAACAAGGAATAGTGAGATCTGTACAAGATCCAGCCTATATGCCACAAGTATTTCCGGATGAAGAATTCGAACCTCACGGTTGGATGGAAATCTTAGCTACACTCGATGTCTGTGTAAACGAAGAAGTAGTGACCATGAACGAATGTATCGACGAGGAGGGTTATGATGTTAGTCTGTATATGGTAGTCCTTCAGGAGGCAGAAGAAGGAGAAGTGATCGAGAAAGACTGGAAGGAGGACTACGAGAGCATCGAAATGGAACCTGAACCCATGGATCTAGGGATTGGTACCACCAACATGGAGATCACGGCCAATGAAACACATAAGGAACTCACACCAAAAGGGGAATTAGAAGTTGAAAGGGAATTAGAAGATGAAGAAAACAAACTCCAAGACCAATTTGAGGTACCAGCTCACTTTAAAAAATATGAAGTGGAAGAGAGGAAAATTGCTATTCAAATGCCTAAAAGAGAAGCACAACCTAGAATAGCATATGATAATAAGGAACAAACCAAAAAGATAGTTGTAACTATGGAAGGAGGAGAAGAACGGTGTACCTTCATAGGACAGGATGTCTCATTAGAAGAAGAACAAGAGTTAATTCGTCTCATAAGAGAATACCGGGATGTCTTTGCTTGGACTTATAAGGACTTACAGGGAGTAGATCCATCTATATGTGCGCATAGAATCCCCATGACATCCGAAGCCAAACCTTCGAAACAGAGACCATATACTTATAATGATGTGTATTCAGCCAAGATAAAAGAAGAAATAGATAAGTTGTTAGATGCTGGATTCATCTACGAAATTGAGCACACGGAATGGGTGTCACCCTTGGTGGTTGTACCAAAGAAAAATGGGAAGTTAAGAGTGTGCATCAATTTGAAGAAAGTGAACGCCGCAACCATAAGGGATAGCTATCCCTTACCAATCACTGATCATCTCTTGGAAAGGGTAGCAGGGAAGGAAGTTTATAGTTTTCTGGATGGCTTTTCAGGGTATAATCAGGTAGCCATTGGTCCTGAGGACCAACATAAGACTGCATTTGCAACTGAATGGGGAGTATACGCCTTTAGAGTCATGCCTTTTGGTTTAACGAATGCCCCAGCTACTTTCCAAAGATTGATGTGTCATGTGTTCAAAGATTTTCTGAGAAAAAGTATGGAGGTATACGTGGATGATCTTTGTACATATTCAGCTATACGATTCGAGCACATCCCTGAACTTGAAAAGTTTTTTGCTAAATGTCGACAATATCGAGTATGCCTCAATCCTGAAAAATGTGTCTTCATGGTGCGACAAGGGAAAATCTTAGGACATATTGTCTCTAAGAATGGGATTTCAACGGACGAAGACAAAATCAAAGTAATTTTGGATTTACCAAGACCTAAAACGGCTAAAGAAGTTCAAGCATTCATGGGACATTGCGGTTACTATCGAAGATTCATACATATGTACGCCATAATTGCTAGACCTCTTTATGCATTATTGACTCTATTCAATTGGACCGAAGAATGTGAAAAAGCTTTTAATGAGTTAAAGAATCGATTGAGTTCAGCACCCATTCTTCGAGTCCCCAACTGGAATAAACCGTTTCACATCCATGTTGATGCTTCCAAGTTTGCCATTGGTTGCATCTTAGCTCAACCAGCTGATACAGGGAAATTAGACCACCCGATAGCCTATGCCAGTAGACAGTTAAATCAAGCGGAACGCAATTATACTACTACGGAGAGAGAAGGCTTAGGGATGGTATACGCAGTCAAGAAATTCAGACATTACTTACTGGCAAACAAATTCAAATTCTTCATTGATCATCAAGCCCTATTGTACTTAGTCAACAAGCCTTGCAATATAGGATGACTAGTACGGTGGTTTTTATTGCTAATGGAATTTGATTTTGAGGTAATAGTCAAGAAAGGAAACACCCACATCAGAGCAGACCACTTATCTCGTATGACCCATGGAGAACCACCCATAGGAGTACTCGATGACCTGCCAGATACCTATCTTTTTAACCTGGAAGTATGTCCTCAGTGGGCAAAAAAATTGATCCCGATACTTACACATGGACCTAAAGATGGGATCACGCCAAACCAAACGCAAGATCTCTGGAGGACTAAAAACCTTCACATCATTGTAGGAAGTTTGTACCACCAAGATTCAAGCGGATTACTGATGAGATGCGTGGAAGAAGAGGAACAAGAAATGTGGCTTCAGAAAGCACATATCAACCAATGGAACACTCATTTGAATGCAAATGGAACGTGGCAAACACTCAAGAGATTTGGCATATATTGGCCAACCATGCAACGAGATGCACATAACTATGTGTCAACCTGTCAAACCTGTCAAGAACAAACCCCAGACGAGAACTCTACTTTATGCTATTCTACAATAGCACCAAGGTGGAGCATGCCTCTAGTAAAGTTCTTGAAAACTCGAGAGTACCCTGACGGAGCTACCTTAGCAAGGAAACGTGCTCTTGAAGAATAGAGTAAGGATTATGCCATCATAGGAAAACAACTCTTTAAACGCGGGAAAGATAACCAACTAAGAATGTGCATTCATGAAAATGAATATCTCTCTGTCTTAGAAATGGCCCATACAGGAGCTGCAGGAGGACACTTCTCTACAAACAAAACAGTAAAAATGATCCTCTTTGCTGGAATGTGGTGGCCCACTCTACATCAAGACGCCATAACATATGTGCAGCGGTGTGATACTTGTCAACGAACGAAATATCCTATTAGAAGAGATGAGATGCCACTTAGACCCATGATGAGTGCTAGAGCTTTCACGAAGTGGGGAATAGACTTCATAGGACCTATTAGCCCACCAGCAAAAGGGTCACATGCCGAATACATAATTGTAGCCACAGACTACCTGACCAAATGGGTTGAAGCAAAAGCAACAACGAAGAATGACGCAAGAACTACAGCCAAGTTTCTCTTCGAGAATGTCTTCACTAGATTTGGACTACCTATAGAGATTGTGAGTGATAGAGGTACGCACTTTGTTAATGAAGTGATAGAAGCCTTACTGAATGAATTCTTAGTAATTCATAAGAAATCTGCCCCTTATCACCCACAAGCAAATGGACAAGCAGAAAGTTCAAATAAAATCTTGTGTACTGTTCTCACCAAAATCGTTAACAACGGTAGATCAGATTGGGATAAGCAGTTACACCATGCTTTATGGGCATTCCGAGTAGCCTATAAAACTGCAATAGGCACTACTCCTTTTAACTTAGTGTATGGACAAAACGCTATTTTGCCAATTGATTTCTTGATTCCCACTCTTAGAGTTGCAACTACTTATGAGTGGACAGGACATGAATTATCAGCCCAATTGGACCAAATAGAAAAGCTTCATGAAACTAGGTTACAAGCAGTAGCGGGTATTTATGCTGCTAAAAGACGACAAAAAGCCTATTTTGATGCGCATATCAAGGACAAAAAATTGAAGGAAGGAGATTTAGTTTTGGTATACACTTTGAAGCAACATGCTAAGAAATTGCAAAAGAGAGGATATGGCCCATTAATCATTAATCGTATATCTACAGGTGGAGCCATCAGCTTAGCAACCTTAGATGGAGACGTGTTACCAAACTACATCAGCGGGTGTAGAGTAAAAAAATACCTAGAACCATTAACTGACGAAATTATGTCACGATTAATCAAAGGTAAAAACAGACGCTTAGAAGAGGAAAGAATACGAGAAGAGGCGAGACAAGAAGCATTGGAAAGGATAAAGAAACGAAAAGAGTGGATGAGAGAGCGAGATGAAAGATATCGTCAAGGAGAAGAACTCATCCCGATGGCTAATTTTAGAGCCACTCAAAACCTAGGATCCCAAAGAACACAACCCTATCTAAATTTGGGAGCCGGAAAAACGGAGTATCACTTGGTAAATGCTCTTATTGACACAGGTGCCGTTGTAAGCTGCATTAAGTTTTCTTTGACCCAAAAACTCAAAGAGACAATCCGCCCATCAATGGCCCAGTTGATAGGAATAGGAGGAACAATTACTCAGTGCAGAGGAGAGATCACCTTATCATTGCATCTTGGTAACAACACCAGGGAACAAAAACTGTTAGTGTGTCATGACCAAGATTTACTTGAAGAGGTTGTGCTAGGTCAAGACTGGATTTACGAATACGAGGTAACCATTCAATTGGCGTTGGGATACATTTCAGCCAGGATAGGACATCGTGAAGTATTCAGTCTGCTAGATGAGCGACCATTAAAATCTGTGAATATGGAGCAAACAGTTCAATCAAATGAACAAAGCCCTGAATGCATGATCTCTAGCACTATAGATACACCTTCATCGAGTACTATATGTGCGGACACATTGAATTCTGCTTGCACACCTTGTTCCAGTCTAGCTAGTCTTGAGAGTATCACTCAAACTGAAATCAACCTCACTGAAACACCCTGCATCAAAGAGACTATGCCTCAGAGTAATTCAAAACCTGTCACCATTAAAACATACCCTATTCCATATTCTAACCAAGTGTGGATAAAGAAAGATCAAGTGAAGGAATATCTACGAAGACAAAAGCACAACCAACAGCAGAACAAACGAGCAAAGCAAAAACCAACTCCGTCTGAACAGCGAAATCATCGGCAAATTACTACATTATGGATTCCCAAGACAGTCGTAGCTGCCCAACAAGATCGATCGCAGATTTGGGTTCCGAAGTCTTGCATTCCAAGGCAAAACATCCGAAAGGATGATCCCCGAAACAAGAAGGACCAATGCAATCCACCGGCAAAACAACCACAGAAAAAGAGATACTGGAGAAGAAAAGAGTCTGTAAAGGCAGCCCGAGAAGTGCCGAGAGTCATAGATCAGATGAAGCAGACTTACAACAAGGAGAAAAGAGCCACATTCAGTAAAAGTGGGCAACATACAACGAAGCCCAGCACAACGAGGCAAATCTGGTTGCCGAAAGACAAACGGGACAACATGCATACGCCAACTACTTCCAATTGCACACATATGGAGTTGTTGAGATCCCAAGTATGCATGATAGGGCCACATTACAAGGCCAAGCATTCGGCACAGTCTTCTTCTATTTCAAGATAGTCAAGCACATTTTCCTAATAGGGAAATAGGAGAGCACTTGTACATATCTTAAGAAAATACTCCAAAAAATTAATAACTGCTTCGGCTATGGATTAACCTTTCTGTTTTCTTTTCAGCAAAAAATATAAAAATACATAAAAATGTGAAAAGTCCAGGTATTACCTTTCTCACACACACGGGAAAGGGACGACACCATTCACTCGGAGCCACATCGAACTTATGAATAACATATAGAGGAGGATTTCTGAGACAATATGGATACTAATTCATACTCTATATTGAGTGCAGATGGCTTCCACTGATTCCGAATCCACACAACAAGAAGAGGTGCAACTTCTTCCGATGGAATCAGTAACAAAAGCAAGAGGTCACTAGTTCAGAGATGATCAACCAGTGGCAGAGCTAATCTTCATGGCTACCATCAGAATCATGGACACAGATCATTATTTTCCAATCTTGTCCCAGGATTTCAAGACAATAATACAAGGACTACCTCATATTGAGGATGTATGGACACAAGCGGGAATTGAGGCATTCCTCAAGTTACCTATATATGTACCAGATTTTCAGAGGTGTGCACAGGTAATGAACACCATGCAGCCTGCTGCAACAAAGATCTCAGTTCCAGAAGCACGTGTATTGGACAAAGTCGGGACATGGAAGACCATACAATTCACACATGAATTGATTAATAAAGCTTTTGGATGGAATCAAGCAGGCACTACTAGTGTGAAAGAAGAATGCCATGATCCCAAGAAGAGGTCATTCCTGGAAATCAACAGAATTGACATTGAGGATGCTGTACGACTAGTACACCAACATTTTTGTTTCCCCAGCATGCACAGGTATACAGCTCCACAGAAAATTGTAGTCCAACTACTATCGCATGCCATGAGGCAAATTGGAAATAAAATCAACCTAACAGGGTATGTCCAAGAAAGACTGTTTGAAGCACAAAAGAAGTGGGGGCAAAAGAAGTTTTTAAATGGCAGTTCAGCTCTCACATTGTTGATTTATGAAGCCTTAGAAATGAAGAACTGCTTGAGAGAGATGCCAACTTCGGAAGGACTAGCAAGATATGTAAAGTCAGCGACGGTCCCTAAGAAGAAGAAAGTTGTACCTATGGTTGAAGAGGTTGGAACCAGCATACGGAAACCCATGAGGGGTACGAAGCGCCTACGAGAAGAGGAAGCTCAAGCAACACCGCAATCAAAGAGAACGCACCTCTTACCGAAGATCACGACAACACAAGTGCCTATCACCAAGAGAGACTTGTCTGCTGCCCTCGAGCAAACACATCAGTATATGCAAGGTCAAATCAATTTGAACGTTCAAGGACATCACTATAGACAAGCTAGTCAAGAGCAAACACAACGGAATCCAGAGCAAACACCGAAACAAGCTGGGAGATACAAGGAGCTAGGCATTGATGATTCCAGCACAAATACGGATTCCAGTCCCGAAAAAGATACATTAGATACTGATATACAGACGGAATCACATGAAGGTGAATGGAACGAGGTCAATCAAGTGGAAGTGACGCCACAAAACCAGGAAGACAAGGAAAAGGAAGTCGAAGAATCTATGGAACCAGAACACGTCATTCAATTGAATGACACTACAAAAATAAGCATCAAGGAAGATACGACCACTGGGGTTACACATGTCAAACCACCTATTAAAGAGGAAGAACAAACTCGAGTGAGTGAGGAAACGAAGGAGCTCCAACAACAAGAACAAACCGTAATCGAGGTGTCTGATGACACACCTCAAGGAAATAAAGAAGACATAGGGGCTGAGCCAAGGATCCAGCTTCAGATCAGGCAGCCCCATGACACCACATTACACATTGCTCAAGGCAAAGACGTCAACACCGGAGAAGAACCGGCAATACCCAAAACATGGCTTAATGTAGATGTGACGCTGTTGAAACCTGTAGTAAAATAGATGATTCAAACAGCCATGGACACTCAGCAGCAGATGATGGATATAGATGCCGAATATGATCAAACAAAAAGGGAAAAGAATCAGTTTCAACTCATAAGTGAACAGCTATCGGCACGGCTGATTGCAGCACAAAAAGAATTGGCAAACAAAAATACTGAAGTGCTAGCAATCCAGACACAACATGCAGCATCCATTGCTCAGAATAAACAGCTGCATACACAACTGGAAGAGTTGCAAAAATTACACAAAGCAAGCGAGGCTGAAAAAGAGAAAATGAAGATGCGAAGCATGCTACTAGAGCAACAACTAAAGCTATATATGGAAGAGAATGACAGCCTACGCAATAGAAATAAGGAATTAATGAAGTCTCTATTATATGACCAACCACTCATCCAACAGGGACCCTCAGACACTAAAGAACAGGAATTAAGAGAACAGATAGCAGAGTATGCCGAGTTGCTGCGACAAGCTAAAGAAGTACAAGAAGAATCAGAACGGCGGCACACTTAGGAAATAAGTGAGCTCAAAAAGCAGCTGAATACAGCACAGGCAAAACTGGTCCAAAGCTACAGTGAAAATATGGATCACGTAGCTGACATAGGTAAGGAGCTTCTAGCAACTAAAGAAGCACTCGGAGAAGCCATGCAAAAGATAAAAGAAAAAGATGCATGCATAGAACAGCTGAGGAATCAGAAGCAAGACAAAGAACCGATCGGGACATCAGTAGTGCCAGAAAAGAAACATCCTACTGACAAGGTAGAGGTAAGCCCTCTATCTCAACCGATCTATCATTCTCCAATACGTGGGCAGGTGGAGGATATACATGATGATCATCCTATGCCATACACTGCAGAAATAAGTCAGAAGGAACGGGCACTAGTGGTGTCCCGATTGACGGAAAATTTTGAAAATGAAGTTATTAAAGTCATGAAAGAAGCAAAAATCAAAGGAAAAGACTTAGAGATGCTTATGAAGCCTTTCAATATTCCATCCGGATTACTGAAAGAGAAAACACGTCAATATATCAAGAGGATCACAAAAATGAGCCCTGATACGCAGCTCAACTTCAAGAATGACACATTCAATTTCAATCAAGCAGAATTTGAAGCCGCACAGCCAGTTTGGAGAAGAAAGTTTTTAGAGAAACATCCAACACTAAGGGTACACTGGCAAGCTGCTCCATATTCACTGCAGGTAAACCCTGCATTTTGTCCTGTACCTCGTAGAAGAGAAGCTAGAGCATTTTTGGACATGCAAAGGAATGGTACACTAAATAATCAGTGGCTGAATTACCCACTACTTCCAAGCCCTCCACATCATTACTTACCAACGGAAGATTATATGGTAAAAACAATAGAATTTTGGCTGCAAAACTATGCGACAGTACCAGATTTAGCTATCAAAATGACAAACAAAATACTTAGTATGATCCTTATAGTTTTGAAGGTCTTCAAGCATGCGGCCTACACCTTTTTGAACTTTATCGGCATTAATCAAGGCACAGAAATACTTATTTTCGATCTATCAGTAATGCCGAGCCGCCCGACAGTAATGGCATATTATTCCAGATTGATGTTTTTGCCCAGTGTATATATGCAGACGTTTGAAGAAGCATTTTTTACGGGTCTTTTTGAGATTGATTCTGAGATATTTTTGAAGATGTCATCTAATCTCAATGCTAGATTAGTAGCATATGAATTAAGCTTCTTCGCAGACCACAGACAACCACCACATGATGGCGTGAAGGCAGAACAATGGAAACAACTGATGATACGTGAAGCTAATCTGCTGAATGATAAGGAGCAAATAGTATATCGAACATATGCCCGGCGCTTATCAAAGCCTGTCGCGGATGACAGAGTCCAGGAGGGGGGCAGTGTCGAGGGAGAGACAAGTAAAAAGAAGAAAAGAAGAAAACAACGAAAGAAACAGCTTCACTAAAAGGCAAGATTTGAAGATACATCTCTGCAGGAAGCCCCGCAGGGGCACATTACCCATCTCTGCACAGAGCCCCGCAGGGGCGCACACACCAAGGAAAAGCACGCAGCTAAAAGGAGAAATCAGGGCCAACAAGTATCACATATGTGGGTGCTTCAACCTCTTGAGTTACAGAGGATTCAGATCAAGGCTTACGAGCTACATCCGCATATGTGCACTAATGGCGTGCGCGGCAACCCAGAATTAAGGAACCTATAGGTGAATTAGACTGCAGAATATCAGGTAGTCAGTCTAACTCCAGGGGTTGCGGGCGATCAAGGCAAATACATCAGGCTCAGAGAATGTAAAACAAGAATTAAGAAGAGGCTGTCAAAACTGAACACCTGTTTTATAAACAGGTAACAATGAGCAAAGGTTGCACGCAATGAAAAGAAGTGAATAACACAGCAAGGTCCGATGTGTGCAACCAGGACAAATCAGAGCGCCTCTAAAACATAATGCAAGATCAAGAATCAGACAATACTGACCACTGGGTGCGTGCGGACAACAAACTGATGACAAGAAGCAAAGCCTGTCAAGGGACGACAGAGACGAAGAGGGGGAGAGTGTTGCAGAGCTAAAGAGCGCACAAAGCAGAGAAAAAGACGGGCCCCAAAATTTTTCCGATTTGGACTTCATATTTTTGTACCATAATCATTCTTGTAATATATTTTCCGTTGTAAAGGCACTAGAGGAGTCCTCTAGATGCATCCCCACAGAAGATTAGAAGCTTACCCATGTAAAATAGTAGAAATTTAGTCTTTTAGTGAATAAAGTGCCGGTCTCTTGTGTGAAAGGACCATTTTTTAGGGCACTAGTATATAAGTCAAATGTGACTCTTTGTAAAGGACTTTTGGCCATTGTGAGAATAGAGAGCACAGAAATTCGAATTTGTTTCTTCCTCCCTCCTTATCTTCTTCTTCGTGAGCTTGTATGCATGTGTATTGCTTGGAAAGAGTGCTTGTGAGTGTTGTCTGTCCATGAAAGTGTTTCTTTGCTGTAGGAAAGGTGTGTGCGAAGTGTAGGAAGTGCTGAAGTGTAGGAAAGTATTCCCTCCACTCAGTATTTTGCCCATAACTTGAAATAGGAGCGTCAGAATTGAGTGAAACCACTGCCATTGGATGCGTCTTCTCGAGAGCTTCGAAACGCATATGCTATTTGCTATATTTGGAGTTCGGAGCTTGGGAGAAAAGTCCAAAATACTGACGGCTATTGCACCAAGTATCGTTTCGCCTTGACCAACAGTTGGAGCTTGTTTGGATAAGTCTTTGCCTCATTTACATTCTTTGAGTAATTCATTTGCGTTGATCATTACATGATTGCATGTCCTCATACACTCGGCTAGGTTTGTATACTCTTTGGATTGATATTTAAAAGCGTGTATCCCCACTATATGCACTTGTGAGGGGATTGAGGTATAGTCTCTTTCTCCGCAAGTCCCTAAGTTGATACTTAGGTCAACACAAGGAGGCAACGTTTTTTTCTTTGGGTGGCACTTATGGAGGAAAGTGGAGTTTTGCATGGGCAAGATCATACTAAAGAGGAGAAGTTGGAGTTATGCATGGAAAAAAGGAGGGACGGAATGATCTTCCTTGGAAGGTCTGTGCAGGTATAGACGAGCAAAAAGGAATCATCGGGAGGATCGCAGTCAGAAGAGGAGGAGCGAGGGGAAGATGTATCTGTAATCAAGAAAACATCAACGGTGGTGGCGGCTCCTGCTGTGGAAGGAAGCATCAAATTCTGTGCATGCTAGGACGACGAGGAGATCAATCATTTGATCCCTCAGGGGATGACCTCCTTTTTATTATAAATGTGCTGCTCCGAAGCGTGGCCATAGTTGAGAAGCAATTGAGATACGAATTACAGAAGCTCCAAAGACATTAAGTAGCAGTAAGGAGCGCACCCATTTTCAGGAAGATGATGGAGATTAAAGATCTAAGGATTGTTGTTATGATCTGTGGAGATGCCACTACATCTAGTATATTTGATGAACTCTGAGGTTGCGCGTGACAATTCGGAGGACAAGTGAAGGATCTACGCATTAGTTTTCTTAAGCACACTCTTTCTGTGTGCTAAAGATTGAAGCAGTAGACGTCTGAAGAACGACATATTTATTTGGATTCAAACACAAATGGTATTCTTGACACTTCGAAAACAGCACCGTAAATGGTACAGATACGCCGAAGTATCACCGGATAAAGAGAAATCATCCAAATACACTCTCATAAAGGTGGTGAGATAAGGAGAGAAACTTTCCTGCATGCAACGTTGAAATGTACTTGGAGCATTCGACCGACCAAACCACATCACTGTACACACATAGACACCCTAGTTTGTAATAAATGCGGTCTTTGGAATGTCCTGCTCTGCCATTCAGACTTGATTATAGCCACTGTAACCATCTAGAAAGGAATACATCTCACGGCCAGCCATATCATCTAACATTGTATCCAAAAACGGCAGAGGGAATGGATCAGGTATGGTAGCTGCATTTAGTTTCCGGTAGTCTACACATATCCGTAAATGCTTATTCTTCTTAGGAACTATCACAATAGGAGAAATCCACTCTGCATGCTCGATAGGGACAATAAACCCCACCTTCAGCAATCAATCCAATTCGGCCTTAACCTAGGCCGCATAATTAGGATTCATCCTATAACTGGGTTATTTGATAGGCCACTCATCTGGTTTCAGCACTACCGTGTGTTGATAAATCCTCGGGTCCAACCCCTTCATATCCTAGTAATCCCATGCAAACACATCAGAGAACTCTTGTAGCAACTGCAACAAGTTATCCTGGAAGTTGTTTGATAGGCCACGCATCTGGTTTCAGCACTACCGTGTGTTGATAAATCCTCGGGTCCAACCCCTTCATATCCTAGTAATCCCATGCAAACACATCAGAGAACGCTTGTAGCAACTCCAACAAGTTATCCAAGTTATCCTCGGATATTCCCGCCTTAATTTTTATGGGTCTTGGGTTGGTGTGATCACCTAAGTTGCATGTAACCAACTGATCTTTCGGTACATAAAACTGCTGGGGCATCTTCAAATCGTCTCCTAACTGAAGTAATTGTTGGAGCATCGTATCGTCTAAGGTTTGTTCTGCACTTGACTCGTGCACACTAGTCAATGGTACCACTGTACAGGCTACCGGACTCCAGTTATCAGCCACTGTTTATAAATTTATAGTGCCAAGTGCCATCAGATCCTTGTTGGCTGTAAGAGAGGCTTCCTCTTCATCATCGGAGAGACCATCCAACATGTGTACAGGCTCCGCTAGATATGGTCATGCATATAAGTCACAAGGTTTCATATCATCCAGTGGATAAGGAAATGATTCATGAAGATGTAGTTGTCTACGAAAAAACTACCACGTCTCAGGTGCTATGTTAGGTCTTCTCTTATTTTGTTCTACCATACAATATCTCCTGTTATTTCAATCTCAAACAAAAAAGGGATTAGAAATTAAAAATAGAACTTTAAATTTATAAACATGCATATACAGACACACGTACATATGCTTACACATACATACTTACACTCATACACACATACTTTAAAAAAAACTTTAAATTCATAAGCATGCACATGCAGACACACATATATACACTTACACTTACATACTTACACTTATATACATGCATACGCATACACATATACATACACACACATACATAGTAAATACATACACACACAAATACATATACACACACATACATGCATACACTTACACATATACATACACTTACACATACATACATACACTTACATATACATGCATACACACACATACATGCATACACTTACACATACATACATACGCACACATACACATACATACACACACACATAAATGCATACACATACATATATACATACACACACATATATAGTAAATACATACCCACACACATATATACACACACACAAACATGCATACACATACACATATACATACACTTATACATACATACATACACTTACATATACATACATACACACACATACATGCATACACATACACATATGCATACACTTACACATACATACATACCCACATATACACATAGATACACACACACATACATGCATACACATACACATATACATACACACACATACATAGTAAATACATAGCCACACACATACATATGCACACACACATACATGCATACACATACACATATACATACGCTTACACATACATACATACATACATGCACTTACATATACATGCATACACACACATACATGCATACACATACACATATGCATACACATACATATATGCATACACTTACACATATAAACATACCCACACATACACATACTTACACACACATACATGCATACACATATGCATTCGTACACATACATGCATACACATACACATATGCATACACTTACACATACATACATACCCACACATATACATACTTACATACACATACATGCATACACATACACATATACATACATACTAAATACATACCCACACACATACATATATACACATAGGCACACATACACATATACATACACTTATGCATACATCATACATACACTTACATATACATACGTACACACACATATATGCATACACTTACACATACATACATACCCACACATACACATACATACACACACACATACATGCATATACATACATATATACATACATTTACACATACATATATACATTTACACATAGGTTTGATCCCAGCCCTATTTTTTTTCCTCTTCCTTTTCTTTCTCCTCTTCATGTCCTTCAACCACCTGTTCTTTTGCACCTGACTTCTTCCTTGTCTCTTCTCATACTCCCTTTTTCTCCATTTATCTTTCTTAGCCTCTATTTCAGCCTACACTCCTTTCTTCTTAGCCCACCTTTTTTTCCTTCCCTATTCCCTCATCCACTCTCCTCCTCTTTCATCCCTTTGTCTCTTGCTCTCTGTTCCTTCTTTGACTCTCCGAGTACTCTTTCCCTTTTTGCACACTTTTTCTCTACACCTCTTCCTCTTCTTTTGCTTAGTCTAACACACCCTAATACACCAACCTCACTCACAATCTTACATTCACACACACTCACAAGCTCACCCAAACTTGCTCAAACACACGCATACACACACACACACACACACATAAAGCTCACCCAAACTTGCTCAAACACACGCATACACACACACATAATCTCTCTGTAGCATACACCCTCATACTCATGGATCAGACTCTTGCACACCTTTATCTCTTTAGCTCTCCCTCACACAACTCACCATTCCTCAGACACTCCTTCACTTGCACTTTCTCACCTTTTCCACTCTTCATCCCTGTTAGTGGTAGCACTGATTCCTCTCTCTCGAGTCTTTTTCTCAACTTATTTCTTCCCTCATTTGAAAAAGAAAACACAAATAGAAACACTTGCATGCAGGTATACACACTTACACACTTGTATGCATCCACATGCACCCACGATAGATCCAACCATACAATCACACACCATATGAACACATAATTGAACAAGAGTTTGCATACATTGGGTCATTCAATCAAACAAATCTTGATGGCTATAATTTTTTTGTATGTTCGAACTCTTATGTGCACATAAGTATGGGAATGAAGAACACATAAATCAATGCATGTCTTTCCTTAGACGAGTAAATAAACAAGCATAATATGAAAGTGCATAAACGGATCAAAATCATGGAAACATCATGTCTAACCAATGCTCCCATGTGTAATAACTCTGTAAAGCATGCTTATGCAATCCTGGCTAAACCAAAACCATTCCCCTAATTCCATCAGGCTTCATTGATTGCACAAAAAATGTAGTGCAAGAGTACAATAATCTTCAGTACCTAGAACCATAAGTTTTGATCCGAAGTAGAGGAAGTATCATGACATAGAGAGGAATCGTAAATTTGACGATATAAGTGCCGATTCAAATTGATCAATTGCACTAAAGAAAACAAGGTGTTGATTGTCATGTATGGGAAACCTAGCTCCATCAGAAGAAGAGTTGTAAACCATGCAACCTAAACTTTCATCAACTTGAGGAAGCTATTATCTTCATCTTTCAGAACCCCACGAAAGTATGCATATTTTGATACTTTGAGACTAACGTAGCTTTATATGTCACTTTTCTATTCCCATGAAACAAAATTGTACCAACCTTGTGAATCTCCTTGATTTTCATTACTCATATTACTGTAATCTCAATGGTAGACTTTGAAAGCTATTGATCCACTTACGAGGCCATCTTTCTCATACTCGATGATGTGTCTATGAATAGCTTTCAGCCACCAAGCACATACATGTAGCCAATAACCTCCCAAAAATATGCACCCACTTCAGTCTCCATGGTAGCAAGGATTTTCTTCTTTGATCAAGATGTAGGCATAACAACAGCGGGACAAAGAGGATAAAGGAATATTATTTTATCTCCTCATTAATATAGTCAGTTATTTTCAACATTTGGATCACCCAAAATCCAGAGGAACCCACACATCTTAGTCCATATGGGCTCTAACTCTGAAGTTGGTGGAGTTGCTTCATTCTATTATTGATTCTTTGTATGAAAAGAAGCAAGAGAATCTCCTTTTCTATAGCACGGGCTTCATTTTTGTTGGCTATGAGCTTGTAGTAGCTTGTTGAGAACCTTTTCTTAACAAGTTAGAAATCTTGTCCCTTATTCTTATCTCCTTTTGATTCGCCAAATAGTTTCCATAGCGAGTATAAAAAGAATGCATTGTCTAATGAAAAAATAAAGGCACATTTCTTTGTCATATTTTTATGCCATGTAGGAGAATCTTGTTTCCCTCTCTACCTTCTCTCTCTCTCTCTCTTGCTCTATGCCTTTCTATGGCATGAGAAAGATACATTCATGTTTATTGTTGTTGCATCATAGCTCCTAGAGCTTCCAATTCCAACATGTGGTATGAGAGTTGAGGAGACACACATCGTCGTGAAGACTCAATTGTAAGCTTGTCTCCATAGGAGTGGTAATAGGTTTACAATCTTCAAGGCTAAAACACTACAATAATGTACCAATATATTTCATTTGATACAAAGCAATTCCACCATCAACGTGCATAAATTAAATGCCCAAATAATGATGCAAATGCCCCAAATTAGACATCTCAAATGAGGCATGCAAATCAGCCTTAAAATCAGCAATATGCTTCTCATGAGAACTAGTGAGCAGCATGTTATCAACATACACAACAATGATCAGAAGTATATCATTAGCACGCTTAACATATAAGGTGCTTTCAATTGGAGTGTTCTCAAAACCATGTGCAATCAGATAGGCATGTATCTTTTCATACCAAGCACGTGGTGCTTGCTTTAAACCATATAATGCCTTCTTTAACCTGCACGTCTGGTTTTCATGCCCTTTTTGCACAAAGCTGCGGGGCTGAAAAACATACACTTCTTCATGCAAGTCACCATTCATAAATGTTTTTTTAATGTCCAATTGATGTACATTCCAACCATGATGAGTCGCAAGTGCATAGATTCTACGAATAGTAGTAATTGGGCAAGTAGGAGCAAAAGTCTCATCAAAATCAATGCCTCTTTCCTAAGCATAACCCTTTGCAACAAGCCTAGCCTTATATCTGTCAACTATTCCATTAGGCTTACGCTTAAGCTTGTATACCCACTTAGTGCCAATGGCCTTCTTGCTAGGAGGCAAGTCACATAAAGATCAAGTACCATTTTTCATGATAGCATCATATTCAGATTGCATTTCAGCCATCCAATGTTCAGAATTTTGTTCTTTATCAAACGAAACAGGCTGATTCTTATCACAGAGACAAGAGGCAACCATAACATAGAAATATGATGCAAAGAAGGCACTACTAGAGCTGGAACAAGCATGGTATGATAGAGGTGCATCTAATTTGCTATCACGCAAAGTCTATGCCAGCCATTTTGGCATAGTTTTTGCCTCCTCAATATCCGCTCTCTCATCAGTAAGTGTATCATGTAAATCTGCATTAGAAATAGAATGATCTACATCATCACATGAAACTTGTAAAGGCTTAGAAGTTGCCTCATTAGGACTAGCACTAGATTGTCCACCTGTAAAAAGAGGGAGCAAAGTATCATACATGTCTTTGGAGCTAAAAGATGTCTCTTTTATACATGAAAGTAAAGTCTGAATAGCATCTTCCACAAAAACAACATCACGAGTAACCAAAATGCATTTAGTCCATAGATGATACAGATGATAGCCTTTGCGTTTAGAACTATACCCAACAAAAATACATTTTATTGTTTTATCATCCAATTTCCTGCGATGTTGTTCATGCACTAATGCATATGTCAGAAAACCAAAAACATGTAGATGAGCAATAGATGGCTTGCAACCATGCCAAGCCTCATATGGAGTGATAGATTGCAGTGCTTTAGTGGGACACCTGTTAAGTACATATGTTGCACACATGACAGCCTCAAGCCAGAAACTATGTGGTAAAGCCTGACTCTTGACCATACACCTTGCCATCTCCATGAGTGACTTGTTCTTCCGCTCAACAACTCCATTCTGTTGAGGTGTATATGAAAATGTACATTGATATTTTATCCCACGCTCAGCGAGAAATGCACTAAAGTCA
Organism: Ceratopteris richardii; assembly: GCA_020310875.1. NCBI lineage: Eukaryota > Viridiplantae > Streptophyta > Polypodiopsida > Polypodiales > Pteridaceae > Ceratopteris > Ceratopteris richardii. Next base: position 168,168,386 of record CM035415.1, read on the forward strand.
GAAGACATATATTCCCCCCTTGATAAGAACGAAGGGTGCGTATTTTACATGGTGATAGATTTTTAGCCAAAATCAAAAGCTGTTTGAAGCACATGAACACTTTTGACTTTGCTTTCAATGGATATACCCATGCATGCCTAGAAAAGTCATCAATGAAAGTCACGAAGTAAAGAAAATTTCCAAAAGAGGGTGTGTGCAAAAGACCAAAGATATCACTATGAACAAGCTATAATTTGTGAGTAGCTCAAACTGAACCATCTTTTGGAAAGGAGCAATGCTACATTTTGCCCAAAATACACCCTTCACATGCATGTTTTTCGGGTGCCTCAAGTTTGGGCAAAGAGGACACCATTTTAGATTTTTGCAGGTGTAGCAAATTAGCAAAATTTAGATGTCCAAAGCGTGCATGCCAAAAGTTCGCATCTGACATAGCCTGAGATTCATGTACTGCACATGCTGAATCATTAATAGATTTTTTAGTGTATGATCTTATACAGCCAATGACAGAAAATGCCAGAAGCAATAATCATGTTCCCATTTGACATATCATGAATTGTACATCTGTCATTGTTGACCTAAGCACTAACTTAGGGACTTGTGGAGAAAGAGACTATACCTCAATCCCCCTCAAGTGCATATAGTGGGGATTCACGCTTTAATTATCAATCTGATGAGTATACAAACCTATCCGAGTGTATGAGGATATGCATTCAAATGATGATCAATGCAAATAAACTACTCAAAGAGTGCAAACAAGGCAAAGACTAATCCAAACAAGCTTCAACTGACAGTCATGGTGTCACGATACTTGGTGCAGTAGCCAACAGTAAATTGAGCTTTTCTCTCAGCTCCGAACTCCAAATATAGCAAATACATATGCATTTCGAAGCTCTCGAGAAGACGCATCCAATGGTAGTGGTTTCACTCAATTCTGACACTCCTACTTCAAGTTATAAACAAAATACTGAGTCACTGGAAAACCTTCCTACACTTCGCACACACCTTAACAACAGCAAACAAACACTTTCATGGATAGACAACACTTCCTAACACTCTTTCCAAGCAATACACGTGCACACAAGCTCACAAAGAAGAAGATACAGAGAGAAGAAGACACAAATTCGAATTTCTGTGCTCTTGATTCTCACAATGGCAAAAAGTCTTTACAAAGAGTCACAATTTGACTTATATACTTGTGCCCTAAAAAATGGTCCTTTCACACAAGAGACCGGCACTTTATTCACTAAAGGACTAATTTCCTACTAATTTACATGGGTAAGCTACTAATCTTCTGTGGGGATGCATCTAGAGGACTCCTCTAGTGCATTTACAACGGAAAATATATTACAAAATGATTATGATACCAAAATATGATCGGAAAAATTTTGGGACCCGTCTTTTTCTCTGCCTTGTGCTCTCTTTTGCTCTACAACACTCTCCCCCTCTTCGTCTCTTGTCTTTAGTTTGTTGTCCGCATGCATCTTTTGGTCAGTTTTGCCGCGTGGTTGGACTGGCATTCCGTTTTAATGGCCCTGTTGTTGACTTTTCTTTTACATCCTCTCGGCCTGATGCATTTGTACTGCCTGCCCTTTTTTTTTCGTTGCCCGCAACCCTTGCTCAGTTCTGCCTGTTCATCAGTCTTGCATTACGTTTTAGTGGTCCTCTGATTTGTCCTGGTTGCACACATCGGACCCTGCTGTATCATTTAAGCCTGTTCACTTTCTTTTCCTTGCATGCAACCCTTGCTCAGTTTTGCCTGTTTGTTAAACAGGTATTCAGTTTTGATGGTCTCTTCTTAATTCTTATTTTACATTCTCTAGGCCTGATGCATTTGTTTTTCTTTATAAGTCGGGTTGCCACGCACGCCACCAGTGGAAGGTATGAGGATATCATGCTTCAGTCTTCGATCTAGACCTTCCAAAAATCAAGAGGTTGAAGCACCCTCTTGTGGTTTCGGAACCGCTGGATATCTTCTTGCACTTCTTCATGGATACTTGTTGGCCCTGGTTCCTCCTTCCACCTACGTGCTTTTTCCTTGATATGTGCCCCTGCGGGGCTCTGTGCAGAGATGGGTGTTGCACCCCCGCGGGGCTTCTTGCAGAGATATGTCTTCAGATATTACCTTTTTAGTGAAGCTTCTTTTGTTGTCTTCTTCTTTTCTTCTTTTTGCTTGATTCTCCTTGATTATGATACAAAAATATAGTGTCCAAATCGGAAAAATTTTGGGGCCCGTCTTTTTCTCTGCCTTGTGCTCTCTTTAGCTCTGCAACACTCTCCCCCTCTTCGTCTCTGTCGTCCCTTGACAGGCTTTACTTCTTTTCTTTAGTTTGTTGTCCGCATGCATCTTTTGGTTAGTTTTGCCGCGTGGTTGGACTGGCATTCCGTTTTAATGGCCCTGTTATTGATTTTTCTTTTACATCCTCTCGGCCTGATGCATTTGTACTACTTGCCCTTTTCTTTTCATTGCCCGCAACCCTTGCTCAGTTCTACTTGTTCATCAGTTTTGCATTACGTTTTAGTGGTCCTCTGATTTGTCCTGGTTGCACACATTGGACCCTGTTGTATCATTTAAGCCTGTTCACTTTCTTTTCCCTGCATGCAACCCTTGCTCAGTTTTGCCTGTTTGTTAAACAGGTGTTCAGTTTTGATGGCCTCTTCTTAATTCTTGTTTTACATTCTCTGGGCGTGATGCATTTATTTTGCTTTATAAGTCGGGTTGCCACACACGCCACTAGTGGAAGGTACGAGGATATGATGCTTCAGTCTTCGATCTGGACCTTCCAAAGATCAAGAGGTTGAAGCACCCTCTTGTGGTTTCGGAACCGTTGGATATCTTCTTGCACTTCTTCATGGATACTTGTTGGCCCTGGTTCCTCCTTCCACCTACGTGCTTTTTCCTTGATATGTGCCCCTACGGGGCTCTGTGCAGAGATGGGTGTTGCGCCCCCGCGGGGCTTCTTGCAGAGATATGTCTTCAGATATTACCTTTTTAGTGAAGATTCTTTCGTTGTCTTCTTCTTTTCTTCTTTTTGCTTGATTCTCCCTGAACACTGCCCCCCTCCTGGACTCTGTCGTCCCCGACAGGCTTTGACGAGCGACAGGCATATGTTCTATATATTTTCTGCTCTGTTTCATTAAGATAATTGGCTTCACGTATCATTAACTGTTTCCATTGTTCTGCCTTCACACCGTCATTGGGTGGCTGTCTGTGGTATGCGAAGAAGCTGAGTTCGTATGCCACTAATCTGACATTCAAATTAGATGACATCTTCAAAAAGACTTCTGAATCAATTTCAAAAAATCTTGTAAAGAACGCTTCTTCAAACGTTTGCATATATATGCTTGGCAGAAACATCAATCTGGAATAATAAGCCATTATTGTCGGTCGGCTAGGCATAACAGATAGGTCAAAAATGAGGATCTCTGTGCCTTGATTAATACCAATGAAATTCAAAAATGTGTAGGCCGCATGCTTGAAGACCTTCAATACTGTAAGTATCATACTGAGTATTTTATTTGTCATTTTGACAGTTAAGTCGGGTACTGTCGCATAATTGTGCAGCCAAAATTTGATGGTCTTGACCATATAATCTTCTATTGGCAAGTAATTATGTGGCGGGCTTGGAAGCAGAGGATAATTTAGCCACTGTTTATTTATGGTACCATTTCTTTGCAGGTCCGAAAATTCTCTAGTATCTCTTCGACGTGGTAGAGGACAAAAGGAAGGGTTTGCCTGTAAGAAATAAGGTGCTGGTTGCCAATGCACCCTTAGTGTAGGATGTTTCTCCAAAAACTTCCTCCTCCAAACCGGTTGTGCAGCTTCAAACTCTTCTTGAGTGTAAGCGAATGTGTCATGTTTGAAATTCAGCTGCTCATCTGGGCTTTTTTGTGTAACCTTCTTTATGTATTGTCTTGTTTTCTCTTTCAATAGTCCGTATGGAATGTTGAAAGGCTTCATAATCTTCTCCAAGTCTTTACCTTTAATCTTTGCCTCTTTCATTACCTTGATGACTTCATTTTCAAAACTTTCTGTCAATCGGGACACCACTAGTGCCCGCTCCTTCTGACTTATTTTTGCAGTGTATGGCATTGGATGATCATCATGTATATCCGCCATCTGCTCATGTATTTGAGAATGATAAATCGGGGGAGATAGAGGATGTACCTCTACCTTGTCAGTAGGATTTTCCTTCGCTGGCTCTACTAGTATCCCGATTGGTGTTTTCTGCTTCACTTGGATCTCTGCCTGTGCTATACATTCAGTCTTCTCTTTATTTTCTTGCATGGCTGCTCTGAGCGCTTCCTTTGCTGCAAGCAATTCATTGCCAATTTCTGCTATATTGTCCATGTTTTCACTGTAGCTCGTTGCAAGGTTCCCATGTGCTGTATTCAACTGCTTTTTTAGTTCATTTGTTTCGTGACTGTACTTCCGTTCCCATTCTTCTCTCAATTCTCGCTCTTGTCTCAGCAAATCTGCGTATTGTGCCACCTGATCTCTTAATTCTTTTTCTTTAGTTTCAGATTTCTCCTGCTGTTCAATAGGTTGATCATATAATAATGATTTCATCAGTTCTTTATTTTGATTGCATAAGTTGTCATTCTCTTCCATGTACACCTTTAATTGTTTCTCGAGCAAAGTGCTTCTAGCTCTCATTCTCTCTTTCTCAGCCTCGCTTGCATCATGTAATTTTTATAAATTAGTGAGCTGTGCTTGGAGTTGGTGATGCTGAGTCATTATTGTATCATATTGCGTTTTTACCTCGAGCAACTCCGTGCTTTTGACTGCTATCTCTTTTTGGGCGTGGATTAATTGTGATGACAATTGTTCGCTCATTATTTGGAATTGACTCTTTTCCCTCATGGCCTTATCAAAATCTGCATCTATTTCCATCATCTGTTGTTGTGTATCCATAGCCGTTTGAATCATTTGCTTGACCACAGGCTTCAACTGAGAGACATCCACATTGAGCCATGTGGTTGGTATACTAGGTTCTTTGCCTGTTGTGACGTCTTTGCCCTGTGCCACATGTAACGTAGTGTCATGGGGCTGCCTAATCTGAAGTTGGATCCTTGGCTCAGCCACCATGTGTTCAATGTTTCCTTGAGGTGTATCATCTGGTACCTCAATCACAATCTGCTCTTTGTTTTGTAATAGCTCTGAATCTGTGTTCACTGGAGTTTGTATTTCCTCTTTGATAGGTGGTTTTGCATACGTAACAGTTGTTGGAGCTTCTTTGAGGCTGATTTTTGTAGTATCATTCAATTGAATGACATGCTCAGGTTTATTGGAATCTTCTATGTTCTTTTCCTTTTCTTCGTGGTTGTCTGGCATCACTTCGACTTGATTGATCTCGGTCCATTCTTCCTCGTGAGTTTCTGTCCTTATGTCAGTGTCCAGGGTGTCTTTTTTGTGACTAGATTCTGCATCAGAACTCGAATCATCTAAGCCCAGTTCTTTGTATCTCCCAGGTTGTTTTGGGGTCTTTTCTTTACTCCTTTGTTGTTTCTCTTGACTTGCTTGTCTATAATGATGACCTTGAACATTCAAATTTACCTCTCCTTGCATGTACTGATGTGTCTCTTCTAGGGCAGCAGAGAGATCTCTCTTGGTAATTGGCATTTGGGCTACCGGAATCTTTGGTAAAATGTATGTCCATTTTGATTGGGGTGTAGCCTGGGCTTCCTCCTCTCTGAGGCGCTTTGTCCCCCTCATTGGTTTTTGTGAACTGGTTCCTGCCTGTTCAACAACAATAGCTGCTTTCTTTTTCTTGGGGACCATAGCGGATTTGGCATATTTGGCTAACCCCTCTGAGGTTGGCATCTCACGTAGGCAGTTTTTCATCTCAAGAGCCTCATATATAAGTAATGTCAAAGCCAAACTCCCATTTAGAAACTTCTTCTGACCCCATTTCTTCTGGGCTTCAAATAATCTCTCTTGGACATAACCAGTCATATTCACTTTATTCCCAATTTGTTTCATTGCATGAGATAGTAGTTGTACAACAATCTTTTGTGGTGCAGTATATCTATGCATACTTGGGAAACAAAAATGTTGGTGCACTAGGCGGATAACATCTTCAATATCAGTCCTGTTGATATCCAAAAAGGACCTCTTTTTAGGATCATGACATTCCTCTTTGACATTAGTGATCCCTTCTTGATTCCATCCGAAGGCTTTGTTGATTATTTCATGTGTGAATTGAATGGTTTTCCAGGTGCCTACTTTGTCCAATACTCGTGCTTCCGGAACTGATATCTTCGTCGCTGCAGGCTGCAGTGTATTCATCACTTGTGTACATCTTTGAAAATCTGGTAGATAAATCGGCAATTTGAGAAATGCCTCTATGCCCGCCTGTGTCCATATATCCTCTATATATGCGGTAATCCATTTATTATAGTTTTGAAGTCTTGTGACATAATAGGGAAATAGTGATCCCTATCCATAATCTTGATTGTGGCCATGAAAATAAGGTCTAACACTGGTTGATCATCCAGAAACCAATGGCCTCTTGCTTTCGTTATTGATTCCAATGGAAGAAGCTGCACCTCTTCCTCTTGCGTAGCTTCAGAATTGGGAGATGCCATCTGCACTCAATTGATGGTAGTAATTAGTCACCGAATAGTATTTAGAATCATCCTTCAGTTATCCTTTATTAGATTGGTAATTCTCTGCGTGAATGATGTCATCCTTCCCCGTGGGTGTGAGAAAGGTAATACCAGGATTTTTCCATATTTTTAAATATTTTTATATTTTCTTCTTAATGTATGTACAAGTGCTCTCCTATTTCCCAAGAGGGAAATGTGCTCGACTATCCTGAAATAGAAGAAAGATGTGCCGAATGTTTGGCCTTGTAATGTGGCCCTATCACGCATACTTTGGGTCCGAATAACTCCAATTGTGCGCAACTTGAAGTAGTTGAATGATGCATGCAGTTTGTCTTGTCTTTCGGCAACCAAATCTGCTTTACTCTGTTGGGACGTATTGTATCCCGAACATTCCTGATGAATGTGGTGCTTCTTATGTTGTAAGTCTGCTCTATCTGCTGTTTGAATTTCGGACTGGCTTGTGTTGCAACTGCAGACTCCTTCTCTTTCCTGTAGCTATTCTTCTTTGGCTATTTTGCCCTTAGACCATATTGGTTCTCCTTGTGCAGTGGTTCCTCGTTTCGGTTTAGCTTCTTTGGAGCACATGATTTTGGAATCCATATTTGCACTCGATCTGGTTGGGCGGCTACTAGTTTCTTTGGAATCCATATCCTAGCACTTCGTCGTTGACTTTGGTGCTCAAAATGATTTGCCTTCTTGTTTGATTGGTTGTTCTGATGTCGCCGATGTTTCTGTTGTGGAAAATATGCATCCCTTTGATCCTTTCTTATCCAAGCTTGTTTAGTGTATGGAATAGGGTATATTCTAATAGGTACAGACTTTGGATTACTCAGAGGACTAGTCTCTCTTATGCATGGTGCTTCACTGAGGTTGGTTCCAGATTGATTGACACTCTTGTGACTTGCTAGATTAGAAGATGGTATGCAAGTAGGATTCAGTGTGTCCTCACATGAAGTACTTGGCGAAGGGGTTTCTATAGTGCTAGTGAACATACATTCATGATTGTGTTCATTAGAGTGAATTTTTGGCTCTATGCTTGCGGCTTTGATTGGTCGTTCGTCTAGCAGACTAAATACTTCCCGATGTCCTATCTTGGCTGAGATGTATCCTAAAGCCAATTGAATTGTCACCTCATATTCGTATATCCAGTCTTGACCTAACACTACATCTTCGAGTAAATCTTGATCATGACATACTAATAGCTTTTGTTCCATAGTGTTGTTGCCAAGATGCAGAGGTAAGGTGATTTCACCTATACATTGAGTAATTGTTCCTCCTATTCCTATCAACTATGCCATCGATGGACATAATTCCTCCTTGAGTTTCTGAGTCAAAGAAAGTTTGATACAGCTTATGGTGGCTCCTCTATCAATGAGAGCATCCACTAAATGGTACTTTGTTTTACCCGCTCCCAAATTCAAATATGGTTGTGTTCTCTGTGGACCTAGGTTTTTAGTGGCTCTAAAGTTAGCCATTGGGATGAGTTCTTCTCCTAGTCGATATCTCTCATCTCTCTCTCTCATCCACTCTTTCCGTTTCTTAATTCGTTCTAGTGCTTCCTGTCTCACTTCTTCTCGTATCCTTTCCTCCTCGATGTGTCTATTCTTGCCCATGATTAATTATGACATTGTTTCTTCAGTCAACGGGTCTAGATATTTTTTCACTCGACATCCACTGATATAGTTTGGTAATACTTCTCCATCTAGGGTTGCTAAGCTGATGGCTCCACTTGTCAATATATGATTGATGATTAATGGGCCATATCCTCTCTTTTGCAACTTCTTAGCGTGTTGTTTCAAGGTATATACCAAAACTAAATCTCCTTCCTTCAAAGTAGGCTTTCTGTCATCGTTTAGTAGCATAAATGCCTGCTACTGCTTGTAACCTAGTTTCGTGAAGCTTTTCTATTTGATCCAATTGAGTTGATAGCTCATGTCGCGTCCACTCGTAAGTGGTTGCTACTCTGAGAGTGGGAATTAAAAAATCAATTGGCAAAATAGCATTTTGTCCATACACTAAGTTAAAAGGAGTAGTGCCTATGGCGATTTTGTAGGCTACTCGAAATGCCCATAAAGCATGATGTAATTGCTTATCCCAATGAGATCTACCATTGTTAACAATTTTTGTGAGAACTGTACACAAGATTTTATTCGAACTTTTGGCTTGTCCATTGGCTTGTGGGTGATAAGGAGCTGATTTCTTATGAATTACCAAGAATTCATTCAGTAAGGCTTCTATAACTTCATTCACAAAGTGCGTACCTCTATCACTCACAATTTCTATCAGTAGTCCAAATCTAGTGAAAACGTTCTCAAAGAGAAATTTGGCCATAGTTCTTGCGTCATTTTTCTTGGTTGCTTTGGCTTCAACCCATTTGGTCAGATAATCTATGGCTACAATTATATATTCGGCATGGGATCCTTTCGCTGGTGGGCTAATAGGTCCTATGAAGTCTATTCCCCATTTAGTGAAAGCTCTGGCACTCATCATGGGTCTCAATGGCATCTCATCTCTTCTAATTGGATATTTTGTTCGTTGACAAGTATCACATCATTGCACATATGTTACAGCATCTTGATGTAGAGTTGGCCACCACATTCCAGCAAAGAGGATCATTTTTGTTGTTTTATCTGCAGAGAAATGTCCTCCTGCAGCTCTTGTATGTGCCATCTCTAAAACAGCAAGATATTTGTCTTCAAGAATGCACAAACGTAATTGATTATCTCTCCCTCGCTTGAAAAGTTGTTTTCCTATAATGGCATAATCCTTGCTTTGTTCTACAAGTGCAGGTTTCCTTGCTGAAGTGGCTCCTTCTGGGTATTCTTAGGTCTTTAAGAATTTTACCAGAGGCATGCTCCATCTCGGTGCTACTGTGGAGTAGCACAGAGTGGAGTTCTCTTCTGGATTTTGTTCTTGACAGGTTTGGCAGGCTGATACATAGTTATGCGCATCCCTCTGCATGGTGGGCCAATATATGCCTAATCTCCTCAGGGTTTGCCATGTTCTGTTTGCATTCAAATGAGTTTTCCATTGATTTACATGTGCTTTCTAAAGCCACATTTCCTGTTCCTCCTCTTCAATGCATCTCATTAGCAATCCACTTGAATCTTGGTGATACAAACTTCCTGCAATGATATGAAGGTTTTTAGTCTTCCAAAGTTCTTGGGTTCGGTTTGGTGTGATCCCATCTTTAGGTCCATGCATGAGTATAGGGATCAACTTTTCTGCCCATTGGGGACATACTTCCAGGTTAAAAAGGTATGTATCTGGAAGATCATCTGGTACTCCTATGGGTGGTTCTCCATGGGTCATTCTTGATAAGTGATCTGCTCTTATGTGGGTATTTCCTTTCTTGACTACTACCTCAAAATCAAATTCCATTAGCAATAAAAACCATCGTACTAATCTTCCTATACTGCAAGGTTTATTGACTAAGTACAGTAGGGCTTGATGATCAATGAAGAATTTGAATTTGTTTGCCAACAGGTAATGTCTGAACTTTTTCACTGCATACACCATCCCTAGGCCTTCTCAGTTGTGGTATAATTGTGCTCTGCTTGATTTAATTGTCTACTGGCATAGGCTATAGGGTGGTCCAGCTTTCTTGTATCTGCAGGTTGAGCTAAGATGCAACCAATGGCAAACTTGGAAGCATCCACATGAATGTGAAATGGCTTATTCCAGTTAGGTACTCGAAGGATTGGTGCTGAACTCAATCGATTCTTTAACTCCTTAAAGGCTTTCTCACATTCTTCGGTCCAATTAAATTGAGACAAGAGTGCATAGAGAGGTCTAGCAATTATGGCATACATATGTATAAATCTTCGGTAGTATCCATAGTGTCCCATAAATGCTTGTACTTCTTTAGCAATCTTTGGTCTTGGTAAATCTAGAATTACTTTGATTTTGTCTTCATCAGTTGAAATTCCATTTTTCGAGACAATATGTCCTAATATTTTTCCTTGTCGAACCATGAAGACACATTTTTCTGGGTTGAGGCATACTCGATACTGTCGACATTTGGCAAAGATCTTTTCTAGTTCAGGGATGTGCTCTGATCGTATAGCTGAATAAGTACATAGATCGTCCACGTATACCTCCATACTTTTTCTCAGGAACTCTTTGAATAAATGGCACATCAATCTTTGGAAGGTAGCTGGGGCATTCCTTAGACGAAAAGACATGACTCTAAAGGCGTACACTCCCCATTCAGTTGCGAAAGCGGTTTTATGTTGGTCCTCAAGAGCAATGGCTACCTGATTATACCCTGAAAAGCCGTCCAAAAAACTATAAACTTCCTTCCCTGCCACTCTTTCCAACAGATGATCCGTAATGGGTAATGGGTAACTATCCCTTATGGTCGCGGCATTTACTTTCTTCAGATTGATGCACACTCTTAACTTCCCATTCTTTTTCGGTACAACCACCAAAGGTGACACCCATTCCGTGTGCTCAATCTCATATATGAATCCAGCATCTAACAACTTATCTATCTCTTCCTTTATTTTTGCTGAATACACATCATTGTATGTATACGGTCTTTGTTTAGAAGGTTTGGCTTCAGATGTCATGGGGATTCTATGGGCATATATAGATGGATCTACTCCTTTCAAGTCCTTATAGGTCCAGGAAAAGACATCCAGATATTCCCTTATGAGGCGTATTAACTCTTGTTCTTCCTCCATTGAGACATCTTGTCCTATGAAAGTACATCGTTCTTCTCCTTCCTCTATGGTTATTACTATCTTCTTAGTTTGTTCTTTATTGTCATATGCTATTCTTGGCTGTGCTTCTCTTTTAGGCATTTGAATAGCAATTATTATCTCTTCTAGTTCATATTTTTTGAAGTGGGCTGGCACTTCAAACTGATCTTGTGGCTTGTTTTCTTCACCTTTTGGTTCTTTATCTAACTCCAGCTCTTCTTCCTGTGTAGGTTCCTGGTTGTTTTTGTTAGCTGTGACATCTATTTTTTTATTTTCATCCTCTGGTTCCGTCGGTTCTTGCTCCATCTCAATGCTCTCATAGTCCTCCTTCCATTCTTTCTCTATCACTTCTCCTTCTTCAGCCTCCTGAAGGACTACCACATATAGACTAACATCATATCCCTCCTCATCAATACATTCATTCATATTTATTACTTCTTCGTTCACACATACATCGAGGGTCGCTAAAATCTCCATCCAACCGTGAGGTTCAAACTCTTCATCCAAAAAGACTTGAGGCATGTAAGTTGGATCTTGTACAGACCTAGCTATTCCTTGCCTTTGTTGCCATCCCTTTCTCCTATCCTCTTCCTTTTTTGCAGTTTGGCATATCCATAGATGAGTGTCCTCGTTCATCCAAGATTGGTCACTAGAACCTATGTTGTGAATTGACTGATCGTCTTCCTCCTTATGAATTTGATTCCATTGTAAGGGGGGAACATCTTGATATGTATATGTGTGGAGATTTATTCTCGTGGTGGTTCCTTCATGCTGTAGGTATACAACATCTTTTCCCCAATCTTGCACAACCTTTAGCTGTCTCATGAAAGGTCTCCCAAGTATCATTTCATAATTGTTTGCCCTTTCAAATTGACATATTGCTAAGGTGTGTTCAAATTCAACTCCGCATGTGGTAAAAACTACTCGTTCCAATAATCCCAAGGGTCTTTCTGTGTGTCCGTCTGCCATTTGTATCTTCATGCACGTTGGTCTTAAAGCTGGTTTTCCCCATTTCTCCCAGATTTCTCTAGTAGCAATGCCTACACCAGCTCCGGAATCTAAGATGGCTTTGGTGGTATAACCCCTATAAGTAATTGGAAGGCAAGTGTTTCCTTCATCTCCCTCACTAAAATCTCCTACCTTATCCACTGGGATCTTTACTATGTTTACTTCATCAGATATCTCTTTTCTTCCGTCTTGATCTCCAATTGACTAGTTAATTTCTCCTTCAAATGTGGTTTAACCTTCAACAGTTCTTTTAATGTTAGGGTACAAGGGATTTTGACCTTTCTAAGGTGTATGATATCCGATTTTTGGACTGATGGGTTCGGTTCTTTTTTCCTTATTGAGGGAATGCAATACAATTCTGAATTATGTTCGTACTCTCCTGTGTAATTGGGCAAAACCTTTACACTATCATTTTCTTCGTTACTCGCATCAATTGGTAATATTTCATTTGAATTCAACTCAGGTATTGAATCCTCTATTCCATCTTCTGCTTCTAGTTCTTCAAGGGGCGGTTCAATTCCTTCCACTTTCTTCCATCTATCTTCTTGGACTCTTGCCCACAAATCTTTAGGCCATTCCCCTTCTACTTCGGGAACAATGGATCCTTCCCTTTTATCCTCACAATAATTGTCATTCTGTGCCTTACTTGCTTCGGGTTTTTTGTGATCATCAGTGATGACGCACTCTTGGAATTCTCTTTCGAAAATTCGGGTATTGGGTAATGGCAACGCAGGCTTTTCTAAGGTCTATTGAGCAACTTCTATTAATTTTTGCAGATCTCCAACCTCTCTTTCTCTAGGTCACCTCTAGGATATTCTCTTTCATGTTGTTCTATGGTAGGTCCTGCTCTTATTCGTGCCTTATATGCCTGAATCCACATGGCTAATTCTTCAAGCATGGGATCTGCTAAAACTGATCCCACCTCTTCTTTTTTATACTTTCCATTTTTATTTTCTTCTTCAAATTTCTGTTCCTCTTTTGGGTTTTGTTCTCTCTTCTCATTTTCCTTCTTCTGCAATAACTTCTTTTCTTTTATCCTATCTCTACGGTTCTTCCATCTTTGTGTTCTTTTACTTACAACACTTTTCTCAGGCTCTTCCGAGTCTTCAACTCTCTGAGGTGTGGGTGTATTCACCTCTCTACTGCTCTGAGTGTTTTCCTCAGTTTTGTCAGGGGTCTCTCTAGCTTTGGCTCTAGTTATTGCTTTCAACGGTAGTGTATTCCTTATCGCTCACTGGATTACTTCTATCACATTGATTTGCACGTTGGACGTAACCTTGTTGGGGTTCTTGGGGCAATCTCTGAAAAGGTGTTCCTTACCACAATCACTACAGTAGCCTTCCCAGACCCGTTGTGGTGGTGGTGGGTTTGGTAATGTACATTCTCTGATATAATGATCACCTCCACATCTGTAGCATGGTCCTCTAGGCACAGGCGGTCTGTTCATGGGTTGGGGTGGAATGGTTGCTCTAGGGACTGTGTACATTAATGACACATAGTCCTGCTCATATCCGTAGGAACTATCTGGTACTTCCATGCCATAGGCATTGGTTCGTACAGTTGTCCATATTCTATCATAGAGCTTTCATAATTGGGATATGCTCCTTGACTATGATCGTAAGATAAGTCATATGGTTCATTACTAGTCAATGGTGTGGCTGGGACTATCGCTCTCTCTAGGTTTTCTTCAGGTTGAGCCATCTTGACTGGGACAACGTTCTGAGGATGGGGCGGTTGTTGTCCTAGTACTGGTTGTGGTTGGGTGTATCCTTGATAAGCATATGGTCGTGGCACTAGTGTCTGCTGCTGATAAGTGGGGTACCTCAATGCTTCACCTCCTTGCTCTCTCTGAGGGTATCCATAAGGTCTCATATATGGATGTGCTGGTCTCGATTGCCTATTGTAAGGGCAATTCTCTATACTGTGATTTATATATTTTTGTTCTACACTACAATATTGTAGAGGTCCTGGGACGGTGGGTCTATTATAAGCATAAGCAAGTGGTGGGACTACTCCCCTAGTGCACAAGTGAGAGGGATGATCACCTCCGCACTGCATACATCTTCTAAGCATGGGCACTCTTATAGGGTTATTGGGGTAGTTCCTCTATCCTTGAACGTTCAGTTTCTTCGCTACCAAATCGGCTATTTCCTCTACATTGTTTTTAGAGTTTGATGTGCTGCTAGCCGAATCTTCACTTTTCAAGCTACCTTGAGGTATTTTCAAATCTTCTACTAGGTTGTCTTGTAGGTCTATACATTCCTTCATGCATTCTTGCAAAGTTTGAACTCTCTTTACATATAGCAGAGATCTTAATGATCCGTTCAACAATCCGTCCAAAAATAATGACACCATTTTATTTTGGGTAGGTCTCTCTTCCACTGGGCATCTGTCCACATACTGCTTGAATCTTCTCGTTGCCAATCTCACTGATTCTGTAGGGGCTTGCTTAAAGCTATGGATCAATGATGACGAGTTGTTTTTAATTCCAGACTTAGTGAATTCCTCAATCATTTCTTGATAGACTTGTTCCATGTTTTGAAAATTATTAGGGTCCAATGGCTGGAACCATGCTAACGCAGTGTCTGTCAAAGTAAGACCAAAGGACTCATATTGGATCAAGAAATCTTCCACTTGTTCGGCTCTGATTACTTGTTTAAATTCGGCTATATGATTGTAAGGTTCACTAGAGCCATCGTAGTGGTTTCTCATGCATTTGGCAACTTGAATTGGCCTTAATCTTCTTCCTGCCTCGGGTGGTCTAGGCATTACTGGGAAAATTGGTTTTCCTACGGGTATGCCTGGTCCTCTTGGTACAGGTGGTCTGGCTGGGGCAGGAATTCCACGTCTTGTGTCAACAGATGGTTGAGGTCAGTAATTAGGGTTATTTGCAGGCAAACTGCACATGTGGTCTGACCGGGATTTGTGTTTGTTGTGTTTGTTGTGTTTGTTGTGTTTGTTGTGTTTGTTGTGTTTGTTGTGTTTGCCCCGACTGTTGATAAGAATCATTATGAGATGTTCCAAGTGGGTTTCATGAAGTAGTGGCTTGGTCCCTAGGGGGAAACACTAGAATACTCTGATATTTCAACTCGGCTCTTTCTAATTCCGTTAAGGGCCAATATCTTCTCTGGTTCTTATCCAAATATGTGATGATAGTGGGGAAATCAGGATCTTGTAACTCATAGATGGTGACAGGATTAGGGGCAGCTTCCCATATTGAAGAATGTGCTCTAAGAAGAGGGTCCATTCCATTAATCAAGTATACATCCATTATGGAGTCATCTTGGGGAATCAGGTCTCCTCTCCAAACCCTAACAACCGTAGATCTCCCTTTAGGAGTAGTTACTTGCTCCTCATTCCCTTCTCCATTGAAGTTTAGGCATTGTTTTCTTCCCCAAGTTCATTAATGTTTTCAGGGTGTTCCGTCACAACATACAGGATATCTCTTTTGTCCATGTAAAATCCTCCTGCATACTTGACTGCTAGCCTAGGCACTATGTAAGCCTCTGAAGCCTTCTTTAGTCTGGCCACTGATCTGTTCAGACCATCCAAGTATATGGGTATCTCATGTTAGTTGGTGGTCACATATTCTAAAGAGGTCCGGTACTCTCCCTCAATAATTGACATCATGCCAATCATTGGTACTGTGTTCTGCATATCCTCTGAAGCCATAGGAATTTCTTCCTCTAACTCACTGGAGGTCTCCGAGTAATGTGAACGACTACTTGGCTCGGCTACACTACCTACAGAAGAGATTACACTTCTTCGGCTTCCTAAGGTTCTTCTAGATCTCAGGTTCATCCACTTAACAGCTCTGATCAGCCCTTGCTAACCTCTATCTTCTAGATTTCTTTACTATGGATCAGAATTCTAGAGGAACTTGGCTGAAAAAATGACTGAAAAAGAAACTTTCAGGTCACGATACTTGACTCCAAGATTTCACGATACACGACCTTTGGCCAAAAACGATACACGATACTCGAAAAGACGATACATGATATTTGATCTGGCACCACGATACTCGATACTTAACAGGACACGATACTCGATACTTGGATAAACGCGATACTTGGACAACCACGATACACGATCTGTGATAAGTATCGCGATCAGTGAAAGCACGATACACGATACTTGGACAACCACGATACACAATTTGTGATAAGTATCGCGATCGGTAGTCCACGATACACGATACACGATCTTTAGCAAGTATCGCGATCAGTAGTCCACAATACACGATACACGATCTTTAGCAAGTATCGTGATCGGTAGTCCACGATACACGATACACCATCTTTAGCAAGTATCGCGATCGGTAGAACACGATACTCGATACACGATCTTTAGCAAGTATCGCGATCGGTAGAACATGATACACGATCTTTAGGGAAATATCGCGATACTCAACCATAGGAGATCACGATACTTGTCAGGTTTCGCGATACTCGACCGCGGGAGAAACACGATACTTGACCCTTTTTCAAATTTTTTGTTAGATTTTTTTTTGTTTTGATTCAAGACAGTGGTTTTCCTAGTTTTTCTACCCTCTCCTCACTCTCTGTATCACCCAAAATATACCTTTTACACCCTGCAAGTCCTCCACGATACCTAACGTAGATCGTTTTACACTGATATCTAATTTTTGAGTGATGAAAATGAGTAGCAACTGAATGGCTCACCTTGGATGCTCTTTCCCAACTCTCCTATCACCCTCTCTTGCTCCGCGCAACTCCCAATTGCCTCTTTTATCAAACGCGATACTCGACTGGAACTCCTCACGATACTTGTTCAAAAACACAAGTAACTTACAAAATGACACTTTTTGGGCTTTTATACTTAGAATTTTCCTACTTCAAAAAAAAAACTCTACTAAACAAAGACTGAATACTACTCTAATGACTTGACCTACTCCCTCACTTCTCCTACTCTACTCATTCCACTCACTTCCCTAGGCTAACAACTCACTACACACATTCCAAGAATGAGAAGTAGTAAGTGCGGCTGAAAATGACTTACCAAAGAAGAGAAAATCACCACTCCTCCTCTCGCTTCAATGCAAAAAGCTACTTACCATCACACGAATGCCTCGGTTTGATTCGACACTCCCCCGCAACGGCGCCAAAAAACGTGTTGACCTAAGCACCAACTTAGGGACTTGTGGAGAAAGAGACTTTACCTCAATCCCCCTCAAGTGCATATAGTGGGGATTCACGCTTTAATTAACAATCCGATGAGTATACAAACCTAGCCGAGTGTATGAGGACATGCATTCAAATGATGATCAATGCAAATGAACTACTCAAAGAGTGCAAACAAAGCAAAGACTAATCCAAACAAGCTTCAACTGACAGTCATGGTGTCACGATACTTGGTGCAACAGCCAATAGTAAATTGAGCTTTTCTCTCAGCTCCGAACTCCAAATATAGCAAATAGCATATGCGTTTCGAATCTCTCGAGAAGACGCATAGTTTCACTCAATTCTGACACTCCTACTTCAAGTTATGAGCAAAATACTGAGTTGTGGGAAAACTTTCCTACACTTCAACACTTCCTACACTTCGCACACACCTTAACAACAGCAAACAAACACTTTCATGGATAGACAACACTTCCTAACACTCTTTCCAAGCAATACACGTGCACACAAGCTCACAAAGAAGAAGATACAGAGAAAAGAAGACACAAATTCGAATTTATGTGCTCTAGATTCTCACAATGGCAAAAAGTCTTTACAAAGAGTCACAATTTGACTTATATACTTGTGCCCTAAAAAATGGTCCTTTCACAAAAGAGACCGGCACTTTATTCACTAAAGGACTAATTTCCTACTAATTTACATGGGTAAGCTACTAATCTTTTGTGGGGATGCATCTAGAGGACTCCTCTAGTGCATTTACAACGGAAAATATATTACAAAATGATTATGATACAAAAATATGGTGTCCAAATCGGAAAAATTTTAGGGCCCGTCTTTTTCTCTGCCTTGTGCTCTCTTTAGCTCTACAACAGTCATCAACAAATTTCACAACAAAGCCAATCTTCACTAATGTAGAAATTGATAATAGATTTTTTTTATCCCTGACACAAATAAAGCATTTCACAAAGCTAAAGAACTACCATCAATAGTAGTTAGAATGATCTTATCAACTCCCATGACAGGATAAGAGGAGTTGTTGGTGCATGTGACAATATTCTCTATAGGGGTAGGCTCAACTAAAGTGAAGAAACTGTGCTACGGGGTAATATGTTTGGTTGCCCCACTACCAAAATACCAAACATCTGAGTCTACTACAGTCATACACTGCTCATAAGAAGATGGGCAAGACTACAAACAGTAGTAAACACCCATTCTTCATTATGCACAAGATTTGCAGACTCTATTTTCAGTGTAGAGGCTTCTACAACAATGATTCTAGTCTTTTTTTTCTTTGCCTCTTTTGTAGCAATTTTGGATAGTTCTTTATGATATGATGGTTTCCTTTACAATACTTACAAAAGAATTTTTGCTTTTCTGATTTCTTCTCATCTTTGTCTTCCTTCTTCAAATGTGCATTATTTGCAAATTTCTCGTAACTACTAAATGAGCTCCATTTACCTTTGCCCTTCTGATTAGCCACGAAAGATTGATATGCAACATGCATAAAGGACCTATTCTACCTAGACTAATCTTCCTGCAACAGAACAGAGACTAACTCCTCAAATGTCAAGGCATTTGGATTTCCTTTCATGATCAAATGAAGAGTATAAGCAAAACTCTGATATGAATCAAGAAGATCATTCAGAAGAGTCTGCACAAGGGAGCTGTCTGTGTAACTTCATCAACAGAAATCAAATGTTCCTTTAAGTCTTTGATCTTCGTTAGAAATTTGTCCCTAGAATCACCTTCATTCATATGCTCATTCTCCAACTGTTTTTGGAGGTAAGCAAGAGGAGCCTCATTCCTAACCTGGTATAATGTGGCAAGTGTATCCCAAGCATCTTTAGCTATTCTCCAAGAGTGAATGTGAGGAATAATGGCACATTTGACAGACAAGGCTATCAATGCATGTGCATTAGCATCTTTGCTATCCTAACAAATTTTCTTTGCAATAGGTGCAACAAAAATTGTAGCACGAACAGGAATCTGAAGAATATAAGTATCCTCAACACTCTGCATCAGCTTCAATACCTATATTTGTAGGTGTAATAGGATGTTTTTCAACACCCTACACAATGCTCCACAGTCCTTTTGCAACCAATACATGTCGCATCATATAAGCCCACAATGGGTAATTGGTATTGTCCAACTTATCCTCAATAACCAACATACAGAATACATCATTGCTTTCAGCCATGGCCACGGACTAAAATATCCTGATGTAGAAAAATGATTGTATCTGAAAATGTTGAACAGAACTACCTTGATGAGTTCTACTCAACCTATAGCAAACTTTGAGATGCTTATACTGGTGAACTAAAATATGTATATATCTTTGGCACAAAAAAATGAAATAGCCTATACAAGCAATGCAATAGTGTGTTCGGTGGCCAAAACGACCTCAGATTGCGATTTCAACACCATAGAGCAAAGAAATTTTGATCTCCTAATCACCCTGAATATGCTCACCAAATTTCATGCGATTTTGAGACTGTGACCGGAGGGGTATCGATGATACCCTAGATGAAGCGGCGACCTACTCTAATACCAATTGTTGGAGTTAGATATCTACGTAAGCAGGCGAACAACACAAGGAAGAAGAAGAAGCTTAGAGCACAACACACAATACTGAATGTATTACCATTAGAATGTACAAAGATAAGTAACCCATTAGGGCTATAGGTGTATATACAAGGGGGGGGGGGAACCTTCTAAAGAGAGAAAAAACTGCCCGGCGGTCCTAGTGAGTTCACACACATTACTACCTAAATATATCAACACTTCTCTAAGTTATTGAAGTGTGTATATGGTCTCATTGTCTTGTTTATTGATTTAGCATGAAGGTGGCACTCTTATAAGTTCGTACAAAGTTTTGTGGTCATTGGAGTTTTGTACACTGAGATTTGAAAAGATCTCTCTAACTATGTTTGTGCATCATCATCCTCTTGAAATGTGATCAAGATCAAATCCATGACTTTTTATTTAGATTTCTCATAATATAATGACTCTAAATTCATGGAATAACTTGCGTTAGATCACTCATCACTTAATTTAAAGTTATGCAAAAGTATTTGGGTCAATTTCTAGTAGGTTGTGAGCTTTGAATGGTTTCTTGAATGCTTTCTAAAGCATTCTTCTCTTCAAGAACCATGGCTAGGAAGAACCAACTATGGATGGAGTTCATAAAACTCAAGAAGAAGCCAAATAAAAGTTCACGAAATTTTTCAGCAAGATGAAAGAGATTGGAGATCAATTTGGAAGCACCCAAGAGATTTTAGATGATGAACAAATTGTGAACATAATCAAGTCTAATGACAAGTGGGAAGCATTCACCACTACCATGGACTTGTACATGGATATGAAGGTGTCAGACTTCAATAGATGCATGGGACAATGCTTTACTCATTAGGCCAAACGTTTGAAGAATGGTGGGAATAAAAAAGGTGATCAATCCTCTGCCCTTTATAAAGATAAAAATAAAGGTAAGGATGCCAAATGAAAAGGAAAAAAGTCTAATAATGAAGCAAGCACCTCAAGATAGAGGTAGAGGTAGAAGTTCAAGAGGAAGAGGCAAATGTGTTAGACAAGTTAGGAGGAGATCTCAAGGCTCCTCACCTTGTGCCATATGTTGATTAACCAACAAAATCATAGAGCATTGTTTCAAGAACCCAAGAAACCATAGAGGAGGAGGATACAACAGAGGTGGATATGGTGCTCCTAGAGAAACATACAACAACTCATATGGATAAAACAATAACAACAAATTCCAAGGAGGCTACAAAGAAAGAAGAGACTACAACAACTAAATTAATGATAAGTCCCAAGAGGATTCACTCCTTCCCACAAGCATGACAATGAAAGGAGGTAAACCATACTAGCATTTGTTCTATGTTGACTAAAGATGCTCAAATCATGTAGCAAGGAATGTAGCATTGCTTTCATACTTGGAAGATCCAAAGAATAAGAATGAGGTTGAATGAGGAGATGAAACAAGGCACCATGTAGAGAAGATTGGAAATGTGAAGTCTTCCAATGGTAATATGAATTTGTTGATGAGTTCTCTATGTACCTAGTATTAATAAGAATTTGATAAGTGTAGGTCAGATTGTGGAGAAAGGTTTCCAAGTGAGGTTCACAAAGAATGGAGCCTATGTCAAAGATCCATATGATGGTTTCAAGAAGATAGCCAAAGGAGAAAAAATAGGTAAATTGTTCACTTCTAAACTCCAAGACACGAGGAACATAGCATTGTTCAATTATGGTACTCAAACCCTATCAAAGCTAGAGGTTCGGCATAAAAGATTGGCTTGTATTGGAGAGAGAGAGAGAGAGACCTAAAGAATATCAATAGAGATCAAAGTGTTCTTAGATTACCTAAGATTGCAAAGCAACACATGATTTACAAATGCAGTGCATGTCGATTTGGGAAATTCTCACAAACAACCATTCACAAAGAAGGGGTACATACATAGTGAAATTCAAGAGCTTGTATACAACGATGTTTGGGGACCAAGCAAAGAGCTATCCATCTCATGGGAAAGGTACTATGTTTCTTTCATAGATGATTGCACCATAGTCTATTTCATGAAATATAAAGATGAAGTATATTCATGTTTCAAGAAGTATGTAGCTCTTTTGAATAATCAAATAGGTAATTCCTTGAAAGGAATAAGGTCTGATGGAGGGGGAAAATACTTTTCCCATGAGTTTGATTCCTATTTGCAAGATGATGGAGTTTGAGGTCTACGGAAACATGCGAATAACACAAGGAAGAAGAAGAAGAAGCTTGGCGCACAACACACAATATTGAATGTATTACCAAGAGAATGTACAAAAATAAGTGACCCATTAAGGTTATGGCTGTATATACAAGTCGAGGAAAAAAACCTCCTAAAGAGGGAAAAAAGCACCCAAGTGGTCCTAGTGTGTTCACACACATCTTTATATAAATACATCAAAAAATCCTCCCTGGCAGTGAGCCATAAGGCATCTGAACCACACACACTCAACAATTTCTATGAAAGCTACCGTATACTCAGCCTCACAACTAGAAGTGGCCACAGTAGGATTCTTCTTGCTCAACTAAGATATGTGTGAGCTACCAATGAAGCAAAAACCACTATTGGACACACAAGTGTCATAGCAACCACGCCCAGTTAGAGTCAGAAAAAGCATGTAGATATGGCGGTAGCCATCCCCCCTTGGGATAAAACAATCCAAGTAGTCAGGTACCACTCAAGTAGTGAAAGATGTGCTTAACCACCTACCAATGCTTGACACTTGGCAATGCATAAACCTGCTCATCTATGAGACAACAAATTGAATATCTGGTCGAGTAATGCATAAGTAAATCAAGCATCCAACAACCTAGTGGTAGAGAACAACATCAAATGCATCTCCAACATCATGAAGACTCAATCAAAAACCTGTTTCCATAGCACATGCAATAGGTTTTTAGTCTTCAAAGCCAAAACACTAGAATAATGTGTAAATATATTTTGTTTGACACAGAGCTATTCCGCCATCAACTTGCATAAACTAAATGCCCAAATAATGATGCAAATGACTCAAATGTGACATCTCAAATAAGGCATGCAAATCAGCCTTAAAATCAGCAATATGATTCTTATTAGGACCAGTGAGTAGCATGTCATCAACATAGACAACAATGATCAGAAGCACCTCATTTGCACGCTTAACATATAGGGTGCTCTCAGCTGTGTTATTCTCAAAACCATGTGTAATCAAGTAGGCATGTTTTCATACCAAGCACATGGTGCTTGCTTCAAACCATCTAATGCGTTTTTCAACCTATACACTTCATTTTGATACCCTTTCTATACAAAATCACATTGCTGAAAACCATACACTTATTCACACAAGTCACCATTTAGAATAGTGTTTTAATGTACAATGGATGTACATTCCAACCATGATAAGTTGAAAGTGCAAAGATACTACGAATAGTAGTCATTCCCCATGTAGGAGAAAAGATCTCATCAAAATCAATGCCTCTTTCTTGAGCATAACACTCCAATGAGCCTAGCCTTATACCTGTCAACTGTTCCATCAAGCTTATGCTTCAGCTTGTATACCCACTTAGTGACAATGGCCTTCTTGCCAAGAGGTAAGTCATGTTGATGAAATGATTGCTCCTACTTCATCTACATTTGTATCCGCATGATTGCATCTCCATTTTGTATCCAGGAGGCACTCCATTTTTAGTCTATTTCCATTTTATATTCTATTTCCTTTGTATTTGGGTACCTTGCCATGTGCTTCTACCAGTTGTATTCATTCTCCTTTCAGGAGACTTATCCCACATATGATGTACTTTTGAGAGCCGCTCCCAAATCTATATAAGGAGGGCCTCTCCCCTCATTTGTACTTGGTTAGAAGCTTGATGAGCCTACTCCATGCTCTTGGCAAGATCATTTCTAATCCACATGAGTTTACCCATTTCATGGTCTACTCATTTTGTGTCTCACACATTCTTTGTTTTGTGAGAGTACTTTACTTTTCATTTTGTTTCTGCATGTGTACTCTCTACATGGTATCAGAGCACTAGGTGGAGTTCTTGGTGGTGCGTTTGGCGGTCATTTTAGTGGTGGTGGTGCTTGACTTTGGTGATGTTGCTCTCCACTCACTTTGGAGAAGCATTTTGCCATCACTTCACTCTTTGGGGCCTCATTTTGCCCATTTGCCCACCCTCCCACCCTTCTTCTTTTCATTTTGAACACCCCTTACCCCATTTTCCCCTCCCTCCCACCCTCTTTGTGGCACTATTAAGTGATTGTTTCACTATTATATCTTTGTGT
Organism: Ceratopteris richardii; assembly: GCA_020310875.1. Taxonomy (NCBI): domain Eukaryota; kingdom Viridiplantae; phylum Streptophyta; class Polypodiopsida; order Polypodiales; family Pteridaceae; genus Ceratopteris; species Ceratopteris richardii. The sequence continues at coordinate 168,192,662 of CM035415.1, forward strand.
GGAGACTCTATATTATTTTTTCATGCAACATAACATTTTTTTGAGCTCGCAGTATGCATCTCAAATTTTTGAAGTGTTTATAAACACTATTGCAAAGATCCTTAATTTCCTCTATCAGCTTTTGTCTTTTTATTTTGTTGTACGATCATCTCTCCGATGACTTCAACATTGTCATTATGAAGCTCCATCTCCACTCTTTGAACGTCTAGTGATATCTTGGGATGCGAAACTAAGTGTAGTTTCAATTCCGCAAGTACTACCTGTTGATGAGACCGATCTTCAATCTGCCTTTGACCTGTATGCTAAGAACAATGATGATTTTAATTCATTAACAAGGCTGACTTGTGATCTCTGTAGATGAGTCAGAAGTGTAGCACACATGAGAAGACATTTTCAACACTGTGTAGCTTGGGGGATTAAGGGCGGTCTTTGCACAAAGAAAGGGTTTGCACAATCTTCTGCAATCAATGAGAGAAGGATCTTCATGTGTGAATGTCTTCAGTGTCATATATGCTTTGGCATACCTTCAGGCACCCAACTGCTCTCTAGGGCAAGCAGAAGTAATCAACTGAAGGAGATCTTGAAGCCTCAGCACTACGGAGTCACCTTGTACAGAACACAACTCTACTGTGAGCCTCAGCAGCAGATCATGAACTCCAATGCCCCGATTTTGTTGCTTCCGAGCTTCTGAAGGAGAGAAGTGCTCACGTAGAGAACGAGGGGCACCTCATTCCATCTTTGTAGTAGAGAGAGAGAGAGAGAGAAAGAAAGTGGAGGATGCATAGACACATAAACTACAACGAGATAGACGATGCTTCTCGGATCTGAAAACACGCCCGGTGCACCCCCATTCCTAGTCAGAAAGACCAGGCCAACGTACCACAGACGCACTTTGTAGTGTTGTTGGAGGGAACTTCAAAGGAGAAATGGAGGGAGGGAGAGTACGTTGAGCCTGGGTACTTACTCCCACTCTTGCATCAACAGCGAGTTCATCTCGCCCCTTCAAATCAGCTCATTGAAGAATAGGCTCCAAAAATGGCCAAGTCCAGTTGTACAGTGACCTGAGCAAGAGCGAAGTGGTAGGTTACAGGTGATGGTCGCAGATTATCACTCTGTAATAGGTGGCGGTGGCAGACTATCACTCTGATGTAGGCGGTGGTGGTAGATTATCACTCTATATTTGGAGGACAACATTGAATCGTCCGTGCGCATTAGTATAGTCACTATAAAGCTATCACATATGTGGCAAACTTCCAAAGCTATCAACTGTTTACTAAGACATCACTCATGATGTCAGTACTACAGTTTGAATAGGAGCGCAAACAGTTCGAAAAAATTATTGGTCACACACGATTCACATGTTGTGAGGTAAAGCACCCAAATCAGCTCATAGATTTCATACACATTTAGCATTATAAAAGAGCACAAGTTGGCCCACCGTAAACACAGGAGTCTTGAGGAAACGATCATGAGTCCGGGCTTGCCGCAACTAAACTTCTTGAAGAGTTAGAAGGCTTTCCCAACGATGTTCATCCAAGCTTCTGAGTGCTTCCAACCGAAATGGCAAAGAGTCTTCGGGTAACAGCTTCTGAGTTATGGACAGGGGTAAGCTTGGCACGACAATCTCCATAGGTGCGATTGCTTCCATCCCATAAGCAAGCTTGAAAGGAGTTAGTCCGGTTGTAACTTTGTATGTAGTCCGGTATGCCCATAAGACTGAAGGTAGTAACTGATCCCATCTTTCTGGTGATTCCATGATTAATTTGCTAAGCATACTTAACAGTGTCTTGTTGGTACTTTTAGCTAAACCATTAGCACGAGGATAATATGGGGAACTGAATTTATGCAGGATTTGAAAATTATGCGTTAGTACTTGCATTAAATTGTTAGCAAAATGTGTTCCTTGATCTGTCACAAGTTCTAGAGGTAATCCATAACGCGGAAAAACATCCTTCATCAGGCATTTTGCCACCAAAACAGTTGTAGCAGACCGTAAGGCCCAAGCTTCTGCCCACCTGGTAGCGTAATCTGTACCTGTCAAAATGTAACGATTGTTGCTAAGGGTTGTTGGAGGTGTGATTGGTCCACTAAAATCAAGACCCCACTTCTGGAAAGGTTCCAAAGGTAATACAGGTTGCAAAGGAAAGAAGTGGCACTGTAATGGCTGGCCAGATCGCTGACAAGTGTCACACTGCTGCACAAACTGAACTACGTCTTTGCACATAGTAGGCCATCAAAGCCCACTTTGCAAAATCTTCCGATGAGTGAGATTTGCAGCAAAATGTCCACCGGAGGGTATTGAATGTGCCATAGTGATGACTGAATCTGCTTCATGTGGCGGAATACAGTGAAGCAAGACACCCGTGTGATCCATATAATATAACTGTCCTACCAGCAACTGGAATCTGCGACTATAAACTGCAATCTTTCGTCGCATAGCAAGAGGGGTATGCAGAGGAAGACATCCATCAGTCAGAAAAGTTAACAACATATCATAATAGGCAGGTGGCTCAGGATGGTCGGTACATTTGTCACAAGCTTATTCAGCAGCGTAAATTGCTGGTGTGGTATCGTCAACGCCCACCGGAGCTTCGCCGGAATCCAACCGAGAGAGAAAGTCTGCTAAGGCATGGGCTGTACCTGGTCGATGAATCACTTCGTAGTCGAACTCTTGTAGCAATAAGACCCAACGAGCCAAGCGACCACCTAAATGTTGCTATCGGACCAGATATACAAGTGCAGCATGATCCACGTGAAAGATGAATTTTTGGCCGAGCAAATAATGCCTAAATTTCTTTACAAAATATACCAATCCAAGACATTCTCGTTTAGTCACAGAATAATTCCTTTCCGCAGGAGCGAGTCGGCGACTTGCATAGTAGAAAGGTCGAAACCATTTGTCCATTTGCTGCATTAAAACACTACCAATTGCTATATCTGATGCATCTACGAAGACATGGAATGGGTGGTCCCAATCAGGAGGTTGCAAAATGGGAGCCTACGTCAATAATCCTTTTAGATGATCGAATGCATTGGCATTCCAGAGTCCATTCGAACTGTCGTGGAGTACTAGTCATTAGCCGATTTAGTGGTGTTGCTAAATGGGTGAGCTAACATAGATGCCTGCCATGCCATCGGATTTGACCCAAGAAGCACATAACCTCTTTCGGCGTTGTAGGAACGGGTGCTTCCAACACAGCTACGACTTTGTCTGGATCAACTTGGATACCTTGTGCCGATATGATATGTCCAAGGAGTTTACCACAAGACACCGCAAAAACAGATTTTGACGGGTTCAGGTAGAATCGGTATTCATGGCATTTCTCAAAATAGCACCATAAATGATACAGGTGCACCGCAATCTTGCCGAATAAGGAGAAGTCATCTAAATAGACTTGCATAAAAGTGGTTAGGTAGGGTAAGAAAATTTCTTGCATACAGTGTTGAAATGTGCTAAGAGCATTCCATAACCCAAACCACATGACCGTACAAGCAAAAACACCCTAGTTTGTAATGAAAGTTGTTTTCGGTATGTCTTGTTCAGCCATTCTGACCTGGTTATAACCACTATATCCGTCCAAAAAGGAGTACATCTCATGCCTGGCCACTCTGTCAAGAAAGGGGAGAGGAAACGGATCACGTACTGTGGCCGCATTCAGTTTCCGGTAATCCACATAGATTCGTAGCTGCTTATTTTTCTTAGGAACAATAACGATTGGAGATATCCATTCAGCGTGTTCTATTGGTACGATGAATCCCACCTTTATAACCTATCGATCTCTGCTTTGACCTGTGCTGCATAATTGGGATTCATGCGATAACTAGATTCTTTAATTGGCTTCGCTTCCGGCTTAAGCACGACTTAATGTTGATAGATCCGCAGATCAAGACCCTTCATATCACGGTAATCCCAGTCAAAAACATTAGAAAACTCTCGCAAGAGTTGGATCAAATCTTCTTGAAAGGCCTCAAACAATCCTGCCTTAATTTTAATAGGACGGGGGTTGCTTTCATCACCCAAATTATAGGTCACTAACTCGTCTTCCGGGACATAAACTTGATGAGGTTTCTCCACGTCGTCAGCTGATTGTAAAAGTTGTTGCAGAGTAGCTCCATCCATAGCAGCATTATCATCTGCATCTGTTCCTCCGGTCACAGGAACAACCGTACAGGCTGTCGGACTCCAGTTATCTGCTACAGCTTGAAGATCTGTAGTGCCTAAGGAAATCAAATCCTTATTGTTCTGCAGAAACGCCTCTTCTTCATGATCAGATAAGCCATCCAACATGTGGACTGGCTCGGCTACATAGGGTCTGGCATGAAGTTCACAGGGCTGAATGGCATCCAGTTTGACAACATATTTACGGTGGTTGTCTTTGAAAGTCAATTCCTGCGCTGATCAATCCTGTATAACTTTAGCCTGTTTCAACCATGGTCGAACGAACAGAAGATTATAATCGAGGCTGGACTCTGGTAGTTCTAAGACTACGAAAGTCATTTTAAACATGGTGCCCTGCAAAGTAATCGGGATATTCCTTACGAGTCCCACCGGATGGACTCGGGATTGATCTGCCATTCTGACAAAGAATTGAATGGGCTCAATTTGTGTCCACCCTAACTTCTTGCAGAGAGCTGCAGTTGCTATGTTCATACCGGAACCACCATCGATTAACACTTGCATAATCTTGTGATTTTTATGCCAAACAGTGATTAAGGGGACAGAATGATCCACTGTAGAATCATTTTCCGGTTGTATGGTCGCAGTCGCCCGAGTACTTGGAGATTCGAGACTGACCTGTTGCTGGAATTGCTGCCTAACTCCAGGCACCAAGGTGAGTAGTTGCCCCAATGGGAGTGTCATTGAAGCCTTCGAGAGAATATCCCATACCTGGTCTATTGTAATTGCACTCTTCACTGGTTCTGATGATGATTCTCTTGGAGTAGAGTCTTGTTCATGCGCTTTCCCATTTGGCAGGGGAACCTGTGTCACCGGAATTGGATCGGGGACACGGTAGGCTCTTTGGCGGTCCATTGGCTGGCTTTGGTATACATTCGATGCTGTTCACGGATGCCAGGTTCAAACACCTCAGCTACGGGTTGCAATTGCTTACCGGATCTTGTCTGGACCACTACTGCTTGTGATTCCACTGGGGAGATATAAACCATGTTGGTCATTGGGTTTTGACGCTCTTTCTTTCGTTGGTCGTATTCGGCTGCATCCTTGCAGAATCTCCCGATGTGGCCAAGCTCACCACAAAAATGACATCGAGGTGGAGGCAGAGAAGTATTTTCCGGTGATGTACCTGCCTGCCAGCGATTTGTATTAAAGTTGGTATTATGTTGTCCTCAGTAATTCCTGTAACCTTGCGACTGATTATTTCGCATCTGCGGTGGCACGTAGTGAGTTGCTGGTTGTCCTGGTTCCTGTATAATGGCATTTACAACTGCTCGTCCCTGCACTTTGGCATTATACGCACAATTTTTGGTTGAGTGTCTAGTGGTATTGCAGATGGCGCAATACATCTGATTAAGGGCACAGGTGGCACTGGTGTGCCCGAGATTTTTGCACTTAGTGCAGTACATTTGTTTAGCCTGATCATCTATACCATGCTTACTGGCCTTCCGCCATTCCAAGTCTTCGGTGAATCCCCCAACCTTATGCTCCAGTTGCAGGGCCATCGCGATAACAGCATCCAGTATCATAGCTCCCACACAGCGGATGATCATGATTTGCCTTAGCTATGGGGTCAAACCATTAATGAACCATTGGGTTATCACATCATCTGGTAGGTTTGCATGCACCGGAGGCAGTTGTCTTAAATGAGTTCTAAATAATGTGGCGTATTCCTGAACAGTCTGGTGCAGCTTCTGTCGATTGTTCTGCAGATAGTCGAAGATTTCGGCAGGGTTTTTCTTCAGCTGGAACCGCTGTAAAAATGCATCTCTTACCGCCTCATAGGTAACGAAATGATTGAAATCATACTCTGTTAACCATCTTGCTGCTTCATTGACTAATGTAGACTGGAATAGGATGGCCTTGTATGCCGGATCGGGTGGATGGTTCAGTACGGCATAACTTATCTCAAAGGTACGCACGTGTGCATCAGGGTCGTCACTTGGAAATCCACCAAACTTTGTGTAAGTTACCCCTGTTGGAACTGGTTGTAGTGGAAGGGGCTGTTTCTGTTGCTGCTGTTGTTGTTGCTATTGCTACTATTGTTGTCCACTCATGGTGCTAGTAGTGGTACCGTTGTTGTCTCCTGAGTTCTGAGGAGGTGTTTTCGGTCCTTCAGAATCTGTATGGTCAGACTGCTCATCTTCCGGCTTGAAAATAGCGTTCAATATCTTACGGATCTCCAAATCGAAGAGCATATCCTCAACTTGGATATCCCAGGTAGGCAAATTTGCCCCGAATAGTGGTGTCCGAAATGAAGATTCACCATGGAGTATCACACGGTCACCGGAAAACTGTAAATTCCCTGCAACTCGGACCGAACTGTCACCGGAATTTGTCGAGCTTTCCTCAAAATAGGGTATTCTTTCACCGGCAATGATCTCTCTGGGTAACACCACTTTATCCTCGGAAAAGTTCGAATCCTGACTAGACGGTTCTATGGCCACCTTCCCACAAATGGCGCCAGTGTTAAAATGCACTTTTACATTACAGGCATTTTAAGTTCTTTCGGGTTCTTGGGAGTGGTAGGGGTTTGATAAATCTGAGGCCCTGTAACTTGATTTTCCCAATTAACTTATCCAAACCGCAGTACATGAACATTCAAAACTCCATTTAATCCAAATTACTATCAAATATCTGGTTAGTCTTCTCATAGATTACTATTCATACTCAGATTAATACTTCCTTAGTACGTAGCACTGGAGTTATTCATTACCGTAACACAGACTTCCGTAACACAGACTTATGATCCTTCACGTAATGGACTGAGTTAATCACAAGTTAATGTAATTAAACAAAGATGAAAACAGTAATACTCAAACTTCTCGAACACTGCACTACAGTGACTTCCCAGACCGCAATCGCCCAGATAGACAGTCTGGCGATACTGCTCGTCATCACTGGAGCATCACCGCAATGCCTTTTTATTAGTTGATAAGTCGATACATCTCTTCACACGACCTTTTAGTTTGTGCGGAATATGAAACCTTTCGGTTCACGCAGGATAGGAACTATGGGAATTATGAAAATACAAAATGCCAATCCGGCGGCTTACACTGGATACTCTAACCTTTAAAATTGGCACTTTTATAGTAATCCCTAAGGGTTATTTTTCAACGGTACCCACCTTACCCTTTGGCACTCAATTTGGTATCCCTAAAAGAGTATTATTGTAAGAGGTCTTAAGTCCATTACTTTTGGTACACCACTTTGGCACTAAGTGCCCAACCTTGTACATCCAAATATAAGTAAGAAGATATTGTGTGTGTGTGTGTGTGTGCATCTGTGAGTTGGAGGCTAATCTAAGCCCACTCACAAGTCTCTTTGAGTCCCATGCCTACTCTACGACGAGTGTGATGTACACCGAGCTACTATAATCCCTCTCCTCTCGACTCATCTTGGTGTTGTACAAGTGCAGGGCTACTCTAAGCCCTCCCCCCCTCCCCAAGAATTTTTAAGTTCGGTGTCCAGTTGTTCATTTCAAGCTTTGCAATTATTTTGCAGCAATGTCTTTGATAGTGTTTCTAAACACTTTACCCTCATAGCTTTATAATGACCAAAAGTGAAGGAAGCTCATCATCCATGGCTAACTTCTTACCCTCTTTCACCACTATTTTTATGCCTAAGGATGAACCCCTCAATGGACAAAATTATAATTTATGGAAACATGTCATGCACGCCTATCTCTACACAAACCTCCTTCATGAGGTAGTAGATGGGTCAGACCCTGAACCCAATAGGAATACCAACTTAGACAATTGGCATGTGTGGAATGTCAAGGACAAAAGAGCTTTAGGTCAGTTGTTACTTGCTTGCGAAGAACTGACAAAAGGACATATCACGGCTTGCAAAACATCCAAGGATGTCTGGGATACATTATCCGCTTTGTATGAAGACAAAACCCCTTCGAAAATATATGCATTAGAGGCCGAGTTTCATAATTTGACAATTAGGCCACACGACACAATTACCAAGGTCATAGCCCAATTTGAGGACTACCAGCGTAAATTAGCACTATGTGGTAGGCAGATCTCTAGTGAAGACATGGCCATTAGACTTCTTAACAAGTTACCTAAGTCATATGAGACATTTGTCACAACTTTGTATAGTCGCGGCCAAGTCTTACCTTGGGAAGAGGTTTGTCAACTATTGCTCCTCCATGACTCGGGAGCCAAATCGACTTCCTCACAAGAGTCAGCCATGAAGGCCAAAGGCCCATTCAATAAGGGCAAAACCACAAGTCATCAAGTTAGCAATGGATCTAAGCAAGGATCGCATAATTCATCGAAGAAGTTCACCTATACTTTTTGTGGAGAATCAAGACACTTAGAAAAGTTTTGCTATAAAAAGAAACAATCATCAAAGGCTTCTATGTCTAGGCAAGCATCCAAAGGATCCCAACATAGATCCCACTGCTCAAGTGAGGAACTCTTCATCTCCATAGAAGCCAATGCACTAGTTACTTCTAGCTCCCCGCATGAGTGGATCTTTGATAGTGGAGCTACCTCCCATATGTGCAAAGACAAGGAATCCTTTTAAGAACTCGAAGAACATATGGGAGAAGTCTATCTTGGCAACAAAAAAATTTTATCCATCAAAGGAAAAGGAAAAGTTCAAATTACCAACCATAAGGGGGAATGCAAGTCTTTATCCAATGTTCTTTTTGTTCCAAATTTATGTATGAATCTACTTTCCGTCAAGGCCATTACAGATCAAGACAAACAAGTATGGTTTGATAACACCTTAGTTAAGGTGGTTGATCCCCATACAAAGAATTTCATTGCTCAAGGTATCGAAGAAAAGGGCCTCTACAAGCTATCCTGCTTTGTATCAAAAGAATCAACCTCAAGTTTGTGGCACCAAAGATTTGGCCATACTTCTTACTTATCAAAAATCTCTTCATCCCAACGTGTGAAGGGATTGCCAAAGATAGGGCAAATTACTGATGTCTACCAAGCTTGCACCCAAGGCAAGCAACACGGGGCCCTAGTTCCCAAGGAAGCTTCAACATGAGGGAGGAACCCACTAGCCCTTATCCACATGGACTTATGTGAACCTATGAACACCGCATCCCTGAGTGGATACCTCTACTTTTATCTTCTAGTAGATGACCACTCTTGTTATATTTGGGTGTACTTTTTGAAGTCAAAGGCAAACACATTCTCTAAGTTTCAAACTTGGATCAAGGAAGTTGAGAATGAAGCTTCGACTAAAGTTAAAACCATCAGTTCAGATGGAGGTTGTGAGTTTATCAATCATGAATTTGATAACTTTCTCAACCAGAAAGGAATCAAAAGACAAGTCACTTAGCCTCATACTCCATTCCTAAATGGAGTAGCTGAAAGAAAGATACGCAGTGTGATGGAAATGGCACGAACTATGCTTCATCACAAGGATCTACCCTACAAGTTCTGGGCAGAAGTTGTCCATACTACCGTTCATATTCTTAATCGAGGATTTACAAGTGCATTACACAACAAAACACACTTTGAAGCATACTATGGAAGAAAACCAAATGCAAATTACTTTCGAGTCTTTGGTAGTGAAGCTTTTGCCCATGTACCAAAAGAAGATAGAAACAAGTTACAATCAAAGTCCAAGAAACACATATTCATAGGGTACAGTGACCAATCAAAGGCATACCGTCTATATGATATGGAGAACCACTCCATCACCATTTCAAAGGATGTAATCTTCAATGAAGCTTCCTCATACTCAAGAAAATATTCAAGTACAAGTCTTAGTCCACCTATCTACACTTCAGAGGGGGGCTCAGTATTTCCAAACTCCAACTCAGAAGCAAGTACTTCAAGTCATCCAAGAAGATCTCAAAGACTTATTGACAAGAGACAGCAAGAACAAAGTTATTATGTGAATTACGCCTTAATGCATCAGATTCAACAAATCCGAGAATCATCTAATTATAAAGAAGCTCAAGGTCAACCTAAGTGGGAAGAAGCTATGCAAGTAGAAATGGATGCAATTGAGAAGAACAAAACTTGGAAACTTGTACCTAAACCCCCAAATCATCAAGTCATAGGAGTTAAGTGGCTTTATAAAGTTAAGTACAAGTCAGATGGCACATTAGACAAGTACAAAGCTAGGTTGGTAGCTAAGGGATACAAGCAACAACATGGCATTGACTACGAAGAAACCTTTGCTCCTACTATAAGATTCACAACCATAAGAATCATCTTAGCACTAAGTGCTCACTTTAAGTGGCCCATTTTCCAGCTGGATGTCAAAAGTGCATTCTTCAATGGAGATCTTCAAGAAGAAGTATATGTTGAACAACCTGAAGGCTTTAAGATCAAAGGCAAAGAAGATCAAGCCTACAATCTTCACAAAGCACTTTATGGACTCAAGCAAGCTCCCACGGCCTGGTATGAAAAGATTCACAAGTTCTTTGAAGACAAGGAATTTCACAGAAGTAATGCTGATGCTAATCTCTATATCTATCAAAGGGAGTCTTTAGTAGCCATCATCATTCTCTATGTAGATGACTTGATCTTGATAGGCTCAGACAAAGAATGCATCCAGTTTATCATCACACAGCTTCATCTTGAGTACTCTATGACAGATCTTGGATTACTTCACTACTTCTTAGGCATGGAAATTTGGCAAACAAAAGAAGGTCTATTCCTATCATAGAAGAAGTATTGCTCTGATCTACTTTCCAGATATAACATGGAGCAGTGTCGCTCAATTTCTACACCACTTGATCCAAACATTTGAAACCTATAAAGTTTGAGAAATTGCCTCATTTGGACTAGCACTAGACTGTCCACCTATAAAAAGAGGTAGCAAGTATCATACATATCTTTGGATCTAACTGATTTCTCCTTAGTACATGAAAGTAATGGCTCAATAGCATCTCCCAAATCAACATCACGGCTAACCAAAATGCATTTAGTTTGTGGATGATACAGATGATGGCCTTTGCTTTCAGAACTATACCGAATAAAAATACATTTCATTGATTTATCATCCAGTTTCCTAAGTTGTTGTTGAGGCACTAATGCATATGCTAGACAACCAAAGACATGCATGTGAGCAATAGATGGCCTGCGACCATGCCAAGCCTCATATGGAGTGATAGACTACAATGCTTTAGTGGGACACCTATTAAGTATGTATGCTGCACACATAACAACCTCAAGCCAGAAACTATGTGGTAAAACCTGAATCCTGACCATACACCTCGCCATCTCTATGAGTGACTTGTTCTTCCTTTTAGCAACTCCATTATGTTGAGGTGTATATGGAACTATACATTGATGTTTTATCCCACGTTCAACTAGCAATGCATTAAAGTCAGAAGACATATATTCCCCCCCTCGATCACAATGGAGGGTGCCCATTTTACATGTTGACATATTTTTAGCCAAAGTTAGAAATTTTTTGAAGCTAATAAACACTTCAGACTTTGCTTTCAGTGGATACACCCATGCATGCCTCGCAAAATCATCAATAAAAGTCACGAAGTAAAGGTTGTTCCCAAAAGAAGGTGTTTGCATAGGACCATAGACATCACTATGAACAAGCTGCAATTCTTGAGTAGCTCGAAGTCAACCATCTTTTGAGAAGGGGAAGAAGGTGCCTCAATTTTGGGTAGAGAGCAAACCATTTTATATTTTTGCATGCGTAGCAAACTAGCGAAATTCAGATGACCAAAGCATGCATGCCAAAGATTTGCATCTGACATAGCCTGAGAAACTTGAACTACACATGTTGAATCAATCACAGATTTAGCATAATCTATGAGCTTATACAATCCATGACATAAAATGCCAGAAGCAATAATGACTTTGTTATTTGACAGATCATAAACTATACATCTATCATAAAAAAAATTCACAACCAAGCCGATCTTGGATAATGCTGAAACTATAACAGATTTTTCTTGATCCCTCGCACAAATAAAGCATCTGACAATATAAAAGCGCTACCATCAATTGTAGTCAGAACGATATCACCAACTACCATAATAGGATAAGAAGAGTTATTGGCGCGTGTGATAGTATTACTTGTAGGGGTAGGCTCAAGTTAATGAAGAAACTACACTGCGAGGTAATATGTTTGGTTGCCCCATTATCAAAGTGCCAAACCTCTGAGTCTACTATAGGCATACACTATTCATGAGAATATGGGTCATAACCGCAAACACTAGTAAACACCCATTCTTCATTTTGCATAAGATTGGCAGACTCTAATTTGCATGTAGAGGCATCTACAACAACCATTCCAGCCTCTTTTCTCTTTGCCTCTTTTGCAACCACTTTTGGACATCTCTTTATGATATGATCATTTCCTTTGCAGTATTTGCAAAAAAATTCTACTTTTCTATTTTCTTCACATCTCTGTCATCCTTCTTCAATTGTGTAGAATTAGTAGATTTTTGCTTACTAGTATGAGCTCCATTTACCTTTGCCCTTTTGACTATCCAGGAAAACTTGATTTGCAACATGCATAATGGACCTGTTCTGCCTAGATTGGTCTTCATGCAACAGAATACAGACTAACTCCTCAAATGTTAATGCATTTGGATTGCCTTTCATCATTAATCAAAGAGTAAAAGCAAAAATTTGATATGAATCTGAAGGACCATTCAAAACAGTGGATGACTTCATCATTAGAAATCAACTACTCCTTCAAATCTTTGATCCTTGTCAAAAAAGAATCTGTAGAATCTCCTTCATTCATGTGCTCACTCTCCAACTATTTTTAGAGGTAAGCAACACGAGCCTCATTCCTTGTGTGGTATAAACTGGTTTATGTATGCCAAGCATCCTTTGCTATTTTGTAGGAGCAAATGTGGGGAATAATGGCACGTTTGATAGAAAAGGCTATCAATTCATGTGTGTGCGCATCTCTACCATCCCAACTAAGTTGCTCTATAGTAGGTGTAGCAGGAACTGTAGCGTGAACAAGAACCTAAAGCATATCATCATCTTCAATGCCATCTACATCAACTTCAATAACTATATTTGCAGGTGTAATAGGACACTTTTCAACACTCTACACAATATTCCACATTCCCTTTGCAACCAATACATGATGCATCTTATAAGGTTATAATGGATAATTGGCACCATCCAACTTATCCTCAAGAGCCAACGTATAGAATACATCACTACTTTTAGCCATGGCCACTGAATAAAATACCTTGATGTAGAAAAATGATAGTATGTCAAAAACTTGAACAGAACTACCTTGACAAGTTCTGTGAAACTTGTAGCAGACTTCGAGCCGCTTATATTGGTGAACCAAAACTTGTATATATCTTTGGCACAAAAAGAGAAAATTTCCTACACATGCACTTCAATAGTGTGTTTCTAGGTGGAAACAAGTTCAGATCACAACTTTGACACCAAAGAGCGAAGAAATTTTCAACTCCTAATCGCTTGAAGTATGCATATCAATTTTCATGCGATTCTGAGACTATGACCAGAGGGGTGTCGATGTTGCCCTAGATGAAGCGGCGACCTTCTCCGATACCAATTGTTGGAGTTTGGGTCTACGGAAACATGCAAACAGCACAAGGAAGAAGAAGAAGCTTGGAGCACAACACACAATATTGAATGTATTACCAAGAGAATGTACAAAGATAAGTGATCCGTTAAGGTTATAGGTGTATACACAAGTGTTAGAATGTACTTTTTTAAGTGAAAAGGATTTTGTAAAAGAGAGAATTTTTATACATAAGATGGTTAGAATAACATAAAAGTGAGGAAGAGTCTTCCTCATGGTCCATTAGATGCTATGTATTTTTTAAGAGATTTTTTGGAGCTCTCAAACTTAGTTATTTTTAGATTAGAAGTTGAAAGGATCTAATTTCAAGTGTGAACATGGAAACTTGAAAAAGTATAAAGGTCAAAATCTTGTATTTTGAAGGGGTTGATGATCAGTTGTTGATCATTTGTACTTGCTAAATATGAATTTGAGAGCTTTTAGTAGAAAGTCGTGTTTTCTCCCTGCTCTCTAGTTTTCATGGCTGAATGTGAATGCTATCCTTCTGTTTTTCATGGATTTTGTTGGTGAGACCTATGTATTACTGAGTGAATCTTGTAATGAAAGGATTCTTCTATAATATTCAGTGAATATTTACAAGAAACTATTGGTGATGGTGGAGAAAACCACTTCTATTAGAATCGCTATTGTCTCATCATGATGATACACGTATGGGAATTTAATTCTGAGTTCATATTTGGAATTTACATGAGCATGCTTTAGACACAAGAATCATAGATAATACTTATTGCTACCTCAAGATATCTTAAACCCTAGTTTTTAACTCCTTTATCAAGAAGATCTTAGATAATATGGTCTTTTCTTGCAATTTCTCGGATCCCATTGGTACTAGAAGGGGTTGTGGTCTTAGTATACTTACCATATTGACATATTAAAGGTGTTGTTTATGCTAATCCTTTATACTATGATGATCACAGAGGAAAACTCCAAGGTATAACAAACATCTTTTGGCACCATTGTCAGGGAAGTAAGCAAGGCTTTCATTGGAGCTTTGGACCTTGCTAGATCTTCCACTACTGATGGTAACAAACACTTTTGGGAAAGGTGCAATTCTTTTTCTTCCATGTTTGCATTAAAAAGAAGGTAAATGTGCTTGTCTTTTTGGAAAAGATTTCTTCATTTGTCTTTAGGAAGGTGAACCTGCTTATCTTTCTGCAAATTTATTGCTTCATTTGCTTATTCCAAGTAAATGTGCTTGTCTTTTTTGAAAATATTGCTTCATTTGCCTTTTGGAAGGTGAATGTGCTTGTCTTTGTGCAAATTGATTGCTTCATTTGCGTATTTCAAGTAAATGTGCTTGTCTTTTTGGAAAACATTGCTTCATTTGCTAAAAGGAAAGTGAATGTGCTTCTCTTTGTACAAATTGATTGCTTCATTTGCCAAAACACTTATGGCTGTGGAGTGGCTTGTTGTTCATTGATCAAAGGTACAAATTTAGCATCCCTTTTCAGTTTTCAAAATCATTGAATTATCAAACAAAACCCTAGATAAATTGTTTCTATTTATTTAGGGAAAAAATACCAAAAAAAAAAGAAAAAAATATTTAATACAAACAAATTTCTTTTTACAATAGAATTGATGGAAGGTGAGAGGTATTGATTGTGAGAAATTGTTTTGATAAGAAAAGTTCAAGGAAAATTCAAAAAAATTAAAAAATAAATTACATAAAAAAGCAACGGTGTTTTCTTCTATTTTTCTTTAATAAAATCCAAATTTTGATTAATCCTTTGATGTTTGTAGGAACAAAGTGAAGAGGGAAGAGGTGATTCGATGTAAAGTGAAAAGAAACATGATTTTCTGAAAGAACCCAAAATCATGATTTTGAGTAGAGAATCGCGATTTTCTATATTTGGTATCCTCTTTTCAATTTTACAAGTTTTAATGCATAGGTATATCAACCAAGGAATGATATTGAATTCAAGTGGAAAGGGTAAGAATTGGATTTGAATTTCTTTTTAGAAAATTTTTATCTTATACATAGAATCTTGATTTTTTGTTGAGGCAAGCACATACGCAAAGTGCTGAATTGCTTGGGAAGTAAGGATTATAATCATTAGAGTAAAAAAATAAGGGAGATTATTTGAAAATGAAGTAAAATGGTACAATTTGTTATACAATCACGATTTTTTGTAAGCTATATAAGCAAGTTTTGAAGGCAGAAAACCCCATTTGTGAGTGAGAGTGAGTGAGAGAGAGAGAGTGAAAGCTACAGAAGCACGATTTTCTACATCCTACCAGCAATTTGGATTGTGGGAACCAAAATTTCAAGGTAAGAGTCACTATAATACTTTTTGCAAATTGAAACTAAAAAAATCTATAAGAAAAACTAAACATTGTGATTTTTAGCAGAATCATGATTTTTTAAAAATTTTGATTTTTAATTAGGTTTTTTTATAAATTTTAGGAAACTTTTTTATCACATGTCATTTTTTTATTAGGCGCTCTTGTAGTAATTGAAAAATCAAATAAAAGTTTTTACTAAACTTGCACAGAATTATGATTTTGTGCAAGAAGAAAAACGATTTTCAATAAACACAATTTTATGAGAAAATTGTGTTTTTCTACGATTGTGAGCAATCATGATTGTGACTGAAAATCACGATTTCCAGCCATCAAAATTTCACGATTTTGCGCTCAAAATTTCACAATTTTGCGTTCAAAATCGTTAAACTCACAAAATCGAGAAAAATCACAATTGTGAGGAAAAACACGATTTTGTAAGAAAATCGCGATTTTCAACAGAAAACCGTGTTATTCCACAAAATCGTGAAAATCAAGACTGTATGAAGAAACGTGATTTTGTATGAAAATCGCAATTTTCACACAAAATCGTGGAATTCCACAAAATTGTGAAAAATCAAGATTTTGATAAAACATGATTTTGAGTTCATAATTTCACGATTTTGACTCAAAATTGTATAATTTCATTAAAACTCGATTGTAAATGATAATCACGATTTTCATTATCGTGGTTTCACAAAATTGTGTTTTCTTGAATTTAGAAAAAAACACAATTCTATCTCACAATCACAATTTTCAAAGGAAATTATGATTTTTAACGTGACTTTGTGTGAAAATCGCAATTTTCACACAAAATCGTGGAATTCCACAAAATTGTGAAAAATCAAGATTTTGATAAAAACACGATTTTGAGTTCATAATTTCATGATTTTGACTCAAAATCGTATAATTTCATTAAAACTTGATTGTAAGTGATAATCATGATTTTCATTATCGTGGTTTCACAAAATCGTGTTTTCTTGAATTTAGAAAAAACCACGATTCTATCTCACAATCCCAATTTTCAAAGCAAATCATGATTTTTTCATCATCATGTTTTTCTCTTGTTGAAAACACAATTGTCATTCACAATCGTGATTTTG
Organism: Ceratopteris richardii; assembly: GCA_020310875.1. Taxonomy (NCBI): domain Eukaryota; kingdom Viridiplantae; phylum Streptophyta; class Polypodiopsida; order Polypodiales; family Pteridaceae; genus Ceratopteris; species Ceratopteris richardii. Next base: position 168,209,750 of record CM035415.1, read on the forward strand.
GGGTAGATAAAACTTTTAAAATCGTGATTTTTTGTGCAAGCCAAAAACACGATTTTGTCTGAAAATCACGATTTTTTGATTGAAAATCGTGGTTTCTCATAATTGTGTGTTTTGATTTGGAAAAAAATAGAACTTTGAGCAAGCAAGGCTTAATCAATTAATTTCCTTCAAAAATTTAGGAAAAATCCTCTCATAAAAACATTAAAAAAATATCAAAATTGTGTTTTTCTAGTAAAAATGCAATTTTGTTCAGAATTTGTCTAAAAAAAAGGGAGTTCAAGTTTTCTATTGACATTGTTGAACAAAACTCAGTTGAACCATAGTTCAAGGACATAAAATTTCCAACTCTCAAACTTGGCAGGGAATACTCAGAAAATACCCAAAATTGCATTTTTTAGGAAAACGCAATTTTGAGTACAAAAGTAAAGGAAATTACAACTAGGATAAATCACAGAAGAGAGGAAGAGATCTTTGACCTAATTCATCAATAAATTTCCAATTGATTGATGAATTAGGGTTTTCCAAATAGACAATTTAGGTTTTCCAAATACAGAAGTGAATTATATTGAGATATGGAACTACCATTATACATTCCAAAACCCATAGTCAAGTTGTGAGACAACAATATCAAGCTAATCATCAGAAGGAGCTTACCAATCAGTCACCAAGTATGGAGAATTTGAATTTAGAAGAGGAACACATAGACATGGGAGATTATAGGAATATCCTAAAATACATGTACACAAATAGGTTTGGTACATATGTGTATCAAGATGGAATGCATAAGAATCTCATCATATTGAGAAACTTAGAAATTGCTATGAATTTAATGTCAGTGGCACAATTTAGAGATGGTAGATATGAGGATAGACAAGGATGTGTTTAAATATTCACTCATGATCCAGAGAATTCCAATGATCTTGGTCAATGTGTAGACAAAAGACCTTGGGATCAAGATTTGGGACAATCTGACATTCCTAGACCAAGTAGAAATCAGACTCCAATAGAGCCACAAAAAGAGAAGAGAACAAATAATTCTCCAAATCCCTTTGAAAGAGAAGGCGAAGACATGCCTGATTTCCATATAAGAAGGAGACCAAATTGGAAGACTCAAGGGATAATGCTGAGGCCATACCAAGTAGCAAAGTGTATGAAGAACCAGTATGAAGGGTATTCAAATCCTCATGCACATGCAGCTAAGTTTAGACAATGAATTAGGGTTGAAGAAGTGGAGGATTATAAAGTACAATTTGAAGCATTTGGGCTAACTCTGACTAGACTAGCTTTGTCTTGGTTCATACCTTTGAGGAAGGAAATGTATAAAGACATAGAATCCTTCTTGGAAGCCTTCATAGGGGAATTTTCAAAAACCGGGATAAAACATAGTACAGCTACTTTGATCCATAGCTTTAAACAACAAAAAGAGGAAAATATGAGAGAAGCTGCAAGGAGATTCAAGCAGTATATAGATAGATGTCCAAAGGATCAAGTTCCCTCAATGCCAAGACAAGTGTCTCTATTCATAGAGGGCCTGAAAAGTGCTCAGCTTAGAAGTGTGGTTTATTATAGAAGGTGTCCCGATTTAGGATCCTGTATCAAAGAAGCTTTAGATTTGGAAGATAATACGGGGCAGGACCTAATGGCATTTGACGGACCAAAAGCTCATGAAGATAGGATACCAGCTACATAGGCATTAGCCAAAGCTATAGCAAAAGCCCTAGAGGCTACTACTAAGGCAAACCTGATAAATACAAGATTAACGCCAATAAACAAATGCTATAACATTGGGGAAAACCATTTGACACATCAATGTCTTTATCAGAGACCTCAACACCTACATGATAGGAAAACATTGAAATACTATACCCTGGAAAGAAAATGGACCAACCATACTAGGGAAGAGTGTTTTTACAACAAATAACCTGTTAGTGAAAAAGACTCCTCAAACCAATACAGCCAGCAAAGAGAATTAGGGTTTCTGGAACAATCAAGGCTGGTATTAGGGCAATAACCTCCAATACCCAAAAGTATAGTTCTTGTCAAATGCACTCCAGCTGAGGAAAATGAAAATCTAATAACTAGACAAAACTACATGGATGATTTTCATCCTCTAGAAGAATATCAAGATTCAATTGGATGGGAAAACAATGATCATAGGGAGCTAGATTTACAAGCCCTAGATTTGGGAAATGGAAGGTTTGAGTTAGATGCTGCCACAGTCATGTATATTAAAAACAATTATATGTCAAATCAGAGACCTCAATTCAAAACCAATCAAAAAATCACTTGCTATAGGTGTTAGGAAAACATTTTGTAAGAGATTGCACTCAACCACCAAAACTAAGAGTGGAAGGATCATATTGTAAAGATTGTGGTAGACAACATTTAATCAAGGAGTGCTCTAAGAATCCCCAAAAACAAAATGCAGCAACTCATATACCTTTGAAATCTGTGGAAATAATGGAGCAAGGAGAGTCTAATGAGAATGAGATGATACCCATACAGGCAATAACTAGATCTCAAGCTTAGGAGCAAGGAATACATTTGGAACCACACTCATCGGAGATAAAGAGAAACACATCTTGGAGAGAAAAATGAGCCTGACAAAGAGCCAAATGGGAAAAGAAAGTGAAACAAGTGAAAAACCTAGAAAAATCAAATAAATAACAATTTGAAAACACAAACACCACACAAATCCAAACCAGGAACAGAAAAGAAAATCAATCAAAGTGATTAGAGACATTGTTGAGAGCATATCAAGGAAGAATTGAGGTAGGACCTAGTGCCTTAGATTATGAAAGAGCTTATCCAATGCTTGACTTGGAGAAGGAAAGAATGGAGCTATGTAAAAATATAATCATTAAAACTCAATAGAACCTTGAACAAGAAGGAAACATTGAGATGAGACAATTACGAAAAACTAAACTCTCAACAACAAAATTACAATCAAAAGACCGATCAGCCATTACAAGAAGAAGAAGCCAATTGTTGGTAGTAGTCAGAGGCATAGGCGATGCGGAAGCATGTGAAGACAGATCATAACAAAGAAGCAAGGAGTCAATCGAGTCAATTTTTCAAAGAATTATGTTTTATAAATACTTTTTAAACCTCCAACAATGATTTTCATCACTTTTGTACCATAGGTAACATAGAAAAACCCTTTTTGTAATTTATAGCTTCATTTTGTGCAAGCCGAGGAGTCCTCGAGCTTGAGGAGCTTAGGTAGAACAAGCATACCAATTTTTGGTTATTTTTAGACATCGTTTATCCTTTCAAATAGCATCTAGAACCTATTTTTTAATTATACTGGTCACTAGATGTGAAACCGGTCAAAACTAGTCTAGAATTTATAAAAAGAGCTAGAGAGCTCATTTTTGAGGTTGGTTAGTGTGAGATTAGAGCTAACTTGAGCTTGTAATTGAGATCTTGAGTAATAGAGTTCATTTCCTACCTTCCATTGTGTCTTGCTTGTCTCTTCATTGTGTGTGTGTATGTGTGTGTGCATCTCTATGCTTCTCACCTTCACTCTCACCACATCTCACGTTCACGATCTTCATATCACTCCTATCTCTTCCGCGGATTGACATTAAGGAGGTGGAGCTTCTTAACGTGGTTCTCACCATTGTGATAGAGCAACACCAAATTTGGCGCCGTTGTCGGGGATCGAGTCTAGGACGAATGTGTGATGGTAAGAGTATAGCAAGAAGTGGTGTTGGAAGGTAAAAATTTCAGTTTTTTTTGTTGTTTTTACTTAGTTTTTTGTGTTTTTCACCTCCCTAACACTCCATCTTCATCACCGCATCATCATCTTCCAATCCAAAAAAATCAAAAAATTCACCATATCCACCCATTCTCCTCACTTCCCCTCATTTGTGCATGCGAGAGAGAGAGAGAGCTTTTGTGCTTGCATGTGCTATTGTGTTTTTTATTTTTCTTGCAGGTACAGTGCTCCAGAGCATCAGGAAAGCTGCAAAAAGGTAAGAAAATCACTTTCTATCAAAAAATGCCGAGTGTGTCAAACCATCGCGATGGTCTGCCAAGTTCGAAATTTGAGGTAAGCGAGTTCACCATGCTGTAGAGCATCCTTGCGCATATAGGAATCCACACTTGCATTTCAAAAATTTGCATTTTGGTGGACCATCGCGATTGGCTTATGCCATCGCGATTGTGTCACACCATCGCGATTGGCTCACGCCATCGTGATGGCTCGGCCGGACCATCGCGACGGTATCATGCCATCGCGATGGTTCATTTGAACCATCGCGACGGTCCTTGACCATCGCGACGATCCCGTCAACCCCACGCCATCACGATTGGCTCATGCCATCGCGCCGATGCGGCCACGTGGCAAGCTAGACCATCGCGCCGATACCCTCAGACCATCGCGATGTCGGGATGAAATCCCGCAAGGAAGTGTGCCTGATTTTTTTGAAAGTTGATTAATTTATGAGTTTTGTGTGATGTTTTACTGAGAAAGTGGTAAAAAGTGTACATGTTTTGGCCGATTTGATTGACTGTGCAATGTGAAACCATGCTAAAGATGTACGTAGGACTTGTGTGTGTAAACAACGTACGTTTGACCCATAAACCCTTAGGTTTGACCCTTGAAACTGATTGAAAATGTGGGTTTACCCCATGAAAACTAGACTTGAACCCTTGGAAACCCTTGGAATCTAGGTCCAAATTGTAAATAAACCATTAAATTGATGAGCTTGAGTTAATTGTGAGCAAAACCCTAATTTTCCCAATGAAAAACCCTAAAAATAATTAAACTGTAAATATCTAGTGTGCGATCGAAACCTTAGTCTAGGGAAAAATTAAAAGACTTCCAAAAATAGAAAGTTCATTGAGGAGGTTAGAACGTTCTAGAAGCAAGTCCTAGGGGGGGCCTATAAATAAGTGCAAATTCATTTGTTTCTTCCCCAGCCTGCGGATCTTGCTTATGGAACGTCTCTCCAGGTATGTTCCTTACCTTTCCTTGTTCTTTACATTTCTCATTCATGCTTTTAGTTCTTGTTCATGCTCTCCATTACCATGCCCATGAGAGATAGGGAGTTTGTTCATGATTGTTTGTCATTCTATGCTGAGAGAGAGCGAGAAGCTTTCATCTCCTACGCTTTCTCTATGCATTAACCCTTTGTTCAAGCTTATGAACTCTTCAAGAACTCTAGATAGAATGATCATCGAATGCATCTGAACAGACAACCTTGGATAAGTTTGATTGTAGTTAGTGTAAATTTCGTACAATGTATCTTCTATAGTGTGAATCACATTGTTCTCAGAGGGGATAGGAACTGTTGTGCAATAGATTCATGATTAGAGATGAAAGATGGCTGTATAGATTGAGCAAAAGAGAGAGTAAGGGAATCTGGACGCGGCAGATGCGTCGAGTCCATTGCAGACAGCTCACGAAGAAAGAAGCTCGAGAAGGCTGCAAGCTGCACATATCAGGGGAGATAGAGAGAATTTCGAGAGGCGTCCAAATGGTCGATGCCTAGAAGTCAACAGAGAAAGGAGATAGGCTGTCGTGGCTTCTAACACATGAAGAGTGGCAGAGAACTCTAGATAGAATGCACCGACAGGGAGAGAGGGTTTGGCGCGAGAGAGAGAGAGAGTCAGACAGAAGAGAGAGATATTTGTGTAAGAGACAGAGGGTGAGATAGAGACAGGTTGGTTGGGAACTTGGGAATTCGGCCTGGCTAACGCGCACCGACAGAGAAATCTGGATGCGTGGCACAGAGCTGCTGGCGACAAAACCTACCGAAGAGAGAGTCTAATAGACGGATAGAGCTGGTGGGCGATGACACGCGCAGAGCCACATGGATGGGGTGCGCAGATCAGAGAGTAGAGAGATGTGCATAGGTAGAAGCAAACTTTTGCCTGTCATATGACATTTTGTCTTGGCCGTGAGATTTAGGGCACGGTGGCGCAACATAATTCGGTGACATGGAGAGATTCTAGTCCACGCTGTTGCAGATATGTCGGTGAAGAGAGAGAGAGTGCCTGGGGTGCTTGCGCAGAGATATAGGGAGATGAGAGAGGCAGGTTGCGCCCGATAGAGAGGAGAGGTGGTATTTCCTGGAGAGAGAAAGACGGTCATGGACAGATTCTTGGCGGTGCCTTGACACGGAGAGAGAGATGAAATGGCGGCGCTGAGTAATCCGGACTCTGGAGTTCGGACGAAGGGGAGAGACAGAGAGAGAAGGATCCCGACACATTATGGCGGCGCTGCGCAATGGAGAGAGAGAGAGAGACCCAATTGGCGACGTAGAGATCTGCTGAAAGAACATGAGGAGAGAGAGAGAGAGAGAGAGAGAGAGAGAGAGAGGTACAGGTGGCAAATGCGCAAGATTGATTACGAGATGGATATTTAAGACAATGTGTTCATGAAGGCAATTATTTGAGCGTACTAGAGACTGCACACCAAGGTGTTGCAGGAGGTCATTTTGGACCCGATAGGGTAATCAAAGCCATCTTTTTTGCAAGATTATGGTGGCCCACTCTTCACATGGATGCACATACCTATGTAAAGATATGTGATGTGTGCCAAAGAACTCAGTTCCTACTCGCACAGATGAAATGCCATTGAAACCCATGATGAGAGGATGTGCATTTTCTAAGTGGGGTATAGACTTTGTAGGACCCATTAACCCCCCTGCAAAAGGTACACATGCCGAATACATTATTGTTGCGACATATTATCTTACCAAATGGGTAGAGGCAAAAGCCACAAAGAAGAATGATGCTCACACGACTACAAAATTCTTATTTGAAAATGTCTTTACGAGATATGGATTGCCTATAGAATTAGTGAGCGATCGAGGAACCCACTTTCTAAACCAAGTCATTGAATATTTGTTATAGGATTTTATGGTGATTCACAAGAAATCCGCACCATATCATCCTCAAGCCAATGATCAAGCTAAAAGCACTAACAAGATACTTTGTAACGTACTAACGAAACTCGTGAACAATAAACGTTCAGATTGGGACAAACAATTGCACCATGCTGTTTGGGCATATCGAGTGGCCTACACGACCGTACTGAATGCACTCCCTTTCAGATGGTTTTTGGTCATAATGTTGTGCTTTCTTTGGACTTCTTGATACCGACCCTTAAGGTTGCACAAGAACATCAATGGACCGGCCATGAATTATCAGCAAGAATAATGGACTTGGAACGATTAGGAGAAACCAGGCTGAAAGCAGCAGCAGGCATATACGCAGCAAAGAAACGACAGAAAGCATATTTTGATGCGCATGTGAAAGATAAAGGCTTAAAAGAAGGAGATTTAGTCCTAGTATAGACGCTGAAACAACATGCACGGAAGTTAGAAAAGCAAGGTTATGGACCTATGATCATTAACAGACTCTCGAAAAGTGGAGCAGTACAATTAGCCACCTTAGAAGGAGACATAATGACTAATTACATTAGTGACTGTAGAGTCAAGTTATATCAGGAACCTCTTACTAAGGATATGCTTAGACGACTCACGTTGGCAAAGAAGCATAAGGAGGAAGAAAATAGGATACGTGCTGAAGCTCAGGCAGAAGCTATAGAACACATTAAACACATGAAGCTAAGAAGACAAGGACTTGGGAGAGAACATTATAACCATCTCGACACTACACCCAGATATCCCATGGCCATGTGTCAAGCAAAGTCAAGTACTCATCCTAGTATAGTGGATCGGAGACCATTCATTACATTCAGGCTAGAGCACGGCAACACTTGCCAAGAGCTTAGGGCTTTAATTGACTTAGGTGTTGCGACTAGTGCGATTAGATGGTCCCACTATAAGGACTTAGGAATAGAAATGCAGCCAATTGAGGCATACCTCATAGGGCTAGGAGGCATGGAAACCCCTTGCATGGGTGAGGTGGACCTTCCTATCCTCATACATGATGTGACCATGACAGCGAAGCTACTAGTGTGCCATGATGAGGACGTGATAGAACCCCTAATCCTTGGCCAAGATTGGCTATACGATCACTCAGTGGACCTAAAATCTTAGACAAGGCTCCTTGCAGATTGGAACCTTAGACCAGAAGCGAGTGATACCGCTTGACTTCCCTAACAGCAGTTCGCCTGAGGTATGTAACCCTAGACCATATGAACAACATGCGAAGGAGGTCCGGAAGATCTTTGGTCAGATAAGTCACGTTACGTCTACACCAACCCACGTGGGCTTGGCGATGGACAATTGTCAATCAAAAGGACGTCAGGAGATTTTCCCTTGGGCTTCTTGCAAATTAGAAGGGGCAACCACCCAACCGCTTGGTGAAATGGACACCATCAGCGGTCAAATGGACACAATCAGAGGTCAAGTGGGTTACATCTTCGGACAAATGGGGACGATTGCAGGTCAGGTGGGTCACATCAGCGGCCAAATGGACACTATTAGTTGTAGTTCCTATCCTTCCACACTTACTGCGAATTGGCCTAGATTTATAGTACAAAACGGAGCACCTCCTAATGGGCAGGTTTCGCAAGTGTTGGACCTCCCTTCTTTTCCAAAGCAGAGTGTCCATCGGACCTCTCAACCTCAACCACAAAGGATTCAATCACAATAGAGGAACCCAGACCGACGACAATATCAGATGACACAAGGAAGAAAGCTGCAATATCAGCACCACAGAACAAGAGGCACGAAACAAATATGGGTGCCAAAAGGACAAAAACCACCGAAAGATTTCACCAACAGGGACAATGACAAGAAGAAGTTTCAGCAGAAGCAGAGGCAGTATCCAAAGTCTTCTCAACATTCTTCTAGAAGTACGAACATTCGACAGATTTGGATCGCCAAGAAGTACCTTATGAATTGACCCACACCCACGCAAATTTGGGTACCCAAACAATGTATTATAGCTCAACCCTCAAGCCATGTAATATATAACCCTCATAAATCTCTTCACCCCTCAATACCATCATATCCGATATCACCTTTTGTCCCTCAGTAGAAACATATCACCCGCTTAGAAACTCTTAGGAAGTGGATACCAAAATGTATCCAGACGTCTCCTGCGATCCCCTTATCTAACATTACTCCCACCCCAACTAAACAAGACCCTTGTAATAATTCATCCACACCTAAACCTTGTACAAATCCACACACTATAACCCACATCGCTCGTAATAACATCTCATCAAAGAAATGTATGCATCATCTGAAGCATGTAGGTGTCTAGAGACCTGCATTAGTTTTGAAACAATCATTCCATAAACCACATCACAACACTCGGCTACACAGGTCACACATCGGTTATGGAAAGGGATTGCAGTCTCACTTTAATGGGATCATGATTAATTTCCATACGATTGTGTTAATCTTTTTTAGCAGATCTTCTACACAATCGCATCATTCATCATGTAGGCAGAAGGACCATCTAAAGCTGGCCCCAGTGTTCCCATGAAAAATATCGGTGAACTACTAGCTGAGCCCCATCCGACGGCACCACCGGAATTTCAAGGTTTCCCTGGACCCATGCCGATCGATGATCCTCCTAGGAGATATACTTAGAAAATTCATCGCAACTCTCACTGGTTTCAAGGATTAATAGCCCATTCGCAGATGCAGATTTCATTTTTGAGGCCAATTTGGCGTTTGATACTCGTACATGGGGCAAGTACCAGTTTTTCTCAAGAGAGTTTGAATCATTACAGAACACAGAAGATTTAAAGCATGTTTGGGAAAGAGCAGGCTTCACAGAGTATTTCAGTGACCCTTTGCCTAAACCAGACTTCTATAGATGCTATTACTTAGTCACCACTTTGACAGCTTCGGAGAACAAAGATTTGTCAGGAACATTTGTTTTGTTGTCATTAGTAAATGACCCTCCATTCAAAAGGTTTTATTTGACAAAAGATTTGATTAGAGCGGCCATCAAGATACATGGAACGCACACTCCTACGAAACGAGAAAGGCTGATTCCAGAGCCAATGAAACGTGGAGATGTCATCAAGTGGGAAGATATTTCAGCGATCACACCTGAGCTCTCTAAACCATTGAGGATATGCATGCAGCATTTCGCTTTCCCCGCTCAGGACCGATTCACAATGCCTCACAAACGCATCTGGTTCGGCTTATATTTGTCTTGTATTGGACCCCAGACAGTTGATCTAGCAAGCTGGATCATTGATCAGCTGAAGCCTTACTTATGAGTAAGGATCTTATGATATATGTAATAGGTGAAGAAGAGAAGCCAATATTTGAAGATGAAAGCCGACCAAAGAAAGAGGAACTTTATGCTTTAAAGCATTGGTAGAAGAAGGATGCAAGTGCAAAAGCCTACATCTACAATACAATCTCTGATCATTTTCTACCACACATCAGAGGATTGGAATCATCTGAAGATATATGGAATGAATTGGAGTGTCATTTCCAAAGCACTACTAAAGCACGAAAAGCAATTATATGATCAGATTTTACAACATTCAAGAAGAAGCCAAGTCAAAGTATTAGTGATTATGTTACTAAGATGAAGGATCTTACAGATACTCTTGGATCCATAGATGAAGATATTGAGGATCACAGGTTGATTGCTCAATTACTTACAGGTTTGAGAGGAGATGAAAGGTGGAAACCTTTTGTCTTATCAATAGAACTTTCATTAAATCATTATGTTCCAAATTTGAACCAGTTGCTTGGTTTGATGCTCACATTTGAGCAAGACTTGAAGGGAGATGGAGATAAAGGAGAAAGTTCTACGATGTACATGAAGAACAAGAAGAAAGGAGATAAAGGTAAATCAAAGGATGAAGAAGAGTCAACTTCTCAAGTTTATTATGCAAGAGGTAAAGGCACTGGCAGAGGAAGACCAAGAGGTTTTGGAAGAGGAAGAGGTAATCAAAATAACAACAAGAAGGCTTGTTGGATCTGTGGATTGAGTAATCATTTGGCTCATGACTATTGGCACAATCAACAAGGATCAAACCAAAATCAAAACAACAATAGCAGAGGTAGAAAAGGAAGATATCAAAGTAATTTTCAGAGAGGTAGACAAAATCCAAGAGGAGGCTATGGTAGAGGTGGAGGAAGAAGTTGGGGACAAAATCAGTCCTACAACACAACCTATTATAATTATGCAAATGATACACAGAATGAAGGTCATACATCATTGATGATGAACTCAATCAGCACATCAAACAAAGAAGATCTAAAGGTATTTTACATTGACTCTGGATATTCTAATCATTTGTCAGGAAACATAGAATTGATGTCAGAATTGGAAAAAGGCATTTCTAGTCATAGTGTTCAAATAGGTGATAATACAAGACATAGTGTACACTCAATTGGAAAAGTGAAATGCAAGAGTGGAGCAGATTTGCTAACCAATGTTTTGTATGTTCCCACAATACCTAAAAATTTGATTAGTGTGGGACAGATAGTTGAAAAAGGTTTTCAAGTCAGGTTTACAAATGAAGGAGTATTTGTTGAAGATCCATATAATGGATATAATCAGATTGTTTGTGGTAAGAAAGAAGGTAGACTCTTTACTTTAAGAGTGCAAGGGAACATTGGTCAAGCTTTTCTCACACAGGTGAAGGAGTGATTACAGAACTTGATCTCTGGCATAAGAGATTAGGTCATTTCAATGAAAGAGGAATTAAAGCTATGGTTGAAAATCAGTCTGTACTAGGATTACCAAATGTGCAGAGTCAACATATGGTTTATAAATGTGAAGTATGTCAAATGGGTAAAGCACACAGGTTACCATTTCAGAAGAAAGGATTCAAACATGATGGAGTGCTTGAGCTCATTCATACAGATGTATGGGGACCAACAAAAGAAGGATCTATCAATGGCTCAAGATATTATGTTCTTTTCATTGATGATGCTACAAGATGGATAGCATTATATGTTTTGAAGGAAAGATCAAAAGTGTTTGGAGCCTTCAAGCATTTTCATGCATATGCAGAGAGAGTCACAGGTCAAAAGCTTAAGAGACTGAGGTCTGATGGAGGGGGAGAATACTTCTCCCAAGAGTTCAATGATTATCTTTGGAATGCAGGTATTAAGAGAGAAATAACTTGCAGGTATACACCACAACAGACTGGTGTAGCAGAAAGAAGGAACAGGACTTTGGGTGAGTTTGCTAGAGCTATGCTAAAGGAGAAGAATTGTCCAAATTATCTTTGGGCTGAGGCTGTAAACACAGCTACATATCTTGTGAATAGATTACCATGTGCAGCTCTAAATGGAATGACTCCATATGAAGCTTGGTGGGGTAAGAAACCAACACTAGATCATTGTAGAGTGTTTGGATCAATTGCATATGCTTATGTGCCATCACAACTTAGGCATAAACTTGAACCAAAGGCAGAAAAATATGTGTTCATTGGTTATGATGAAAAGCAGATGGGTTACAGGTTGTGGAATCCTCTAACCAAACAATTTCTTGTTTCTAGAGATGTTACATTTCATGAACAGAAAAGTTGGTATGCAGATCAAAGTCATACAACTGAAGAATTTGAAGAAGAGGTAAGAAGATGTGAGAAAGGAAAATCAATTGTGCAGGTGAATAGAGATGAAGACTATATGCAAGCAAGTATCCAGAAGTGGATTAACAAGAACAAATGAAGAATCTCCTATATTTGATGAAGAAGTGTATCCAGACACTTATGAAGAATGTGAACCATGAAGGTCTAGCAGGACTAGAAGGCAACCAAAAAGGTATTCTTATGATACTTCTTACATAACTCAGAAGAACTATGCATATATGGTCAAAGATGATGAAGAACCTCAGAACTATGATGAAGCAATGGGAAGAAGTAATGGGAAGAAGCAATGAAGGAAGATTTCAATGCACTAGAGGAGAACAAGACATGGGAACTTGTTCCTAAACCAAATGGTAAGAAAGTAGCAGAGGAAGGTACAATATACATTTGTATTTATGTCGATGACATTATAATCACAGGTACTTCAGATGAAGGAATCAAGGAGGTAAAGAGATTACTTGAAAAAGAATTCAAGATCAGTGATCTAGGAAAGTTATCATACTTTCTTGGAATGGAAGTCACTTATACAGATCATGGCATCTATGTATCAATGAGTGGCAATGAGTTAATGGTGACCATAGAGGTTGTCTAGTGTCACATTAATTCATTTCTTGTGATGTTTCACACATCAACAATCTCGAGTGTGAACCTTCTCAAGAATAATGTGCTCAGTGGCTAAGAAATCTCTTATGAAGTGATACCTCACCTTAGTGTGCTTGGTCTTTGCATGATAGACTGGATTCTTAGCCAAAGGAATGGCACTCTGACTGTCACTGAGCAAATGAGATACATGCTGACGTAAACCCATATCAGAAGCAAGACGAAAAAGCCACAATGCTTCCTTACATGCCTAACTTGCTGGAACATACTCTGCTTCTGTGGTGGAAACAGTTGTATGTTCTTGAAGATGAGATCTCCAAGTGATAGCACCTCCAACAAAATGAAAAATTTACCCTGATCTAGACTCACGATTGTCTACACAACTACCATAATCAGAATCTGTGTAACCAATGATGGATGCTTTCCCTCTACCTAAGCATAGACACTTGTCCTTAGTGCCACTCAGATATCTCAAAATCATCTTGACTGCTTCCCAATGTTTCTTGCCAGGATTAGACATATATCTGCTCACAACTCCCACTGCAAATGCAATGTCTAGTCTCGTGGTTACCATAGCATACATGAGACTACCAACAGCAAACTGATAGGGAATTTTGGTCATGAATTCCTTTTCCTCATTTGATTTGGGGCAATCACCCTTGCTCAATTTCACATATGTGGGTAAAGGTGTATTCAATGCCTTTCCACCCTGCATATTGAACCTCTGAATTACTTTGGATATGTACCTTTGAGACAAGTATATGCATCTTTTACTCCTTTCACGAGTAATATGCATGCCAAGAATATGTTTGGCATCCCCCAAATCCTTCATATCAAATGTCTGACTCAACTTCTTTTTGAGAATTGACAAATCATAAGAGGACTTCCTAGCAATCAGTATATCATCGACATAAAGTATCAAGCATATCAAACTGGCATCTGAGCATCTCTTTGTGTAGAGACAATGATCCTCATTGCTTCAAGAATAGCCTTGAAAATTCATAAAATCATCAAATGTTTGTTACCATTGTCTAGGGGACTGTTTAAGTCCATACAAGCTCTTCTTGAGCTTACAAACTAGACTTTCCTTGCCAAGAACTACATAACCCTCTGGTTGTTCCATATAGATCTCATCTATAAGGTCTCCATGCAAGAAAGCAGTTTTCACATCCATTTGGACTAGCTCTAAGTCCTCCATTGCAACGAATCCAAGCAACATGTGTAGGGTAGTCATCTTCACTACTCGAGAGAAGATTTCCTCGAAATCAACATCATGTTGTTGCTTAAAACTCTTGCAACAAGTCATGTTTTATACTTTGGAGAAACACTAGCTGATGTGAATTTCAACTTATATACCCATTTACATGGTAAATCTTTCCTGCCCTTTGGCAAAGGTACTAAATCCCAAGTACCATTCTTGTGAATAGAATCCAACTCACTCTTCATGGCATGCTCCCACTTGACATGATCCTTTGTCTACGTAGCCTCTTTGTAGAAAGAAGGCTCACAGACATCTGTTAGCATAACAAATTCTAAACCTGGAACATATCTATCAGGTGGATGTGAGACACGTGCAGAACGTCTCAATGGTTGTTGAATAGGAATATGTGCATATTGATCTGAATGGACATTTTCTTAAACATCCCTATGTGCATTATTTTTATGCATGCTAACTGGAGGACTAGTATCGTCAACTACCACTCTTCTCACTTCAACCTGGTTAATGGGCTGTTTATGCATCCTAGACTCATTGAAAATGATATCACTACTTTTGATCACTGACCCTGTTTCAAGATCCCATAAGCGATATACAAATTGCCCTTCTCGACCATATCCAAGAAAAATGCATTTCTTTGACTTATGGTCCAATTTTTGTCTAATATTCTTAAGTATATGAACATATGCTTCGCACCCAATCACATGAACTGTGGTCAATACTGCTTCTGCCCAAAAGCCTTGTGAGAGGTTTGCATGATGCAACATAGAAACTACTCTATCTTGAATAGTTCTATTCATCCTTTTAGCTACACCATTTTGTACTGGGGTATAAGGAACTGTAAACTCTCTACAAATCCCTCTAGAGTGACAGAAAAGGCTAAATTCATGTGAGGTATACTCACCCCCATTATCTGAACATAAAGCCTAAAGCTTAGTTCCTTTTTTAGTCTCAATTGAAGCAAGCCATTTTTTGAAAGTAGGGAATACCTCATCCTTCGATTTGATAGGATATACCTAGACTTTTCTAGTAGCATCATCTATGAAAGTGACAAAGTAAAGAGAACCACCTAAGGACCTAGTGGGCATACGACCACACACATCTCTATCGACGAGATCTAAAGGCTGAATTGAAGAGCCAATGTTTGTTCTATGCACATTTCTGGTTTGCTTTCCATATTCACAATGCTCACAAAATGAAAAATCAAAGAAAGATAACACAGGTAATTAGCCAGAATGAGAAAGATTTTCCATTCAATTATGAGACATATGGCCCAAACGACCATGCCAAATACAAGCCATAGGCTGTTCAGTAACAGCTAACAAGTTTTCTTTCTATGATACAAATAAAGGATAAAGTGAGCCAACTTTTCTTCCTTTTTGCAATAACTATATTGCCCTTTGATATACGAAAGGACTGAGCATAGAAGACCACCTTGTAACCAAGGTCATCAAGTTGACCAACTGACATCAAACTGTGTGATAGCTGAGGTACATGGCATACATTATGCATAGTAAATTTTTAACCATTAATGAACTGCACAACCACATCTCCAATCCCCACAACATCATACCGATAAGAATCACCAATTCTCACGGTACCGAGAGACATTGCTGCATAATTAGAGAACCATTCTCTATGTGGTGTCACATGGAAAGAAGCACCATAATCTAGGAGCCATGTGTGGGAAAGAGAATAAGCCATAAGAGCCTCAGTTGGCACAGTATTATCAAGTATCAACACATCAGCATCATCAGAAATAGCATTAATTTCTTCAATCTTCACAGTCAAAGTAGATGGTGCAGGTAATTGTTTAACATGCCCATCAACATTTTATCCTTTACCTTTAGCATTCTTTAATGCATAACAGTCTTTCTTCATGTGTCCTTTCTTATGACAATAATGGCATTCCATATCGCTCTTCCTTGATTTAATTATACTCTTATTCCGTTGACCATTCTTTTCCTTGTTCTTGCTCCTGCCACATTGTTGATTCTTTCCTGGGTAAGAATCACGAACATTATATGCATCTCCACTCTGAGTGCCAACCATATATTTTCTACGAATCTCCTCACTCAAGAGTGCTCCACATATGTCATCATAGACGAGTTTACCACCAGATGCACTATTACTAATAGTTGTGCAAAATGTATCCCGTGATGAAGGCAAGATGCATAAAAACAATACTGCTTTCATTTCATTATCCATATCCATTTTTTGAGCCTGTAACTGAGAGAATATAGCATCAAACTCATTTAGATGAGCAGCAAGACTATCTGTGTCCTTTATATGAAGGTCATATAATTTTCTCATCAGATATACTTTATTTGATGCCGTCTCTTTTTCATAGGTATTGCATAACTTCTTCCAAAGCTCCTCTACACTTTCACAGTCTAATACTATAAAGTAAACATTATCTGCCAGGTGCAAGCGAATGGTAGACCTGGCCATTTCATCTAACTCATCCCAATCATCTTCATCCATGTCAGCAGGCTTCTTTGAAATTCCATTTACTGGCTTCCATTGCCTCCTTTGAATCAACACATCTTTAATTTGATTCTTCCATAGAGCAAAGTTTGTGCCATCAAATTTTCGGATCTCAAAATGGTCTTTGCCCTACAAGTTATAGCTCCTCCTCGAAACACTAGCACTAGAACCACATCCACCGGGTGCGCCTAAGACCTCTTATGCCATGATGGTAGAGAATTGAATGAAATGATAATGGAGCTAGACGAGTCTGAACACTAACAAATAAGTGTATCAAGGAGTAAATCGACCACTGTATAGTGAAAAAACCAAAAATCCAAAAAAAAATCGCCAGATTATCCTTTGAAAAATGAGAGTATGACCAGTGTCAAAATATCATAAAACTGCAAGTACTAACATGTTTGCCTGCATAGTGAATCACTGACTCCACTGCACATAATCAGTTACCCAATAGAAGCCAACTAAGCTTTTCGAGCACCTATGAACAACTATCATACATCTCTTATGGCGAGGCTGGGTAAGTCTTCCACCTGCATCACTGAAGAGATCCCAACATCTGGGTGTCTCCCAGTTAAGAAAACCTCACCACGACCCTCTTTATCAAACATAAAAGGCTTTATGCAAAGAACGTAACCGCTATATCAATGACCACATGGACGTACATAAGCAATATCCATAGAAGTGTACATGGTATGTATGTGCTCAATATATGCAGCAAAATGACACTAAAAGGCTTAACGCACAACCCAAAAACTAGCCAACGACATCTGCAAGTGTCTGTCAACTCTGGCGTTTTAAGCTCAAAAAACCTACATAAATTTGCAGCGGCTGTTCCCACCAAAATTTGAAATCTTTCAAGAAACCTGAAGTTTTACGAGTGTGGCTGAAAAACACAGCCCCAAAGGTTGATATTTAATGTCAAAGAAGTACAAAGAACACTCTTCTTGATGTTCTTGGACCTCTTTGAAGAGAACTATGTGCAGAAGTACTCTAAAACGGCTCCAAAAGACACCCCAAAAATGCTTCAAAAATAGGCTTTGAAAGCAAAGAATGAAGCTTTGAGGGACCAAAACATGTTCAAGGTAATGTCAACCTTAGTCTTTCCCCTTCTTTAGACACCACAAGAGTGTAGCTTAGTGGCAAGAGATTGCCATGGTTAAGCGAGCTCTAGGGGAAACAGTACTAGGATGGGTGACCTCCCGGGAAGTACCAGGAATCTCTATCTTCCTTGATCGTTGAGGTCGTCCCTCGCGTGCAGCCAACAACGACACCAATGGTGACTTCGGTGACTCGAATGACAAGGTATGCCAAGGTCTATGCCTTGGTCACCACCTTAGTCGTAAGCCTTGGAGAAATTTGAGGGGAGGCGGGGGTGCTCGCTTTGCTCACACAAAAGGAACAGAGCTTTTGCGTCGAACTGCTATGATACCAGTGAAGGGTTTTGTTGGTGAGGCACCACGGTGCGCTCTCCTTATCGAGAGCTCCATAACAATATCCTCGGAGTAGAAAATGGACCTCCTAAGGCCGCACATGGTACTCCACACAGAGACTGCAGAATACGCAAAAAAACACAGTACACAGGGAGCACGAAGACAAACTTCTTAGGTCTTACAAATGTGGTCAAACTTATAGTTTGTGACTAACCAGGCCACTTTATGTTTTATTAAAGAACATATACAAAGAAGTGTCCGGTGGCCATTTGGCCTTTCACATGGACACTAACGGTAACGGCGTGTTCTCCTTTGCCTCTCACTTCCACGCGCTCTTTCATTATCAAAGGGTTACAACTATTACACTACATCCTTTTGATGTGCGTCCTTTCCAATTACATTTCCTATTAATTATAATTACATCTCAGCAGCCTAACAACACCAAGAAATCTGTGTACCTCACTCACATTGTTACATGTTTTAGAAATCTTGCTAATGGCATCAAATTTTTGTGGGTATGGCTTTCGACCATAATGACCCACATAAATGTCCAACAATAAGAACCTTGTTGACACCAAAAATAGATTTTTCTATGGAAAACGTGAGACCCACCTCCTCAAATCCTTGAAGTATTTGTTCACAATCAGAGATATGGTCAAGAACAAATTTACGACATCTAGATGAATCTAAAGTAATTTCCTTTACACGTTCCTCACTCCTTTTAATTTTAATATCATCAATGAATGGCATGGTTATATGAGGGATAAAATCATGTAAGACCATATTCATAGCACTCATCATATGAGCCATAGAATTAGTCGCTCCTTGAGGTAAAGTACACATTCGCACTAAGCCTAAATGATTTTTCATTGTGCTTATGTCACGACTAATTGAAATTTGTTATACCCAGAATATAAATCACCCATTGAATAGTGTGAAGATGGATTTGTACATGATGAAGATGAAGTGGTGCTGCAAAAACTTTGCACTACACTAACCAAATGAACTCCAAAGATATGTGGTGGGCCCTTTTAGCTTGCCAAAGGATGTATTAGACACCCTATGTGCCTTGGAAGATCACTCTCAAAAAGATGAATGAAAACAGATAGGTAAGAGTTGATCCAAAAGTAAAAAACTTGCTATTTTTGTTCCTACACCAATTGAGTGTTTTGAACAATTCTTTGAGCACAACAACAACTGTCTTAATTCCTTTTGGGGAACTCTAATTAACTTAGCAAGCTAACAGTCATGAGTGATTTCATAAAAAATGATTGACTACATGCAGAGAAAGGATTTTAGCAAGTGACAGCTCCATCCCGACATTCACGGGCCACAATAGTCATCAGACCACTGAGCAAAGATATGCTAATATTTGACGATCCCAAGAAGCAATGCTAATGAAACTTTGTAGATTGTAATAGACAGTATGCTAATTCTATCATGCTTTAAATCATGACAAATGATCAACTACACATTGAGAACAAGCTCTGAGAAAATCACTGTTCTGATGGAGTACTAATAGAGAAGTAAAATATGCAAAGATATAGGTGACTTATAATGAATATATCTCACGATTGAGAAATCCAAGTGTAACAAAACTTTGGGAGTATATAGTAGACTTAAAGAGCTAACTTTATCAAGTTAAATCACTAAAATTGACTAAAAACCTGAGATGTACGATAGTGAATAGTACACTCATATAGACATGAAGATATGGTCACAAATGATCATGAATTCAAATGTATATTGAATGTAAATTACAATGGACTTACTGGTACATGTGTGAGCCTTGAGATCACACTCTGATATGGCAAGAAGCTCAGCTAATGAGTGTGTAAATTCTCACGACTAAATCATGTGTATATATAGTCATGATTGGAGCCAAGATTTGAATTTGAATCTTGCTCACCTAAACTACTTTTCCAAATTCTTAGTGATTGATTCTCAACTAATGCAATCACAAGTTTGTGGCTTTTCTTTCCCTTCTTATCAAGTGGATTCAACCATTTTTGATTCCTTCAATTTTACATCAAGTAAGTGCTCAAAGAATTAAAGGGATGAGTTCATGAGTGAACTCTTCAAATCTTTGGTATTTGCTTCAACTATAGCATAAGAGTTTTATCACATTTGAAGACTCAAGCCTTTGCTTTGACTTGCCATGAACTTGTTCCAACAGCTCCCCCTCAACTCAAGTAAGCTTGAGTTTCTCAATCTTCCAAGACTACACGCAAACCAATCATACCTTTGAATTTATTGAGTTCTGTACCATCTAATGCTTTGGTTAAAATGTTTGCACATTGTAGATGAGTTGACACATATGATAGCTGAAGTTCCTTGCTCACAATATTCTCTCTTACATAGTAGTAATGTACTTCAATATGTTTAGTCCTTGCATGAAAAATGGGATTGGCAATCAAGTGAATAGAACTCATGTTGTCACTAAAAATATTTGGGGTTCCAATTGCCAATCTAAGATCTCTAAATAGTGTCTTCATCCACATTGCTTCTTGAGTAGCTATAACAAGACCTCTGTATTCAGCTTTTGTGGAAGAGAGAGCAACTGTGGGTTGCTTCTTAGATGACCATGAGACAAGTTTTGACCCTACAAAGGTAAGATATCCTGAGGTTCTCCTTCTGTCTTCCTTGGAGGCAGCCCAATCTGCATTAGAGAACAACTTTAGACTTAAATCAGATACATAGGGGTAGTATAACCCTTCATTCATGGTCCCTTTGAGATATCTGAGTATCCTCTTGGAAGCATCCATGTGAGGCTTCATGGGTCTGTGCATAAATTTACTTAGCACACTCACACTATAACATATATCTACTCTTGTCAATGTGGCATAGTTCAAACTACCCACAAGGCTTTGATAACATGTGATATCTTCTATGAGTTTACCTTCATATGAGCTCAATTTATGATTAACCTCCATTGGAGTACCTGCAATCCTACAATCTTGCATCTTGAACTTTGTCAACAAGTCTTTAATGTATTTCCAATGAGTAAGATATAGACCATGATCTCTGTATACTTTTCTTCTTTGCTTCCTCAAATGTTGAGGGTTCCTCTTGATTTATGTCATGTGCTAGATAGATTGAATGTTTAGTAACTAGAGAAGTATCAAACCCATACCTCTCTGGTTTTCTTTTCTCCCTCATGGACCTTCTTAGGCCATGATGTGATGATTCAGCCTCTTGTCCAAGTTCTTGCATTTTAGCTTTACCTTTAGACTTCCACATTTTGAGTTTTTCAATCTAAGTTGCTTCATCTTTTGAGGTATCATGTTCTTCAATTTTAGAAGGGTTATCCTTGATAAGTTTTGGAAAATCATCTTCAAGATCATAAGGTAACTTGATCTTACTACATGATTCTTCATACCAGGAACTATTCTCATCAAAGACTACATCTCTACTCACCAAGAATCCTTTGGTTGTTGGGTTGTATAGCCTGTAGCCTTTTTGGTTGTTGTTATATCCAATGAGCACACATCTTTTGGCTTTTGGATCGATCTTTTCTCTAACCTATGAAGGAGCATGAGCATAAGCAATACATCCAAAAATCTTACAATGATCCAAGCTTGGTCTTCTTCCATTCCAAGCCTCATATGGTGTCATGCCATCAAGTGATTTTGAAGGTAACCTGTTAATCAAATAAGTGGCTGTGGATGCAGCCTCAGCCCATAAATAATTAGGTAAGTGTTTTTCATTTAGCATAGACCGTGTAGCTTCAAAAATTGTCCTATTCCTTCTCTCTGCCACTCCATTCTGCTCAAGTGTACCTTGTAGTAATCTCTCTTTTTATTCCCCTCTCTTGAAGAAAGGAGTCGAATTCATGCGAGAAGTACTCTGCCCCTCCATTTGACCTTAGCATTTTTAGTGTTTTACCTATTTGATTCTCATCAAGAGCTAAATATCTTTTGAAGCATGAAAGGAATTCATCTTTGTGTTTCATAAAGTATATTATAGTCCATCTACTGCAATCATTAATGAAGGAGACATAATACCTTTATCTAGATATTGAAGCATCCTTGGTAGGTCCCCATACATCTGTATGAACAAAATCCAAGAGATCTCCATGCATATATCCTTTCTTCATGAATGGTAACCTGTGAGACTTTCCAAATTGACATGCACTACAATTATAAATCATGTGTTGCTTTGAAAGATTCGGGAGTCCAAGTACACTTTGGTCCCTGCAAATTTGCTTTAATGATCTTTCACCAATATGTGCTAACCTTTTGTGCCATACTTCCAATTCTGTGAATGTCTGACTACCATAATTGAAGAGAGCAATGTTCCTAGTGTCTTGTAATTCAAATGTGAATAATCTACCCATCCTATCACCCTTTGCAATTCTCGTGAATCCTTGACTTGGATCTTCAACAAATGGTTCTCCTTTTGTGAACCTAACTTGTAGGCCTTTCTCCACAATCTGGTCTGACACTTATCAAATTCTTTGTGATGGTAGGGACATAGAGTACCTTGCTAAGTAAGTTGATGTTTCCATCAGGTGCTTTTACATTTCCTATCTTCTCCACCAGATGCCTTGTATCATCACTTGTTTGCACTTCATGCTTGTTCCTTGGATCTTCTAAATTTGATAGGAGGGCCACATTTCCTACCACATGATTTGAGCAACCTGAATCTATGTAGAAAACATGCTCATCAGATTTACTTTGTGACATTGTCATATTCATGATAAGTAGAGAGTCTTCTTGATTTGAGTCTTCTGTGTAATTATTCTAGTATGTTCTCCCTTTGTATCCTCCTTGGTAGGTTGAATTGTTGTAGTTGTTGTGGTTGCCATGGAAATTGTTGAACCTTCCTCTTCAGTAGCCATAACCTCCTCTGTTGTAGCCTCTACCTCTTTGATTCTTGAAATTCCTAAAGCAATTCTCAGTTGTATGATTAGTTAATCCACAAATAGAACAAGGATTAGAGTCTTAGGGTGTTGGAAGCAGCCAGAGGCACAGACGCCACGGAAGCATGTGAAGACGAAGCAGGGAGCCAGTCGGATGAGCCAGTCAGATCAATTTTCCAAACAAATATGCTTCTTATTAATTCTTCAAACATTCAAGAGTGATTGTTATCACTAATTGTAACATATGTATCATAGAAAACCCCATTTTGTAATCCACAGCTCCATTTTGTGCAAGCCGAGGAGTCCTCGAGCTTGAGGAGCTTAGGTAGAATGCTCGTACCAAATTTCGTTATTTTTAGACATCGTTTACCCTTCCAAATAGCCTCTAGGACCTATTTTTTAACTAGGCCGGTCACTAGATGTGAAACCGGTCAAAACTAGTCTAGAAACTATAAAAAGAGCTAGAGAGCTCATTTTTGAGGTTGGTTCATTTTGGTTAGTGTGAGCTTAGAGCTAGTTTGAGTTTGTAAGAGTATTCTTGAGTAATAGAGCTAATTTCCCACCTTCCATTGTGTCTTGCTTGTCTCTTCATTGTGTGTGTGTATGTGTGTGTGCATCTTTGTGCTTCTCACCTTCACTCTCACATCATCTCACGTTCACGATCTTCATATCACTCCTACCTCTCCCACGGATTGACATTAAGGAGGTGAAGCTTCTTAACGTGGTACTTACCATTGTGCTAGAGCAACACCAAATTTGGCGCCGTTGCCGGGGATCGAGTCTAGGACGAATGTGTGATGGTAAGAGTATAGCAAGAAGTGGCGTTGGAAGGTAAAAATTTCAGTTTTTGTTGTTGTTTTTTTTACTTAGTTTTTAGTGTTTTTCACCTTCCCCACACTCCATCTTCATCATCGCATCATCATCTTCATCTCCAAAAAAATCAGAAAATTCACCATATCCACCCATTCACCTCATTTCCCCTCATTTGTGCATGCGAGAGAGCGAGAGAGAGTTTTTGCGATTGTATGTGCTTGTGTTTTCTTGAGCTTTCTTGCAGGTACAGAGCTTCAGAGCATCAGGAGAGCTTCCAAAAGGTAAAAATGTACTTTCTGTCAGAGATTTCCGAGTGTGGCGGACCATCGCGATGGTCTGCAACTTTCGGATTTTGAGGTAGGCGACCACACCACGAGGTAGGCGATCCCTGCGCATACACGGAACCACAGTTGCATTTTGAAAATTCATTGTTTGGTGGACCATCGCGATTGGCTCAGACCATCGCGATTGTGTCGCACCATCGCGATTGGCTCACGCCATCGCGACGGCTCGGCCGGACCATCGCGACGGTTCGCTTTTTCGGACCATCGCGACGGTTCGCTTTTTCGGACCATCGCGACGGTCCCAGACCATCGCGATTGCCCACCCCCATCGCAAATTTTGGACTCCAATTTTTGACCAATTTTGAGGGTATTTTTGAAAAAATTTTTGGACCATTAGACTCATAGGAGACCCCTTAGCTCATATTTGAAGGAAAACTTGACTGTCAGTTTTTACCCCCCAGGGCCTGAACGCTCATAACTTTTTCATCCGAAGTCCGTTTTTTGAGCTTAATAGCTCGTTAGAAAACTCGTGACGAGTACTACGTGACCTCAACTGTTTTTTTTTTTTTTTTTCATAAAGCATGCATCTATTTTTTGATAAACCATTTTGAGGTTCACCTAGTTTGGGACTAGGAAGACAGGGGGCAAGTATTGATATTTTGGGCAAAAAGGGAAGGGATTAAAAGGTGTATATGCTCAAGTGTTTGATCATCTTGTGAATTGGTCTAATATTGGAATTTTTCCAGGTTTAGCAAAGGCAATCAAGGGCAAGCAAGCAAGGCAGTGAAGACAGCAGAGCTTGGGAAGCACGGCTTCTTGGGCAACAGGGCATCAGAGCAACAGAAAAGCCGACTCGAGGTTGGAAGATTACTCAACCCCCTCAGTCAATTCTTAGCTTAGGCTAAACGGTAGTTGTGGATTAACGACGATAGGAACGCCTCAAGTTCAAGCTACTTAATTCTTTCAAGTTTAAGACTACAAGTAAAGGTGTGTGTGACGCGAAAACCTAAAGAAAAGAACATAAGTCTGACGGAACGAGAACTCAAAATCATAACGAAAGTCGAATTCCTGACGCATATATTAAGACAAGAATCCAGAGAAAATTAAAAAGAATCAAGAAAGTAATCGCAAAGGACCATTGACGATCTAAGTGTGTAATCGAGTGTGCAAGGAAGAAAATTAATGAACCTTAGATCGGGCAAACATATAGGTAAGTCGGACTGAAGAAGCCTTAGATCATCAGAGGCAAGTGTAAGAACTACCGCTCGATCGTGGGCTCAGCAATTGAATAGCAATTACCCCCACGAGTTGAGCTCAGAATCAAGTGAATCAGAAATGGCATTTAGCACAGACAGACCAGACGGAGGGTCGAATGTAGCATACCTAGAAAAACCTGAAGGACCCTATAGAACGCAACTAGAGTTTCTCCGAACCAACCGACTAGGTGCTCGCATCTATGAGGATGGTTTGCGAAGGCAAGTGGTGCAACTGCACAACCCTGATCAACCCATTGGATTGGAAAAACCAGTGGTGAAATTTGAGAGAGACGCTTACATAGACAAAGAAGGAACCATGTACGTGCTAAGTACGCAGCCAAACGATACTAATGAGTTTGGCACAATTCAATTAGAGACGGAAGCGAAATTTCAAGGAAAAGAACCGTTAGAAGAACCTAGGACACCTAGAGGGAAATCTGTATTAACAAGAATACTCATCCCAGAATGGATCCCTCAAGATAACAGGAGCACCGAGTTGTTCGTAAATAAAGAGACAGATGAAGCCTTTTGGAGGTATAGAAAGGAGAACCCTGGTGAGGTAGGCATCATTACAATTTATGAATTCAAGGACCCAGATACACCTGGAAAGGTTGTATACCTGGATGAGACTTCAGAAAGAGTCTTTGTGGTGCCTGAGCGCGCTAAAAACACATACACATGGAGAGGTGAATTGATATTCCCTCCATCTAGAATGAACATAAATACAAGTCAACTAGGGGCAGGAACATCCTCAGCCCATGGAAATCAAAGAGAAGGAAATAAAGAGAGACCGGAAGTAAGCTTCAATCACCCCATTGGGAGAGATAGAACAACCACAAACACTAATAGGACGGAGAGACAAAGAGATCATGGAATACCAGGTGGTAGAGATGATTTTCCTCTACCTAGACCATGTGAACACGCAAGAGTATTGAGACCCACGCAATTAGTAAAATCAATGAAGAATTACTTTGATGGGACAGGAGATCCCTATGACCATGTCGCAGAATTCAAGCAAGTACTAAGAGCAGAACAAGTCGAGGACATGTTCACGCAGTACAATGCATTTGGACTAACGTTAAAGAATACCGCTTTAACTTGGTTTCAACCATTGCAACAAAGGCAATTTAGAGACATCCATCACTTTTTAGAGTCATTCATCACTGAATTCTCTAAAAGTGGAGTTAGACATGACACGTCTTCGTTGATTCATAGCTTTAAACAGACCCCTCAGGAAACAGTAAGACTGGCAGGACGTAGATTCAGACAATATGTTGAACGATGTCCAATACAAGAGCTACCCTCACAAGCCAAACAAGTATCACTGTTCTTAGATGGCTTGTTGAGCGCTAAACTACGCTCCTATGTGTACCTAAAAGAACCCAGAACGCTAGAGGAGTGTGTAAGAATATGTATAGACATTGAGGATAACCTAGGAGAGGAATTAGAGCTCTCAAAGGTCTATAAGGACTTGGATTGTTCTTCGCTAGCATCCACAAAATTGTCTAATTCGATAGAGGACCTAGCGGAAAAAGTGGCCCAAAAACTAGGAGTTTCTAGTAAACAGGTGCCCAAGCTACCAACTAATGTACGTTGTTACGCTTGTGGTGGAAATCATTTGGCAAACGTGTGCCCCAATGCACCTCAACCTCAAGCCAACCCTAGTGGCCAATATTGCACAATTGAGAGAAGATACACGAATCATACGGCTCAGGACTGCCCATACAACAAACAAACCGTGAGACAGAACTACCGGCAAACATACCAGCAGCCAGGTAGGTATCAAGGCCAATACAATGCTCAGCCTTATTACTATAGGCCTCCTCAGAACTACCCATACCAGGCTCAACAGAGACCTCAACCCGTCTTAGCTCAGCAGCCACCCCCACCAGCGAATGTCATCTCAGTCAAATACGCTGCTGCAGAAGAGAACCTAAGTAGGGCTTTAGTGCCTTCTTCACCCTTGATCACAGAAAGTGACCCGAACTCAAATAGTTTTGACTCTACTCATGTAACTAGTCCACCAGCTTATTACACGGAGTCACCAGAGCATGTGGAGACATATCATTATGATAGTCCACCAATGGAACCTAGTTGGGAGCCAGATTATACTAATGTGATGTACGCAAACCCAAACCCACGACCCCAATTGAGACAACAGAGACCACAGGGCCCTAGAGGACCATGCTTTAGGTGCCAAGGAGATCACTTCATAAAGGACTGTCCACATCCCCCAATAGCAAGGCAATCACAGTACTATAGCATCCAAGGCTTTTGTGCCGATTGTGGCAAAGAGCACATAATCAAAGATTGTCCTAAGAACCCAGTTAACTCTTCGAATGTGACACCGATCAACGTGATAGGTATTGTAAACAACGCAGATGGATCCAACCCTACATACGTGCCTATACAAGCTATAACCAGAGCCCAGGCGCTCTTACAAAACCAACAGCTTAATCAAGAGAAAGTAGCCGGAACTAGTGAAGTTGCAGAATCTAGCAGTAAAAAGACAAAATCTTGGAAAGATTCTAGAGAAAGGATAAAAAGAAAATGGAGTAAAAAGATAAGTGAGTTGGAAGGAAGTCTAAGGGAATCTAGAGCCAAAATACAAGAATTGACTTCACAAGAATTAAACCAAGAGAATCCAGCTCTAGAATCAGGATCAGTCTTAGCGGAACCCATACCGGAAGATCTAGACATGATGTTTCGTGCATATCAGGCTAGAATAAAAGAGGGACCTCAGGTCACGGAAATGAGTAAAAACTACCCTCGAGCTGATCTAGAAATTGAGGGAACTAAACTTTGCATGAAAATGGTAGAACTAGCACAAGCTTTGTTCGAAGCCTCTAGATATCTTAATTGGAATAACATGGCAAAACCAGAACTACACTTTCAAGGATTAATGGAGAGGCTAGAACACTTGATAGAAAGCAAAGAGAAAAAGGATCAGTCTAGGAACCCTATTGTCCCAGAGACACAGGAGAGGAATGCACCATCCCTGTCTCAAGTACCCAATACAGAAAGCCAAGAAAATTTGTCTTCCATACATAGGTACTCACATGAATTTTTGAGAGAAATCCAAGAAGAGAAATGGAGAAAAGAACAGGGAACCCATCCTCCTATTCAAGAAATAGACGACTTGCAGGAACAATTTCCCCAAGACATCCCCTCTATATATGATGATGTAAAGGTGGAGCAACTGAGTGAACCCACAGGACTTGAATCTAATTCTTTACAAGAATTACCTCAGTTCACAGGACCTTGGGAAGCAAAGTCTATTAGTATGAGAGCACCCACGATAATAGTGAGGAATGAAGAATCAGTGATCCCTAGGAACACAGAAGTGATCAAGAACACGAAAGTACAATGTAATCTCACTTTGGAGGAATTGTTAAAGGTAAAACCAGAATTGTGGAAGCATGTAGCAAATCAATTCCCTGAGCTTGCTACCACACCCTCTCAGATAGGATCACATAAGAAGGTACCAGAGATACCCGTGGAAAAGATTGGAGATGTAAGCGAAGGAGAGGAAGGTAACACATATCTTCCAATAACCCATCAGGGCTACACCACGAAAGCCATCTTAGATTCAGGAGCCGGAGTAGCCATCGCTACCACCGCTTTGTGGAAACGTTGGGGTAAGCCAGCCCTCAGACCCACCAGGATGAAACTACAAATGGCTGATGGACACATAGAAAAACCATTAGGCTTACTAGAAGGCATATCTCTCACCACTTGTGGTGTAGAATTTGAGCATACATTCGCCATTTGTGACTTCGTGAAAAATCATGCATATAAGATGATATTGGGACGACCATTCATGCGTCAGTTGCAAATTGTACAAGATTGGGGAACTAATTCTTTGTACTTGCAACATTTAGGAGTGACTACCAAAGTCAATCTTAAAGACTATTCACATAGAGATGTACCCCCAATACAATGGAATACCATCCACAAGACACCAGTAGAGACGGAATCCGTGCACTCATTAGAATCAGATCCTTCTTGGTTGCATGAGGATACCCATTTATGGATGTGTAAAGTTGCCAAACAAGAGGAAGAAAGATTAGAAGCAAGGACCTTAGGTGCAGAACAACATCCACGAACCCTTCAAGATCCAGCCTATGCACCTGTAGTATTCCCAGACGAAGAGTTTGAACCCCATGGTTGGGCGGAAATCCTAGCAACCATGGATGTAGCCATCAATGAAGAACAATGGACACCCCACTGTGACGAGGATGGCTATGACATTTCAGTTTTCACGATAGAGCCAATCATGGGCGATGCAATTTTAGAAGAGTGTGAACCAGACACTGATGCATTCGAGGATGCAAGCGATTTTGAGTTAGAATCAATTATTATGGACTCTCCATTCGCATCAGAGGAAGAATATTTCTACAAAATAGAGACTCACACTCAGAAACACGAAGAAATTACGAATGAGGTAAGGTTAGCCACAGAAGTGACTACTAAGAGTGAAAGCAAGAAAAGGAAGAAGAAAGAAGCCATGTCAGAAAAAGAAGAATCTTTATTTGAAGTACCCGAGAATTTCAAGAAATATGAAATCGAAGATAGAAGAATCATGGTACGAATGCCCAATAGAAAGGCGAATGACGGACAAGTATATGATAATCGAGAGAAAACCAAGAAAGTAATAGTTGCCATAGAAGGAGAAGAAGAAAAATGCACATACATAGGGCACGATTTGACGACTGAAGAAGAAGAAGAACTAGTGGCCCTATTGCGCGAATATAGAGATGTTTTTGCTTGGAGTTATAAAGATTTGAAAGGAGTAGATCCAGATATATGTTCTCATAGAATCCCTATGACTCCAGATGCAAAACCGACAAAACAGAAACCTTACACGTATAATGATAACTACGCTGCGAAGATTAAAGAGGAGATAGATCGCTTGATAGAAGCAGGATTCATTTACGAAATTGAGCATACCGAATGGGTATCCCCCATTGTGGTTGTGCCCAAAAAGAATGGAAAATTGCGTGTGTGTATTAACCTTAAAAAAGTTAATGCCGCCACGATTAGAGATAGTTATCCTCTTCCTATCACGGAACACCTATTGGAAAGAGTTGCGGGCAAGGAAGTTTATAGCTTTCTTGATGGATTCTCAGGCTATAATCAAGTAGCCATTGCTCCAGAAGATCAACACAAGACGGCTTTTGCCACAGAATGGGGCATATTTGCATTTCGTGTGATGCCATTTGGCTTAACAAATGCACCCGCCACTTTCTAGCGACTCATGTGCCATGTTTTTAAGGAATTCTTACGCAAGAGCTTGGAAGTTTACGTCGATGACTTATGTGCTCATTCAAATGTAAGACAGACACATATCCCAGAGTTAAGACAAATATTTGACAAATGTCGAGAATATCAGGTTTGTTTGAACCCAGAAAAATGCGTTTTCATGGTCTGACAAGGCAAAATTCTAGGACACATTGTGTCAAAAAATGGAATCTCTACGGACGAGGAAAAAGTGAAGGTAATTGCAGAATTACCTAGACCAACTAATGTGAAAGAGGTACAGGCATTTATGGGCCATTGCGGTTATTATAGGAGATTCATACACATGTATGCAATCATAGCCAAGCCTTTGTACTCTCTTTTAACCAACTTTGAGTGGACAGATGAATGTGAAAATTCATTCAATGAACTTAAACGACGCTTGTGCTCAGCACCTATATTGACCACCCCAGATTGGAGTAAGCCATTCCATGTACATGTGGATGCATCCAATTACGCCATAGGGTGTGTGTTAGCACAACCCACGAATGAAGGTAATATAGATCTCCCCATAGCTTACGCGAGCAGACAATTGAACACAGCAGAAAGAAATTACACCCGAACGGAACGAGAAGGATTAGGGATGATCTACGCTGTAAAGAAGTTTAGGCACTACTTGTTGGCCAACAAATTCAAGTTCTTTACAGATCATCAAGCCCTATTATACTTAGTCAACAAACCATGTAACACAGGACGATTAATACGCTGGTTTCTATTACTCATGGAGTATGATTTTGAAGTAGTAGTCAGGAAAGGAAAGACACATCTTAGAGCTGACCACCTTTCAAGATTAACCTCAGGAGAGGCTCCTCAAGGAATAGCCGATGAATTACCAGATGCATACTTGTTTAACCTTGAGATAGCACCACAATGGGCAAAGCCGATAGTCCCTATTCTGACATATGGACCCAAGAATCCTAGGATAAAGATCAGAGAAGGAGAGATTACCAAGTCTCAGAGATACCAAATAATGGCAGGAAGCATATATAAACAAGATAACCAAAAGATTCTGGCTTGTTGTGTAGATGAATCAGAACATGCGAATTGGTTGCAATTAGCACACGTAGGTGCACTAAAGCAACATCATTCAAAACATCGAACATTACAGACTCTGCATAGATTAGGAGTATATTGGCCTACGATGGAAGCAGATGTCTACAAGTTGTGTAAGGAATGCCATGTTTGCTGTGAAAGACCACCAGTAGAGCATGCTACACTCTATCACGTGTCTCTCACACCAGACTGGAGTGAACCTTTAGTGACATACTTGAGGACGAACACATTCCCTCAAGGCATGACCTTAGCTCGACAACGCAGTCTGGAGCAGGAAGCTCAAGACTATTCACTTATTGGCGATAACTTATACAAAAGAGGACGAGATGGATATCTAAGGCAATGTGTTCATGAGAGCGAATATCTTAGCATCCTAGAGACTGCACACCAAGGTGTTGCAGGAGGTCATTTTGGACCAGATAGGATAATCAAAGCCATCCTCTTTGCGGGATTATGGTGGCCCACTCTTCACATGGATGCTCATACCTATGTAAAGAGATGTGATGTGTGCCAAAGAACTCAGTTTCCTACTCGCAGAGATGAAATGCCATTGAAACCCATGATGGGCGGACGTGCATTTTCAAAGTGGGGTATAGACTTTGTAGGACCCATTAACCCCCCTGCAAAAGGTACACATGCTGAATACATTATTGTTGCCACAGATTATCTAACCAAATGGGTAGAGGCAAAAGCCACAAAAAAGAATGATGCACACACGACTGCAAAGTTCTTATTTGAAAATGTCTTTACAAGATATGGATTGCCGATAGAGTTAGTGAGCGATCGAGGCACTCACTTTCTAAACCAAGTCATTGAATATTTGTTACAGGATTTTATGGTGATTCACAAGAAATATGCACCATATCATCCTCAGGCCAATGGTCAAGCTGAAAGCACTAACAAGATACTTTGTAACGTACTGACGAAACTTGTGAACAACAAACGTTCAGATTGGGACAAACAGTTACACCACGCTGTTTGGGCATATCGAGTGGCCTACAAGACCGTACTCAATGCAACTCCCTTTCAGATGGTTTTTGGTCAGAAAGCAGTGCTTCCTTTGGACTTCTTGATACCGACCCTTAAGGTTGCACAAGAACATCAGTGGACCGGCCATGAATTATCAGCAAGAATAATGGACTTGGAACGATTAGGAGAAACCAAGCTGAAAGCAGCAGCAGGAATATACGCAGCGAAGAAGCGACAGAAAGCATATTTTGATGCACATGTGAAAGATAAAGGCCTAAAAGAAGGAGATTTAGTTCTAGTATATACGCTGAAACAACACGCACGGAAGTTAGAAAAGCGAGGTTATGGACCTATGATCATTAACAGACTTTCGACAAGTGGAGCAGTACAGTTAGCCACCTTAGAAGGAGATATAATGCCTAATTACATTAGTGGCTGTAGAGTCAGGTTATATCAAGAACCTCTTACTGAGGATATGCTTAGACGACTCACGTTGGCAAAGAAGCGTAAGGAGGAAGAAAATAGGATACGAGCGGAAGCTCAGGCAAAAGCCATAGAACGCATTAAGCGCATGAAGCTAAGAAGACAAGGACTAGGGAGAGAATATTATAACCATCTGGAAACATCACCCAGATATCCCATGGCCATGTGTCAAGTAAAGTCAACCACTCATCCTAGCATAGTGGATAGGAGACCATTCGTTACAGTTAGGCTAGAGCACGGTAACCATAGCCAAGAACTCAGGGCTTTGATTGACTCAGGTGCTGCGACTAGTGCGATTAGATGGTCCCACTATAAGGATTCAAGAATAGAAATGCGGCCAATTGAGGCATACCTCATAGGCCTAGGAGGCATGGAAACCCCTTGCATGGGTGAGGTGGACCTTCCTATCCTCATTAAGGATTTGACGATGACAGCGAGGCTACTAGTGTGCCATGATGACGACCTGATAGAACCCCTAATCCTTGGCCAAGATTGGCTATACGATCACTCAGTGGACCTAAATCTTAGACAAGGCTCCTTACAGATTGGAACCTTAGAGCAGAAGCGAGTGATACCGCTTGACTTCCCTAACGGCATTCCGCCTGACGGTTGTGACCCTAGACCCTATAAAATGCATGCGACGGAAGACCGGAAGAGCTTTAAGCAGCTTAGTCACGTTACGTCCACACCAACCCACTCGGGCTTGGCAATAGACAGTTGTCAATCAGAAGGACGACAGAAGATCTTCCCTGGGACTTCCTGCAAACTAGAAGAGACAGTTACCTACCCACAAGGGCAGATGGACACAATCAGCGGGCAGATGGGCACAATTTGCGGTCAGGTGGGTTGCATCAGCGGACAAATGAAAGCGACACCCTGCAGTGCTCATCCTTCCAAACTTGTTGCGGACTGGCCTAGATTAAAGTTAAATAAGGCATCACTTCCTAATGGGCAGGTCACGCAAGTGTTGGATCTCCCTTCTTTTCCAAAGCAGAGTGTCCATCCGACCTCTCTACCTCAACCACGACGGAGTCAACCACGACAAAGGAACCCAGACCGACTGCAGTATCGGAGGAAACAACAAGGAAAGCAGTTTAGGCCACCGAAAGGAAGCGGCACCAGACAAATATGGGTGCCAAAAGGACAAAAAGCACTGAAGAACTCCAACCAAACAAAAATCGACAAGAAAAAGGCAGTGCAGAAACAGAATCGATATCCACCATCCCCTCGACCTCCTTCTACAGGTCCGAGCATCCGACAAATGTGGATCGCCAAGAAGTACCTTACCCATAGACCCACGTCCACGCAGATTTGGGTACCCAAACCATGTATCATAGCTCAACCCTTAAACCATGTAATATACACCCCTCACAAATCTTTCCATCCCACGATACCACCACACCCGACACCACCCTTTGCCCCTTAGCAGAAACCTACCACCCACTCCAAGATCCTTAGGAAATGGATACCGAAACGTGTCCAACCGTCTCCCCCTAACCCCATGTCTGATAAAACTACCCCCCCGACTAACATACAACCTTGTACTAAATCACTAACCTTTAAACCTTGTATAAATTCACCCACTATCATCACACATCACTCGTAATCTCATCTCATCAAGAAATGTATGCATGATCTGAAACGTATAGGTGTCTAGAGACCTGCACTAGTGCTGCAAGAAACATTGCATCCATCACATCGCAGCACTTGGCTACACGGGTTACGCATCAGTTATGGAAAGGGATTGCGGTCTCACTTTAATGGGATCATAATTAATTTCCATGCTAATGTGTTAATCTTTTGTAGCAGATCTTTCTCACTAGCGCACCAATCACCATGCAAACCGACGAAGGAACATCTGGAGCAGGCCCCAGTGTAGCGGCTGTGCCCCTCAACGTGCTACGAGCAGAGTCCCACCCGACTGCTCCACCGCCGGAATTCCAAGGGTTTCTAGGGCCCATGCCTATCGATAACCCTCCTATGGGCTACACCGAAAAGATACACCGGAACTCTCATTGGTTTCAGGGACTTGCAGGACCCCTTGCGGACGCGGACTTTATATTTGAATCTTCTTTGACATTTGATGACCGCACGTGGGGAAAATACCAGTTTTTCTCCCGAGAGTTCGAAGCCCTACAGAGCACCCAGGATTTAACTCACGTTTGGGCCAGAGCAGGCTTCACAGAATATTTCAGTGATCCTCTGCCCAAACCAGATTTTTACAGGTGCTATTACTTAATCACCACTTTGCTGGCCTCTAAGAATAAGGACATCCCAGGAACCTTCATTTTGCCTTCGTTAGTGGATGATCCACCTTACAAGAGATTTTACCTCTCCAAGGATTTAATCAGAGCAGCCATCAAGATTCATGGCACCCACACACCCACAGATCGAGAGAGATTAATTCCAGAACCGATGAAACGTGGGGATGTCACGAAGTGGGAGGAAATCTCGGCAATCACACCTGAGCTGTCAAAGCCACTAAGGATATGCATGCAACATTTCGCTTTCCCAGCTCAGGACAGATTTACCATGCCCCATAAACGAATCTGGTTCGGATTGTATTTGGCTTGCACGGGACCTCAAACTGTTGATCTGGCAAGCTGGATCATAGACCAAATGTATCTGGCACAACACAGATGGGAGCGTAAAAAAGTGCTTAATGGATGTTCTGCACTCACAAGAATTGTGTATATGTGTTTGGCTTATGACTTGCCCATCGACCGTGCATTAACAGGAGAAGAACTGAAGGCATTCAAAGGAACGACGAAGAAAGCCAGGAAGCCCAGTCGAACACGGGCAGGCAAGCGCATGCGAGGCACCATCCCTTGCCTTCAAGTGCCAGAGTCACCATCACCACAACCTTCTGCAGAGCGACCACAGACAGAAGCTGCTCCCACAGTACAACCTATTCGCATCAGGTTGTCCAGACCAGTGGTTACGGAAGGCACCACTAGTACCGCCGCACCTCAGGCAGCTGCCACCACAAAACCCACCACCACAACAACAGAAGCTCCCACCACTATTGGTGCGGAGGCTTTTTCTTTCCCGATACCACATATGGAGGCAGACCCTATAAATACAACATTTGATTTTGAGATGCCTGATGCATTCTCAAACGAATTCCAGTATTCAGAAGCACAACTGTTCTCCCAGGAATATGAACGCCCCAGCTACCCTACCACACCACGAGATCTGCCACAGGGACAAGCTGTGTCGGGTTCTGAAGAAGAAAGAACCGAAACAGATGACGAGGAAGGCGACGATGAAGCCAGCCAGGGTTCACATGACGGACAGACAGATGGCCAAGGCCAACAGACTGACACACACGGCGACACTAGCACATATGAAGATGAGACTTTCGAAGCCGTAGCGTACACGCTGGCCATAAAGAAACTATATCGTACGATGGAAAAAGTCTGGGCACGGAAAAAGTTAACTGAAGAGGAGAGCCAGGCATTAATTGAACAGGAACTCATCTCCGGAGGATTCGAAGACGCATACATCAGAGGGTTCAGGGAGTTAGTCAAATCAGTAGGCTCCCATGAAGCACTCAGGTTTTTACAAAGAAAGCAACTACCACAGTTTGACCCCCGCCGAGTGCGACTACTTTCAAAACCCGGGGAATATATTCGCGTACCCACCGGAGCTCAGTCTTCAGCACAAGTCAGGGAGGCACGCCTCGCCCCCGAACGTTCATTGACCGCAGAACCCATCCTTGTAGATTCCCCACCCCGTACTACCATTGTACATACCACTACTATCCTCGAAATAACATCCACCCCTTCTACTCCTCTCTCACCTCATCTTTCACCAACCCATCCCGTATCCCCTGCACACCCACCTGCTTCCCCCACATCCACACCTGTACAAGGCAACATAGCCACAACCTTTGCCCTGCCCATTCAGACCACCATGCCCACCCCCAGCCCTTCGTATCTACATGTTAACCCCTTCACCCCTTCATCCTTCCCAACGTTTCCCCCACCTCTAAGAACCCCATTCCCCTTTCTAACCCCACTAACCTTCTCACCAGTCTCACCTCCCCAACCTACCATAAACCCTATTTCCCCGTTTCACCAAGCTGCTCCAACCATTCCCCCTGTAAACTACTCTACATTTGTAAATCCCGTATTCACACCTACACAACCACCCACAATCACACCACTTTTCACAGTCACAACACTAAACACGTCCAACGGCATGGACATATCACCATCCACTTCACCACCACCCACTCCACTCGCGGCACAAACATTTTTAGACACATCACAATTTTCCACGATCACCACTGCATCCACTGTCCCAACCCCATTTCCCATTCCCGCTGCATCTACTCCCACTGCATCCTCATTTAGCACTTCACTACTACTATCGCCCACCATAGACACCGCATTTCAACACATGTTCACCTGCATGACACAAGTCCGCGATGAGTTTGCATCACTCGGCACCAACTATCAACAGCTGCAGAAAACGACGAATGAATTACAGTCGCAGCTTAATTCACTATCAATAGAGAATGCCTCACTGAACAGCCGATACCAAGATTTACGAGAGGCCTATCACAAATTAGAACTAGAAAGTGAGGAGAAAACAAAAGAAGCCACGGCGGATTTGGATAACCTACTTCGAGCCCAGACCGTCCGCAATGCTACGCTCACTAGAAATATGGGCTTACTAAGAAGACACTTAGCCGCAGCAAAAGAGGAGAACCAGAGACTCCAAGACCAGAATAGAGAGAACTTGGAGGCGGCTTTAGATCATCCAGAACAACCACTAAGTCCGAGCAGATTCAAGGCAATCCCATCCGAGTCGATGCGGATGTTGCTAGACGACCATGTTAGATTGCTCGAGGACTATGATCGTATGAACGAAGAACATCAAAAGTTAAAGGAAGATCACAAGCTACTACAGTTAAGAGAACCGACAACACAACAAGAACAAGTAGCAGCAGAATTACCAGCACCTGTGGACCCTGCCCCTGAAATTTTAGAGGAACTCAACGCACTCCGGGCCCAGGTAATAAATCTTGAATCTAGAATTGCTGTCTATGAAGCACCACCAAGGCCAGACTCCCCACCTGAGCTACCAGCTGAGGAAGAAACCGTCACTATCCCGGTGGAGGAGACATTTGAAGAGGCATACGAACCGATACCCATCCCAGGCGGACGTGTCACGGCCGAAGGCCAGATGACCTATGAATTACCTACCCCTGCGTGGATGAAGACAGTTGAAGAACTCGGAACGACACACTCGGCCAGAGTAGAGGCACAGCTACATGCCATGGCCATAATTGAAGAGAAAATTTTACAGTCACCATTCTTTGCTCAATTGGCCCCGCGACGATACATATCTGGGCATGAGCTCCAATATAAACCGTACTTCATGTTAATGGCCGAATACCAGTTAGCCATAGAGAAAGAAACAGGTATGAAACCAACGCATGCCACTCAATTCGAGCCAGAGGACTTGCCACCAAGGGCGCAGAGAGGTGAAATCCTTCAACCAGACTGGCGCAGAGATTTATTGCAAAACTATCCCGAGATGATGAGCACATGGGTGAAAGCGCCGCTGCACTTAAAATTTAATCCGTGCTGGGGACCAGTCCCACGACGCCGCTCTTGGACTGCATTCGCTATTAAAGTACAAAATAATAAGCAGTGCCAAGACTGGCTGAACTATCCCTATTTCAGGCCACCAATCGAGTTATCCACAGTAGGCTACATGATGGCGACGATCCGCCACTGGCTCCCTAGGTTAAAGCATATGGATGATATTGCCGCGCACATGACTGTCAAAATCTTTGACATGATGCAGATGATATTTAAAGTCTTCCGACGCATCAAAGCTCCCCATGTAAACACCCCGGGCTTCGAGCATGGCAACTTTGATTTAGTCTATGATATGAGCACAACGCCATCGCTACGGGTGTGTTATGCCTGGCACTACAGAATCAAATACCTGCCGGCATGCTACAAGCAAACATTCGAAGAAATGTTCACCACCGGCTTTTGGGAGTACCATTCAGAGGTATTTATAAGCAGGCCCACACACTTATTGCAATTATTCGCCTGTGAACGAATGGTGTACTCCACACATTATCAACTCCCACCACCAGACGAGCCACAACCTATCGACTGGGAGAAACTCGAGGCTGATCTAGCCCGAGGCATTCGTATATCAGAGCACACCCTCGCTCAAGACCTCCTACAGAACTACATCCGACAGACCTCACAACAAGGTTCTGTCAGGGACGACAGAAGCGAGAGGGAGGGGGGTGTTGGAAGCAGCCAGAGGCACAGACGCCACGGAAGCATGTGAAGACAAAGCAGGGAGCCAGTCGGATGAGCCAGTCGGATCAATTTTCCAAACAAATATGCTTCTTATTAATTCTTCAAACATTCAACAGTGATTGTTATCACTAATTGTAACATATGTATCATAGAAAACCCCATTTTGTAATCCACAGCTCCATTTTGTGCAAGCCGAGGAGTCCTCGAGCTTGAGGAGCTTAGGTAGAATGCTCGTACCAAATTTTGTTATTTTTAGACATCGTTTACCCTTCCAAATAGCCTCTAGGACCTATTTTTTAACTAGGCCGGTCACTAGATGTGAAACCGGTCAAAACTAGTCTAGAAACTATAAAAAGAGCTAGAGAGCTCATTTTTGAGGTTGGTTCATTTTGGTTAGTGTGAGCTTAGAGCTAGTTTGAGTTTGTAAGAGTATTCTTGAGTAATAGAGCTAATTTCCCACCTTCCATTGTGTCTTGCTTGTCTCTTCATTGTGTGTGTGTATGTGTGTGTGCATCTTTGTGCTTCTCACCTTCACTCTCACATCATCTCACGTTCACGATCTTCATATCACTCCTACCTCTCCCACGGATTGACATTAAGGAGGTGAAGCTTCTTAACGTGGTACTTACCATTGTGCTAGAGCAACATAGGGTCTCCCTCTGCCTTGTCTTCCTCCTCTGCCTCTACCTCTACCATGTCTTCCTCTACCTGCATAATTAGCTTGGTGTGTACCTGCTTCATCATCCACTTTCTTTCCTTTCCCTTTGTTGTCTTTGGCTTTATTTTTATTAGTATACAAAGCAAAATATTGATTACCTTTGGAACCTTCTGCATTCTTCATGAGCTTGGCCTCTTGAGTAAGTAGTTGTCCCATAAGTGTATTGAAATCTAGTACATGCATATCCATGTATAGATCCATTGCTGCTGTAAAGGCTTCCCACTTGTCATCTACCTTTAGACCATTGATGAATTTCCTTACAATTTGTTCTTCATATATCACTTCTCCAATGCTTCCTAGCTGATCAACAATATCTTTGATCTTTGTGACAAAATCAATCACATTTTGCTTAGAAGATTTCTTGAGGGTTGTGAAGTCCAACCATAGTTGGTTCTTTTTGGCCTTTGTGCTTGAAGAGAAGAAGGCCTCAAGTGCATTCCACACTTCCTATGATATTCTACAACTTATAATGTGAGGCAATAAAAAAAAATCTGAGATAGAGTTCAGGAGATAAAATCTTGGAGTGCATCCTTGGAGCACCATGTGCTCAATCTTTCTAGCTCTTCTTTTGTAGGTTGACGTTATTTCCTGAACCTTGGCATAAATTCATCTCATGCTATATAACCATATAAATTCTTGCCTTGAAGATAAGCTTCCATCCTTAAAGTCCAAGCTAAGTAGTTACCTCTGTCCAATTTGTCAATTGATGAGGGAAATCCATTTGCCATGTTGTCTAACCTTGCTTTGATACCAATGTGAAGATGGATTTGTACTTGATGAAGATGAAATAGTGCTGCAAAAACTTTGCACTACACCACCCAAATGAACTCTAGAGATATATGGTGGGACCTTTCAGCTTGACAAAGGATGTATTAGACACCCTATGTGCCTTGGAAGATAACTCTCCAAAAGATGAATTAAAACAGATAGGTAAGAGTTGGCCCAAGAGTAGAAAACTTGCTATTTTTGTTCCTACACCTATTTAGTGTTTTGAACAGTTCTCTGAGCACAGTAGCAGTTGGGGGACTCTAATTAAATTAGTGAGCTAACTGTTGATATATTTAGGTAGTGATGTGTGTGAACACACTAGGACCACGGGGGCACTTTTTTCCCTCTTTAGGAGGTTTTATCCCCCGGCTTATATATATGCCTATTGCCCTAATGGGCTACTTATCTTTGTACATTCTCTAGTAATACATTCAGTATTGTGTGTTGTGCTACAAGCTTCTTCTTCTTCCCTGTGCTATTCGCATGCTTCCGCAGACATCTAACTCCAACAATTGGTATCAGAGCAGGTCGTCGCTTCATCTAGGGTGCCGTCGACACTCCTCCATTTGTAGTCTCAGAAACGCATGAATTTTGGTGAGCATACTCAGGGTGTTTTCAAGATAAAAACAGCTTCGCTATGTGGTGCCAAAATCATGATCTGAGCTCGTTTTTGCCTTCGAACGCACTATTGTAGCAGTTGTGTAGGCTATTTCATCCTTTTGTGCCAAAGGTATATACCAATTTTTGTTCGCCAGTATAAGCATCTCAAAGTCTACTACAGGTCTAGCAGAATTCGTCTCGGCAGTTGTGTTCAACTTTTTGAGATACAGTCAATTTTTTGCATCAAGGTATTTTAGTCATCGACCATGGCTGAAAGCAGTGATGTATTCTGTATGTTGGCTGTTGAGGATCAGTTGAACGGTACCAACTACCCATTATGGGCTTATATGATGCAACATGTGTTGGTTGCAAAAGGACTATGGAACATTGTGCAGGGTGACAAAAAACGTCCTATCACACTTGCAACTATTACAAATGTAGGTACTCAAGCTGATGCAAAAGGTGTCGAAGATGATGGTATTCTGCATATTCCTGTTCGTGCTACGGTTTTAGTTGCACCTACTACAGAGAAAATTTGCTGGGATGGCAGAGATGCCCAGGCACATGTATTGATAGCTTTGTTTGTCAAACATGCCATTATTCCTCACATTCGCTCTTGCACAATAGCTAAGGGTGCTTGGGATACACTTACCACATTGTACCAAGCTAAGAATGAGGCTCGTGATGCTTTCCTCGGAAAACAGTTGGAGAGTGAGCACATGAAATTGTTGGTGTAAATCACAAGCCTACACATTTGGCTTGAGAGATATCATGAAGACTCTACATACATGAAGAATCATAGGAACATATGCTAGTGGTTAATTACCAC
This sequence comes from Ceratopteris richardii, assembly GCA_020310875.1. Classification (NCBI taxonomy): domain Eukaryota; kingdom Viridiplantae; phylum Streptophyta; class Polypodiopsida; order Polypodiales; family Pteridaceae; genus Ceratopteris; species Ceratopteris richardii. The sequence goes on from CM035415.1 coordinate 168,252,210, forward strand.
TTTATCTCATTGTAAAAGTCAAATTGACTTAGAATCTTTTGTAATAACCTACCTAAGTTGGAAAAAGTAACTCACTTGATTGAGAGAATATCTCCAAGCATTTAGGAGCTTGATCATAGGGAGCCAAAATTTTGAATTTGAATTCAAACCTTTAGTCATTTCCTATAAAAATGGATATGAAAAAGTCACGGGCAGATCACTTCATTTCTCGAGTCTCATTCTACTGAGTTTGAGTGTGTGTGAGGACTATACCATAACCTACACCTCTCTACACCATTTGGCAATGTAATTCATGCCAATGGGATCGTACACGTGTTAATTTATAGATACATTTACATCATTCATCTCTGTGTTCTCTGCTAGTCTACGCAAACGTCTGTCAACTTGTCAAGGGCATATCTCGGTCAATACTCCACCAAATTCAGTGATTTAAAGCTTGTTGGATTTAACTTGAAGCCTACTACATGCTATCAAATTTTGAAGACATTCTATTCAGCCAATTTAGAGAAATCTGCATCGAGGTTCTCACTGGTCTATTTTTGCTACAATCCTAAAAAGTCGGGGGTATAGCTAATCTTGCTAAATTGATTTCTCTTAGCATAGTTTATCTTTTTGCATCATTCTACTTGCAAATGGTAGCTTACTAAGCTAATTTAATACCCCTAGAAGGAGTTTTATCAATTGCTACTATGCTGGTCACACTGAGCAAAACATACAGCAAGTGTCAAGACCAAAATAGAAGGTTTTCTTGAGTTTGTGACTTTCAAAGTTATTTGTTTTGATTCAATCATTACAAACATCGTTTCCAAAGGACATAGACCATTTCTTGGTGTCATTGGAATGCTAAGGAAGTCTACTAATCAAGTCTGAAGCAAAAAAAGGGCTGGTACAAAGCAGGTTTAGCAATACCTACTCAATCTCTTGGATCATCCATCCATCTTTCCCAACAGTGGTATCAGAGCAAATAAGGTAAAATGGGAGATGGTTTTCCTTCATTCATTGATAAATTGGACAGGAACAGTTATCAAGCTTGGTCTCTAAGGATGAAGACCTACTTACAAGGAAGGAGTCTCTATGGATACATCTCAGGAGATGAGGAATTGCCCTCATTCAAAGCAAGAGGATTGCCAACCAAGGAAGAACAAGAAAAGCTCAACACATGGTGTGCAAAGGATGCATTGGCAAGGTCTTATTTACTCAAATCTATATCTGATTTTCTTTTGCCACATATCAAAAATTGCAAGACTTCCCAAGAGACTTGGGAAACTCTGTCATCATATTTTTCCTCCAATACAAGGGCTAGGAAAAATCAGTTGTGGATTGAATTCACAACACTAAGGAAGCAACCTAAGCAAGCTGTTTCAGAATTTGTGACCAAGATCAAAGATGTTGCAGATCAGTTAGCAAGCATAGGAGAAGAGATTGAAGAAGAACAAATTGTGAGGCAGGTAATCAATGGAATCAAGGCTGATGACAAGTGGGAAAGCTTCACCACTGCAATGGATCTCTACATGGACATGCACACTCCAGATCTTACAACTCTCATGGGTCAACTATTTACACATGAAGCAAACCTCACCAAGAGTGGAGATACATCCAAAGGTAACAACTCTTCTGCCCTATATACTGATAAGAAATCTAAGGATAAAGGCAAGAGTAAGAAGGTGGAAGATGAAGGCTCTACCTCCCAAGCCAACTATGCAAGGAGAGGTAGATCTTCAAGAGGAAGGGGCAGAGGAGGTAAGCAAGGTAGGGGGAGACCCTATAATTCATCACCATGTAACATTTGTGGTTTATCAAATCACACCTTTGATGAGTGTTTCAGGAATTACAAAAATCAGAGAGGAAGAGGCTACCAAAGAGGTGGTTACTCACAGTCAAGAGGAAGGTTCAACCATCACCAAGGCCACAACAACAATACAATGGCAACTACCAAGGAGGATATAAATCCAGAAAAGATTACAACAACTATACAGAGGAGCAGGATGACTCTCTTCTGATCATGCACATGACTTCAAAATCAGGTACAAATGATGATCACTTATTTTACATTGACTCAGGGTGTTCAAACCATGTGGCTGGCAATGTGGCACTACTCTCTGATCTTGAGGAACCAAAAGGTAAACACCAAGTCCAAACAGGTGATGATACAAAGCATTCTGTGGTTAAAGTTGGAAATGTGAAGACTTGTGATGGTAATCAGAATTTGTTGAGTAGGGTACTTTATGTACCAACAATTACAAAGAACTTAATGAGTGTTGGTCAGATTGTAGAGAAAGGTTTGCAGGTCATATTCAATCAATATGGAGCATTTGTGGAGGACCCAAGACATGGATTCAAAAGGATAGCTAAAGGAGAAAAATCAGGTAGACTTTTCACTTTTGAGTTAGAAGACACAAAGAATATTGCACTATATAGTTATAAGGATCAAACACTTTCAGAGCTTGAGATTTGGCACAAAAGGTTAGGACATATAGGAGAAAGGACCTTGAAGCAAATGTGCAGGGACCAATGTGTGCTTGGGATACCTAATGTATCCAAGCAACATATGATTTACAAGTGTGGTGCTTGTCAATTTGGTAAGTCTCACAGGTTACCCTTCTCAAGGAAAGGATATATGCATGAAGACTACCTAGAGCTGGTACACACAGATGTACGGGGACCTAGCAAAGACCCCTCAGTCTCAGGTTCAAGGTACTATGTGTCTTTCATTGATGATTATAGCAGATGGATTGTATTATACTTCATGAAGCACAAGGATGAGGTATTTAATTGTTTTAAGAAATATCTTGCATTAGTTGAAAATCAGAAGGAAGGAATTTGAAGAGGCTAAGGTCAGATGGAGGAGGTGAGTACCTCTCCAATGAATTTGAAGACTTCTTGCAGGACAGAGGCATCAAAAGGGAAATAACCACAAGGTATTATCCTGAATAGAATGGGGTAGCTGAAAGAAGAAATAGGTTAATTGTTGAGACAGCTAGATCTATGCTTAATGAGAAGAAGTTACCTAACTATCTATGGGTAGAGAGTGTTTCTACTGCCACTTACCTCATAAACAGGTTACCATCTAAATCACTTGATGGCATGACTCCTTATGAAGCATGGCATGGTAAGAGACCATCATTAGATCATTGTAAAATTTTTGGACGTGTAGCATATGTACACATTCCTTCTCAGGTAAGAGGTAAGCTAGATCCAAAGGCTGAAAAATGCATTTTCATTGGATATGATTTAAATAAAAAAGGTTACAGATTTTATAACCCTACCAATAAGGGATTTATGGTAAGCAGAGATGTGATCTTTGATGAAAATGATTCTTGGTATGAGAATGAATGCAGGAAGGTCAAACTACCCTATGATTTGGAAGAGGAATTTCCAAAACTTACAAAGGAGGAACCTACTCAGAATGGAGATTCAAGTTTAGATGATGAAGATACAATCAACCTTGAAGAGTTCAAGGCATGGAAGTCAAAGGGCAAAATGAAGATGAAGAAGCTTGAAGACATACCTGAATCTTCAACTCAATCAATCAGAAGATCTCAGAGAGAAAGCAAAAAACCTATCAGATATGGGTATGATACATCTCTCGTTACTAAACATTCAGTTTATCTTGCAAGGATTTGTCAAATGAAGAACCAGGATCATATGAAGAAGCAATAACCAAATCAGAATGGAAAGAAGCTATGGATGAGGATATTGAAGCACTCAAGGAGAGTGATACATGGGAGTTAGTACCCAAGAAGGACTCCATGAAGGTAATAGGATCTAGATGGATCTATAAGTTGAAAAGAAATTCTGATGGCACAATTAATAGGTACAAAGCGAGATTGGTAGCCAAGGGTTTTGCACAAACCCAAGGCATTGATTATGAAGAAACTTTTTCTCCTGTGGCCAAGATGCCAACAATCAGAGTGTTGGTTAGTGTGGCTGCATCAAAGAATTGGAACATGTACGAATTGGATGTCAAGAATGCTTTCTTGAATGGATGGATCTCAGAAGAGGTTTATATGTCACAACCTCCTGGCTATGAAGACCCTAAGAAGGTAACTTATGTTTGTAAATTAAAGAAGGCTTTATATGGATTGAAGCAGGCACACACGGCATGGAATTACAGGCTAACTACATACCTCCAAGACCGATTTGTTATGAGCAAGGCAGATACTTCCCTATTCATTAAAGAAGTAATTCAGAGGTAATATATCTCTGTGTTTATGTTGATGACATCATCATTACAGGTAATGATGTCAGTGGAATCAGATATATCAAAAGCCAGATGATGAAAGAGTTCAAGATCAATGATCTTGGGCTATTGAAGTATTTTTTAGGGCTTGAATTAGTTTACACTAATTCAAGGATATACATTACTCAGAAAAAGTATGTACAGGATATGTTGAAGAAATTTCACTTGCAGGATGCTAAAGCAGCAAGCACTCCAATGGAGGTGAACCTAAAGCTAAGTGCCCATGAAGGTGATGAAGTCCAAGACATTACAGGTTATCAAAGTATGGTGGGTAGCTTGAACTATGCTACGTTAACTAGAATTGATATTGCATATGGAGTTAGTGTGCTAAGTCAATTTATGCACAAGCCAAGGATACCTCACTTAGAGGCTGCCAAGAGAATCTTGAAGTATCTCAAGGGTACACAGAACCATGGTTTGTATTTTCCTTTCACTTTAGATATTGATATAAAAGTCTATTCAGATGCAGATTGGGCAGGATGCAAGGATGATAGGAGAAGCACATCTGGATACATTTCTTTTGCAGGTGACAAACCAATTTCATGGTCTGCAAAGAAGCAACCAACTGTTGCATTCTACAGAAGCAGAGTATAGAGGGCTAGCTAATGCCACTCAAGAAGCAATTTGGATTAAGCTTTTGTATACACAATTGGGCTTATATACTAGGCCTCCAATTATCTTTGGAGATAATACAAGTTCTCTTCACCTTGCAGCTAATCCTATCTATCATGCCAGGACAAAACACATAGAAGTTCATTATCATTATGTGAGAGAGAAGTTGCTAAGCAAGGATATTCAGCTGACCTATGTGTCAACAAACATGCAATGTGCAGATTTGCTGACTAAAGCTTTGGATGGAACCAAACTTTGTAGATTCAAATCTATGATTGGATTGCAGGATATACTTGAAGATTGAAGATGAAGACTTAAGCCAAAACGTTTGGCTTGAGGGGGAGCTGTTGGTGTAAAACACAAGCCTACACATTTGGCTTGAGAGATATCATGAAGACTCTACATACATGAAGAATCATAGGAACATATGCTAGTGGTTAATTACCACTTTATCTCATTGTAAAAGTCAAATTGACTTAGAATCTTTTGTAATCACCTACCTGAGTGATTCATGGAAAAAGTAACTCACTTGATTGAGAGAATATCTCCAAGCATTTAGGAGCTTGATCATAGGGAGCCAAAAGTTTGAATTTAAATTCAAACCTTTAGTCATTTCCTATAAAAATGGATATGAAAAAGTCACGGGTAGATCACTTCATTTCCCGAGTCTCATTCTACTGAGTTTGAGTGTGTGTGAGGACTATACCATAGCCTACACCTCTCTACACCATTTGGCAATGCCAGTCATGCCAATGGGATTGTACACAAGTGTTAATTTATAGATACATTTACATCATTCATCTCTGTGTTCTCTGCTAGTCTACTCAAAAGTCTGTCAACTTGTCAAGGGCATCTCTCGGTCAATACTCAACCAAATTCAGTGATTCAAAGCTTGTTGGATTCAACTTAAAGCCTGCTACGTGCGGTCAAAATTTGAAGACATTCTATTCAGCCAATTCAGAGAAATCTACGTCGAGGTGCTCAATTGTCTATTTCTGCTACAGTCCTAAAAAGTCGGGGGTATAGCTAATCTTGCTAAATTGATTTCTCTTATCATAGTTTATCTTTTTGCATCATTCCACTTGCAAATTGTAGCTTACTAAGCTAATTAAATACACCTAGAAGGAATTTTATCAGTTGCTACTGTGCTGGTCACACTGAGCAAAACATACAGCAGGTATCAAGACCAAAATAGAAGGTTTTCTTGAGTTTGTGACTTTCAAAGTTATTTATTTTGATTCAATCATTGCCCACATCATTTCCAAAGGACATAGACCATTTCTTGGTGTCATTGGAATGCTAAGGAGGTCTACTAATCAAGTCTGAAGCAAAAAAAGGGCCGGTACAAAGCAGGTTTAGCAGTACCTACTCAATCTCTTGGATCATCCATCCATCTTTTCCAACAGAATGAAGGTGATTCTATGGAGAGTTTCCTAACGAGGATCAAAGACTTGAAGGAACAATTCATTTCTGCTGATGAGGTTATACCAAATAGCTCAATTGTGCAGACGGTTCTGAATGGTCTTCCTGATTCATATCAGAGTTTTGCTTCTACTCTTCGGTTGATGATGAAAGGCAATCCGAATGCCTTATCATTTGATGAGTTAGTCTCTGTTCTGTTGCAAGAAGATCAATTCAAGAAGAAGAGGTCCATTATGCGAGTTGCAGATCAAGCTTTCCTGGCTAGTCAGAAGCGCAAAGGAAAATGGAGCTCTTCAACTAGTAAGTAGAAATCTGCTATTTCTGCATATTCAAAAAAGGAAGATAAAGGTGAGAAAAAATAAAAAAAGCAGAAATTGTTTTGTAAGTACTATAAAGGGAATGATCATATCATAAAGAACTGTCCAAAACTATCTACTAAAGAGGCAAAGAAGAAACAGGCTGGAATAGTTGTTGCAGAGGCCTCTACACCAAAAACAGAGTCTCCAAATCTTGTGTAGGAAGAAGAATGGGCATTTACTAGTGTCTGCAATTTTGACCCATCTTCTCATGAGCAGTGCATGTCTGCAGTAGACTAAGATGTTTGTCTAGTATTTTGATAGTGGGGCAACCAAACATATTACCTTGCAGCACAATTTCTTCTCTTCACTGGAGCCTGCCTGTACACGGAATACTATTACATGCGCCAACAACTCCTCTTATCCTGTTATGGGAGTTGGTAAGATCATTTTGACTACTATTGATGGTAGTTCTTTCACTTTGTCAGATGCTTTATTTGTGCTAGGGATCAAGAAGAACGTGTTATCACTTTTTGCATTAGCCAAGATTGGCTTGGTTGTGAAATTTGTTGATGACAGGTTTTCAGTTCATGATCTGTCAAATGGCAATGTGATTATTGCTTGTGGCATTTTATCTCATGGGTTGTATAAGCTCATAGACTATCAAAGATCAGTAAATGATTTGGCATGTTTAGTAAATGATTCTCAGGCTATGTCAGATGCAAAGCTTTGGCATGCACGCTTTGGTCATCTGAATTTTGCTAATTTGCTACACCTGCAGAAATCTGAAATGGTGTCCTCTTTGCCCGAACTTGAGGGGCCTTGAAAACATGTTTGTGAAGGCTGTATTTTAGGCAAAATGCAGCGTTCGTCCTTTCCAAAAGATGGTTCAGTTCGGGCTACTAAAAAATTGTAGCTTGTACATAGTGATGTTTGTGGTCCTATGCAGACATCTTCTTTCGGGAATTATATTTACTTTGTGACTTTCATCGATGATTTTTCCAGGCATGCATGGGTATATCCATTGAAGGCAAAGTCCAAAGTCTTCATGTGCTCCAAACAGTTTTTCATTTTGGCTGAAAATCTGTCAGCATGTAAAATGGGCACCCTCCATTCTGATCGAGGGGAGGAATATATGTCTTCTGATTTTAATGCATTTCTGGCTGAACGTGGGATAAAACACCAGTGTATAGTGCCGTATACACCTCAACAGAATGGAGTTGCTAAAGGAAAGAACAGGTCACTCATGGAGATGGCGAGGTGTATGGTCAAGAGTCAGGCTTTACCACATAGTTTCTGGCTTGAGGCTGTCATGTGTGCAGCATATGTACTGAACAGGTGTCCCACTAAAGCGTTGTAGTCTATCACTCCATATGAGGCTTGGCATGATCGCAAGACATCTGTTGCTCATCTGCGTGTTTTTGGTTGTTTGGCATATGCATTAGTGCCTGAACAACATTGCAAAAAATTGGATGATAAAGAAGTAAAATGTACTTTTGTCGGGTACAATTCCGAAAGTAAAGGCTATCGTCCGTATCATTTACAGACTAAACACATACTGGTTATCTGTGATGTAGCTTTTGTGGAAGATGCTATTCAGCCATTGTTTTCATGTACTAAGGAGACATCTGTTAGCTCCAAAGACATGTATGATACTTTGCTGCCTCTTTTTACAAGTGGACAGTCTAGTGCTAGTCCCAATGAGGCAACTTCTCAGCCTTTGTAGGTTTCATGTGATGATGCAGATAATTCAATTTCTAATGCAGATGTACATGATGCACTTATTGATGAGAGAGTTGATATTGAGCAGGCAAGAACTATGCCAAAATGGCTGGTGCAAACCTTGCGTGATAGCAAATTAGATGCACCTCTACCATATCATACTCATTCAGGCTCTCATAGTGGCTCTTTTGCATTAGATTGCTATGTTATGGCTGCATATACTCTCTATGATGAGAATGAGCATGTTTTGTTTGATAAAGCATAAAATTCAAAAAATTGGATGGTTGTTATGCAATCTGAATATGATGCTATAATGAAGAATGGTACTTGGTCTTTATGTGACTTGCCTCTTGGCAAGAAGGCCATTGGCACTAAGTGTGTATACAAGCTGAAGCGTAAATCGGATGGTACAGTTGATAGGTATAAGGCTAGGCTTCTTGCAAAGGGTTATACACACGAAAGAGGCATTGATTTTGATGAGACCTTTGCACCTACATGTCGTATGACTACTGTTCGGAGCATCTGTGCACTTGTAGCTCATCATGGTTGGAATGTACATCAGTTGGACATTAAAACAACATTTCTGAATGGTGACTTGCATGAAGAAAAGTATGTTTTTCAACCCCATGGCTTTGTGCAAAAAGGGCATGAAACTCAGGTGTGCAGGATAAAGAAGGCATTATATGGTTTAAAGCAAGCACCACGTGCTTCGTATGAGAAGATACATGCCTATCTGATTGCACATGGTTTTGAGAACAGTCCAACTGAAAGCACCTTATATGTTAAGCATGCTAATGATGTGCTTTTGATCATTGTTGTCTATGTTGATGACATGTTGCTCACTGGTCCTATTGAGAAGCATATTGCTGATTTTAAGGCTGATTTGCATGCCTCATTTGAGATGTCTGATTTGGGTCATTTGCATCACTATTTGGGCATTCAGTTTATGCAAGTTGATGGTGGAATGGCTTTGTGTCAAACGAAATATATAGACACATTATTGCAGCATTTTGGCCTTGCCCAAGGGTCAAGCATTGGCAGGCAGTTAAGCGCATCTTTCGCTATTTGAGTGGTACTCGGCTAATTGGGTTGTTTTATCCCAAGGGGGGATCACTACCACCAAATTTGCATGCTTTTTCTGACTCTGATTGGGCTAGTTGCTATGACATTCGTGTGTCCACTAGTGGCTTTTGCTTCATGCTTGGTAGCTCATGTATATCTTGGTTGAGCAAGAAGCAGCCTACTGTGGCCACTTCCAGTTGTGAGGCTGAGTATAGGGCAGCTTTCACAGCGATTGTTGAGTGTGTGTGGCTCAGACACCTTATGGCTGATTTGGGTGTTGGTCAGACTTCTACCACCACCATCTTCACTGACAATCAGAGCGCATTGGCAGTTGCAAGGAACCCTGTGTTCCATGCTCACACTAAGCACATTGAGATGCATTATCACTATGTCAAGGAGAGGTTCTCTAGGGAGATCAGCTTGGCATATGTGCCCATGCAGGAGAACATTGCAGACCTTTTCACGAAGGCTCTGCCTAGGGAAAAGTTTGAAGCTTTCCGCAAAGCTTTGGGCTTACTTCCTTGTGTGGAGTGATTTTCTTATACATGAGTGCTAGCTCCTTGTTCACCGCATCACTCCCAGGGGGAGATTTGTTGATCTATTTAGGTAATGATGTGTGTGAACACACTAGGACCGCCGAGGCACTTTTTTCCCTCTTTAGGAGGTTTTTTTCCCCCGGCTTGTATATATGCCTATTGCCCTAATGGACTACTTATCTTTGTACATTCTCTAGTAAAAGATTTAGTATTGTGTGTTATACTCCAAGCTTCTTCTTCTTCCCTGTGTTGTTCGCATATGTCCGTAGACATGTAACCCCAATACCTACAATCATGAGTGATTTCATCAAAACTGAGTCGCTACATGCAGAGAAAGAGTTTATCAAGTCACAGCTCTATCCTGACATTCACGGGCTACAACAGTCATCAGACCAATGACCAAAGATGTGCTAATATCTAACGATCGCGAGAAGCAATGCTAATGAAAATTTGTAGGACTATAATAGAAAATATGTTGATTCTATCATGCTTTAAATCATGGCTAAGGATCAACTACACACTCAGAACGAGCTCTACAAAAGGCACTATTCTGATGGAGTACTAACAGACAAGTAAAATATGCAGGGATATAGGCGATGTCTAATGAATATATCTCACGACTGAGAAATACAAGTGCAATGAAACTTTAGGCGTATATAGTAGAGTTAAAGATCTAAATTTACCAAGTTAGATCACTAAAATGGATGGATCATGCTCAGAGAAACCATCTCGACACAATCTAACTAAAAAACAAAGATGTATGACAATGAATAGTACACTCACATAGACATGAAGATATGGTCACAAATGATCATGAATTCAAATGTATATTGAATGTAAATTACAATGGACTTATAGGCACATGTGTGTGCCTTGAGAGCACACTCTGATATGTCAAGGATCTCAACTAATGAGTGTGTAAATCCCGCAACTAAATCATGTGTATATATAGTGATGATTGGAGCCAAAGATTTGAGTTTGACTCTTGCTTACCTAAACTACTTTTCCAAATTCTTTGTGATTGATTCTCAACTAACTCAATCACGAGTTTGTGGCTTTTCGTTCCCTTCTCATCAAGTGGATTCAACCACTTTTGATTCCTTCACTTTTACATCAAGCAAGTATTCAAAGAATTACAAGGGTGACTTCATAAGTGAACTCTTCAAATCTTTGGTATTTTCTTCAACTATAGCATAACGTTTTTATGGCATTTGAAGAATCAAGCCTTTGCTTGGACTTTCAATGAACTTGCTCTGACAAAGATATAGAATGTCTTGAAAATGATTCAGCAAACTCATTTACAATGGGTCCTCTTCCTACATTCCTTATGGAGACTTTATTGAGAGTTTGGAGATCTTGAATAAAACAAGTTTCCCATTCTTTTTAGGCACAGTGAACCATCTATTTGAGTAAGGTGCAAACGATGGCTCTAAAATTCTCATGTTTATCTTCTCTTTAAGTAGTTTCATTAGCTTAGGTAAATGATAACTAGTATAGGGCAAAGATTCCATGAAATATGTGGAATAGTAAAGATTATCATGGGTGCATGTTAGCTCACAAAAGGGTTGGTTTTTATGCACTAATGTGGGTCTATTTGGCAGGAAAATATTTTTGATTTCAGGTACTTGAAGAGTGATTAGATGATTGATGGGAAGTATTTGAGGCTACCCAATGACTTCTTGGTTAGAAAGCATGTTCAGATTGCAGAATATATTGGAGATGTGATGGAGTGGTGACTGCATTGAAGAATGGTGGAGGAATAAGCAAATTGGGAATTGGAGGTGTTTCAACCATCTCTTCACTCTTTTCCCCCAAAGAGTTGGATAATCTATGTGTGCTGGAATTATATTCCTTGCTGGGTGACAGTTTCCTTCCATCAAGTGTGTTCTCAGTGGTTAATGTTTTGGCTGTTTTACTGGATTCGGGTCTGCAAACTTCTTTAAGGGTGGAAGAGTTAGTAGACAGTGCAATTTCAATAGCCCCTAGGAGCTTAATTGGCAAAAATCATACCTTAAATATGTGAAAATGCTTACTAGCACACATAAATAAATTGGGCCTATGTCTTGAGATGTCCGCTGCCACCATGCTGGTGACTGTGACTTCACGTAGCGGAAAGGAAGTTGTGAAGGGAGGCATTCAGCTCTCTGAGAATGCAACGGTGAAGGATCTTAAGGCTTCAATCCATAAGCAAACTGGCAAACTTTATCCTGAAAGGCAACGACTTTCCCTTCCCCTGGTATCCGGTCAGACTCGACCCACAGTCCTTGATGGAGACAAGAGACTTTGTGATGTGTTTCCTGAAGGGTCTGATCATATTGTTATCCTGAAAGACCTTGATCCTCGAGTCAAGTATTGAACCTTTTTTTTAGTATGTGGGTCCTCTCTTTATCTATCCGATGTTCTACTTCTTACCTCTCTACAAGTTTGTTGGACTCCCAGAGAAACAGGTCATATATCCAGTGCAAACCTATGCCACCATTTACTGGTGCTTCTACTATTTCAAGCGTATCATGGAAACCTTCTTTGTGCACAAATTCAATCATGCAACTTCTCCTTTGAGTTTTGTCTTCCAGAACTGCTGTTACTATTAGTCATTTGCTGTCTTTATAGCGTATTTTGTCAATCACCCTTACTATACACCTGTAGGGGAAACACAAATGTACATTGGATTTGGCCTAGGTATCATTTGTCAACTTGCCAATTTCTATTGTCATATTATACTGAAAAATCTCAGAGATCCTAAAGGTCAAGGCGGATACCGAATTCCCCGGGGATTTCTCTTCAATTATATCACTTGTGCAAACTACACGACAGAGATATATCAAGGGCTGGGCTTCAACATCGCCACTCAGACTGTTGCAGGATATTCTTTCCTAGTGGTTGCTGCCTACATAATGTCAGATTGGGCCGCTTTTCGTTGCTGGTACAGAAGTCGTTTTTTTGTTTGTTTTTGCCATGTAACTTTTGAAGGCGACTGGGGGAAAGTGGGGGGTGCCAGCCTTTACCTCTTGCCACAAGATATACAAAAAGGGGAGAAATTGAGCATCGAGGGGGGGCTCCTTCGCTTTTTGTGTAGGAACGAGAGAGTTTTTTCATGTTCTGAGTGGCTGGGTTGGCTGTCCAGAGACCTTCTAGGTGTTCTCTCTCGCTTGGTGTGGGCAGTCCTCGAAGTGAACAACAGGCAGGTGTTTTTTCGGTGGGTTCTGTACATGCACACACCATAAAGGGGGGAATGTGGAAGAAGAATGCACATCAACTCTAAGTCTATGTGAAGGATTCGGGACAGCGCTGATGGATGGCGAGAGTTGGTCCATGATCGCATGACCGCAACACTTTTGGGAGCACATTTTGGGTTGCCATAGGGCTGGCTTGAGGACACGCTTCAGTCGGAGGTCATAAGAAGCTGATAATGGGTGTTCATATGTGGATGGAAATCGAGGCCATTCTATCTTGGAAAACCTTCTGATTACGAGGCACATGCATGCTTATTGAAGAGAAGAGAAGCGGGCGCACTTGCCTACCACCCAGCAACGCTCCAGAACCTTGTACTTGGCAAGTATGGAAGCATGCTCCTGGCCAGTTGGGATGTAAGTTGTGGTGCTCGTACATGCTGAGAACGCGACCATCCAAGATGTATGGACAACATGTGGAGCATACGGTTCGAACTCTCACTCTCTATGGAATGGTACACAAGGTAATGTCTGTCAACTTCTAGCATGTAGGTCTATTGTCTTCTGTGGAATAGATATTGTGGAAGGAAGATGAGGAAGGTTTAATTTCTCCTCGTTGAAAGGAGGATAATTCCGTTTGGGTGATTAACAACAATTGTTCTGTGTATTTTCTTTGGGCTAAAGACAATAAGGATTGAAGTATTGTATGGTGATTGCTCTGTGTTGATCGAAGTCTCGTAATGTTGCACATGACCATATGTATAAGATAGCATGAACTGTGGCGCCCTAGTATATCTGTACTTCTGAAAACGCCCTTGCACTCCCCACCAAAGCTCTCACCGCTATCATTCATTTTTGGGGATGATTACATCGGTGCTTCCTGGCTCCCATGGCATGAAGATCACTGCCTACACTATTGCTCATACCATCCTTGAAGCTAGAAAAGTGTAACCAAGACTTCTATTGCTTCCTTGGGTTCTGAGTCCATGATAGATTTCCCCCTTGCTGCAGATGGCTCGCTAGTCTCTATATTGCTATCAGTCAGGACGTACAGCAACATGTGTATAAATTGATAGGGAGACGGAAGAAAGATGCAAAGTTTGGGAGTAGGAAATATTGGGAAGGTGTATACATGCGGGTGCATCTGTAGGACACTTTGATGTCAGATAACATCATGTGGGTTCTATCCATCAGTGTTGTGCCTTGTCATGGGGGGGGGGGGAAATTTTGAGCGAACCATTTCCAAAAGCGTGCTTGCGCAGAGAGCTCCAGTTCATATACTTGTCTTTGCTGCGGATGTTTGGTTCTCTCTCTAAGACCGCAGTTTTACGATACTAGGCAGAATTCAGCTGTATGCACAATCGCGTGAGATGTTGTATTTGAGGCTCCGGTCCTAGACACAGGGCTATCATGTGTCTACATTTTTACGTGAACAAATGCACCTGGGGAGTGATGATTGAAGTGCGGTGAAAGGTAAGGTGATTGGGGGTTTGGGTATATGGGTGTGCAGCTACAGGAGCGAGCGTGTGAGAGAGAACAAGAGGGAAACATCGGAGGATGTGTGTGTGGTTGTATGCATGAGAGGGTGTGCTTGTGTAGATGGATGTGTGGTTAGGCATGTGCAAGTGTGTTAGTATGTGTCCGAGCATGTGTGTTTGAAGTGCATACATGGATGAATAGTGTATGCTGATGCATGTGTGAGATAGCTTATGTGATTGAGGTGAGAGAAGGAAGAAAGGGGGAAGAGGAAAGGAGGTGAGCGTGGAGGATGGGAGTAATGAATGTATGTGGGTACATGTGTGAAAGGGTGTGTGTGCATACGGTGGTATAAAAGGGGTGTGTGCATGATGACACATGTAAATGTATGTGTGGAGGGGAGGGAGTGCATGTGTGATGTGTATGGGTGTATAAGGGGGTGAGTAAAAGGAGAGGGTGAACTAAAGTAGGGGGGTGGATGTGGGCATAATTATGTGTGTTTGGATGTATGTGTGAAAGTGAGCGATAAAGTAAGGGTGTGTGCAGGTTAGTGTGTAAGCTGGAATATAGGAGAACGAGAGTGTGTAGAGGACAAGTGCGTGGGCAAAAGGAAAAAGAGCAAAGGGAAGTGGGGAAGGGCAAGTGCAAGAGAGAACGAGGAATCAAGTGGACTCGGGAAGTGCGAGTAAGGGGAAGGAGAGGAAAGGTGCGAGAAGGTACATATAAGCGAGTCGGTGAGAAAGAGAGAGAAAGGTTGCGATAGGTAATCACTAAAGTTAGATACCCATTTATGCATGTATTTGCCCGTATCTTCCCGTGGTACATCAGAGTGTAATTGTGGATTTAGGGTGATCAAAACTAACCTAGCATCAAAAAGTTTAGCCAAAATACCATTGTGCGTAGGCATATTCCCTTGGACTAAGAGAGCTATCATTTTGGTGCGTCTGCCGGGAATAGCTTGGCACGTCTCTATAAGAGAGTGCCATAGGTTTGCCTAGCGCCACATGTTGGCCGAGCTTGCAGACCCAAGATCTAGTACATGAGTGAGGGAAGCTCATCCTCAGGAGCAACACAAACGCAAAGAGAGGAACGCGCTTAGAGAAGAGCCCTTGAAAGAGAAAGGAAGAGGTGGGAGTTGCAAGGTGAGTCTATCTTGACTAGCTCGAAAAAATCTTCTAAAAACGTGTACTCCCGTAGGAGAGTCGCGAATCAAGTGCGAAAGTTTGAAGGAGGGATCCTGAGGCCACAAGCGCTAAATTTTTGGGATCGAAGTGATATTGACATCACACCTCTGTTCGAAATGGCTCAGCGGATTTCAGTTCATTTGGGGGACTTTACCAAGTTCTCAGATGCTTGGGACGAGGATCCTGATAGTTTTATCCCGCTGTTTGAGGTTACTTGTGAGGCCAATGAGGTAGTTGACCAGGGTCAAAGGTTGAGGATTTTTTTGGCTATTCTCCGTGATGAGGCAGCCAATTGGTATGGGAATTTGACACCACAAGAGCGTGGAACGTATCAGATGCTCAAGGAAGCCTTCTTGATAAAGTTCCGACGACAAGGCTTCCAAGATAGATTGGCCCAACAGATGGATTACTTGCGACAGGGAGTCAATGAGAGCATCGATAACTACATTCAGAGAATGGAAACTTTGGTAAGGAAGATGGGCGCGAATGCCCCGAACGATGAGACATTGAAGAGAAGATTCATCGCGGGATTGAGAGATCCTAGGACACAGTAGCATATCAGCCTGACAAGACCTGCAACTTTAATGGATGCTAAGGAACAAGCAAGGCTTTGGGAAGAAGTACAATTATGTCAACGGAGGAAGATGGAGCTCTTATACGAGCCTATGGGAGGCCCAGGGAATATTCCAATAAAAGATCCTGGCCAAGGAAGTCCCGCATTGACGACCCCAGCTTTTGTAGCTGCCACTAGCACGCCAGGCGAGGTAAAGCCTGCGCTAACTGAAGAACGAATATTGGAGTTGGTCACACAAGCTATAAAAGCTGCCACAATGACCCAGGAAACATACACAGTAAAACCCGAGGTAACTACAAACCCGAATCAAGTGTTTAGATCGAATACATGGTGTGGAAAGTGCCATGGTTACGGCCATTTGGCTTCAGAATGCCCTACAGTCTCAAGAATATTCACAGATAGATCACCACCTAGAATGCGTTGCACCTTTTGTGGAAGAACAAATCACACAGAGGACCGATGTTACAACAAGAGAGCCTATGAAGAGAGGACCATGAAATCGGGAGATACAAGAGAAAGACCTTACATGGGATTGCCCGCTCAAAGTGTCCCACCTACATCTCCTTGGGAAAACAGACCGACTTATGGATATGGTGCTCAGGGTCAGGGAGGAGACTATCCAAGAGGAGCCGCACGTGACCAAAGAAGAGATGGTCCAATCTAGTGCTGGAGATGTCATGGCTTTGGCCATACTCAATCTAGATGTCCAAACGAAAAGAAACCAGTTGATTTTACCCCGCTATGTAGGTACTGTAGTGGAGAGGGCCACTTTGATGAAGATTGTCCAAAACGAAGAGCTGTCGCCGGCAAGGAAAAAAGACCAGTAGGGTCCTCGAATTATGTTGATACTAAGATGCATTCCACATCGAGAGCTCAAGAGCAAGTTCCTACGATCGGAGTAGTGTTCAAGACACCGAACCCTCAAGAAGGTTCTAGCTCGTCGATGCACTTTGTGGATGCTTACCGAGCCAAGAAACCGCATAAAGAGCCAATTGTGGCAGTAGTCACAAGGACCCAAGAGTATTCAAAGAAACATCGAGAAGGTGAAAGCGAAGAAGCGAGTCAAGAGAAGATAGCTGAACATGGAGAGGTAGAAAACCAAGTTGGAGGATTTGCTGAGCAGCAAGAGTTTGAGGATGGGGAAGAGATTGAGATCCTTCCACCAGTGACCAAGGAGTTTGTGCCAGGCATAGCACCATTCCTTGAAAGATTAAGGGCTCCGAAGTGTAGAAAGGAAAGACAAAGTTCGGAGGAAGTGGACATCGTAAAGCTGCTCGCTGACACGGAAGTCACGCTGGACATTGGCACATTGCTGAAATGTTCACCTGCATATAGGAAACAATTCTACAATGAATATATTAAGAAGCCGAGGAAAGCTCGAGATAAAGAGAGACAAGATAAAGACGTCCAAGGGATCATTCAAAGTATTATGACGCAAATCGATTCGAATGCTCCAGCTGTGACAATCGAGATTAAAGGATATGCAGTCCCTGGGGCTCAGTTAGATAGTGGAGCCGTAGTCAACCTTATGACTGAGTTCATGATGAAAGCTTTGGGCCTCAACCACATGGAAGAAACTCCGATGTCCTTGAGAATGGCAGATCAAACACAAGTGAAGCCTGCGGGTCTTTTGAAGAATGTAAGCACAGTTGTGGGCAGTCTAGAGTTTACAGTTGATTATCTGATAGTAAGACCAAGGACCTCAGAGGCTACCTTCTCGATCTTACTTGGACGGCCATGGCTGGTGCAAGCCGAATGTGTGCACGATTGGCGCACAAGATTTATCACAATTGGACCAAGGGCTGATCGAATACAACTTCAAGTATCTCCAAACTTGACCGGCAAGAAATCGACAACAACTGAGGAAAGGGAGCAAAAAGCAAAGGAAAAGGTTAGACAAGAAATGGCGTGCGTAAGATTTGCCCTACGCACGGAGACTTCTAAGGACCTTTCACAAGATGGATTTAATTTGCAATTGGCCAACCTCCAACATGCGAAAGTGGGCGAGTACAAAGATCCACTATGTTACAAGGATGACTCAGACCAGGAGTTGCTGGGATGGTTGACACATACAAGTGAATTTGAGTGCTACATGTTGAGTATAGATGCAAAGGAAAATAAAGCTACTCTATCCCTGGAGAAGGGAACTTCAAAAAGAAGAGTTGAAACTGGAGTTAGCTCCGACAATGGAAGTACAACAGTTGAGAGAAAGGGTCAGAATGTTAGAATAAGAGCTTCTAAGGAGAAGTCGACAATCGCACAAAGAAGCGGAAAGTAAAACTAAAGTGCGGGAAGCCATTGCAAAAGCTGAACTAAAGAAATTGGGTGCGATTGAAAAAGAAAAAAACAATGATTTACTAGCCAACCATGCATGCGTGATCGAGGAACACTTTCCAATTACAACGTCATCAAGGAATAAGGAATATTCATGAGAAGCTCAGGTGGGAAAATGGGAAGTATTTCCAGAGAAGTTCTTGAGCGTGGGGTCAGAGCTACCAGATGGAGTACGAGATTGCATTAAATTGGCACTCAAAAATTTCAGCAAGGCCTTTGCATGGTCATACAATGATCTGAGAGGAGTTGATCCCCGAATCTGCCAACATTATATAGACTTGGAAGAAGGTACCCGACCAATATGTCAATGACTTAGGCGGACAAATCCAGTCTACTCAGAATTGATCAAGCTGGAATTGACTAAGTTATTGGAAGCAGGATTCATATATCCCATCGCATCCAGCGAGTGGGTATCACCAATTGTAGTGGTTCCGAAAAAAAATAAGAAAATCCGTATTTGCATAGATTATCGAAAGTTGAACGAGCGCACAAAGAAGGATCACTTCCCCTTGCCGTTTACTGATCAAATCTTGGACAGAGTGGCTGGCCATAAATTGTACTCATTTTTGGATGGTTTCAGTGGGTACAACCAGATCCAAATCCATGAAGAGGACCAATCAAAAACTACTTTCACCACGGAATGGGGCACATACGCATATCGTGTGATGCCATTTGGATTATGCAATGCACCGGCCACATTCCAGAGGGCAATGATAGCTGCATATCAAGACTATTTGCAGGATTGGATGGAGATATTCCTCGATGACTTTGCAATCAGAGGGAACGATGAAAACATGATGGAGAGGATTGAAGCTATTTTAAAAAGAAGCATTGAAAAGGGGCATCGCATTAAATCCTAAAAAGTGTACATTTGGAGTACGAAGAGGATTGCTTTTGGGACATTGTAGCTCAAGCGTAAGCACCACCTCCTTTACTTGTCAATCCGCGGAGACGTGAGGACCGGTATGAAGACCACGAGCAAGTGAAGGCACAAGTGCTTGAGTGAAAGCACACAAGCATGCACACACATACACACACACGCGCACAAGGTAAGATCAAAGAGAGGAACAATGGAAGGACTTTGATTACAAAGAAATCTATTAAAAAACTGAAATCTACAAGAAGCTAACCTCAAAAATGAGCTCTCAAGCTCTTTTTATAGTTTTTGGACTAGTTTTGGCCTTGTCCAGACCTAGTGTCCGGCCTAGTTAAAAATTAGGTTCTAGGGCTTATTTGAAGGCTCCAACGGAGTCTAAAAATTATGAAAATTGTTGGGATGATACTTCTAATGCTCCTCAAGCTCGAGGACTCCTCGGCTTGAACAAAATGGAGTTACTAAAAATAGATAATGGTATTTAGAATGGTTTTTAGTGATGAAAATCACTATTTTTGTAGGGGATTCTTCTGAAAATTTGACATACACTTCTTGGAGCTCCCTACTTGCTCCTTCTTCTTGTGTGTCCACCTCTTTGATGTGCTTCCATGCTTTGCCCTTGACCTTGAGCTTCAACACTCCCCCCCCTCTCGAGTCTGTCGTCCCTGACAGAACCTTGTTGTAGTGGTTGTTCCAAGTAGTGCCTTGAGAGGGAGTGTCCCTTTTGTATGAACAACAGTCGTCTGACTTCTAGATGTGGCAGGGTTGGTTGTCTGGTTCTTCATCTATCAGTGTGAGTCTTTGTAAGTTGTAGTCTCTTGGTATGTGCTCCTTCCTTGGATTCTAGCATGACTGCGTCGTTGTGAGCTTTCAAAAATCGCGAGTTGCTCAAAAGAGGTTGTCAAGATCAAGTTGGAGCAACTACTAGCTTTGAATTGCTTCCTAGGTATGGATGTTGCCCCGAGGATGTCCTCTAGCGCTTCTAAAAATGATGTTCAGAGTAGTCATGCCAAGTACTCATAACCCATAGTGAATGATGGGTAAGTGTGTCAGTGCATGGGTTGAAAAAATTATGTGCCTTGTGCATGGCCTTGTTATGTAGCCCTATGCATGCTTACTTGGAAAATGCATTGGAAGAAGTATGGTGCAAAAATTTGGGGTCTTGAGCTAAGTGCTCAAGGGTATGCTGATGAAGAGGTTTCCTACGCTATCATGGTTATAATGTGGTCCAAGTAGGAGATTCTTACCATAGTGAATGGTTAGTCAATGTGAATCTCTTCGTGTTGTACACCTGTCATTGTGATGGACCATTGGTTGGTCTATCATTATCGATGAATGCCCTGGTTGATGGTCCACGGATGGAAGATTCGTCGAGAACCTGGTCCTGTCCCCTCTCTTCAAAGTAGCATTTGACAAATACCGAGAATTGAATTTCTTTATATTCCTTGACAAACAGCATTGGGTAACTACACTGAGCTTAGTTTCACATATTCTCTTTGGCTCACCCTAAGCAGGAGTCTTCTCACCTTCAAGTTCTTCCCTCCTACCATGGTAAGAGGAAACAATAGTTGTGGATGCTATGTTCATGCCAAGTGCTTGCCATCTACCAGATACCGCAGCAATAATATCATCTGCAAGCCATTACACACTTCTATCCAACTGATAAATGCCCAATAATCAACGGTTCCACCTTCCACTAAGCATGACTCATTCGTGTTCCATGAGCCAAACCTAGGAACAAGCTTTTTTTTTTTTTTAACCATGTCACAAGCAAGAAGGCAGATGTTAGTATCAGAAAACATAGTTGAAATATGTCAATGTGCTCTTGTGCATGGGACTCTCAAATGTGTCTATGCACAACCATGTAATGTGGCCCTATAATAATGCATACTTTGGAAATGCATGACCTCAATGGTGCATAAGACAGGGTTGTGCAAGGAGCACATGGTTGTCGCTCGTCGAGGCTTTCGATGTTATTTGCAGATATTGATGCCATCTTTGTTGGAGGTATCCATTGTATCTCGAGATGACAACTGATCATTCCTCCTTATAGGAATCCATTTGAGAACGGTCTGCAACTGGGTAGAGATCACCTTTGGCCGCTTCATGTTTGAATGATTTCGTGAGGGTTTGATCCATCGTGGCTGGCTCTTTATTTTGGTGGATGCTATCGGTACTTTCGTCTTCCAAACCCATATCCTTGCAGAAGAGGTTCTTTGATCTTTATTGGAGCTCTGTGCTTGGTTCAGTCCTTTACCTCGCCTTGGTGTCTTTGTTGTGCAGGTTGTTGCCTTGAAGTCCCCCCTTGGATTTTTTCTGAGCTTAGGCTTGATTGCTTGGGATCCTTGGATTGGAAGTGGTCTTTCTTGAGGATAAGTCATGGTAGGCCTAGACCATAGATTTTGAAGTCTAGTGTGAGGGGACTGATTTTGTGCAAGGGCTTTCTTTGGTACCCATATCATAGTGCGATTTGGTTGGGCTCTAAGTAATTTCTTGGCCACCCAAATTTGCTTGACATTACCAAGAAAATGTGATTTTTGTTTCTTGATGTAAGGGTCTTTTGGGCCTTCTATGTGAGTTTTTTGAGAAAACTCATCTTTACATGGGGAATGCAACAAGGGTTGATCTTCTATACCTACATCAGACTTATGCAAGGGATCAATGGGTTGTGTGGTTTGAGATTGATCTAGAGATTCATCGAGACATTTATCTTTATTACACATAGAATCCCTAGGTGTACAAATGGGTGATGGATTGTCATGATTCACCCTTGAGTCGACATCCTTTTCCACATCAGTGATACAAAGCATTGGTTGATCATCTCCTTCTTGACCATATGAGTGTAGATCATCCCTGCTTATGGCTTCATGAGGGGAATCCAAATTTATAAGAAGAGAGGGTCCTTCCACATCCCCCAAACACTTGGAGTCCTCCATTTCTCCATTCTCTAAGGTTTCTTGTGATTTACTCAAAGAAGGATTAGATTCAAAAACATGAGTAGAAAGAAAAAAATTTTCATGAAAAGCACACTCTTTGAAAAGATGATTTTGCCCCCAATTATCATAAGGTGGACAGTCATTAGGATTTTCCATAGACATATATGTAGAAGCACGGATAATAGGTGGAGAAGGCACCTCAAATTCTTGATGATTTTGTGTAATGAACCTTTGGGTGCCAATGATCAAGTCTTCATCTATACAATGCATGACAAAGAATGTTTCCGAAAATTGCAGATCATTCACCATAACAGGCAACACAACTTTACCCATGCATTCATAATGTTCCCCATCCATGAGGATAGAAGGATGAGTTGTTGGTTCAATGTTCTCAAAGATAATGGTCACTAGGTCAATATGAATTAAATTCCACTCACAATTAGGATTGATATAAACACCCAACCTTCTAAGGTCATATCCTATTCTGATATCCACAAAAGTATTATCATATTCTCTTGTTGCAAATAAGGATCCAACCCCCTTAGACATTTCCCCCGTTTCCTTGACTCCTTGCAATTTTTCTCTAGATGTTTCACCTTTATGTGATATTATCTCACGTATTTCATGTTTAACCCCCTCCTTTTTTTCAATCTTAGCCCCTTTTCTTCTATCTTTTGTTTTTTTCTTTCCCATGATACAATTTTCTCCCCCTTTGTATTGCTCAAAAATCCTTGGGAGCCCCCCTGGTTTCCTAGTCCCACTTGATACCCAACTTCAAATTATCCTATCTGAAAATCAACACATTATTCTTATAAAAAACATTGAGGTCATGTAGTATTCGAAACGAGCTTTCCAACGAGCTATAGAGCTCAAAAAATGGACTTTGGATGAAAAAGTTATGCCAATTCAGGCTCTTGGGGGTCAAAACAGGCAAACAGGACCTTTGGAGAAAATCGCGATTTTGTGAACTTTCAGAGAATCGCGATTTTGTGAACTCAGAAAATCGCGATGTTGAGCACAAAATCGTGTTTCTGAAAATCGCGATGTTGAGCACAAAATCGTGTTTTTGAAAATCGTGATTTTGACTCAGAGAATCGTGATTTACAAAATCGTGTTTTTTCACAAAATCGTGTTTTTGGCTGAAAATCGTGATTTGTGAGAATCGCGATTTTGAGCCCACAGAAAATCGTATTTTCTCATAATCGTGTTTTTAACAAGAAAATCGTGATGTTGAGCACAAAATCATGTTTTTGAAAATCGCAATTTTGACTCAGAGAATCGTGATTTACAAAATCATGTTTTTCACAAAATCGTGTTTTCTCATAATCGTGTTTTTGGCATGAAAATCGCGATGTTGAGCACAAAATCGTGTTTCTGAAAATCGCGATTTTGATTGACACTTCGTGTTTTCACAGAATCGCCTTTTTCACAAAATCGTGTTTTTGGCTGAAAATCGTGATTTGTGAGACTCGCGATTTTGAGCCCGCTGAAAATCGTGTTTTTAGAAAATCGTGTTTTTGATATGAAAATCGTGATTTTGAGCACAGAATCGTGTTTTAGAGAATCGTGTTTTTTTGATATGAAAATCGCGATTTTGAGCACAATCACAGAATCGCGATTCTGAGAATGACCACAGAATCGTGATTTTTTCAGCCAACTTTTAGGCGGGAAAACAAAAAATCGTGATTTTTCAAAAATTTTGAATTTTCACAGAATCGCGATTTTCATCACAGAATCGCGTTTTTTGGCGGGAAATTCAAATTTCTGAGCGCCGGCTATGGCGAGCTCCATATGAGCAGAAAATCATGAAGAAAACATTGCGCTTGCTCTCCCTTGCACCTCCTAACTCCTTCCCACACAATAATGCATGAAAAATGGTATGAAAATGGTGAAAATGCACTAACAAACAAGAAATTTCTATGAAGAAGAAGATGGGAGAAGGTGGAGATGATGATGATGATGAAGATGAAGAGAAAAAAAACAGAAAATGAACTGAAATGACAGTTTTTTTACCTTCCAACGTCGCAAATCTACGATCTTACCATCACAACGCTCGTCCTCGAAGCTCTCTCCCCGGCAACGGCGCCAAAATTTGGTGTAGCTCAAGCGTAAGCACCACCTCCTTTACTTGTCAATCCGCGGAGACGTGAGGACCGGTATGAAGACCACGAGCAAGTGAAGGCACAAGTGCTTGAGTGAAAGCACACAAGCATGCACACACATACACACACACGCGCACAAGGTAAGATCAAAGAGAGGAACAATGGAAGGACTTTGATTACAAAGAAATCTATTAAAAAACTGAAATCTACAAGAAGCTAACCTCAAAAATGAGCTCTCAAGCTCTTTTTATAGGCTTTGGACTAGTTTTGGCCTTGTCCAGACCTAGTGTCCGGCCTAGTTAAAAATTAGGTTCTAGGGCTTATTTGAAGGCTCAAACGGAGTCTAAAAATTATGAAAATTGTTGGGATGATACTTCTAATGCTCCTCAATCTCGAGGACTCCTCGGCTTGAACAAAATGGAGTTACTAAAAATAGATAATGGTATTTACAATGGTTTTTAGTGATGAAAATCACTATTTTTGTAGGGGATTCTTCTGAAAATTTGACATACACTTCTTGGAGCTCCCTACTTGCTCCTTCTTCTTGTGTGTCCACCTCTTTGATGTGCTTCCGTGCTTTGCCCTTGACCTTGAGCTTCAACAGACATGTTATTTCCAAAAAAGGGATCGCGGTTGACGAGGATAAAGTGGAAAAAATCGGACAACTTCCACATCCTCAAAACTTGCTGCAACTCAGAGGATTCTTGGGGCATGCTAATTATTATCGACGATTTATATTAAATTTTGCATCAATAGTAGCACCACTGACGAATCTTTTGAGGAAAGACCAACAATACCAATGGACTGGAGAGTGTCAGGTTGCTTTCGAATTGATCAAAAATAAATTGATAAATGCGCCAATTTTGGTAGCACCCGACTGGACGAAAGAATTTCATGTGCACACAGATGCTTCTCATACTACGGTTGGAGCAGTGCTATGCCAAGCCGATGAAAAGAAGTTGGACCACCCTATTTATTACGCGAGTCGCAACTTGAATAGCACTGAGAGGAACTACACGACTACAGAGAAGGAATGCCTCTCGATGATCTTTGCGGTAAACAAGTATCGGCATTACCTGATCGGAAAGCATTTCACATTTTATGTGGATCACGAAGCCCTAAAGTATATCATTAATAAACCCGAGCTATCAGGGCGATTGATGAGGTGGATGCTACTCCTACAACAATTTCAGTTCACAATGGTAACCAAACCAGGAAAAGCGCATATATTGGCTGACCATTTATCTCGAATTGTTAATGAGGAGCCAATCTCTGGTGTGCCTGATGATGCTCCTGATGGGCATCTATTCCAGGTTGATGCTAAAGTACCTTGGTATGCCGACTTGGTGAATTTCTTGTGCACCACTAAATATCCGCCAGGAGCAAGCAAGAGAGAGAAGCAAAAACTATTAGCACTGGCAAAACACCATAGCATCATTGGTGGGCAGCTCTATCGATATTTTGTACATGAAAGCATTTATCGGAGGTGTCTCGAGGAAGAAGAAGCAACCCTAGTGTTGAGAGCATTACATGATGAACCCTGCGGTGGGCATTTTGCTGGTGAGCTAACGGCAAGAAAGATCTTATTGGTTGGGTATTGGTGGCCAACGCTGTTCAAAGACTCTCACACATACTGTAAGAAATGCGACAAATGCCAAAGAATGGGCAAACCAACATTAGCACATGCAGCTCCTCTTACGCCGGTGTTGGCTCTTAAGCCTTTTGAAAAGTGGGGAATTGATTTTGTGGGGCCTATTGATCCTCCCTCAAGACGTAGATCCAATAGGTATATCTTGGTCTGCACTCACTATGTTACCAAGTGGGTAGAAGCCAAAGCTTTGAAGACTGACCGAGCTGTTGATGTAGCTAAATTTTTGTACGAACAAATTATCACCCGATTCGGATGTCCGTTGGAGATAGTAAGTGATAGAGGGACACATTTTGTCAACGAATTGATCGAGGAATTAATGGAGTTATATAAGATCAAACATAGGAAAAGCACTCCATATTACTCGAGAGCGAATGGACAAGTGGAGGTTACCAACAAGGTTCTTGAACAGATTTTGACAAAGACAGTAGCTGTGCATAGGCGAGACTGGGATGAGAGACTTTTGGAAGCTTTGTGGGCGTATCGAACATCCTACCGAGTGACGACTAAGAGCACTCTTTTCTCCCTAGTATATGGCGAGGAAGCCATCTTTCCCATCGAAAAAGAAGTGCCGACATTAAGAGTGGCCATCGAGGCTAGGCTGGGAGAGGAAGAGTCATTGAAGGAGAGGTACATACAACTGGTCAAGCTAGAAGAAAAGAGACTCATTGCACAACAAAGTCTGGAAGCTATTCAGAGAAGACGTAAGGAGAGGCACGACAAGAATCTCAAGACCTATGCGATTCAAGAAGGGGATTTGGTGCTAGTCTATGATAGCAAATATTATAAATTCCCACGGAAGTTACAGACAAGATGGGCAGGACCGTTTAAGGTGGTGGAACTCAACTCCAATGGCTCCATGCAAATTCAAGATTTAGGAGAAGAATGTGCTCCCGTGAAGGTTAACGCGCTTCGAGTTAAACCATATTTCAAGTAGCATTAGGACAGGAGAAGCCAGACGAGATCCAAGCAGAAGGACGTAGTAGACTCTTTGTACATAGATGTATAGTTATATATATATATATATATATATATATATATATATATATATATATATATATATATATATATATATATATATATATATATATATATATGCGCATATGTAAGCTATGATTTTTGTGTCATAAATATTATCCCTTGCTAGCTCAAGAATTTTGGACTTCTAATTATTTTTTTGTGTTGCACAGAGACTGTTAGGAGCTAAGTAACAAAACGGTAGATCAAATAACTCAACTCTATTTGTACGAGCTAAGGATATATTTCTCGGACCAAACATTCACCCGCATGGACATAGATGTCGACGACTTTGAGACGGAATATGATGTGGAGGAAGCGCACTGGCTGGTATGCTTCATAAACCAGGGTTTGGGTATTATATTTTATATTGAGTGTTTTGAGGAATACCTGACCCGACATGTAGGATGGGCGGGGGATCAATATTACTATTTCGACGATTTGAGGGAAATTCCTAACGAAGAAAACGATATCACGTGGGCTTGGGCAGATGTGTTAACGATAGGAAGTGATGACGGAGCCCCTGAAATTGAGCCTGACTCGCCCTAGGGAAGTCGTCGGGATGCGAGTACGAGTTGAGGCGATATGAGACATCCTGGAGACTCACATTCTAGAGCATCTAAGGATAGGTATACGAGGAACCAAGGCATAGCCGGCTGTAGTTACCAAGTGAAAAGTCAACTCGATAAATACATATGTAGTGTCTGTAATTGAGAAAGTGGAGTGAAGAGGTGGTTGATCTGTCAAAGGCTAGAGTGTATATGTTTGCATTCATGTGTGGGAAAAGTGGGAAAATCCCTTTCTCCCTCTCCCTAATTCTCAGAACTGGGCAATTTGATTAACTATGAGAAAAAAAAAAAAAAAAAAAAAAGAAAACAAAAAAGCATTGTGTTGTTGTGGTCATACCAACGCGCAATGGTGAGCTAGTAGGTGGGTGGATTTATCCTAGCCGGGTGGTTAGGACCACGAGCCGCAGCTAGCTTCGCCATAGGCTTGGGATGTGTATGTTTGTGACTTAGCTACGCGCCATAACGGGTTGGTAGGTAGGTGGAGCCATCGTGGCTGGGTAGTCACGACCACGGGCCGCATCCAGCTTCGTTATGGGCTAGCTGATATATGTTACTTGTCTATCGTTATGTGTTTGTGTGTTGTGCGCTGTGTTGCATTGGTAGATGGGTGGAATCAACTTGGTCGGGTGGTCAGGTCCACGAATCGCATCCAATGTCAATGCAGGCCAACGTGTGATTCATATGAAATTATTCCCCACTCCTGAGGGGGAGAGAGAGAGAGAGAAGAGGGCGATGATCGCCTGGAAGGGAACGTCATTTGCTTGTGTAATTGGTATATGGTGGCTTGCGACAGATCAGCTCACTCTGAATCAACATTTTCAAAGGCACGGATACTTTATATGTACTTATAGATGAGACCTTTAGCGAGGTAATGCAACGGTTTTGCTTTATAACTCGTGTGCTCTATCGGAGGGTTTTCCAGTGTGTGGGGCACTCTCGGGTTTTTATGTAGGTCTTGACTTGTACTCGAGTCTCGATGGCTTTTGTGGGACGACGATGGGGATTCTTAAGGAGTGTCTGGTCATGGAATATGTGTACATAGCGAATAGTAGGTGCAATAAAAGGGGTATGCATTTTGGGTATGTTGCAGCTCCTGTTGAATTCATTTCAGTTGTTGTTGTTTATTTCGGTATTTCCGTTTCCATTTTGTTCGCAATGATGGGTGCATGTGTAAAACATGGAAAGGTATGCATGTGTTATTTTGGTTGAGAGTATTTTCATAATGGAATGCATGAGCAATTTGATGCATGTGGGAATTGGAGTTGCATATATGTGCATGTTCTTGGATCATTTTGAAGTGAATGATTTGTATGTATTCATGAGTGATTTTTTGAGCACTAATAGCTTCAATGAGTGCAGGTTCCGTTGGATTCATGGCTCGATGGAAAGGTATGCAAACTAGTTGTACACTGACATTTTCATGGCTGTTTTGATTATATTGTAGCGAGAGTGGCTCGTCGAGGATGACTTCGCAAATAAGAAGAGGGGAGTATGTTAGCTCACAAAAGGGTTGGTTTTTATGCACTAATGTGGGTCTATTTGGCAGGAAAATATTTTTGATTTCAGGTACTTAAAGAGTGATTAGATGATTGATGGGAAGTATTTGAGGCTACCCAATGACTTCTTGGTTAGAAAGCATGTTCAGATAACAGAATATATTGGAGATGTGATGGAGTGGTGACTGCATTGAAGAATGGTGGAGGAATAAGCAAATTGGGGATTGGGGGTGTTTCAACCATCTCTTCACTCTTTTCCCCCAAAGAGTTGGATAATCTATGTGTGCTGGAATTATATTCCTTGCTCGGTGACAGTTTCCTTCCATCTAGTGTGTTCTCAGTGGTTAATGTTTTGGCTGTTTTACTGTATTCGGGTCTGCAAACTTAGGAGCCCCTAGGAGCTTAATTTCAATAGCCCCTAGGAGCTTAATTGGCAAAAATCATACCTTAAATATGTGAAAATGCTTACTAGCACACATAAATAAATTGGGCCTAAGTCTTGAGATGTCCGCTGCCACCATGCTGGTGACTGTGACTTCACGTAGCGGAAAGGAAGTTGTGAAGGGAGGCATTCAGCTCTCTGAGAATGCAACGGTGAAGGATCTTAAGGCTTCAATCCATAAGCGAACTGGCAACCTTTATCCTGAAAGGCAACGGCTTTCCCTTCCCCTGGTATCCGGTCAGACTCAACCCACAGTCCTTGATGGCGACAAGAGACTTTGTGATGTGTTTCCTGAAGGGTCTGATCATATTGTTATCCTGAAAGACCTTGGTCCTCGAGTCAAGTATTCAACCTTTTTTTAGTATGTGGGTCCTCTCTTTATCTATCCGATGTTCTACTTCTTGATGGAGAGTGTTAATCTCCAAAAGAACAAGTTAACCTTGAATTTAGATCACCTCTATATCAAGATTAACTTTAGACTCCACCAAACTTAGAGATCATTCACCAATTTATCAGAAAATTGATTATTCTGAAAAATTCAGCTTCTTCAGAAAAGTCTGCTGCAGATTAATCACTCATTGACTAATCAATCCTGTAAAGTTTTTTATAAAACTTTGCACAACACTTTGCCTTAAGGTTGCGCAACTTTACCAAGTTAAATCTCTCAAAAAGATTGAGTATATACTGAGAAATGTGTGAAACACTTTACCTATGTCTGAAAGAGCTTCTCTGCAATGGCGACTTTGACACCTGCAATTTCTTAGCACTGGTTCTCCCAACTCTGAACCCGTTTGATCAAGATCTTTTAGCCATAGATGGCTTACCTTCCAACTTAGATTTTAAGCCCTCATTTGTGTAAAAATTTACACTGTGGACTGAGCAATGATCATTTCATTGAAGATGAAATGTGCGCCAGATTTTACGACTCTTAGAACATTCTTACATATGAATGTTCCTAATCAAAATTCTCTCAGCCTGATTACAATTAACCTCTCAAATTCTAGCCATAGATAGATTAGCTATGGACTTAGACACGTGCAGAAGGATTTCTCAAAAGATTAAACACAGAAGGAGCAGACTGCTAAACATCGGGCGCAAGTTTTTCGATTTCTTCAGAAAAATTTACATACAAGTGAGGATGAATGATTCACTCACTTCCAATGTGTCTAATGACACTAATTTCTCTCTCCCTATTCTCTAATCTTCTTCTGTTCTCTTTGCCCGACATTTTCCAACATATTTATATATGAATATATACAAGTGTATGACTAAACAAAGATATAAGTCAGCTAATGTACATATGTGTACATATCTTTGGATTTTCTGAACATGTCCTTCCTTCAACCATCTGACTTTGTTTTCTTCTTGACTCCTTGACTTCATTCCTCTATAATTCTTCAATTGATGATTGTCATGCACCAACAGCTCCCCCTCAATCATTAATTGAGGTTCTTCTCTATCTTCTTTACTCCAGCCATATCCTTGAATCTTTGTAGTTTTGGTCCATCTAGACTTTTTGTCATCATATCTGCAACTTGATCTTTTGTGGGAGTGTGTATGACTTCAATCTCCTTCTCAATGACCTTCTCTCTCAGAAAATGATACTGTATTTCAATATGCTTAGTTCTAGCATGAAATACAGGATTAGCTGCCAAGTATAATGAACTCATATTGTCTCCACAAATAATAGGAGTACTCTGAATCACATCAAAAACTTTCAAAAGTGTCTTTAGCCATATTACCTCTTTTGCAGCTTCCACCATACCTTTATATTCTGCTTCTGTAGATGACAAAGCAACTGTATGTTGCTTCTTGGAACACCATGAAATCAATTTGTCTCCTACATAGCACAAGTATCCATGTGTTGATCTTCTATCATCCACATTACCTGCCCAATCTGCATCACTATATATCTTCACTCTTGTATCAGAAGTAAATCCATAGTACAACCCTTCTCTGAGTGTACCCTTGATGTACCTAAGTACTCTTTGTCCTGCAATCCAATGTTCCTTTCTAGGACAATGCATAAATTGTGAAAGCACACCAACTGCATATGACAAATCAGGCCTTGTTAATGTAGCATAAATCAAGCTACCAACCAAACTTTGATAGAGTTTCATATCTCTGAACTCTTCTCCTCCAAACCTAGACAATTTATGGTTTACTTCCAAAGGTGTAGGTGCAACCCTGCAATCTTCCATTTTAAATTTGGTTAACAAATTTTTAAGATACCTTTCTTGAGTCACATATACTCCATGTTGAGTATAAGAAATCTCCATTCCCAAGAAGAATGATAGGTTCCCCAAATCACTGATTTTGAACTCTTTCTCCATCTGCTTCTTGATCATTTGTATTCCCTTATCATCTGTTCCTGTAAGTATTATGTCATCAACATAAATACAAACATAAATGAACCCATCTTCACTTGCTTTGACTAGCAAGCTACTATCTGCCTTTGATGCTTGAAATCCAAGATCATTCAAGAATTTTACAAGCCTATAATTCCAAGCCCTTGGGGCTTGCTTTAACCCATACAAAGCTCTCTTGAGCTTACACACATAATTTGGACTCACTTGATCTTTGAACCCATCTGGTTGCTCCATGTAGACTTCATCTGAAATGTAACCATTCAAGAAAGCATTTTTTACATCTAATTGAGATAACTTCCAACCTTTACAAGCAGCAATTGCTATGAGTGTCCTGATGGTTGTCATTTTTGCCACAGGACTATAGGTCTCATCATAGTCCACTCCATATGTCTGTGCATACCCTTTCACAACAAGTCTAGCTTTGTACCTAGACACACTTCCATCTGCAAATCTCTTTGTTTTGTAAACCCACTTACATCCAATGATCTTCTGACTATTAGGTTTAGGAACCAAATCCCATGTTTGATTCTCTATCAATGCATCATACTCCTCTTGCATAGCATCTTCCCAATTCTTTTTCCCTTTGGCCTCTTCATATGTAGAAGGGTCTTCATCTGCTTTTACCAAATAAGCATAATCTTTAGTAGTTAAGAATGAAGTGTCATAGCTATACCTTGTAGGTTGCCATTTGTGCCTAGATGACCTCCTAACTTCTGCACTTCTTGAAGTTTCTGGTTCATCACATTCTGGATCAAACCTTGGCCTCTCTTCAACTTCAACCTGCACTTCATTGTTCTCACTTTCATCAAGTAATTGAATCTTTGCTTTACCTTTTCTTTGATCCACTACTTCTTCATCATCTGCATGTACATTATATTTACCTGCATACCAAGTACCTTGCTCATCAAATGTAACATCCTTGGATACAAGGAATTGCTTTGTGGATGGACTCCACAACCTGTATCCCATTTGCTTATCATCATAACCAATGAATACATACTTTTCTGCCTTAGGTTCCAACTTATGCCTCAATTGAGATGGCACATGCATATGCCAAGCATCCAAATATTCTGCAATGATCCAAGGTAGGTTTCTTACCCCACCAAGCTTCATATGGTGTCATACCATGCAAAGCTTTACAAGGCAATCTATTAACCAAATATGTAGCTGTATTAACAGCTTCAGCCCACAAATAATTTGGGCAATTCTTCTCTTTCATCATGGACCTTGCAAACTCAACAAGAGTCCTATTTCTTCTTTCTACTACCCCATTTTGTTGAGGAGAATACCTGCAAGTAACTTCTCTCTTTATACCTGCATTCCACAAATAATCATTGAACTCATTTGAAAAATACTCTCCCCCTCCATCTGACCTTAGTCTCTTTAATTTTTGACCTGTAATCCGTTCTGCATATGCATGATAGTGTTTAAATGTATTAAACACTTCTAACTTTTCTTTAATCACATAAATTGTGATCCACCTGGTAGCATCATCAACATATATGACATAATATCTTGAACCATTTATACTAAAGTCCTTTGAAGGACCCCACACATCTGTATGCACCAATTCAAGTCTCTCTGAATACATAAACCCATGCTTGGAATAGGATTGCTTATGAGCCTTACCTAATTGACATGCTTCACATCTGTATGTCATGTGTTGACCTGCAATGTTAGGCAATCCAAGCACTGAATCATTGTTAATCATTTCTTTGATACCTCTTTCATTAAAGTGTCCAAGTCTTTTGTGCCAAAGATCCAATTCTGACACCTTCTGCTCTCCATATGTGAACATAGCATGTCCAACATTTCCTTGTACCTTCAATGTGAAGAGCCTTCCTTCTTTCTTTCCTGCAATAACTTGTTTATACCCTTGACTAGGGTCTTCAACATAAACTCCATCATTGGTGAACCTTACCTCATATCCTTTTTCCACAATTTGACCTACACTGATCAAATTCTTTGGAATTGTGGGAACATAAAGAACCTTACTCAAAAGAGTGCTCCCATCCTTAGCTTTGACTGAACCAATTGACTTTACCTTATGCTTTGTATTATCACCTGTCTGGACTGTATGATTAATAGCATTATGATCTAGGTCAGTCATCAAAGCAATACTTCCACTTAAATGATTACTACATCCTGAATCAATATAAAACACTCTCATGTCCTCATGTGAAGTTTCACATGTATTCATAATGAGAGTCGAGTCCTCCTTTTGATCTGATGCATAGTTGTAGTAGGTGTTATTATAGGATTGACTTTGGAAGTTTCTTCCACCACCTCTTCCAAAAGAATTCCTACCACCTCTACCTCTGAAGTTTCCTCTCTGAAATCTACCACCTCTTGCTCTTTGATTAAAGTTCTGATAATTACCATTGTTTTGATTATTATGCCAACAATCATGAGATAGATGATTGGTCTTACCACATATCCAACAAGCTCTTGCATTCTCTTTGTTGTTTCTGCCTCTTCCTCTACTTCTGCCATTTCCTCTTCCTCTTATAAAGTTTGCTTGGTTTGAAGTACCTTCTTCTTCACCTGATTGTTGCTTCCCTTTGTTGGCTTTCTTCTTGTCTTTAGAATACATTGCATGACCTGCACTCTTATCAACATCTCCTTTGACATCATTCTCAAAAGTTAGCATATGACCTAACAATTGATTCAAATCAGGAGTAAAGTGATCTAATGAAAGTTCTGTAGATAAAATGAAAGGCTTCCACTTCTCATCTCCTCTTAGCCCTGTGAGTATTTGTCTTACCAATTTGTCTTCTTCAATATCTTCATCCACTGCACCTAAAGAATCTGCAATGTCCTTCATCTTTGTCACATAATCAGAGATTGATTGTGAGGCCTTCTTCTTGAAGGTAGTAAACTCTGCCCATAGTGAAGCCTTCCTTGATTTGGTTGTATTTTGGAAATGCTCTTCCAAAGCATTCCAAATGTCACATGCACTTTCAAGTCCTCTAATGTGAGGAAGCAAATAGTCATTGATTGCCATGTAGATTATGCTCCTTGCTTGAGCATCTTTCTTCATCCAATTCTTCAAATCTGCAAGCTCCTCCCTAGTTGGAACACTAGGATCTCTGAATTCTGGCTTTTCTTCATCTCCTGTGATGTATCCTATCAGATCTTTGCTCATAAGATGAGCTTCCATCCTCATAGACCAAGCTGGATAGTTCTCTCTATCCAACTTTTCAATTTGGAGACTATCTCCCATCCTTGCTTCACCTATAGTCTCAAAACTTTAACCTTTACAGATAATGAATGTACCTTTACTTCGAATGTTACTCCTTCTGATCCTTTTGATACTCTTTGTATGTCTTCCTTCAAGTTTTCTTCAGCCTTTACCCTTCTGCACCTTCAAAATGTAAAGATTTGTACTTCTGCAATAGTCGGAGTCATCTTCACTTCAATTTTGACACAACCGGCTCTGATACCACTGATGGAGAGTGTTAATCTCCAAAAGAACAAGTTAACCTTGAATTTAGATCACCTCTATATCAAGATTAACTTTAGACTCCACCAAACTTAGAGATCATTCACCAATTTATCAGAAAATTGATTATTCTGAAAAATTCAGCTTCTTCAGAAAAGTCTGCTGTAGATTAATCACTCATTGACTAATCAATCCTGTAAAGTTTTTTATAAAACTTTGCACAACACTTCGCCTTAAGGTTGCGCAACTTTACCAAGTTAAATCTCTCAAAAAGATTGAGTATATACTGAGAAATGTGTGAAACACTTTACCTATGTCTGAAAGAGCTTCTCTGCAATGGCGACTTTGACACCTGCAATTTCTTAGCACTGGTTCTCCCAACTCTGAACCCGTTTGATCAAGATCTTTTAGCCATAGATGGCTTACCTTCCAACTTAGATTTTAAGCCCTCATTTGTGTAAAAATTTACATTGTGGACTGAGCAATGATCATTTCATTGAAGATGAAATGTGCGCCAGATTTTACGACTCTTAGAACATTCTTACATATGAATGTTCCTAATCAAAATTCTCTCAGCCTGATTACAATTAACCTCTCAAATTCTAGCCATAGATAGATTAGCTATGGACTTAGACACGTGCAGAAGGATTTCTCAAAAGATTAAACACAGAAGGAGCAGACTGCTAAACATCGGGCGCAAGTTTTTCGATTTCTTCAGAAAAATTTACATACAAGTGAGGATGAATGATTCACTCACTTCCAATGTGTCTAATGACACTAATTTCTCTCTCCCTATTCTCTAATCTTCTTCTGCTCTCTTTGCCCGACATTTTCCAACATATTTATATATGAATATATACAAGTGTATGACTAAACAAAGATATAAGTCAGCTAATGTACATATGTGTACATATCTTTGGATTTTCTGAACATGTCCTTCCTTCAACCATCTGACTTTGTTTTCTTCTTGACTCCTTGACTTCATTCCTCTATAATTCTTCAATTGATGATTGTCATGCACCAACACTTCTTACCTCTCTACAAGTTTGTTGGACTCCCAGAGAAACGGGTCATATATCCAGTGCAAACCTATGCCACCATTTACTAGTGCTTCTACTATTTCAAGCGTATCATGGAAACCTTATTTGTGCACAAATTCAGTCATGCAACTTCTCCTTTGAGTTTTGTCTTCCGGAACTGCTGTTACTATTGGTCATTTGCTGTCTTTATAGTGTATTTTGTCAATCACCCTTACTATACACGTGTAGGGGAAACACAAATGTACATTGGATTTGGCCTAGGTATCATTTGTCAACTTGCCAATTTCTATTGTCATATTATACTGAAAAATCTCAGAGATCCTAAAGGTCAAGGCGGATACCAAATTCCCCGGGGATTTCTCTTCAATTATATCACTTGTGCAAACTACACGACAGAGATATATCAAGGGTTGGGCTTCAACATCGCCACTCAGACTGTTGCAGGATATTCTTTCCTAGTGGTTGCTGCCTACATAATGTCAGATTGGGCCGCTTTTCATTGCTGGTACAGAAGTCGTTTTTTTGTTTGTTTTTGCTATATAACTTTCGAAGGCGACTGGGGGAAAGTGGGGGGTGCGAGCCTTTACCTCCTGCCACAAGATATACAAAAAGGGGAGAAATTGAGCATCGAGGGGGGGCTCCTTCGCTTTCTGTGCAGGAACGAGAGAGTTTTTTTGTGTTCTCAGTGGCTGAGTTGGCTATCCAGAGACCTTCTAGGTGTTCTCTCTCGCTTGGTGTGGGCAGTCCTTGAAGTGAACAACAAGCGGGTGTTTTTTCGGTGGGTTCTGTACATGCACACACCATAAGGGGGGGGGAATGTGGAAGAAGAATGCACATCAACTCTAAGTCTATGTGAAGGATTCATGACAGCGCTGATGGATGGCGAGAGTTGGTCCGTGATCGCATGACCGCAACACTTTTGGGAGCACATTTTGGGTTGCCATAGGGCTGGCTTGAGGACATGCTTCGGTCGGAGGTCATAAGAAGCTGATAATGGGTGTTCATATGTGGATGGAAATCGAGGCCATTCTATCTTGGAAAACCTTCTGATTACGAGGCACATGCATTCTTATTGAAGAGAAGAGAAGCGGGCGCACTTGCCTACCACCCAGCAACGCTCCAGAACCTTGTACTTGGCAAGTATGGAAGCATGCTCCTAGCCAGTTGGGATGTAAGTTGTGGTGCTCGTACATGCTGAGAACGCGACCATCCAAGATGTTGGAAAACAATATCCTATTGCTCAGGATTGCTCACAAGTATATACATGAGTAGCTATGCTTATAGCACTCTTCACCCCTATTGAAACCCGATAGTGCTTAAACATCTGTAGATTGTCGTCTATATATTTATACAAGGAAATCGAGTTGGGCGCGTGGCTAGATTAACGGCCTTCCAAAGTGCCCACGAGGGTTCAAGTCCCATGAGCACCACGCAGCGCGTTCACTATTTTCGAGATATGCAAAAGCTTTATCCAAAGATGACAGCGAACGTACGACTACGCGTATATGGCGTTTTGTCTTTTAGCGATCAAGATCGTATTTCTTTCGTTTTGCTTTATGCGAACGTATGCTTTTGAAGGGGAGCTTTTCAAGATCAACAAAACTATATAAGAAGTGCTTGGGGTCACTTCTATTCATCCTTCACCTAGGATCAACACAAGCTTTCTAGAGCTTGGACGTCAGTAGAGGTGGTGTTTCTTCTAGCACATGGGGCAGCCATGGTGCTAACTTGAAGCATGTTGAGGAGCAGCTATGGAGTTCTTCTTAGTGATTCTTCTTGGAGAAGATGAAGGGTGTGCTCACACTCTAGCTCATGGAGAGGAGGTCATCTCTTGTTCATGGCAAGAAGACTTGATTATTAGCAGCTTGATGGTGAGGATCGCCCATCTACATGATGTATTTGAAGATTGTCTTCTACAGGAAGATATTAGGTTGAAGATTGTCTTCTACAAGAAGCTGTCTGGCTACTTCAAAGACATTGGATGGGACCATCTACATGGCGTATTTGAAGATCATCTTCTACAAGAAGATGTTAGGTTGAAGATTGTCTTCTACAAAGAAGATATCGGGCTACTTCAAAGACATTAGATGGAGATTAACATAAGATTCACATCTTATGTTAAGTATTCAGGTACATATTCTCTTTATGCACACAGGTACTACTTGAAGTTTATGGAGGCTGTGGCGTTCATATCAGGAGGAGTCCTATTCGGCATAGGTACAAGAGAATCAGTACTTATATGCTTTATGCATATTTTTATGAGGTGTTTGAGAAGGTGTGTTCACATGAGTTTGAGGATTTCCGTTCACACTGATCCTTCCTCATTCAGTCACTCATATTCACTCTTCTAGAACCTATCAGGTCACACATCTCATGTATATTCAGATTACTGCCCACACATCTGAATATGTTTGTTACATTGTACATTCACTCATGCATCTATTTCTCATCACATAGAATGGTTGAGAATTTTGCTCCCACATTGTACATTGAACATTGGTATATATGATACTATGAGTAAGCGATGGCTTACGTAACACCCCGTACACATGTTGTCTATTCTTTCTCTATCTTTTTCTCATCATTTGTATGATTAAGTTGTGGAATGTTCATGTTTTGTCAATATGGAAGATTGCTGGAATTAATGTTGTACATGAATGGAACTATGGAACCATGGACCTGTGACATGAGCCTAAGGGCCTACCTCACTTCCAACACAAGATGTATGGACAACATGTGGAGCATACGGTTCGAACTCTCACTCTCTATGGAATGGTACACAAGGTAATGTCTGTTAACTTCTTCTAGCATGTAGGTCTATTGTCTTCTGTGGAACACATATTGTGGAAGGAAGATGAGGAAGGTTTAATTTCTCCTCGTTGAAAGGAGGATAATTCCATTTGGGTGATTAACAACAATTGTTCTGTGTATTTTCTTTGGTCTAAAGACAATAAGGATTGAAGTATTGTATGGTGATTGCTCTGTGTTGATCGAAGTCTCGTAATGTTGCACATGACCATATGTATAAGATAGCATGAATTGTGGCGCCCTAGTATATCGGTACTTCTGAAAACGCCCTTGCACTCCCCACCGAAGTTCTCACCGCTATCATTCATTTTTGGGGATGATTACACCGGTGCTTCCTGGCTCCCATGGAATGAAGATCACTGCCTACACTATTGCTCATACCATCCTTGAAGCTAGAAAAGTGTAACCAAGACTTCTATTGCTGCCTTCCGTTCTGAGTCCATGATAGATTTCCTCCTTGCTGCAGATGGCTCGCTAGTCTCTATATTGCTATTAGTCAGGACGTACAGCAACATGTGTATAAATTGATAGGGAGACGGAAGAAAGATGCAAAGTTTGGCAGTAGGAAATATTGGGAAGGTGTATACATGCGGGTGCATCCGTAGGACACTTTGATGTCAGATAACATCATGTGGGTTCTATCCATCAGTGTTGTACCTTGTCATGGGGGGGGGGAAATTTTGAGCGAACCATTTCCAAAAGCGTGCTTGCGCAGAGAGCTCCAGTTCATATACTTGTCTTTGCTGCGGATGTTTGGTTCTCTCTCTAAGACCGCAATTTTACGATACTAGGGAGAATTCAGCTGTATGCACAATCGCGTGAGGTGTTGTATTTGAGGCTCCGGTCCTGGACACAAGGCTATCATGTGTCTACATTTTTACGTGAACAAATGCACCTGGGGAGTGAGGATTGAAGTGTGGTGAAAGGTAAGGTGATTGGGGATTTGGGTATATGGGTGTGCAGCTACAGGAGCGAGCGTGTGACAGAGAACAAGAGGGAAACATCGGAGGATGTGTGTGTGGTTGTATGCATGAGAGGGTGTGCTTGTGTAGATGGATGTGTGGTTAGGCATGTGCAAGTGTGTTAGTATGTGTCCGAGCATGTGTGTTTGAAGTGCATGCATGGATGAATAGTGTATGCTGATGCATGTGTGAGATAGCTTGTGTGATTGAGGTGAGAGAAGGAAGAAAGGGGGAAGAGGAAAGGAGGTGAGCGTGGACGATGGGAGTAATGAATGTATGTGGGTGCATGTGTGAAAGGGTGTGTGTGCATACGGTGGTATAAAAGGGGCATGTGCATGATGACGCATGTAAATGTATGTGTGGAGGGGAGGGAGTGCATGTGTGATGTGTATGGGTGTATAAGGGGGTGAGTAAAAGGAGAGGGTGAACTAAAGTAGGGGGGTGGATGTGGGCATAATTATGTGTGTTTGGATGTATGTGTGAAAGTGAGCGATAAAGTAAGGGTGTGTGCAGGTTAGTGTGTAAGCTGGAATATAGGAGAACGAGAGTGTGTAGAGGACAAGTGCGTGGGCAAAAGGAAAAAGAGCAAAGGGAAGTGGGGAAGGGCAAGTGCAAGAGAGAACGAGGAATCAAGTGGACTCGGGAAGTGCAAGTAAGGGGAAGGAGAGGAAAGGTGCAAGAAGGTACATATAAGCGAGTCGGTGAGAAAGAGAGAGAAAGGTCGCGATAGGTAATCACTAAAGTTAGATACCCATTTGTGCATGTATTTGTCTGTATCTTCCCGCGGTACATCAGAGTGTAATTGTGGATTTAGGGTGATCAAAACTAACCTAGCATCAAAAAGTTTAGCCAAAATACCATTGTGCGTAGGCATATTCCCTTGGACAAAGAGAGCTATCAGTGCAACTAGCTTAGGATCTATCCAACCAATCTCATGAGGATACATAGTAAAGGCTTTTCCATGGATAAGTATGATTCTCTCAAATTTATCTCTCTCTGTTGGCAAAAGAAAGTCATCATCTCTACCAATTTTCACCTGTTTGATTGTCTCATCCATGAATGTATGTCCTATGTTTTTCTTATCACAAATAATT
This sequence comes from Ceratopteris richardii, assembly GCA_020310875.1. NCBI lineage: Eukaryota > Viridiplantae > Streptophyta > Polypodiopsida > Polypodiales > Pteridaceae > Ceratopteris > Ceratopteris richardii. The sequence continues at coordinate 168,293,637 of CM035415.1, forward strand.
GGATCATTGTTCACATCAATAATTTTATCATTACTTCCTTGGGGTAATGGTTGAGCTATGGGTTTGATTTTTTTGTCTATAGTTTTGTAGTTTGTTTCAATTAAGGCATCATGTGTTTGGTTCAATTTTGAGCACTTGTCAACATTGAGAGCATACTCTTTGATTAGAGCGTACTCATCAAGGGAAGAAAGAAGAATAATATGGGAATTCGAATTTTGCTAAAGACATAACTCTAACTCCTTGAGAGTAGAGAAACAATGAGATGTCTCAATGTTCTCATCATGTTCTATGAAGTTGTTGGTTTTATAATTTCTTTGGGTTTTTTGGATAAAAGATTTGGACAATTGACACTTTGGAAAAGAAATCTAATCTAAAATGTGGAAAATAAAATGACAAATTATTGTACAGGTTGGTTGGTTGCGAGATGTCGAACCAATGTCCACTATTGTCCAGCTCAACAATGGACTTGTAGCACCTCTTAGTCCAAGGGGAAAGAGTCTTACGTGCACTAATATTTTGCCTAATTTTCTTACACACTGTCACTTCATGTTGCTTTGAGTCCACAACTATCCTCAAATCTATCCACCTTGGGATTCCCAGCAAACGCACCAAAATGTAGCACCTCTTAGTCCAAGGGGAAAGAGTCTTACGTGCACTAATATTTTGCCTAATTTTCTTACACACTGTCACTTCATGTTGCTTTGAGTCCACAACTATCCTCAAATCTATCCACCTTGGGATTCCCGGCAAACGCACCAAAATGTAGCACCTCTTAGTCCAAGGGGAAAGAGTCTTACGTGCACTAATATTTTGCCTAATTTTCTTACATGCTGTCACTTCATGTTGCTTTGAGTCCACAACTATCCTCAAATCTATCCACCTTGGGATTCTCGGCAAACGCACCAAAATGTTACACTCCAAGGGAAAATGCCTATGCAAACTTACATTTTGCTCAATTTCCTTGGAATTTGTCACCATCAAGGACTGTTGGTCGAGTCTGACCGGATACCAGGGGAAGGGAAAGCCGTTGCCTTTCAGGATAAAGTTTGCCAGTAGCTAAATTGATATGCAATTCATTAATCTTAACGTGCATAGAGCATTACTATCAGATACAATGAAGACATACAAAAACAACGCAAGTACTCACTTCGCTTATGGACTGAAGCCTTAAGATCCTTCACCGTTGCCTGAAGAGTGGCAAGTTAAGAGATTAACACCAACTTGCAGCTAGATATTAGACGATTGAGAGAGAATAAGCAAGTAAATTACACACGTCTACTTAACACTTGAAACCGGCATCAATGAAAAGAGTTTTGTTACTTAGGAAGCTAGTTGGGCCTACACGAGGAACTACGTACAGTGCTTCGGAGGATAAGCTACATTGAAAATCTATATTTACTTGGAAATAGCTCTCACTGCAAGAAAAATATGATAACAACAAATGTTGAAGACAAGACTCCTAATACTTGTTCTCGAGATTACAACACGATAAATCACAAAGCCAGCTAAAAAACGGATGTCAAGAACTAGGAGAATTTTTAGAAATCAATTGGCAACTTCCTAAAATGCTGAATGTATCGTCCATGAAAGCTCATTCACTTGCATCGTTAAACCAATAGCTTTAAGTCTAATCCCACCTGATCTCCTTGGTCTCAAGCTTCAAAACTCAACAAGACTCGAACCAAAAACCAAACACTTCAAATAAAAAACACCAGCACATCCAGCGACAACATAAATCGAATTCTACTGTCGTATCATTTACTACAGGAAAAGGGGGTCCTTCCAAATCCAAAAATTTGTAGAATATGTGAAGATTTACAAGACATTCAATTCAGTACCAGGGAAAACCTGAATGGAAAAATGTGATATTCCTTTGTAAGGCGTTACCCTTAAGAATGATCCAAACAGTGAGCATTATGGAAATCTTAAATAAACTGCCAAACAAATACTCGAATCAGGTCTGCTATTAACATGCTACCTTCTGAAGTTATCAAACAGGTTTAACCGACTATTGCACATTGAGCATCATAGAAGAATCAAGTAGGTAGTTAAATGAAACGAATAATTGTACTTCACAAATATATGCAGTCTTCAGAACGCATAAGCACTCGAAACAACAAGCGCAGACAGATAGATTCCATGAATCCAACCGCTCCCATCATCAAATTGCTGTTTTCATATGGTTTCGGGACAATCAAAACACACACTCGGAGAAACTTACCAAAAACCCAAAAATACTAGTGAGACCCATTTCAACTAGCACACACTATTCAAACCTCTACTATAATGTGAATGATTCTTGCTGGGCTTACCAAGTGGATACCTCCAAACAAACGGACTACAGTTCATCCGTCAGATATGTCACAGAAAAATGGAGCACACATTCCTCTCACTAAGTTAAGAGAGACATCCCTGACTGAACTCACATCCACAGATACAATCTTCAAAAGCATGTAATTCAAACATGTCAAGCACCTAGCGCACCAAAACACTTTTTTCCAATATAATTCCCATTGAGATGTCTCAAGAACTTACATTCTCAGAGAGCTGAATGCCTCCCTTCACAACTTCCTTTCCGCTACGTGAAGTCATAGTCACCAGCATGGTGGAAGCCCAAAACGATGGAGATCGAGACCTGCTTTCAGGCTGCATGTGCAAAATCCTCCCTTCTTCGATCCAAGCGCAGCAGCCCAAGCCTTCGTACAGCACCTTCCCTTTTATTGCAAGCCACACAGAGATCCCCCGAAAAAACAAGCAGCCCTCCCTTTTCTTTGTGGCAGAAGAAGACAACCACTCCTCCCCTTTTCCGTTTCTCCCGTCAAAACAACAGGAAAAAAGAGAAGACAGGTAGCCCCCCCCAACTTTTGTTGCCTTCTGAAGCCCTCCCCAACTTCTCTTTTCCGTTTTTTCGTCAGAACCACGGGGAAAAAACAAAACCCGTTTTGAAAAAGGAAGCCTTTTGATGGCCAAAAAGTAGAGACCTCATGGCCAAAGTGGATACTTACAATTGTTTCTCAAAATGCATGCATCTTCTAGCCATAAACCTTGGGAAGAGTCTTGGAGGTGGGCTTTTCTGAAAACACACAGTAACTACTGTAAGATTGTCTGACGAGCATCTTCTCAAAGCTTCATCAACAAGATCGTGTGAACACTACTCAGGATCATTATGTTGCTCCAACCTTCTTGGTGCAAAAGCAACTGCACTTTCATTTGTAGAAACATCCCAAAAACGATCACAACCAATGATCATAAACTCATCATCTGGTGTAAGCACTGCCCGTCTCACTTCTGGCTCAGCAATAAGTGGACAGTTTACACCCTTAAGGCCTTCAATGTGCCAATTTTCAAATGCTCTCGCTACACTTGGATATCCATTCAAGTACCCATCATAAATGTATCCTCCAAGTGCTTCAATGCGACTTCTTTCTACATGAGGCTTATCATCCCGTGACATCTCAATGGCTTTCCCTCTTCTATACAAAACAGATCTACAATCACCCGCATTAGCAACAAAAATCTCCCTTGCAAGAATAAGAACTATGATGGCTGTTGTTCCAGAAGACAAAGCATTGTTCAAAGAACAAGCATTGGCAAATGCAGCATCAGTCTCCAGATATGCATGTTGAACAGCTTCCTCAACTGCAATAGGAAATGCAACATCACTCACAATATAATTGAGCAACTTCTCTTTTACAAATTGTGCTGCATTCTTCCCATCATGACCATCAAATACCCCATAATAAGATCCAGAAGTCGTTATCAAAGCTTCTGGACCCAAATATTCTTCTAAGTCATTAACAAGGACATGCTCATCTTCCATGTACTGCCGATTACCAATATCACTCCAAACTCCTGATCGGATGCAAAGTTTGAAGTCAGCAGGACAACCATCTTGGATGCTGATAAATTGATGGGGACGATTATCCTTCATCGATCGTGTCTCCACAGCATCGACAATACTTGAATGATGTGTCGCCACGTGCGTAGGGCCTCCCATTTTGTTTTCTGCACATCCACAAGCCCTTATGTTCCCTCTGAGAACGCCATTTTTACTTCCCACCGCAAGGACTCGAAGTAATTTTGCATTTCCCCTATAAATTTAGACTTTTCCCTAACTATCACCCAACCACTAGGCCTCAACAGGCGGTCCACTTCTGCGATAACAGCTTTGATGTTGCATCTCTTCAACAAATGATCAGCATGAAGAAGGTCATAGGTTCTTGGATATGAGCTGAATGACTCACACCAATCATGATAGATTCCAAATAGACCACGATCAAATATAACAGGAAGTGTATCTGGTGCATCTAATGGTACCACATTCATTACCCACACCGAAAGGGATGCAAGAGCTGCTGCAAACCCTCCATATACTGCCCTCATGTCCATCACATTCCTAATGTGCTTCCAATCAATACCAAGTCCCTCCAAGTAGGACTTCTCTACTGCCTTCTGCCACTTTTCTGAATCGGCCATGAAATCATCAGCAGCTGTCTTGCCATTGACACCTTTGAAATTATTCAACCATGCTGGAGCTTCAAGCAGCATTAGCTGAATCATCCTCTTCACACATGGGAGGAAAATTCTTGTTTCGATTTTCGTAGCAGTCATTGGATGTGGGATTTTGGAAAATGGCAGCTCCAATGCCTGTGGATTCATCAACAACTTTGCCACAAGCTTCCAACAGATCGAAAGGGTCAATTTCTCCATTTCTTTCCAGATTTCAATGTCCTCATCATCTGTCCAATACCACGGTGTAGAAGACCACACAAAATATCCCCCAGGCCTCATGTCTGTAGGAGGGGCTCTACACACTCCAAATACTTCTCATCAATCATCAAATCCACTCTTCAAGAAACTGAAATCAAACGTATTTTCCTACCAAATAGACCCACATTAGTGCATAAAAACCAACCGTTTTGCGAAGCTATTCTCCCCTCTTCTTATTTGCAAAGTTGTCCCCAATGAGCCACTAAACCTGCCACTGAACCTGCACTCATTGAAGCTATTAGTGCTCAAAAAATCACTTATGAATACATACCGATCAGTCACTTCCAAAATGATCCAAGAACATGCACATATAGGCAATTCCATTTCCAACATGCATCAAATTGTTCATGCATTCCATTATGAAAATGGTCTCAACCAAAATAACACATGCATACCTTTCCATGTTTTACACATTCAACTGTCATTGCGAAAAAACAGAAACGAAAATACCGAAATAAACAACAACGACTGAAAAGAATCCAACAGGAGATGCAACATACCCAAAATGCATACCCCTTTTATTGACCTACTATTCGCTATGTACACATATTCCATGACCAGACACTCCCGAAGAATCCCCATCGTCGTCCTACAAAAGCCATCGAGACCCGAGTACAAGTCAAGATCCCACACACTGGAAAACCCTCGGATAAAGCACACAAGTTATAAAGCAACCCCGTTGCATTACCTCGCTAAAGCCTCATCCATAAGTACATATAAAGTCTCCGTGCCTTCAAGAATGTTGATTCAAAGTGAGCTGATTTGTCATAAGCCATCATATACCAATCACACAAGCAAATAACGTTCCCTTCCAGGTGATCGTCGCCCTCTCCTCTCTCTCTCTCCCCCTCAGGAGTGGGGAATAACTTCATAGGTAGATTTTATTTATATTCACACGTTGGCCTACGTTGTCACTGGATGCGATTCGTGGACCTAACCACCCGATCAGGTTGATTCCACCCATCTACCAATGCAATGCAGCGCACAACACACGAACACATAACGATAGACAAGTAGTATATATCAGCTAGCCCATAACGAAGCTGGATGCGGCTCGTGGTCATGACTACCTAGCCACGATGGCTCCACCTACCTACAAACCCGTTATGGCGCGTAGCTAAGACATAAACATATACATCCCAAGCCTATGGCGAAACTAGCTGCGGCTCGTGGTCCTAACCACCCGGCTAGGATAAATCCACCCACCTACTAGCCCACCATAGCGCAGTGGTACGATCACAGCAACACAATTTTTTCTTTTCCTTTCTTTTTCTTTTTTTTTCTTTTTTCTTTCATAGTTAATTAATTTACCCAAGTCCTGAGAATTAGGGAGAGGAAGAAAGGGATTTTCCCACTTTTCCCTCACATGCATGCAAACATATACACTCTAGCCTTTGACAGATCAACCACCTCTTCACTCCATTCTCTCAATTACAGACACTACATATGTATTCATCGATTTGACTTTTCACTAGGTAACTACAGCCGGCTATGCCTTGGTCCCTCGTATACCTATCCTTAGGTGCTCTAGGATGTGGGTCTCCGGGATGTATCATGTAGCCTCACATCGTACTCGCATCCCAACGACTTCCCTAGGGCGAGTCAAGCTCAACTTCAAGAGCTCCGTCATCACTTCCTATCGTCAACACATCTGCCCAAGCCCAAGTGATATCGTTTTCTTCGTTAGGCATTTCCCTCGAAGGGTCGAAATAGTAATATCGATCCCCCGCCCATCCTACATGTCGGGTCAGGTATTCCTCAAAACACTCAATATAAAACATAACATCCAAACCCTGGTTTATGAAGCATACCAGCCACTGCGCTTCCTCCACATCATATTCCGTCTCAAAGTCGTAGACATCTATGTCCATGCGGGCAAATGTTTGGTCCGAGAAATATATCCTTAGCTCGTACAAATAGAGTTGAGTTATTTGATCTGCCATTTTGTTACTTAGCTCTTAACAGTCTCTGCGCAACACAAAAAATAATTAGAAGTCCAAAATTCTTGAGCTAGCAAGGAAGAATATTTATGACACACAAATCATAGCTTACATATGCGCAGTACCTATATAGTGGGGTATAATCAATTGGTTTCTTTTCGTTTGGACATCTAGATTGAGTATGGCCAAAGCCGTGGCATCTCCAGCACTGGATTGGACCATCTCTTCTTTGATCACGTGCGGCTCCTCTTGGATAGTCTCCTCCTTGACCCTGATCACCATATCCATAAGTAGGTCTGTTTTCCCAACGAGATGTAGGTGGGACACTTTGAGCGGGCAATCCCATGTAAGGTCTTTCTCTTGTATCTCCCGATTTCATGGTCCTCTCTTCATAGGCTCTCTTGTTATAACATCGGTCCTCTGTGTGATTTGTTCTTCCACAAAAAGTGCAACGCATTCTAGGTGGTGATCTATCTGTGAATACTCTCGAGATTGTAAGGCATTCTGAAGCCAAATGGCCGTAAGCATGGCATTTTCCACACCATGTATTCGATCTAAACACTTGGTTGGGGTTTGTAGTTACCTCTGGTTTTACTGTGTAAGTTTCCTGGGTCATTGGGGCAGCTTTTATGCGTGACCAACTCCAATATTCGTTCTTCAGTTAGCGCAGGCTTTACCTCGCTTGGCGTACTAGTAGCAGCTACAAAAGCTGGGGTCATCAATGCGGGACTTCCTTGGCCAGGATCTTTCATCGGTATGTTTCCTGGGCCTCCCATTGGCTCATATAAGAGCTCCATCTTCCTCTGTTGGCATAATTGTACTTCCTCCCAAAGCCTTGCTTGTTCCTTAGCATCTATTAAGGTTGCAGGTCTTGTCAGGCTGATATGCTGCTGCACCGTAGGATCTCTCAATCCCGCAATGAATCTTCTCTTCAATGTCTCATCGTTCGGGGCATTCGCGCCCATCTTTCTTACCAAGGTTTCCATTCTCTGAATGTAGTTATCAATGCTCTCATTGACTCCCTGTCGCAGATAATCCATCTGTTGGGCCAATCTATCTTGGAAGCCTTGTCGTCGAAACTGTGCCAAGAAGGCTTCCTTGAGCATCTGATAAGTTCCACACTCTTGTGGTGTCAAATTCCCATACCAGTTGGCTGCCTCATCACGGAGAATAGCCGGAAAAATCCTCAACCTTTGACCCTGGTCAACTACGTCATTGGCCTCACAAGTAACCTCAAACAGTTGGATAAAACTATCTGGATCCTCGTCCCAAGCACCTGAGAACTTGGTGAAGTCCCCCAAATGAACTGAAATCCGCTGAGCCATTTCAAACAGAGGTGTGATTTCAATATCACTTCGATCCCAAAAATTTAGTGCGCGCGGCCTCAGGATCCCTCCTTCAAACTTTTGCACTTGATTCGCGACTCTCCTACGGGAGTACACATTTTTGACAGCATTCTTCGAGCTAGTCGAGGTAGACTCACCTTGCGATTCCCACCTCTTCCTTTCTCTTTCAAGGGCTCTTCTCTGAGCGCGTTCCTCTCTTTGCGTTTGTGTTGCTCTTGAGGATGAGCTCCCCTCGCTCATGTACTAGATCTGGGGTCCGCAAGCTCGGCCAACGTGTGCTGCTAGGCGAATCTATGGCACTCTCTTATAGAGACGTGCCAAGCTTTTCCCGGAAAACGCACCAAAATGTAGCACCTCTTAGTCCAAGGGGAAAGAGTCTTACGTGCACTAATATTTTGCCTAATTTTCTTACACACTGTCACTTCATGTTGCTTTGAGTCCACAACTATCCTCAAATCTATCCACCTTAGGATTCCCGACAAACGCACCAAAATGTAGCACCTCTTAGTCCAAGGGGAAAGAGTCTTACGTGCACTAATATTTTGCCTAATTTTCTTACACACTGTCACTTCATGTTGCTTTGAGTCCACAACTATCCTCAAATCTATCCACCTTGGGATTCTCGGCAAACGCACCAAAATGTAGCACCTCTTAGTCCAAGGGGAAAGAGTCTTACGTGCACTAATATTTTGCCTAATTTTCTTACACACTGTCACTTCATGTTGCTTTGGGTCCACAACTATCCTCAAATCTATCCACCTTGGGATTCCCGGCAAACGCACCAAAATGTTACACTCCAAGGGAAAATGCCTATGCAAACTACATTTTGCTCAATTTCCTTGGAATTTGTCACCATCAAGGACTGTTGGTCAACTCTGACCGGATACCAGGGGAAGGGAAAGCCGTTGCCTTTCAGGATAAAGTTTGCCAGCTGCTAAATTGATATGCAATTCATTAAGCTTAACGTGCATAGAGCATTACTATCAGATACAATGAAGACATACAAAAACAACGCAAGTACTCACTTCGCTTATGGATTGAAGCCTTAAGATCCTTCACCGTTGCCTGAAGAGTGGCAAGTTAAGAGATTAACACCAACTTGCAGTTAGATATTAGACGATTGAGAGAGAATAAGCAAGTAAATTACACACGTCTACTTAACACTTGAAACCGGCATCAATGAAAAGAGTTTCGTTACTTAGGAAGCTAGCTGGGCCTACAGGAGGAACTACGTACAGTGCTTCGGAGGATAAGCTACATTGAAAATCTATATTTACTTGGAAATAGCTCTCACTGCAAGAAAAATATGATAACAACAAATGTTGAAGACAAGACTCCTAATACTTGTTCTCGAGATTACAACACGATAAATCACAAAGCTAACTAAAAAACGGATGTCAAGAACTAGGAGAATTTTTAGAAATCAATTGGCAACTTCCTAAAATGTTGAATGTATCGTCCATGAAAGCTCATTCACTTGCATCGTTAAACCGAATGAAATTGTATGTATAGCTTTAAGTCTAATCCCACCTGATCTCCTTGGTCTCAAGCTTCAAAACTCAACAAGACTCGAACCAGAAACCAAACACTTCAAATAAAAAACACCAGCACATCCAGCGACAACATAAATCGAATTCTACTGTCATATCATAAATAGGTTGCCCTGAAAGTCTTTGGATGATATGACTCCTTATGAAGCTTGAAGTGGAAGGAGACTAATCTTGGATCATTACACGATATTTGGGTGCATTTCATATGCACATATACTATCTCAAATAAGAGATAAATTTGATCATAAGGAAGAGAAATGTTTCTTTAGGTTATTACCTAAATCAAAAAGCTTATAGGTTATATAATCCTACCACCAAAGGTTTCATAGTGAGTTGAGATGTAGTGTTTGATGAAAACAAATCTTATTTTGAAGATGATTGCAAGAAGATCAAGCTACCATATGTCTTAGAGGAAGAATTTCCAACACTCTCAAGAAAGTGTACACATACACTACGATCACATGTACAAAAATTGTCTCTTTTACAAAATCCTTTTGACTTAAAAAAATACATTCTAACATTTCTTTCCCTCCTAGACTTTTTGGCATCTTTAACAGAAAGTTGTTTTTTGTGGAGTGCAGCTTCTTTTGGTGCTGATACACTTGAGCTTGGAGGTCATGGCTCTTTCTTTCAATCACATTTAAATTGTTGACCATCTCGAACAAGTCTTTTCTCCATTGTACTACTACTTCTGGTCTATCAATGATATCCTTCTTGACATATTCAATATAAGCTGCTTCATATATTGTAAGTCTTGACTTTGTAATTACTGAGAGTGTTCCAAAACTTTCTGAATCCCTTTCAAAAAACCCGTAGTCAAAAGCATCTTCAAAAATTTGTAAGTAATGACTGCCCAAAAATTCTATCCTACTGTAATAAGGCATAAGGCATATCCTATCAAGAGTTTCACTTAGGTAAAAAAGAAGAGCATCTGTGGGTGAATTAAACCCTATGTAATTCAAGATCTTGAATCTATATCTATAAATGTTTCTATACAACTGAGGATCATCCTCATTATTCTTGTGATTAATGTACAAGTAGGGTCATTTATATCCTTATATGAGGCTATCATTGCTTGCACTATATCCACCATATAATTCTTTGTTGGCCATGTTCCTTTCTTAGGTCGTGTTATCTTGGGAAAATTGAGCCATCTAGCTGGAACTAAACCTTCATTTCTCCTTTTCGAATAGTCTAGCCAATCTCTTCTTCTTGCAACAAGACAATATGGATTTATCTTTTGCTGCAGAGCAGCTTCCTTCCAAATATTCATGCACTCCTTATGAGCATCAAGCCATTTGTTTCTCCAAGTAGGATTCTCTTTCTTAAATAATTATTTGGTCACAATAATATCTTCTTCATATTCCAAGAATTTTTTGGGTGGTATCCCTACTCTTGCAGTTTGATAATTCTTTATACTTTCCAAGATCATGCAAAAGGGAATACCCAACCCATCAGCAGCCCAATGGTGTTGATCTGGGTCTACACCATTCTCTAGTGCAAAACTTACTATCTGATTTTCATATTCATCATGCATCTTCTTGATAGAATCATCCTAACTTCTGTGCTTGTCAAATGTTGATCAACAAATTCTTCTGAGTATTCTACTGCTGCTCTTTCTTCTTCAGAAGTCATGAAATATTCCTCGAGTGGAGAAGACATCTTTGTTGTTTCTCTAACCACTTCCTCTTCCTGTTTCTTTTGTAGTTGCTCTGCCATCTCCTTTTCCTTTTGTACTTGTTTCTCCACTTGATTCTTCCAGTCCTCTAGTTCTTTGAGTAACCCTTCTTTTTATTTTTCCCATTCCTTTCTCCCTCTTTTACTATATCATGAATAACCTTATTGTAACCTTTCATGGCACTTGCTGCATGTGTATTGGCTTGGCTTTCCAATTCCTTCACATCCTTCAACTCTTCTTGCAATTTTTGAACTTCCTTTCTTAACCTTTCAATCTCCTCACCATCTAATGTAATTGTCTGGGTCTCAATCTTTCCCTGTCCTTCTTCCATAAGTAGCTTGTTAATTTCCTCATTCGCTCTAATCATGATTTCATAGGAACTCTACAAAGTTTTGTATTTTGATTCCATTTTCTCTATATCTTTTTCCAATTGACCACTGCTTTCAGCCACCATACCTGATAAGATCATAATACGGCTTGATGGTTGTTTGGAATGATGGATGAACACTTCAGGAGAATGAGTAGGTACTGCCAAATCTTGCATTGTACCAGCCCTTTGATGCTTCAGAGTTGATAAGTAGAACTTCTTAGCTTTCCAATGACACCATAAAATGGCCTATGTACTTTGGAAATGATGTATGAAACAATTGAACCAAAACAGACAACTTTGAACTTCAAGTCTTCAAGAAAACCTTCTATTTTGGACTAGACACCTGCTGTGTCTTTTTCCCAGTATGACCAGCACAGTAGGAATTGTAAAAATTCCTTTTAGGGCTATCTAGTTAGCTTAGCAAGCTAACTATTCCAAGTGGAATGACTTAAAAAGATTAACTATGCTCAAAGACATCAATTTAGCAAGTAAACCTTTACCCCCGATATTTTAGGACTGTTGTAGACTTCGACTAGTGATCACGTCGACAAACATTTCTCGAAAATGGCTGAATAGAAATCCTTCAACTTTTGATAGAACGTAGACAACTTTGAGCTGGTTCCAAAAAGCTATAGATCTTTGAATTTGGTGAAGAAATGCGTGAGATATGCTCTCCACAAGTTGACAGACTTTCAGACACTATGACAGAGAACTCAGAAATGAACAATGTAGATATATGTATTAATGAACACTTGTATACAATGCCATAGGCATGAAGATCATTGCCTAATGGTGTAGATAGGTGTAGGCTAGAGTATAGGCCTCACAAACACTCAGAAATGGTAATGAGAAGCTCCGGATTGATGAGTCCTGCCTGCGACTTTTTGATGATTACTTTTATAGTAGTTGAGTTTAAAATTTGAATTTGAATTCAAATTTTGGCTCTGTATAATCATGCTCCTACATCCTAGGAGATATTCCATCAATCAAAGCTGACTTTGTCACAAGTTCCTTTTGGTAGGTGTTTGAAACGATTCCAAGTAAAATGTGACTTTTACAAAAGGATAAATGGGTAATTATCTTCAAGCATTGGTTCCCATGCTTCTCCATATGTGTATGGACTTTAAGCCAAATGTGTAGGCTTGTGAATTGCACCAACAGCTCCCCCTCAAGCCAGACATTTTTGGCTTGGTCTTCATTCTTCAATCTTCATGTAAATCCTGCAATCCAATCATTGATTTGAACCTGCAAAGTTTGGCTCCATCCAAAGCTTTAGTTAACAAATATGCACACTCCATGTTGGTTGATACATAAGTTAGTTGAATGTCTTTGCTTAATAGCTTGTCTCTCACATAATGGTAATGAACCTCTATATGGTTGGTCCTAGCATGATAGATAGGATTAGCTGCAAGGTGAAGTGAACTTGTATTATCTCCAAAGATCAATGGTGAGGTAGTATACAAACCCAATTCTGTATACAATAACTTGATCCATATGGCTTCTTGAGTGGCATTTGCCAATCCTCTATACTCTGCTTCTGTAGAAGATAAAGCAACAGTAGGTTGCATCTTTGAAGACCATGATATTGGTTTATCACCTGCAAATGAAATGTATCCAAAAGTGCTCCTCCTATCATCCTTGCATCCTGCCCAATCTGCATCTGAATAGATCTTAATATCCAAGTCTGAAGTGTAAGGGAAATACAAACCATGATGTTGAGTGCCTTTGAGGTACTTTAGAATTCTTTTGGCAGCTTCTAAGTGATGTATCCTTGGCTTGTGCATGAACTGACTTAGCACACTAACTCCATATGCAATATCTATCCTTGTTAAAGTAGCATAGTTCAAGCTTCCCACTATGCTTTGGTAACCTATAATATCATCAAGTTCATCACCTTCATGGGCACTTAGTTTTAGGTTTACCTCCATTGGAGTACTTGCAACTTTGGCATCCTGCAAATGAAACTTCTTCAACATATCATGTATGTATTTTCTCTAAGTAATGTAGATTCCAGAGTTAGTATAAACTAACTCAAGTCCAAAAAAATACTTTAGTAGACCAAGATCATTGATCTTGAAGTCTTTTATCATCTGGTACTTGATTTGTCTGATTCCATTGACATCATTACCTGTAAGTATGATATCATCAACATATACACATAGGTATATTACCTCTAAATGATTTATCTTGATAAATAGAGAAGTGTCTGCCTTGCTCATGACAAAACCTTGGTCTTGAAGGTATGTGGTCAACCTGTGATTCCATGCCCTAGGTGCCTACTTCTATCCATAAAGAGCTTTATTCAATTTGCACACATATGTTATCTTGTTTGGGTCCTCATAGCCAGGAGGTTGTGACATATATACCTCCTCTCAAATCCATCCATTCAAGAAAGCATTTTTTACATCCAATTGATACATGTTCCAATTTTTAGATGTAGCCACACTCACCAACACCCTGATTGTTGGCATCTTGGCCATAGGTGAGAATGTTTCTTCATATTCAATGCCTTGGGTTTGTGCAAAACCCTTGGCCACCAATCTGGCTTTGTACCTGCTTATTGAACCATCAGAATTTCTTTTGATTTTATAGATCCATCTGGTTCCTATTACCTTCATAGTCTCTTTCTTTGGTACTAATTCCCATGTGTCACTTTCCTTGAGTGCTTCAATCGCCTCATCCATAGCTTCTTTCCATTCTGTCTTGGTCTTTGCTTCTTCATATGATCATGGTTCTTCAATTGACAAGTCTTTGGCAAGATAAACAGAGTGTTTAGTAACAAGAGATGTATCATACCCATATCTGATAGGTTTTTTGCTCTCCCTTTGTGATCTTCTGATTGATTGATTTGAAGATTCAGGTATGTCTTCAAGTTTCTTCATCTTGAGTTTGCCCTTGGACTTCCATGCCTTGAACTCTTCAAGATTGATAATTTCTTCATCGCCTGAAGTAGTTTCTTCATTCTGAGTAGGTTCCTCCTTAGCAAGACTTTAAAACTCCTCCTCCAAGTCATAGGGTAGTTTAAACTTCCTGCATTCATTCTCATACCAAGAATCATTTTCATCAAAGACAACATCTCTACTAACCATGAATCCCTTATTTGAAGGGTTGTAGAACCTGTAACCTTTCTGATTTAGATCATAACCAATAAAAATACACTTCTTAGACTTAGGGTCTAGCTTACCTCTTATCTGAGAAGGAATGTGTACATATGCTACACATCCAAAGATCCTACAATGATCAAGTGAGGGTCTCTTCCCATGCCATGCTTCATAAGGAGTCATCCCATCAAGGAACTTAGATGGTAACCTGTTTATGAGGTAAGTGGCAGTAGAAACACTCTCTGCCCATAGGTAGTTAGGTAATTTCTTTTCATTTATCATTGACCTAGCTGTTTCAACAATCAACCTATTTCTTCTCTCAGCTACTCCATTCTGTTCAGGAGTATACCTTGTGGTGATTTCTCTCTTGATTCCTTTGTCCTGCAAGAAGGCTTCAAACTCATTGGAGAAGTACTCACCTCCTCCATTTGACCTTAGCCTCTTTAGATTCTTCCCTGTCTCATTCCCAACAAGTGCAAGATACTTTTTAAAACAATTGAACACTTCATCTTTGTGCTTCATAAAGTACAATACAGTCCACCTGCTATAATCATCAATAAAAGATATATAATACCTTGATCCTGAGATTGAGGGGTCTTTGCTTGGTCCCCATACATCTGTATGGACAAGTTCTAAGTAGTCCTCATGTATGTAGCCTTTCCTTGAGAAGGGTAACCTGTGAGACTTCCCAAACTAACAAGCACCACATTTATATATCATGTGTTGTTTTGAAACATTGGGTATTCCAATTACACATTGATCCCTGCATATCTGTTTCAATGTTCTTTCTCCTACATGCCCTAATCTTTTAAGACAAATCTCAAGCTCTAAAAGTGTTTGATCTTTATAACTGTAGAGTGCAATATTCTTTGTGTCTTCTAGCTCAAAAGTAAAAAGTCTACCTGATTTTTCTCCTTTAGCAATTCTCTTGAACCCTTGCTTGGGATCTTCCACAAATGCTCCAAATTGGTTGAATCTAACCTGCAAACCTTTTTCCACAATCTGTCCAACACTCACCAGGTTTTTCGTATAGTACCCTACTCAACAAGTTCAGATTTCCATCACAAGTCTTAACATTTCCAACTTTAACTACTGAGTGCTTGGTGTCATCACCTATTTGTACTTGATGTTTACCTCTTGGTTCTTCAAGGTCAGAGAGTAGAGCTACATTGCCAGCCACATGATTTGAGCATCCTGAGTCAATGTAGAAGAGATGGTCATCATTTGTACCTGGTTTTGAAGTCATGTTCATGATCAGAAGAGAATCATCTTGCTCTTCTGTATAGTTGTTGTAGTCCTTTCTGGATTTGAATCCTCCTTGGTAGTTGCCATTGTAGTTGTTGTTGTAGTTGATATTGTAGTTGTTGTTGTATCCTTTGGTGGAACATCAACCTTACATTATGCTTGAGGTGGATTTGATCTACATCAAAGGCTATCACATCGAAAGAATATCCTTTGGAGAGTTCTTTTTCATATGCTTATTTATTGTATTTTTTGAGAGATCTTTGATGGTTCATTTACCGTTGTAAAAGCCTTGAGCTTTACACATGTAAAGGTAGAAATATAGAGCCCAAATCACACGAATTTGTGGTGGTTGAAGTTGCATTCGATCAAGCAATCAATCACCTAAAAGTAGATCAAACTAGATCTTCACTTTTCCTAGATTGTAGGAAAGTGAATTGATTCCCTCCAACAACCATTCCCACCTTCATTTGAATTCAAATTTCACTTGTAGAAGTCGTGGAACACTCCTAGATTCTATATAAAGACTTGAAATCACTTGTACATTACATGGAAGCAATATACATACACTTGTGACCATCATTGTCTTGCTCCTTCAATTCTCTACATCATCGTCTTCGCCAATAGTAATCTCGCAGAGGCTGTTGCTCTCTCTCTAGAGCTCCAAATTAAGTGCAAGATGACTCAATGGAAGGGTATATGTGTCTAGTTTATGCCTATCAATTTTCATAGAATTTGGTTCAATAGAGTGGGAGAAATCTGGGTTTTTCTATCTCAGGGTTAATCTTTGCATATTCCTGAAAAATAGGAAGTACCACCGGTGAATGTCTCATTCATTCCTATAGCATATTTTGCTTATTCCTTATACTTTTGTGCATTCCATACACTCAACCCTATGTGTATCACTCCCATAAAAGGATTTTTTCTATTTGTAATCACGCTGGTCGCTATGCGCATTTGAAGTTCATTGTCTCTTCCATAGATAGTAAGTTTTTTGAGCTAGTCGACCCGCGAACCTATCTGTTTTGTATCAACTCATTCTCCTTGATGCTCTAAAGTACATAGTGCATTTCTTTTCACTTATCGCATGCCTATAAGGTCTATTTGAGTCTCCATAAGCTCAAGGGCTGGTCTTGTGCCGGTTGGCTTGACCAAACTTCATCGCTTTGGAACGAACTTTTCTACCTTCTACAAGCTTCTCCAAGTTATTTCAGTGGTATCAGAGCTAGATCAAGATGGGTGACAACTTTCCCTCAATGATCGAGAAGCTTGATCGACACAACTACGCGGCTTGGCAAATCAGGATGGAGGCCTATTTGCAAGGTAGAAATCTTTATGGAATTGTAGCAGGTGATGAAGCTATGCCTATTTCAAGATCCAAAGGAGGACCTACACAAGAGGATATAGATAAGCTCACACTTTGGTGCGCAAGGGATGCTCAAGCAAGGTTGTACATACTAAACTCTATCTTTGACTTCCTATTACCACATAGTAGAGGATGTAAGACATCTCAAGAGACTTGGGATGCCCTCAAGACTTTCTTTTCTACTAGTACCAAAGCAAGAAAGAATCATCTTTGGAACGAGTTCAACCAAATGAAGAAGACACCTAAACAAACCATCACAGAGTTTGTTACCAAAGTCAAGGAGGTTGCGGATGAGTTACCATCCATTGGAGAGCTGATTGAAGAAGAGGTCATCATGAGGCAAATTTTCAATGGCATTCGAAGTGATAAGCAATGGTAATCCTTCACGACGGCTTATGATCTCATCATGGATGTGCAAACTCCAGACTTCAACATCTTTCTTGTACAACTCTGTTGGAAGTGAGGTAGGCCCTTAGCTCATGTCATATGTCCATGGTTCCATAGGTCCAGTATATATACAACATTAATTCTAGCAATCTTCCATATTGACAAAACATGAACATACCACAACTTAATCATAAAAATGATGAGATAAAGATAGAGAAAGAATAGACAACATGTGTAAGGTGTTACGTAAGCCATCGCTTACTCATAGTATCATATATACCAATGTTCCATGTACAATGTGGGAGCAAAACTCTCAACCACTCTATGTGATGAGAAATAGATGTATGAGTGAATGTACAATGTAACAAACATATTCAGATGTATGGGCAGTAATTTGAATATACATGAGATGTGTGACCTTATAGGTTATAGAAGAGTGAATATGAGTGACTGAAAGAGGAAGGATCAGTGTGAACGGAAATCCTCAAACTCATGTGAACACACCTTCTCAAACACCTCATAAAAATATGCATAAAGCATATACGTACTGATTCTCTTGTACCTATGCCGAATAGGACTCCTCCTGATATGAACGCCACAGCCTCCATAAACTTCAAGTAGTACCTGTGTGCATAAAGAGAATATGTACCTGAATACTTTAACATAAGATGTGAATCTTATGTTAAACTCCATCTAATGTCTTTGAAGTAGCTAGACATCTTCTTGTAGAAGACAATCTTCAACCTAACATCTTCGTGTAGAAGATGATCTTCAAATACGCCATGTAGATGGTCCCATCCAATGTCTTTGAAGTAGCCAGACATCTTCTTGTAGAAGATAATCTTCAACCTAATATCTTCCTGTAGAAGACAATCTTCAAATACATCATGTAGATAGGCGATCCTCACCATCAAGCTGCTAATGACCAAGTCTTCTTGCCATGAACAAGAGATGACCTCCTCTCCATGAGCTAGAGTGTGAGCACACCCTTCATCTTCTCCAAGAAGAATCACCAAGAAGAACTCCATAGCTGCTCCTCAACATGCTTCAAGATAGCACCATGGCTGCCCCATGTGCTAGAAGAAACACCACCTCTACTGAGGTCCAAGCTCTAGAAAGCTTGTGTTGATCCTAGGTGAAGGATGATTACAATGAGCCCAAGACTCTTGTTTTATAGTGTTTGATTGTCCTTGAAAAGCACCCCTCCAAAAGCAATCGCTTCTAATAAAGCTACGAACGAACAACGATCGCAATTCGTAGACAAAGAAAATCTTTCTCCGTCGGAATTCGTCAAAAGCATGATAAAATAAAAGCTTCGCGCTGCCGTCTGCTCGCCGTGGGATTTGAACTCACGTGGGCACGTTAGGAGGCTTTTGCCATATCCACAGCGCCTAAGCGCTTTTTCTGTTAGAAGGACTAGTAAAATAGACTACTTATGCTATAGTCTCTTGACAAAATGGATCAATAGGAACATTGTTTTCCAACAATCCCCCCTGCAATGTCATATTGGTACAATCTGAACTGAATCTGCAAACTTTATAATCTGCAAATTACCACAAGCTTCAAGCTTGTACTTCCGATCCTTCAGAAAAAGTCTTCTTCAAAACTGAAATTGACTTTCCTTCAAAAAACCTGAACTTGCTGAATATGAACCATAATACTTGAGAAAATATGCAAACTAGATATCCAATAGTGTACTTATCAAGCAATCACTGCTTGACAACAAATATAGCATGAACTGTCTCTGCACCTGCTATCTCCTGTCTTCAAAAACCTGAAAACTTACACTAGGATCCATATATTTGCATTTACCTTCCAAAAAGGTTTCTCAACGTACTTCTGCTGTGTCATGTAAATACACTAAACAAAATCAAGAACTGAATCCTGGAACCTGTGACTGTCAACTCACAACTTAGTGTATTATGAACACTGCTGGTTCATTTTTTACTGTACTCAAGTCAATATGAGTCAAAAAATCTATGATGTCATCATGTCTTCATCCTTTAAATCCTTCATACCTCTTTCCTTCAGAATCTGGTATAAACATATATGTGCGCACTTCTGAAATATACCTTTCTGAAATATCAAGCTTCTCTTCAATAGAACTCTGGAACCTTCTCCTGAACAGGAACATCCTAACAGGATCTTTCTCCAAACATTCTTCTTCTTCCTTCTTCTTTCAAAGCTGGAACATAAAGAGAACCTGACAAAGGAAATATAGGAATACCTGAAATAGGAATACCTGTAGGTATGACTCTGCATTCTTTCACATATGGCTGAAAATAAGTCTTCATGTTTCATCACCCCCCTGGATGATTTAACACTAGTGTCCAGTATTCTTCAAATATATCAGACTTTATGAAATGTGGAACGTCTTCCTTCATAAATCTGATGTTCAGTGATCAATACCTGTATCTGAAACAAAATCTCTGAACCCTTTTTATTAGCATTCTGCACATGCCAATAGCTTTCCATGTCATTCTTCAGCTTTCCAAAATCTAGAATAAGGTTAGCTGAACCTAACATAATAAAACCTTGTTGAAAGCTTTATAGGATTCATAACCTTCTGCAACATAACAAGTATTTCTATCTCTTTACAACACAAATCTGATAGAATCTGAATCTTTGACTTACTTCTTCCAATGTTAAGAATCTTCACAAACAAAGGATAGACAACTGAATCATAAATACTCAAGATCATACAATATCATTCAAGTTCAATGATCTCTCTTGTGTAGAATCTGCTGTCATCAAACCTTCATGACTGAATGTTTGATTTACTTCCTGAATGTCTCTAAGTGTCCATGCTTCTCAAAAAGTTATAAAACTTTTCTTCAAACAAATCCTTCAAGGAATCTGCAACTCCTACTTGAAATATAAGTGGACAAACTTCTCACCTTGAGAACTCCAAAAGCTGCAAGTTGATACTTCATAACTTTCATATTTTACCCGGGTGAAATGTGATAGTACCTGCTTGACTTTCTTTTGGCTAACTCCACTTTTCAATCAAGTTATAGGATCTAATGGAACACCTTTTTGAATACAAGCATGTATCCAAAAATCAAGACAATCATAAAAAGTAGATTCTTCAACTGACTGGTACATCAACAAGTCTGAATTTTCTGAAGTTTCTGAAAATACTGAATATGAGGTAACCTTTTCCAAACATAAAACCTCAACCCAAGTCTTCAACATCTGCTATAGAAAACTCTTTTACCTCAAGAGTTAGATAAAGAAGAAATATACTTCTCTGCAACTTGTCATATACCAAGTAGCTCTGTATTGACACTCCAAGAATTCTTTGAGGGAAGATATAAGCTGCCTGCTTAAATAGCTTCAACATAACTCATATATATATGAGTCAAAAGTTACATCTGCTGCTTTTTCTTTCTCTCAATGCAATTCTTTGTCAAATCTACTAAATCATGACCAAGTGTAATGCAAAACAAGAAACTGCTTCTTCTTTAAACAAGATGTTCTCGTAGACTTGTCTTTGGATGTAGAGGATAAAATAGGAAAAGTATATGGAAAATATATGAGAAAAGAAAGCCTTACTTTTCTTTTAGAAATGATGGACTTTCTTCTTCTGCATCTTTCTTCCACCTGACGATAATGTCGACATCTTCAAACTTCTCTTCCATACCTTTTGTTCTCTTGATCTTGAAGTAGCAAACACTCTTGACTTCTTCAAACGAACTTTTCTCTTCCTCTAATGTAAGAGTAAGAGATAAAAAAAACATGGTATACAAATGGAAGTGAATATAGAATCATGTTTTATCATCTCCTCATATCTCTGAAAAAAAACTCTGCTTCAAATGTCTGAAACGACTAAATTCACCAATCGTTGTCTGAATGATGAATTGCCCTTCTAGAGTTACCTTCTCTAGATACATTTGTACCTTGATATCCAACCAACTTACAACAGAAAATTGGCTGAAAAAACTCATCTCATCTCTGCACTTGTCTTCTTAGATGAACTTTCTTGCCATGAAAGAGATCTCTCAAAACTCGCTAGAAAAACCTCTAGATACCTGTTTTGATGTAGCCTTTAACTTTCAAATAATGAAAGTGTATAAAAGTACTCCTTGAATTTCTTCAAATCTCTTCATAACTGCTCTTCTAAGATATGACCTGCAAATGATAATCTGATAGTAGAAAGTGATACCTCTGATTTGATGTTGATCTGCTTCATTCATCTTCTCTAAACCATTGTTCTTCCTTGAATTTGAAGTAGCCTTCTCTTCATCAAGTCTGGGTCTTCAAACAATACTTTTGTAAAGTATTTGCATACTCTTCCAAAAATATTCGGCTGCTAACAGATCATCAACTTCATACTCCACACTGATGAATGTAACTGAAGTGTCTAATTCTCAAATCTCTACTCATCTAGATTAAGTGTGTATGTCAAATGTCAAATATTAGAAGATGCTTTCAAATCATATGTTGTAAATCTGAAATTCTGGAACCTGAGATATGAATGAGCCTTAATGAATTGATGCCAAAGATCTAAAGTTCTGAAACCAAAACCTTAGTGCTCTGATACCAAATGTTGGAAGTGAGGTAGGCCCTTAGCTCATGTCATATGTCCATGGTTCCATAGGTCCAGTATATATACAACATTAATTCTAGCAATCTTCCATATTGACAAAACATGAACATACCACAACTTAATCATAAAAATGATGAGATAAAGATAGAGAAAGAATAGACAACATGTGTAAGGTGTTACGTAAGCCATCGCTTACTCATAGTATCATATATACCAATGTTCCATGTACAATGTGGGAGCAAAACTCTCAACCACTCTATGTGATGAGAAATAGATGTATGAGTGAATGTACAATGTAACAAACATATTCAGATGTATGGGCAGTAATTTGAATATACATGAGATGTGTGACCTTATAGGTTATAGAAGAGTGAATATGAGTGACTGAAAGAGGAAGGATCAGTGTGAACGGAAATCCTCAAACTCATGTGAACACACCTTCTCAAACACCTCATAAAAATATGCATAAAGCATATACGTACTGATTCTCTTGTACCTATGCCGAATAGGACTCCTCCTGATATGAACGCCACAGCCTCCATAAACTTCAAGTAGTACCTGTGTGCATAAAGAGAATATGTACCTGAATACTTTAACATAAGATGTGAATCTTATGTTAAACTCCATCTAATGTCTTTGAAGTAGCTAGACATCTTCTTGTAGAAGACAATCTTCAACCTAACATCTTCGTGTAGAAGATGATCTTCAAATACGCCATGTAGATGGTCCCATCCAATGTCTTTGAAGTAGCCAGACATCTTCTTGTAGAAGATAATCTTCAACCTAATATCTTCCTGTAGAAGACAATCTTCAAATACATCATGTAGATAGGCGATCCTCACCATCAAGCTGCTAATGACCAAGTCTTCTTGCCATGAACAAGAGATGACCTCCTCTCCATGAGCTAGAGTGTGAGCACACCCTTCATCTTCTCCAAGAAGAATCACCAAGAAGAACTCCATAGCTGCTCCTCAACATGCTTCAAGATAGCACCATGGCTGCCCCATGTGCTAGAAGAAACACCACCTCTACTGAGGTCCAAGCTCTAGAAAGCTTGTGTTGATCCTAGGTGAAGGATGATTACAATGAGCCCAAGACTCTTGTTTTATAGTGTTTGATTGTCCTTGAAAAGCACCCCTCCAAAAGCAATCGCTTCTAATAAAGCTACGAACGAACAACGATCGCAATTCGTAGACAAAGAAAATCTTTCTCCGTCGGAATTCGTCAAAAGCATGATAAAATAAAAGCTTCGCGCTGCCGTCTGCTCGCCGTGGGATTTGAACTCACGTGGGCACGTTAGGAGGCTTTTGCCATATCCACAGCGCCTAAGCGCTTTTTCTGTTAGAAGGACTAGTAAAATAGACTACTTATGCTATAGTCTCTTGACAAAATGGATCAATAGGAACATTGTTTTCCAACAAACTCTTCAATCAAGAAGCCAACAATAGCATAAAGGAAGTTAAATCTTATCATGGTAATTCAACTAGCGCTCTATATGCAGATAAGAAGGATAAGAAGCAGAAAGGCAAGAAGAAGGAAGAAGATGAAGAAGAGACTTCCCAAGCCAACTTTGCAAGCAAGAGCAAGTGCAAAGGGAAGAAGAAAGGACCAAAGCAAGACAAAGCCAAAGGTCAGAATGTTCAACCTTGTGCCATATGCAATAAGACCAGCCACACCACTCAAAATTGCTGGTTCAATGGGAAGACCCAGAAAGGAAGTGGAAGAGGTGGATATGGCAGCAATAGAGGCAGAGGTGGACACAACTTCAACAATAAAAATAGAAGCTATAATAGAAGGGACTACAACAATTATTCAGAAGATCAACCACATGAAGACTCATTGCTTCTTATGAATCTAAGCCACAAAGAAGGTAAAGAAGATGATCATTTGTTCTACATAGATTCAAGATGTTCAAATCATGTTGCAGGAAACATTGCTCTTCTATCTGATTTGGAAAGTCCAGTGCAAACAGGGGATGACACAAATCACAATGTGGAGAAGATTGGTAATTTCAAAGCTTCCAATGGCAGGAAAAACATTCTAAGTAAGGTTCTCTATGTACCCACTATCACTAAAAACCTAATAAGTGTAGGCCAAATAGTTGAAAAAGGCTTGCAAGTTATGTTCACCCAACATGGAGCTTTTGTGGAAGATCCATGTCAAGGCTTCAAGAAGATAGCTTGAGGTGAGAAGCATGGTAGGCTCTTTACTTTTGAAGTAGGGGAAACCAAGAACATAGCTCTATTCAACTTTGGGTCTCAAACCCTAAGTGAGCTTGAAGTGTGGCATAAGGGACTTGCTCATGTGAATTAAAGAACCTTGAAGGATATATGCAGGGATCAAAGTGTTCTAGGATTGCCGAACATATCAAAGCAACACATGATCAATAGGTGTGATGCATGTCAGATTGGGAAGGCACAAAGGCAACCATTCAACCACAAATGCTACATCCACAACAACTTATTGGACTTAGTACATACAGATGTATGGGGACCAAGTCAAGAACCTTCATTGGCAGGATCAAGGTATTATGTCTCATTTATTGACGACCATAGTAGATGGAATATTCTATACCTTATCAAGAGTAAGAATGAAGTGTTTGATTGCTTCAAGAAGTATCTTGCACATGTGGAGAATCATACAGGTAGATCACTAAAGAAGCTCAGATCTGATGGAGGGGGAGAATACTTCTCCAAAGAGTTTGATGAGTTCTTGCAGGGCAAAGGTATCAAAAGGGAAGTGACTACTAAGTACTCTCCTCAACTAAATGGAATTGCAGAGAGGAGAAACAAGACATTGGTTGGATCAGCCCAAACAATGCTTGAAGAGAAGAAGTTGTCACATTATCTATGAGCAGAAGCTATTTCAACTGCTGTGTACCTTGTCAATAGACTACCATCCAAATCACTTCAAGGTATGACTCCTTATGAAGCATGGCATGGAAGAAAACCTAGTCTTGGACATTGCAAGGTTTTTGGTTGTTTAGCTTATGTTCATGTACCATCACAAATAAGAGATGAAAGGGCAACAAAGGTAGTGTTTATTGGATATGATTCAACTCAGATGGGTTACAGGTTCTTCAATCCTTCAACCAAGCAATTCACTACAAGTAGAGATGTTGTGTTTGAAGAACATAGGTCTTGGTATGATGAAGACAAACAAAAGGTAACACTACCATATGATCTTGATTTTGACTCTCATCAATTAGGAAGCAAGCATGATACACAGGTCCAGGATCCAAGAAGTGATACAGACGATGACCAAGATGAAAGAGAAAAGGATTACAAGCTATGGAAGTCAAGAGGCAAAGCAAAGGTGCAAGATATTGGAGAATGCTCCAAACAAGCACCTAGAAGATCAGCAAGAGAGAAGAGACAACCAGAAAGGTATGGATATGATTCCACATTTGTTACGAAGCATTCAATATACTTGGCAAAAGACTCTATTTCAGAGGAACCCTCAACCTATGAAGAGGCAAAGGGGAATCCTAATTGGGAAAAGGCCATGAACGAAGAGATAGATGCATTGAAGGAAATGGACACTTGGGATTTGGTTCCAATGTCGCCAAATCAAAAGGAAATTGGTTGTAGATGGGTATATAAAGTTAAAAGAAATTTAGATGGATCAGTTTGCAGGTACAAGGCAAGATTAGTTGCCAAAGGGTGCTCACAAACTCATGGTATAGACTATGAGGAAACATTCTCACCAGTTGCAAAGATGACTACAATCAGGACATTGATAAGTGTAGCTGTTGCAAGGAATTGGAGACTCCTCCAACTTGATGTGAAAAATGCATTCTTAAATGGTTGGATAAGTGAAGAGGTATACATGTCACAACCACCAGGTTTTGAAAACCCTAATCATCCATCTTATGTTTGCAGACTTAAGAAAGCATTGTATGAATTGAAACAAGCTCCTAGAGCTTGGAATTACAGGTTGGTTACATATCTTCAATATCAAGGGTTCAAAGCTAGCATCTCAGATCCTTCTCTATTCATCAAAAGGGATCACAATGAGGTTATCTATCTATGTGTATATGTAGATGATATTATTGTGATAAGTGATGATCTAAATGGCATTCAAAGGATCAAGAGACACATGCAAGAGGAGTTCAAAATCAGTGACCTAGGTGAGCTCACATATTTCCTAGGTATGCAGGTGATGTATATAGATGAAGGAATGTATTTGACTCAAAGAAGATACATTCAGGATCTTCTTCTCAAGTTCAAAATGGAGAACACTAAACCTGCAGGTACACCTTTGGAGATGAATCATACACTTAGTGTTTATGAAGGTGAGAAAATTGAAGACATTAAAGAGTATCAAAGCTTGGTAGATAGCTTGATATATGCTACTCATACAAGGGTAGACATCTCATATAGTGTGGGAGTGCTTAGTCAGTTCATGCACTCACCGAGAAGACCAAACATGGATGCGGCTAAGAGAGTACTTAAGTATCTCAAAGGTACAATCAACGAAGGTATATTCTATCCTTACTCTTCAGATTTGGATATCAAAATCTACTCAGATGCAGATTGGGCAGGAGCTAAGGATGATAGAAAAAGTACATCTGGTTACTTAGCATTTGCAGGTTCGAAGCTAGTGTCATGGAGTTCCAAGAAGCAACCAACAGTTGCTTTATCCTCAACTGAAGCAGAGTACAGAGGCTTGACCATAGCAACTCAAGAGGCAATATGGTTAAAAGCATTGTATACAGATTTGGGACTAGTGAGTTCCAAACCTCACATATTTGGAGATAATGTAAGTTCCATGCATCTAGCGGCAAATCCTATTTTCCATGTGAGAACCAAGCACATAGAAGTCCATTATCATCATCAAGGAGAAGCTCATGGCAAAGGAGATTGACATTTCTTTTGTTCCAACTAAAAAGCAAGTAGTAGATATGATGACGAAGGCACTTGATGGAATAAAGCTTTGTAGATTCAAAGCTATGGCAGGTATTCAACCTATCAAAGAATGAAATCAAAGGCTATCACATCGAAAAAATATCCATTGGAGAGTTCTTTTTCATATGCTCATTTATTGTATTTTTTGAGAGATTTTTGATGGTTCATTTACCTTTGTAAAAGCCTTGAGATTTGCACATGTAAAGGTAGAAATATAGAGCTCAAATCCCACAAATTTGTGGTGGTTGAAGTTGCATTCAATCAAGCAATCAATCACCTAAAAGTAGATCAAACTAGATCTTCACTTTTCCTAAATTGTAGGAAAGTGAATTGATTCCCTCCAACAACCATTCCCACCTTCATTTGAATTCAAATTTCACTTGTATAAGTCCTAGAACACTCCTAGAGTCTATATAAAGACTTGAAATCACTTGTACATTATATGGAAGCAATATACATACACTTGTGACCGTCATTGTCTTGCTCCTTCAATTCTCTACATCATTTTCTTCGCCAACAATAATCTTGTAGAGGCTGTTGCTCTCTCTCCAGAGCTCCAAATTGAGAGCAAGATGATGCATTCGAAGGGTGTACGTGTCTAGTTTATGCCTATAAATTTTCATAGCATTTAGTTTAGTAGATTGGGAGAAATCTGGGTTTTTCTGTCTCAGGGTCAATCTCTACGTATTCCTGAAAAATAGGAAGTAACACCGGTGAATGTCTCATTCATTCCTATATCATATTTTGCTTATTCCTTATACTTTTGTGCATTCCATACACTCAAACCTATGTGTATCACTCCCATAAAAGGATGTTTTCTAATTGTAATCACGCTGGTCGCTATGGGCATTTGAAGTTCACTGTCTATAGATAGTAAGTTAAGTTAGTCGACCTGTGAACCTATCTGTTTTGTATCGACTCATTCTCCTTGATGCTCCAAAGTACATATTGCACTTCTTTGTACTTATCACATGCCTATAAGGTCTATTTGAGTCTCCATAAGCTCAAGGGTTGGCCTTGGGCCGGTTGGCTTGACCAAACTTCATCGCTTAGAAACACACTTTTCTACCTTCTACAAGCTTCTCCAAGTTATTTCATCCTTGATGATGGTTGAATCTGCCTCTTGATTGTGAGTATCCACCTCTTTGATATACTCTTCCTCTCTGATTCTTGTAGTTCGTAAAACACTCATCTATAGTATGATTTGATAAACCACAAATGTTGCATGTTGAGGAGTTATAGGATCTCCCCCTACCTTGCTTACCTCCTTTGCCCCTTTCTCTTGATGATCTACCTCTCCCTGCATAGTTGGCTTGGGAGGTAGTGACTTCATCCTCTATCTTCTTGTTCTTGCCTTTATCTTTAGACTTACTTTTATCAGTGTATAGGGTAAAACTATTACCTTTGGATGAGTCTCCATTCTTGTTTAGCTTGCCTTCATGAGTGAACAATTGCCCCATGAGAGTGGTAAGGTCTGGAATCAGCATGTCCATGTAAAGGTCCATGGCAGTGGTAAAGTTTTTCCATTTGTCATCAGCTTTAATCCCATTGATCACTTGCCTTACTATCTACTCTTCTTCAATCTCTTCTCCTATGCTTGCTAACTGATCTGCTACATCTTTAATCTTAGTTACAAACTCTAAATTAACCTGCTTAGGTTGCTTCCTTAGTGTGGTGAATTCAATCCACAACTGATTTTTTCTGGCCCTTGTGTTGGAAGAGAAATAAGATGACAAGGTTTCCCAAGTCTCTTGGGATGTCTTACAGTTTCTAATATGTGGCAAAAGAAAATCAGAGATGGAGTTGAGTAAGTAAGACCTTTCTAATGCATCCTTGGCACACCATGTGTTGAGCTTTTCATGTTGTTCCTTTGTTGGTAGTCCTCTGGTTTTGAATGAGGGCAATTCCTCATCTCCTGAGATGTATCCATAAAGACTCCTTCCTTGTAGGTATGTCTTCATCCTTAGAGACCATGCCTGATAGTTGTTCCTATCCAATTTATCAATAAATGAAGGAAAACCATCTCCCATTTTACCTTATCTTGCTCTGATACCACTGTTTGGAATGATGGATGAATACTTCAGGAGAATGAGTAGGTACTGCCAAATCTTGCTTTGTACCAGCCCTTTGATGCTTCAGAGTTGATAAGTAGACCTTCTTAGCTTTTCAATGACACCATAAAATGGCCTATGTACTTTGGAAATGATGTATGAAACAATTGAACCAAAACAAACAACTTTGAGCTTCAAGTCTTCAAGAAAACCTTCTATTTTGGACTAGACACCTGCTATGTCTTTTGCTCAGTATGACCAGCACAATAGGAATTGGGAAAATTCCTTTTAGGGGTATCGAATTAGTTTAGCAAGCTAAATATTCCAAGTGAAATGACTTAAAAAGATTAACTATGCTCAGAGAAATCAATTTAGCAAGTAAACCTTTACCCCCGATATTTTAGGACTATTGTAGACTTCGACCAGTGATCATGTCGACGAACGTTTCTCTGAAATGGCTGAATAGAAATCCTTAAAATCTTGATAGCATGTAGATAACTTTGAGCTGGTTCCAACAAGCTACAGATCTTTGAATTTGGTAAGAAATGAGTGAGATATGCTCTCCACAAGTTGACACACTTTCAGATACTATGACAGAGAACTCAGAAATGAACAATGTAGATATATGTATTAATGAACACTTGTATACAATGCTATAGGCATGAAGATCATTGCCTAATGGTGTAGATAGGTGTGGGTTAGAGTATAGGCCTCACACACACACTCAAAAATGGTAATGAGAAGCTCGGGATTGATGAGTCTTGCCCGCGACTTTTTCATGATTACTTTTATAGTAGTTGAGTCTAAAATTTGAATTTGAATTCAAATTTTGGCTCTCTATAATCATGCTCCTACATCCTAGGAGATATTCCATCAATCAAAGCTAACTTTGTCACGAGTTCCTTTTGGTAGGTGTTTTCAAAGATTCCAAGTAAAATGTCACTTTTACAAAAGGATAAATGGGTAATTATCTTCAAGCATTGGTTCCCATGCTTCTCCATATGTGTATGGTGAATTCCTTATATCTTTTGGAATTATTTCCAATCCTGTAGAATTCTTCAATGTTTTGCTTATTTCTAGTTCTGATGCAACTTCATTGTCCTCAATCTTCTTTATTCCTTTATCTTCAATAATTCTTTGACAATATTCTTTTTCAAAATCTTTGGTGATGATGGATTTACTTCTTGATCCAATCAACCCTTCATGGCTTTCCTCTTGTTCCATAGCCTCAACCCACCTTTTCTTTGCCTTTTTCTTTCCTCTTCTTCTCTTCAAGATTATTTGAAGAAAGCACATTGTCGGTCCCTGACTTCTTTTGAGACTCCCTAGATCCCATTCCCGTTTGAGTACCTGAGTCTGTGCTTCCACCTGCACTTGTTTCAGTGGTGTTCCTGGTAATGAAAAATTAAGAATCCTTAATAATAATCCCTCTATATCAGAGTCTAATTCAGATGAAACTTTCCCTTTTTCTTTCTCAACTACTTTTTCTATTCTTTCCTCCTCAATTTCTTGCTTCTTCCCTATAACAAATCCTTTAGCAGTATTATTTACTTCCAATATTGAAGTTTCCATAGCTTTTCCTTTGTGCTTTCTTATGGGTTTCTTCTTTTGAGATGTCTTTCTTTGTACCTTCCTTCTAGCTACTATTGTTGTTTAGGTTTTTGGCGGTCCTTGAAGCTCTTTGAAATAAGCTAATAAGTTTACTTCTTTTTTTCACAAAAACTTCTTCTCTTTCTACAACCATCATCTGCTCATGGAGATCCTCATAATATTCCATTTATTCTTGGTTCCAGTCACTAACTTTGTCAGAGTAATCTTCTAACATCTTTTGATACTATGCCTCATACACAACGCTTTTATCTCCTCCTTGTGTTAAGTACGCATACAAATTCTCTATTCCTGTTTGGGGTGGATGTGGCTCTTTATCAGCCTGCAATTTCTTTTGCTCTTCTTGAATTTCTTCTTTGAACACTTCTTTTTTCTTCAATTCAAGTTTCCTGGGATCCGTTTTCCTTTTCTTACTTGTTTGGGCTTCTTCTATTGCTACCACCTTCCTCTTTCTACCGACCTCTTTAATCATCATGGATTTTGTAGGACTTCCCATGCTCGCCATTAGAGTTCTGATCATCTCAGCATCTAGAGCCAATTACAATTTTTCTTCCATCCCTAGTAGATAATAGATGATTCTGGTTGAAAATTGGGCTCCATTCCTGAACTTCCTTGTTGGCCAATGGTTTGATGCTTCTTTTAGATTCTCATGAATATAAGGAGTTACATCCATAACTCCAAAGGGCCTAGTCTTATCTTTGTTGTTTAACATGGTGAGGGTGACTAGTTTGTGAGGTATTGTGTACCTTGGCGTTCTTGGAAAACATAGTATTGGAGGAACATCCTGACAGCCAATTTTGCATTTTCCTTTCTTTTGAAGTCAGTGAATTTGGTGTAACCTCCATATGTTGTAGCATTCTTCTTCAGAAAGCTGACATCTAGCTTGGTCCCCATAGTATAAAACTTCAAAGCATTCCTGATATGTTCTGGCTTGATGGATATCTGCACTTCCTCACCATCCTTATTATTTACTTTGCACCTAAGATAGGCATCATAGACTCTTCCCGATTCCTATAAACTTATCACCACTTGAGCAACTTCTTTCAAATTCTATGGGTCTGGGCAATGTGCCTGTGGATTGGTTCAGCACAAGTTACTCATATGGTTGTATTGTTCTCTTACTATTTTGAGTACTAAGTTAATGTGGTGATCTTGTCTATGTCGTGTGTTCATTGGTGAAGTATAAGTTAATTGTGGTGGCGCATTAATCGTCAGTAAGGAAATCTATGTATCTCATTACGGTGAACATTTCGTTAACGTTGAGTAACTTGCTGATGAAGTTAGTAGTTAAAGTATGTTGGAATAGTCAGTGTAAGGTAATGAAGAACATAGTGTAGTGAATGTTTGAACTGGGTAAATAAATATAGGGCCTTTGTAATACAGACCCCTGACCATCCCAAGAACCCAATGGTAGCCTTATCCTAGTAATAGTTTAACACTAGCACCGGCCATGGGGCATGGAGTAGCCAGTCTAAGAGCAGATTAAGGTTGGAAGAAAGAATCCTATGATATATGCCTATAATGCATTCCGGAGAATCTTACCCAAAGTACAAAACTGATCAGCATCCCCGGAAAGTTCCTAGCGTGTTGAGAATGCCCTCCGGTGGTAGTGGTGAAGGATAATCATCGGAAGGAAAGTGGGATATATGGGCTAGTGGAGTAGCACCTCAGTATTTTCTTGGTCAAGGACTATAGAGTATACCAAAAGTTCAACCAATCTCATTTGCTAAAAGTACGATGAGTGGAGTAGTCACACATTCCCATGATAGTTTTGTGAATTTCAGAGCCCAATTTCTCATTTTGATTTCGGTGAAACTAGTATATTGGTGGATGAAAGTTCTGGTGAAAAGTTCATCTCAGACACGAAATGCGAGGAATGGCTCTTGAATTTAGAAGTGTATGATCGACTCAATGATATCATATGACC
The DNA here is from genome assembly GCA_020310875.1 of Ceratopteris richardii. NCBI lineage: Eukaryota > Viridiplantae > Streptophyta > Polypodiopsida > Polypodiales > Pteridaceae > Ceratopteris > Ceratopteris richardii. The sequence continues at coordinate 168,326,429 of CM035415.1, forward strand.
AGAGAATTTGCAAAGTGGCTATATGACACAGCAGCAATCAGGATCAACTTGTTCAAGTCATTCCAAAGTGATACTTCCTTTTGATTTAGACAACATGAGTAGTACGCGGCAACAGCATTAGCAGCAACACCAACAACAACAATAGCGATAGCAGCAGCAGATCATACCCCATGATCGATACCTGCTAGAGTTACGTATATGAAATTCGATGGATTCTCAGGTGATGATCCTGGTGCTCATGTTCATACTTTTGAAATTAATTATGTTGTACTTAACTATCCAGCAGATCCGGCATATAAGGCTATAGTGTTTCAATCTACCCTTGTTAATGAAGCTGCTTGCTGGTTAACCGAATATGATATTAATCATTTCGGTCAATATGATGATGTAGGAATGCCTTTTTACAAAGTTTTTGATTAAAGAAAAATGCAGCTAAAATCTTTGATTATTTACAAAACAATAGACAAAAACCACATTAGAGTGTACAAGAGTATGCAACGTTGTTCCGCACTCATCTATGGCAACTGCAATCGACGCATGCTAATCTATCGAATGATGTGATTACCAAATGGTTCATTAATGGATTAAATCCCCAACTCCAACAAGTTATGATTATATGATATGTGGGCGGCATGACCTTGGATGCAGTCATTGCCATGGCATTATAGTTGGAGCATAAGGTTGGTGGTTTTACTGAAGATTTGGATTAGTTAAAGGCTTCCACGAGTACGAATGATGACATGCTGAAACAACTATATTGCACCAAATGTAAGGACATGGGACATACCACTTCAGCATGTGCACTAAATCAAATGTACTCTGCTATTTGTAATACAGTGAGTCATTCCACCAAAACTTGTTCATATAATGCCAAAGTGCAAACCATACCAACTGTAAATGCCATAATACAGGAGCAGGGACAATAGGCTACCCACTATGTACCACCACATTTGAGAAATACCTCTTATCAAAGTTACAAAACCTATAGAGGACCATGACCAAACAATTGTGGACACACCCCCTGGGTGAAGGTGCATCTCTTCCACCACCAAGTTGCCATTTTTGTGGAGAAATTGGACATATCCGCAAATATTGCAAAGAAGCATCCGAGTATGATAAGCGAAGAAAAGAACGACAGCATCCAATGGCAAATATGGTATACATCTCAGCCACAGACACCTAAGCAGCAGCAGTTCAAACATGGGCAACGAGCTGCTGAGATTTTTGAGTCAGGCATTCGAGAACAATAGGGAATGTTTACTAAAGCTAGCATGTGGGCAAGTCAACAACCAACTATTTTTCCCGATTCGGTACCGGTGGTCTAGCAAACAGTACAGAATACACCACCGGAAGATAGGACTCTGGTCTAATTGCTATCAAAAAACACATTGGACTTAATACCGGGTACGTCGAATCTTGATTCTATGTGGAATATTTTATGGAAAGCATCTATTACGATATTGTTGGGGCAACTATTAGCATTGGTCTCGGGTACGCGACAATAATTTCAGCAACAAATCAGCCCAAGATCTTTGTGCACGCCTGTTGCAGCAACCATCAGGCCGAAACTTGATTCTACGGTGGACCATGTTGTTCCTTTAATTACAATATAGTATAAAAACCACAAAATTACACAAGTATTAATTGACGGGGGCTCAGGTGTTAATATTGCTACAGCCGCCCTCTGTAAAAAGTTAGGATGGACTCAAATCGAACTGGTCCAGTTTTTTGTAAGAATGGCTGATCAGTCTAGGGTACATCCAATGGGTTTGGTGTGTGATATACCCATAACCCTACAAGGAACAATGTTCAAAATGACTTTTGTTGTTTTGGAATTACTTGAATCAAGTCTAGATTACAACTTACTATTCTGGAGGCCCTGGTTGAAACAAGCAAAAGAGTTATAGGATTGGTCTGCACACGAACTTATTTTCAGAAGCAATCACTAGAAATATGTGGTACCCTTGTATGATATGAAGCCTTGTGAACTTCATGCTTGACCTTACGTGGCCGAACCCATGCATATGTTGGATGGTCTTTTAGATGACGAAGAAGAAGCTTTTCTAAATGCTAAGTAGGATTTGTTAGCATTGGGTACCGTTGATTTACAAGCCATCGTGGATAATTGGACTCCGATCGCTTGTACGGGAGTTCCCCTTACCAAAGGATTGGAACTAGTTACGGATGAGGTTTTGAATGCCACTAATCTGCAACAATTACTCTATCCACATGAGGATATCTCCATGCCCCGACAGTTTTATGTAATGAAAGATCAACTAATCACTTGTAATTTGGGAGATGAGACTAATCGGCATCCGGTCAAGCTTAAGGCTAGTTTACCGAAAACTTTTCAAGACGATCTACTACAGCTGTGGAAGGAATTTATCGATGTATTCGTGTGGGATTATCATGACATGAAATGATTGGAGCCTTGTATCTACCAACACCATGTGATGCTGAAACAGGATGCTTGGCCAATTAAACAACCAAGTTACCAAATGAATCCCAATTACGTTGCACAAGTGAAAGATGAATTGGATCAGCTATTGAAAGTAGGCTTCATTGTTCCCATTGAGCATGCTGAATGGATCTCTCCTATTGTCATTGTCCCAAAGAAAAACAAGCAATTATGCATTTGCGTGGATTACCAGAAGCTAAATGCAGCGATGGTGCCTGATCCATTTCCACTTCCCTTCTTGGATACCATGCTAGATGATGTTGCCAAACAAGAAATGTATTATTTTCTAGATGGTTATAGTGGGTACAATCAGCGCATTCAAGTGGACCCTGATAAATTGAGCGCAGTGGTGAATGCACCTTCCCCTACGACACCAAAGGAAGTTATGAGATTCCTTGGACAAATACAATGGCATGGATGACATCTTCGGTGGCTCACTCATGTGGCTATACCACTTAATCGTCTGATTATTAGCAATCCTTGACAGTTTGCATGGATGCATGAATGCCAACTTGCATTTGATCGCCTAAAAATGCTCTTAACACAGGCTTCTATTTTGCAAGCATCAAATTGGCAACTCCTATTCCATGTCTTCATGGATGCGTCTGACATTGTAATAGGTAGTGTGTTAACGCAACAACAGGACAAGTGGTTTTGCCCTATTTATTATGCCAGATGATGATTAGCCGTTGTTGAACAAAATTATTCTGACTGAACGCGAATGCCTTGGTTTAGTTTATTCGGTGAAAAAATTTTGACACTATTTGTTGGGACGCACATTTACCTTTCATGTGGATCATGCAGCTTTGGTCTATCTTGTACGCTAGCAACATTTAGGTGGCAGATTAGCATGGTGGGTGTTGTTGCTGCAAGAATTTGATTATGAGGTTGTACATCACCCGGGATCAACGCATGCTCTCACCGATTTCTTGTCTCGACTTGATTCTGATGAGCTCCCCAGTGGTTTTGATGATACCACTCCAACCATTTATGCGACTGATTTGGTTTGGGATAATTCCCACGTGCTACCTATGGGACCTTCATATTATGATACCCTTATGATTTCTCCAACCAGTGGATGTCTCTCAAATAATACTTCAAGGTTGGCTCATTATAAATTGGTCATGTATAGTTCTTGATTTTGCATAATTGTGGGACAATTGTATTATATGGACCCATCTGGCACACTTTTACGATGTATCCCACCATATGAAGTTTCTTCTGTAATTATAATGGCTCATTTTGCTAAATTCGGTGGCCATTTTTAGTAGATCTTACATACCAAAAAATTTTGCATATTGGATTATGGTGGCCCACTATGCATTGCAATATTGCTACTTATGTCCATCGGTGTGATGCTTGCCAATGATCTGGACAACCTTTACAATGGCATCATTTTTCGCTTCAACCTATCCTTCCTCTTGAGCCTTTTCAAAAGTGGGGATTGGATTTTATTGGTCCCATTACGCCTCCTGCTATGATCACCAATCATCGATATATTCTTACTTGTATTGACTATGCTACTTGTTGGGCCAAAGCGTGGGCATTACAGTTAGCAACTGCTTTGATGGTCACTAAATTTTTGATCTGTGATGTTTTTCCTTGTTATGGGCTCCCTTTGGAGATTGTTTCTAATCAAGGTACTCATTTTGCTAACATCTTAATGCAAGTGCTCACCTGAACCTTCACGATTGTCCATAAATTCAGTGAAAGACAATAGTTACGCAATATAACACAGGAGCAATAGCAGAGAAGATAACAGATATAGGAGAATCTCAACAATTTTCTACTAGCAGCAAGTACAAAGATGATGGCATTGTCCACCCGTGCGCTCTCAAGGTAGAGCTTAAATGGTGATCTAGACAACTCTAGATAGGGAGATACAAGGTAGAGGTATGCTGGCTCAACTCGGTATCTTAGGAAGTGCAGAAGTCATGTATATATAGGATCATGGGTGGCCTGCCATGGACGGCTATACATGGGCGGTAGAGCGTGGGCGGCCACCGCCCGCGTAATTGCCATACACGGCTTAGACTGGTTGAACCGACCTAACAAATATAAATGATTTCTGACTCCGACAGGGAATATTCCATGGAATATTCCCTTTACCGTCGCGCCGGGGGCGCTGCCCCCGGACCCCCACCAGGGGGCCAGCGAGGGGGCCCGCTGGCCCCCTTGGACCCCCCAGCCGGGGCTGCTCACCGCTGCCCCGGACCCCACAATTGGGGACCCTGGTAACTCCCTTTCCTTATAATATCTTACATGGTCCAATATGACCTTCATCCAACATTCAAGTTGGGATTCCCATCAATTGGGTAATGCACGCTTGGCTTCTCCTCATAAAGGGGGCCTTACAAAATGTGCATACAATCATGAGGGGTAGACATTGATCATATACTAACACCCCCCCTCAATGTTTACCGATGATAAATCAAGTAGGTCTCGGTCCTATGCCCATCTGTTGAAGATGCTTGTTGAGCTGCTCTCTTCCAAGTGCTTTAGTGAATATGTCAGCACAATTTGCCTCTGTTGGGCAATATTCTAGCTCCACAATTTCATCTTCAATTAGCTCACGAATGTAATGGTACTGTACTTCTATGTGCTTGGTGCGAGCATGAAATACTCGGTTCTTTGCAATAGCCATACAACTTTGATTATCACACTTGAGTACAATTGGCATATTTGATGGAAAGCCTATATCTGCAAGAATTCTCCTTAACCAGACTGCCTCACAAGAAGCAAAACAAGCTGCTTTGTACTCTGCTTCAGTGGAGGAGAGTGCGAGAGTTGGTTGCTTCCTACTTACCCAAGAAAATATTCTTGAACCAAGTGAGAAACAATATCCAGAAACTGATTTTCTAGAATCACAATCTCCAGCCCAATCTGAATCACAATATCCTTGGAGTGTATCACCTATGGTATACAAAATACCAAAATCCAAGGTTCCTGCAATGTACCTTCGAATTCGCATTCCAGTATTCCAGTGACTCTCCTTAGGTTTGTTGGAAAACCTGCTTAACACTCCAACAGCATAGCAAATGTCTGGTCTAGTGTTGCACAGAAAAATAAGACTTCCAACGAGCTTCCTATACTTCTTAGCATCTACATCAGGCATGTTATCATCCATAGATAGCTTATGATTTACCTCCATAGGTGTGCTAGTTGGTTTGCAGTCCATCATTCCAAATGCCTTGAGAATTTCTTTGGAATATTTTTGTTGTGAGATGAAAATGCCATCCTTCCTTTGCCATACTTCAATTCCCAGACAAAAATGGAGTAGACCTAAGTCTGTCATTTCAAACTCAGTTCCCAAGCTGATCCGAGTTTGATTGATGAGTTCCTGATGATCTCCTGTAATGATCAAATCATCTACATATACAATGACAACAACTAGCTTGCTATCCCTTTTCGTTACATACAGGTTAGCATCAGAAGTACTTCTTTCAAAACCCATATTTTTGAAAAAATGATCTATTCGTTGGTACCAAGCCCGTGGAGCTTGCTTAAGTCCATACAAAGCTTTCTTCAACCTGCAAACTTTATTTTCTGAATTGGGCACCTCAAAACCTGGTGGTTGAGATACATATACCTCCTCCTTGAGGTGACCATTCAAAAGTGCAGATTTGACATCCATCTGGAAAATAGGCCAAGACTTTTGTGCAGCTACTGCAAGTACCGTCCGAATAGTTGTCATGCGTGCTGTTGGTGCAAAAGTTTCTTGAACATCAAATCCTTCAATCTGTGAAAAACCCTCTGCAACTAATCGTGCCTTATACTTTTCTAATGTTCCATCAGCTTTATACTTAGCTTTCCAAATCCATTTAGTACCTATTACCTTCTTCTTTGGCGGCAAGTCGACTAGATCCCATGTATCATTTTTGAGTATACTATCATACTCAGACTGCATTGCCGCTCTCCAATCTGGATCATCAAGGGCTTCTTCAATGGTGGTAGGTTCCTTTATCGAACCCATGATATCTGCCATTAGAGCCATGTTAACAATGTGTTCTGAGGCTCTCCTTTGCTCCTCTATTCTCTTTGATCTTCGTAATCCATCCGATGATGATTCTGGTACATCTACATGTGGATTGTGATCATCAAAGAGCTGTTGTGCCCACTTCGGTAGTGGCTTACGCTGTGCAGCTACAACTGGTTGGCTTTTTATTGAGGAAATTTCTCCATTAGATGTTTCCTCCTCCTCAACTTTAACCTGTCTTTTGATAGGCACAAGGTGAGATATTTCTCCGCTTGATGAGATAGTAGATTTACCTTTATCTTCTACTAAGTGTGGTCGTTCATCAAACACCACATCTCGGCTGACAAAAATCTTCCTTGCCTCAGGATCCCATAACCTGTATGCTTTAGACTCTTCACTATATCCTAGGAAGACACACTTTTTGCTTTTTGAATCCAACTTTGATCTTGTTGAATCAGGAATATGTGCATAACAGAAACAACCAAAAATTCTGAAATGCAAAACTGAAGGCTTTTTACCAGAATATGCTTCTTGAGGAGTCATCCCCTTTAAAGCTTTTGTGTAGCTTCGATTGAGGATGTAGACTGTTGTATTGACTGCTTCTGCCCAGAATGAATCAGGCATGTCTTGAGCCTTCAACATACAACGAGCCATTTCAACTACTGTCCTGTTCCTGCGCTCAACAACGCCATTTTGTTGGGGTGTATGAGCTGTGGTAAGTTGCCTTTTCACACCATGCTCCTTACAGTAATTGTTGAATTCTGTTGACAAGAATTCACCTCCTCTATCTGTTCTAAATTTCTTCAGTTTCCTTCCTGATTTATTTTCTACATACTTATGCCACGTTTTAAATTTTTCAAAAGCATCAGCCTTCTCTCGAATGAAATAAACCCACATCTTTCTACTATAATCGTCGACTAACAGCAAGAAGTAGAAAGATCCTCCTAAAGCAGGTGTAGACATTTTACCGTAGAGATCAGCATGTACCAACTCTAGAGGAGCTTGAGATCGATTGCTGGTCTCTCTTGGAAATGCCTTTCGTTGTTGCTTGCCCATCATACAAGCTTCACAAGGTTCCTGCAACTCTGAAAATGCAGGCATATGAGCAACCATCCCTGTTCGTTGCATCTCCTTCAAAACTGCAAATCCGAGATGCCCAAATCGTCGGTGCCATAACCTGCTTACATCTTTATCTTCTGTAGCAGTTAAAGCACTTAACTCATACAAGTTATCCCGTCGTATGCCTTTACCTACAACATTACCTGATGAATCCATGATTTCCGCACCACTCTTATTGAAGTGAACTTCGAGTCCACGATCTGTTATTGCAGAAACTGACAACAAATTTCTTTTGAGTGTAGGTACATAGAGAACATCGGATAACTTTTTCTCAACACCTGGAGAAGTGATAAAAGAGATGGTTCCAGTTCCTTCAGCTGGACACTTGGAGTCATTTCCCACCACTACATTGATGGATTCCCGCAGAGGCACTAGGGAACTATACCAATCCTTTTTACTAGTCATATGGCGAGAAGCTCCACTATCTAAAATCCATGGCTCATCAACACGAGCTTGAGCAGATGAACATACCTCTTCAATAGCTACCCAAAGTTCCAGCTCTGTGTTGTTTGCAGACTCTTTGTTCTTCCATGATGATTTTACAGTCCCATTCCGTTCATCAGCTTGCTTCTTTCTGCAATCCTTGATGGCATGGCCTTTCTTTTCACAATAGAAGCAACTTCTTATGAACTTTTTCTTCTTTGGCTTCTTCTTTGATCCCTCTGAAGAGCCTTTACCTTTTGCATTTGCTGAGAATGCAGCATCAGTTGTACTTTGCCGATTCTTCAGCCGCATCTCTTCTTCTAAAAGCATGGCACAAAACTCTTCAAATGTAAGAGGAGTTGGCCTTACCTGAGTGTTAAGGGTTGTTACTAATCCATCATACTTTGCTGGAAGAACACGTACAGATCTTCGAGCCAGCTCTTCTGGTGTTATAACAACACCAACTGCAGCCAATTGATCTTGAAGATGCTTTATCCGTTTGATAAAATCTTCAGCCTTTTCAGAATCAGAATGCTTTTCATTTGCCAACTGATTTTCTAAATTCTGTATCCTAGTGTGGTTCTTGGTCTCATATTGTCGAGCCAATATGCCCCAAGCCTCATGTGCTTTAGTAGTATGCTGAACTAAAGTAAGCACAGAATCACTTACACTAGTGACAATCGCACATAATGCATCAGCATTCCGCCTCTTCCAAGCTCGTAGAAGATCTGGATCTGGCTGAATCATCAATCTTGAATTTGCTGGATCTTCAACTGGTATAGGCTCTGGATCCAATCCCATCGGTCCCATGACAGTGTCAAGTAATTCATAGGAGTCCAAAATTGCAGAAATTTTGAACTTCCAAAGTGTATAATTGGTTCCATCCAGCTTCCCTTCAGTGAATGCAGGTGGACGAATTCGAATAGGTGCAGCATTAACATTAGCTGAAGCACCAAGACTACTATTCGACGATGAAGCCATCATGTAATCACTCGAATAATCTATTGATATTCTAGTCTGCTAGTAGGCTAAAATAATGATACTTCTCAAGCTATTCGAACCTTACAGCTCTGATACCATGAAAGACAATAGTTACGCAATATAACACAGGAGCAATAGCAGAGAAGATAACAGATATAGGAGAATCTCAACAATTTTCTACTAGCAGCAAGTACAAAGATGATGGCGTTGTCCACCCGTGCGCTCTCAAGGTAGAGCTTAAATGGTGATCTAGACAACTCTAGATAGGGAGATACAAGGTAGAGGTATGCTGGCTCAACTCAGTATCTTAGGAAGTGCAGAAGTCATGTATATATAGGATCATGGGTGGCCTGCCATGGACGGCTATACATGGGCGGTAGAGCGTGGGCGGCCACTGCCCGCGTAATTGCCATACACGGCTTAGACTGGTTGAACCGACCTAACAAATATAAATGATTTCTGACTCCAACAGGGAATATTCCATGGAATATTCCCTTTACCGTCGCGCCGGGGGCGCTGCCCCCGGACCCCCACCAGGGGGCCAGCGAGGGGGCCCGCTGGCCCCCTTGGACCCCCCAGCCGGGGCTGCTCACCGCTGCCCCGGACCCCACAATTGGGGACCCTGGTAACTCCCTTTCCTTATAATATCTTACATGGTCCAATATGACCTTCATCCAACATTCAAGTTGGGATTCCCATCAATTGGGTAATGCACGCTTGGCTTCTCCTCATAAAGGGGGCCTTACAAAATGTGCATACAATCATGAGGGGTAGACATTGATCATATACTAACATTCAGTCCCTTATTATCCCTATGCGAATGGATTGGCTGAAAGTACCAATAAAACCCTTCTTAACATGCTAAAGAAACTTGTGCTGGAATGTCCAGAGCGATGGGATCAATTCCTTCCTTTGGTTTTATGGGCTTATCGCACTACTTATAAAGTTGCTATCAGAAGTACTCCTTTTAAACTGGCATATGGTCTGGAGGCAATTGCGCCTATGGAATTGGTGGTACCTAGCTTATGTGTGGCATTGGAACATAAGTTATTACCCAAAGAGTCCTTCCCTTTCCGATTGGATGTGTTGCGGTTCTTGGACGAACAATGTCTGGAAAATTTTTTGGTTCTTCAAGAAGTTCAACTGTGGTAAGCCAAAACCCATGACCGATTCCTCCACACTCATGTCTTTACCAAAGGACAATTGGTTCTTTTTTTACAATGCTAAGTCTAATCCGAACATGATCCAAACGAATATAAATAAAACCAACACAAAGTTAAGACGAAGCAGACGACATGCAATATTTGACCATTGTCTACACTACGCATGTTTCGATTGACCACCTGACCGTAATCTTCCCGTTTTGCTTATTTATCCATGATCCACTACCGCTCTCCACGATTGGGAATTTCTTAATGCATTTATGTTGTCATCATGCATGCATGTTTCCCTCCACTGGTGATGATTGCATTTTATACTCGCGTTTTCACTCTGCATTTTTTTTAACTTAACAGGTGTCCTCGTCCTCTTATATCACCACCTTCCATGCTGGTCTCTCCTCATACTTGATTGAATTCCTTCGTCCTCGTGGGTTGTTGGTGTTCACTGAGTTGCCTTGGCATTTGGTTGAATGTCACCCTATTTTTCCTAAGTGATTACAGCCCTTGCCGATACCCCCCAGACGGAAACCTGGTGGCCTCTTACTTGTCTGAATCTATGCATAGTCGTTACTCTCAACACTGTAGCCGAAAGGTTCCATCTTCCCCAAGACGGATGTATTGAGGTTCCTCTGCTCCCAACGGCAACGATGAAATAGTTATTTCCTCGACATCCCTCCAACAAGTTCGCCATCCTGTGCTGACCCAAGTCAGAATGTTCCGCAGGCTTCAATTTTTTGTAACCTGCCCTCAATCTCCAAAAACATACTTATGGTATATCTCGCCCGTTCTATTCCCTGATTGATGCTGCTACCTGAGAATCTGTTAATTGGGCATTATTTTTCTTTGACGCATTCATCGTGAGTGTCAAGCCATTATGCGACAGTTAGCCAAAGGCGATTGTCCCCATACCCATGTACCTCACCTTCTTTCCTTTCTCCTCCCTGTCATTCACCCTGTTCCGAATCCTTTGACGAATACCCTTCTATTGCATGAAGAATCTGTGTAGGTCATGGGCTTTGATGATGATGATGAAGATTTTTTTCAGTTTTTCTTGGAGAAATGTAGGAAAGTCAGCCCTCCTCAGAGTCAAGCCCAGGTTTCTTCTACTAAAGTACTCCTTCTGGACACATCCTCATCCTTACATGCATCTTCCGCTCCACCCTCACCTAAAGATCAAACCGTCAAAGGTACAGTTATGAAAGATGCTCAATACACCGAGACAATCGATCAGCAACAGAAGGAGGTTCCCGACACAGCGCAGGGCACAGTGGTGGAAACCCTTCATCAAACCGTGCAGGTGCATATCACTGAGTCCCTTGTTCATCAGGAAGCCCAACCGGATAACGTGGACTCCAATGCACCTCCGTCCTCACCGAAGGTCATGGTTGACGATACCCATATGACACACCTGGTAACCCCTCCTCCTTCACCTTCTCGGGTTCCCTTACCTGTTAGTCCTCCGATACGCCCTTCATCTCCTCATCATTCGGAGGCAATATCCCACTCTCAGCCTATTCCCTCTTCTCCCAATTAGTCTCCACCTTCCTCTTTAGCTATGGTCCCTGTTAAACCCTCTCGGCCATTATCAACTTTTCTAGTAGCAGATGTGTTTGCCCAGTTAGCCCAGATTGGTGACTTCCTCCTGCACTTATCCAAACAACTCCCTAATCAATTGCATGATGCTCAACAGTCTCTTCGCATTGAATATCAAGAAAAAGTGGATATGTTCACCAATGTCGGCGCGATATTCACGGGTGGTGGATCAAGCCAACCGCTAGAACTATGGCACACGTCGGGTGTCTGTAGCAAACTCAGGAGTCTCAAGTAGAAAAATTAAACTCACACATTTAAGCGATTCAAAATTAAAGATTTAGCTCACGATTTCTCGCAATAAAGACTCAAAAGATTAGTAGCCAATTGCACTTTAATATTTAGCGATTTAGTTTCAGAACAAGAGTTCTTATGCACTAGATGAAAGGAAATCTTATAAGAGAACCGATGTTTTTTTTTTTTTTACACTTTATTTAAATGCATCATCATACACTCTTTATAATATACCAATTAAGATTACTTGACCACATAAAACTCAAAGAGTAAAATACTTGTTTAAATGGAACACAATTCTTCATATATAGTCGACGCTTATTTGATCAGGCTTCAAACAAAGAAATTACATCGTGGAGAAGGGTTCAAAAGCAAGTCAGTATCATATGCGAGGTTCATAATAACATCAATGAATACGTCTCCTCCTTTGAAAGCTACGCTTAGGAATTTGATGAGGCCGTAGAAGTGCTTGTTAAACATTATGTGGCGTGGCCACTTTGGTGTGCTTTCTATATATAACGCACGAACAATGCAAGTTTCTATAAGACCATAGTATCATTTTGAACAGTCATAACACGATGAGTGATCTTTAAAATAGCATGTAAAGTGTTTGTTATTGATCTTTGGAGTTGTCCTCTCCAATCATTTAGCATAAAGAATCAACAATACATCTTTATTTTGTCAATCCTGGAAGTATTCATGAGACCACAGCCCCTTCTAGATGATAGAATCCAAGAAATAAGAGAATAATGGCTGGATTTCTGAGAATGGTGAAAATGGAGAGGAATTTCTACGATTTGGATTATCTTGAGCAAATCTCCACCATTTTCCACAATCTTGGTGTCTAATACATGCTATTTTATCAGCAAAACAGAATTATAAAGTCAAAACTCAAAAATATTACATGCACCATACAGATGAGACAATCGTGATTCTGTGAAAACAGACGATTTTCATCTCCAACACCATTCTTCATCAACTTATCACTCAACACATCAGTATTCAGCTCTCTTCATACACATTCAACAGAATTACATAATAGAAGCTCACAAATCTCCATAGATACACAAGAATTAGACTCGCAAATCAAAGAAACCGCACAAAGAGGAGAAAACACGATTTTCAGCAGAAAACTCCTTCTCTATTCACTTGGATAGCATGTAAACAAATGATTAACCAACCCCCTCATAATAGAGGAAATTATCTTATACACATTTTCAAGTGTCCCTTTTCACACTTGAATTTTGGTCCTTTCCTCTATTATTCTAAAAATATGCTATCTAGGAGTTTCCAAAAATTCTAGAAAAATTACATAAGATTCTATCCTACATAAGGAAGACTCTTCCTTATTTTTACAACAGTTGCATAAATATTTTTACAAGTTTTTGTCATTTTACAATTATTTTTCTTCAAAAAGGCTTCCAAAAATACATCTTCTAACATCCTTCCCCTCCTAAACCTTTTGGCTCCTGACAAAAGACTTTCCTGCTCTTCTGTACTGATAGCTTTCCTTCACTTCTTCTTTCTTTGATAGACTTGTGACAGCAAGTCATGACTTTTCCTTTCTGTAATGTTTAGATTATTGACCATTTCAAACAATGCCTTTCTCCACTGTACTGCAGCTTCTGGTTTATCAATGACGTCCTTTTTCAAGTATTCTGTATAGGCGGCTTCATATGCTGTGAGTCTGGACTTAGTAACAACTGACAAATTTCCAAAAATATCAGATTCTCTTTCAAAAAACCCGTAATCAAATGCATCTTCAAAAATTTGTAAGTAATGACTGCCCAAAAATATTACTCTGCTGTAATATGCCATTAAACAGATTCTATCAGGTGTTTCGCTCAGATCAAACAATAATGCATCTGTGGGAGAATTGAAGCCAATGTAATTTAAAGTTCTGATATCTGTATCGGTGTATGTTTCTATACAGGCCAAAATTAATCTCATTATTCTTATAAGTAGAATACATGCAGGGTCGTTTACATCTTTGTATGTAGCTATAACGGACTCAGCTGTATCCACCATGTAACTTTTTGTAGCCCATGTGCCTGCCTTTGCACCGGCTATTTTTGGGAAATTCAACCACTTAGGTGGAATTTGACCTTCTCTTTGTCTTTCCCAAAAAATTGTCCATTCTCTTCTTCTTGCCACTGGACAGTAAGCTGGATTAATTTTTAGATGAAGAGGTGCCTCCTTCCAAATTTTCCTACATTCTTTGTTGGCATCCAAAGACTTGTTCCTCCACTTTGGATTGGCTCTTTCAAATAATTCTTTAGTCACATTGATATCCTCTTCATACTCAAGATATTTGTTTGGAGGTAGCCCAACTCTGGCCAACTGATAGTTCCTGATACTCTCCATGATCATACACAATGGTATACCCAATCCATCTGCGGCCCAATGATGCTAATCTGAATTAATCCCCTTATTTAATGCAAATGTGACAATTTGTTCTTCATATTCATCATGCATTTTCCTGATAAACTCCATTCTGGAATCTCTATTTGTCAGCAATTTTTTTACAAAATCTTCTGAATATTCTCCTTCTGATCTCTTATCTGTTGGTTCACTGTCACATTGTATTCCATCATTATTTTCTACCCCATATTCTTTTGTATATGTGGTCTCCACATGTGTTTCTTCCTGAACTTGTGGCTTATCCAATTTTTTCTGTAATTCCTCTATCGTCATCATCAGACTTCCATTCTGTTTTGCCCATAACTCTCTTTCTTTTTTCCATTCATTCTGTTCCTTTTCCCTCCTTGTCTGCCAATCACTTATTTCTTTTTCCATATCCATGTGTAACTTGTTATATCCTCTCATTGATGTAGCAGCATGTATGCTAGCCTACTTTTCTAGTTCCTTGGCTTCTTTCAATTCTATTTGTAATCTCTTAATCTCTGTGTGTAATTCTTCCTTTTTTGCCTTTGTCATCTGAACTGTCTGACTTTCCTCCTTTAACTGACCTTCCTCCAATAGTAGCTTGTTGATTTCTTCATTTGCTTTAGTCAAAATCTGATAAGAGGTCTGCAAGGTTCTATATCTTCCTTCAATCTTTCTCAACTCCTTTTCCAATTTAGTATTCTGCTCTGTTAGTTTTACACTCTTTTCTTCTAGATATTGAATCTTATTTTGCTTCTGCACTTCTAACTCTTCCAAAGTAATTATTTTGTTTGTAAATTCCTCATTTTTCTCTTGCACCTTCCTCAGTTGTTTTGACATTTGCTCCTTCTCCTTTTTGTGCTCTTTAATAATCATACTGCCTTTCTCAAATTCAAACTCTGCTACCATCCCTGAAATGATCATGTTCCGGCTTGAAGGTCTGAACTGTTCAATGTTATTCATAATAATCTGACATGCTGATCTTATATTCTTTGGTATTCTTTCCAATCCCCCTTCCATTTTCATTTGTTTAGCTTCTAGTTGTTTGTCTTCTTTACATTCATCCTCCTCTTCCTCTTCTTCTTCATATTCTAAATCCTTGGCCTGGTGTTCTTCATTGCTTGGATGAGTTTCCAGTTTTTCTGGATCGGCCATGTCTTCTTCATGTTCCAAAATCTTAGCACCCAGATTCTTCTGTTCTAAGACATCTAAAGTCAGCTTTATTTCCTGTACCTTTTCCTTCTCCATCACCTGTTGCTTCTCTTCAGAGAGGTGTCCTTCCTTTATTTGTATCTCCTTTTCCTGGCTTAAAGTTTCCTGAAACAGAGTATATTCAATTTCCCCAACAGAGTTTCCCTGACATTTACCTGTTTGTTCTTCCTGTCCTTCCTTTTCTTGGGCTAGAACTGATTTAGTCTCCTCAAAAATTTTGACCTGATCATTACTTTTTTCTTCTTTGTGTTCTTCTTCCTGCTCATCAATGTCCATGAGATCCATTGCTCCCTCTTGTTCTTGATCCTCATTGGTTGTAAATTCTTCATTGTTGTTCACTACTATTTCCTCTTCTTCCTGAATTTGACCTTGATCTGCACCTTTTTTATTTATAACTGGACTGCTTATCTGTGCCTTTTTGTCTATTTTTGGTATGCTCTCATCTAATTTGAAGTAAGTTTGTGAGGGTTTTTTCCATATGGATTTCATTCCTGTATGCACAAGTCCACAACTCACTTCTTCTCTCATTTCACTTTCTTGTTCTATTATAGCTGCTTTTCCTTTCATCAACCTTCTTTCATCTTCAAAACTGAGCTGTTTCATTTCCTGTTCCTGCATCTGCTTCTCCTGAGACTTCTTCAAATCTTCAGGTGTTCTCTGCTTCTCAGGGGCCTGTGTAATCACATTAGGAGTATTTGGTATTGATAAATTCAGACTCTTTAATAAAAAGCTCTCAATATCACTGTCAGAATCAGAGGAAAAATGTGAAGGTCCTCCTCTTTCTGGTTCTTTGAGTCTTGATGCTTCTTCCACAATGGATTGCTTCTGTGTTTCTTCCACTATCACTTCCTCCATTTCTTTTGTGGTTACAGTTTCAACTACTGATTTTCCCTTTCCCTTCTTGGTCAACTTCTTCTTTTGCACTGGTTTCTTTGGAACCTTCTTTTTCACCACAACAGTGGTTCTGGTCTCTCGAGGTCCTTGCAATTCCTTGAAGTAGGCCAGCAACTCAACTTCCTTTCTAACAAACACCTCTTCTATTTCATTTTTCATCATTTGATCATGGAGTGCTTCATAATGCTCCACCTCCTCTTGAACCCAATCTGTAGCCTTGCATGAGTTATCTTCCAGCATCTTCTGATATTGTGCCTCATACATTGCTCTTTTATTATTTCCTTGGGTTAGATAAGTGTATAATTGTTCTTTACTTGTTTGGGGTGGATGAGGTTCACTAGAGGATTGAACCTGCTTCTGTGCCTCTTCATGTTCTTCTTTTGTAGCTTCCTCCATCTCTAGTTCAACCTTCCTTGGGTCCAACCTCCTTTTCTTTACAGGAATCACTTCCTCAGATATCATCATTCTTTTCATTCCTGTTCCCTTCATGCGGGTTTGTCCTTCTATTTCCCTCTCAGCCATTTTCCTTGGAGGACTCTTGATTCTTGACATCAGGCTTCTAAAATACTGTGCCTCTGGAGCCAGTTTCAATTGATCTTCCATCCCTAGGACATGATAAATGATTCTTGTTAAAAACTGGGCTCCATTCATGAATTTCTTCTGTTCCCAGTGTTTTGCTGCTTCTTTCAGCTGTTCATGGATGTATGGTGTGACATCCATTACTCCAAAGGGTTTGGTTCTATCCTTGTTGTTGAACATCAACAATGTCACAGACTTATGTGGCATGGTATACCTTGGTAGCTTTGGAAAGCAAAAATACTCTAAGAACATCCTTGTGGCATATTCTTCATTCTCTCTTCCTTTAAAGTCAGTGAATTTTGCATACCCTCTATAAGTTTCCTTATTCTTCTTTACAAAGCTTGGGTCAAGCTTGGTTCCCATTGGGTAGAATTGTAATGCTGCTCTGATATGTTCTGCTTTGCTAGTGATACCCACCTCCTGATTATCCTTGTTCTTGACTTTGCACCTGAAATAGGCATCATTCCCTCTTCCTATTTCCATCAGACTGCTCATTACTTGTGCCACTCTCTCAAAATCAATGAAAAAGATAGGTTCTTCCAATAATTTGTGCAACCCTACTGCCTTCCATCTTTTCATATTGACAGCAACTCTTTGGAACCTGTAGAACTCCTGACACAACATTGTATATTTATATCCTCCTACTCCCACTGTGAATATGTGCTGACCAATTATGCTTAAGGTCTCCTTGAGTTCCTTCACCACCTTCTCAGCTTCTGGAATTTCTGGCTCTTCATCTGACTTTAGGTCCACCTATTCTTCCACAGCTTCACTGTCTAGAAACCAATGGCCTCTTGATAGAGTGACTGATTCTGCCTTGAATTCATGAATTGATAACTCCTTTGTATTCACCATTCTGAAGAAAATAAAATACACAAAGAAAAACTCCTCCCACATGAGTCACAAGAAATCAAAGAATTATATTTATTTTGAGATGTCATGACATAAGAATGAAAATAAAATCCCAAATAAATTCTGTTTCTTCAGAAATTCTATCCCTTTTCCTAACCACTCTTCTGGAGAAAAACAAAACATTTATCAATGATAGAAACAAAAATTAATTAATAAAAAATAAATAGATCTCTACTACTCTTCTACCTAGATCTTGCTTTGTTCTATATAATTTTTGTAAAAAAGGAAAATAAACAATTTTTCTCAATTTTTCTTTCTCTTCTTTTTTTTTTCAACAATATTTTTTTCTATTTCTTTTCTTCCCCTCCTAATTCTCTTTTTTAGAAAAGAAAATCAGGTCAAATATATATTTTGTTCATGATTTTTTCAACATGTTATGATTTTCTAAATAGAGATCAAATCTGGATGATCTTTTTTCCACTGGAACAACTCTGATTTTTTAACCCAATACTTCCTGACTCCAATTGTTCTGGTTTCAGGCAAACAACCATTCCCTTTGGATAAGCATTTTGTAGGAGTTTTTGGTCTCCATATCCATTTTGTCCTTGATTTCTGTTTTAATGAGCAGACCTCCTGTAGACTTTGATTCCATGTGCTTCTTGTTCTGATGCTTTGATTCTTTGGACAATGCCATGATTGCCATCTTCTTCCTATCTCTCCACCCTTCTTTGTTCTTCCAATCTTTTGCTGATTTTGATTACATGAAGCTTGATCATTTAACATTTGTATTGGTAATGTCTGTGTATCTTCAAATGCAAAAGTGAATCCTTCCAAGTGTATATCATGCACATCTGATTGAATTTCCTGTTTTTCATTACTCAATAAAAATATTAAAAACCTTTTGTCATTTATGTTCAATTTAAGCTTCATTTTTTCAAAATCCAAGATCACTTTACCTTGTTGGAGCCATGGTTGACCTAAAATCACTTTTTCAGCCATCAAATGATCTGGCCATTCTTCACAGTCTATTTTCATATATTCTTCATTGAACTTTACTTCAATAGACAGTGAAGACATGCTCTGTACTATTTGACCCTCCAAAGTTTTGATTAGGGTTCTACTTTTAGTTCTTTTTATGTTGAATTTACTTACCAAAGCTGAACTAATCAGATTTACTTGTGCTCCAAAATCTATCAAAACCCTAATGCTTTCATTTTGAAAATCCATTATTATCACAGGGACATGTTCCTTTGGTTTGAGAGGAGTTTCACATAGACAGACTTCCCTAAGCTCTCTGATTTTTCTTATCCTTTCCATAGCTTCCTGTTGAGCTTCTTTTCTAATGTCTTCCTCTTCTCTTTTCTTGTTTTGAGCTTGTTGCAACCTTCTCCATTCATCAACAGTTAATGGGCAATCATACCTCTTAACTCTACATCCACTTATGAAGTTTGGCATGATTTCTCCGTCTATGTTAGCTAGTTGAATGGCTCCACTGTTGCTTATCTGATGTATAATATATGGTCCATGTCCTTTTTTCTGGAATTTTTTCTGATGTTCTCTGACTGTGTAAGCCAACACAAGATCTCCTACCTGTAGATCTTTTTCTTTTATGTGAACATCATGATAAGCTTTTTGCCTTTTCTTATCCACATATAAACTCATAATGGCTTGGAGTCTAGATGCTCCCAATTTTTCCAATTCTATTACTCTCTCTGATAGTTCATGTCCAGTCCAATTGTAGTGACTTCCTACTTTTAATGTTGGAATAAGGAATTCCATAGGTAAAGCTGCATTTTGTCCATATACTAGATTGAATGGTGTGTTTCCTATTGCAGTTTTATAAGCCACTCTATAAGCCCATAGGACATGATTAAGTTGTAGATCCCAATCATTCCTGTTTGTGTTTACTAGTTTTGATAGTACAGTACAAAGTACTTTATTAGTACTTTCTGCTAACCCATTGGCTTGTGGGTGATATGGGGCTAACTTTCTATGACTGATCAGGAAATGTTCAGTGATGTTTTCTATGATTTGGTTTACAAAATGGGTCCCCCTATCACTTACTAGTTCAATTGGAAGTCCAAATCTGGTGATAATGTTTTCATATAGGAATCTGGCAGTAGTATGAGCATCATTTCTTCTTGTGGCTTTGGCCTCAGCCCACTTTGTCAGGTAGTCTGTAGCCACTATGATGTATTCAGCATGGGTTTGCTTTGCTGGAGGATGTATAGGTCCAATGAAATCCAACCCCCATTTACTAAAGGCTCTAGCTGAAATTAATGGAACTAATGGCATATCATTTCTTCTATTTGGTTGACTCACCCTTTGACAGACATCACACCTTTTTACATAGGTTCTTGCATCAAGAAACAGCGTTGGCCACCAAAAGCCAGAATATAAAATGAGTTTAGCAGTTCTGTCACTTGAGAAGTGTCCTCCTACCACTCCAGAGTGTGCCATTTCCAACATTTCCAGATATTTATTCTCAGGAACACAAATTCTTAGGTATCCGTCCATTCCTCTCTTATACAACTGTTCTCCTATCAATTGATATTCTTCAGAGATTACTTGTAGATTTTTTGAATCTGTACCAGCTATCACTTGTTTTCCTTTCTTTTTCCTTTTCAATTCTTCAATGATATTTTCACTCCAATCTGGATTTTTCTGGAACCAGTATAGAGTTATGAATTCTGAATCTTGCAATATTTGGCACTTCCTGCAATTAACAATGTATTTTGTTACATCTTGAATTTTATTAGGCCAATGTACCCCCATCCTATTGAGATTACTTAGGGTGACTACCCTAGAAGCATGAGTGCAAGGGTTCCAATGATGAGCTCTCCTCAAATATTCTTGTTGCTCTTCCTCAGGAATGCAATATTCCAATATGCCTGTGTGGTTGAGATGGTACAAATGCCCAGCTAGTAACATAAAGTTCCTGCTTTGTAACACTAAGTGTGCATTGTTCCCAACTGTTCTGCAAGGTCCCATGGTTAATGATGGTACTTAAGTCATGGCCCACTCAGGAACACTCTCTACCTTAAACAGATATGTGTCTGGCATATTGTCATCTAAAGGTGAAGTGGGTTCTTTAGACTGAATTCGAGATAAATGATCTGCTCTCAAGTGTGTTTTCCCTTGTCTGACCACGACTTCAAACTCAAATTCCATTAGCAAAAGAAACCATCTGACTATTCTCCCAGTGTGACAAGGTTTATTTACCAAATATAACAAAGCTTGATGGTCTACAAAGAACTTAAACTTGTTGGCCAAAAGGTAATGTCTGTATTTTTTTACAGCAAATACCATGCCCAATCCCTCTCTTTCAGTGGTTGTGTAATTTTTCTCTGCTAGATTCAATTGCCTACTAGCATAGGCCACTGGAAAATCTAACTTGCTTCCTTCTATTGGTTGTGCTAACACACATCCTAAAGCATAATTGGAAGCATCCACATGGACATGAAAAATTTTATCCCATTGAGGTGTTTTCAGAATTGGGGTTGTTACCAAACAAGTTTTTAGAGTTTCAAAGGCTTGGTCACACTCCTTAGTCCATTCAAACTTTGTAATTAGGGCACATAAGGGTTTGGCTATGTCAGCAAATTTGTGTACAAATTTCCTATAGTACCCACAATGTCCCATGAAAGTTTGAAGTTCCTTTACACTTGTTGGTCTTGGAAGCTCTATTATGGCTTTTATTTTCTTCTCATCAGTTGAAATTCCATTTTTAGAGACTATGTGACCTAACATTCTTCCTTGTCTTACAAAGAATACACATTTTTCTGGATTTAAGCATATTCTGTAGGTTCTACATTTCCTGAATATATTTTCTAAATCCTGTAAGTGATCTTGTCTTTTTAATGAGAAAGTACAAAGATCATCTACATAGATTTCCATTACCTTTCTTATAGTTGCTGCATTTACCTTTTTCAAGTTAATGCATACCCTAAGCTTCCCATTCTTTTTTGGTACCACAACTATAGGAGATATCCATTCTGTATACTCAATTTCATAGATGAAATTGGCAGCTAAAAGCCTGTCAATTTCTTCCTTTATTTTAGCAGAGTATTTATCATTGAATGTGTAATGTCTCTGTTTACTAGGTTTTGCTTCAGGTGTAATAGGAATCTTATGCTCACAGATTTTAGGATCAATACCTTTCAAATCCTTATAGCTATAAGCAAATACATCCCTATAATTTCTTGCCAAGTTTCTTAGTGCCTCCTCTTCTTGAGTTGTCATGTCATCAGCCACTACAATGTGTCTTTCTTCTCCCTCCTCCTGAGTGATCATGATCTTTTTAGTTTGTTCCTCATTATCATAAGCCTCTCCTTTCTTCTTTTCCCTCTTTGGTTTCCTTTTGAGAAGTAATCTGTTTTCCACTTCATAAGTCTTGAAATTTTCTGGTACATCAAACTGTTGATCTTTGTTCATTTCCCTTGTCTTCTTCTCATCCTCCTGATTTTCTTCTATTTCCTTGTGTTTGTTTTTCTTGTATTTGCCTCAGATTTTATCTTTAATAGCATCTTCAGCTTTTACTTCCTCCAAAAATTGTGTCTTCCCTTTTTCTAATATCATTTCTTGTTCTTTGTCCTCTTCTGTTCCGGATACCTTTATCATTTGTATTCCAATGTGAAAAACATCATATCCTTCCTCATTTTGAAATTCCACTCCTACATATTCATCACTGGCTAGATCCATGGTAGCCAAAATTTAATTCCACCCATAGGGCTCAAATTCCTCATCCTTGAATTGTTGTGGTACATAGTTCTCATCTTGTAACTTCCTTCCTTCCACACAATCCTCTCTTCTTAATCTCCTTTTCCTACTGGTAAGATTTCTTATCATATTGCACTGCCATACTGATGATTCAGTTTCTTCCTGGTCTTCCATTTCTGATTCCTCACTCAACTCTTGATTCTGATGGATTTTATACCATTCTTGAGGAGATATGTCACAGTAGTGCCCATTTCTTAGATTTACTTTGGTTATTCTTCCTTTGCTCTGCAGGTATAAGCAATCATTACCCCAATCTTGCACAATTTGCATTTGTCTCATGAATGGTCTTCCTAGGATAATTTCATATGAAGTGGATTGTGGGAATTCAACTACAGCAAAGGTATGTTCTATCTCTATTCCACATATGTCCACAATCACTTTTTCCCATATTCCTAGGGGTTTTTCTATGTGTCCATCTGCAAGTTGCAATCTCATTTTGGTGGGTAATAATTCATTTTTTTCCCATTTTTCCCAAGTTTGTTTAGTCATGATGGCCACTCCTGATCCACTATCTAGAATAGCTTTGGCCTGGTTTTTACCAAATTGTATTTTTAAAATTGATTTTCCCTCTTCTCCTTCACAATATCCTCCTATCTTATCAATGGGAATATACCACAACTCCTCCATTTCCTGTAGTTGTGGGTGAAGATTTTCTGGTGTTGTTTCCCATTTTCTCATTTGGTTCTGTAAGTGAGGATTTTGTTTCATTAACTCTTCCCATGTGGTATGATAAAGAATTGTGCATCATTTATCTATATTCACCTGGAGTGTTACTTGTGGGTTTTCTTCCTTGATACTATTTCCTCTTGTTTTTGTTGTCTCAGATTCCTCAACTGTTTTTTGAGAATTGTCCTCTTTCCCCATTTTGAGTTGCACTTCCCATATGATTTGTTTACACTTTTGCATTCTTTCATGTTCTAAGTCTGGCATAGGATAAGCCATTGTATGATCAGTAGGGCTTGGTCCCTCTTGAATTCTTCCTTTGTATGCTTTTATTAGAGTGTCTAGACTTTGTGAATTTCCTATCTCCAACTGGGTTTGTGTCTTTTGAGGAGAAGTACTATTTGATTGTTCCCTATTTTCTTCTTCAATATTTTTACCCATTTTTTGTTTCCTTTCCCATTTCCCTTTTTGTCTATTTTTCTTCACCTTTGAGATTGAACCTTCATTCTGTTCCTTAGTTGTTCTTTGTTGTCTTGTTTGTGACCTTGTTATAGCATTTACATTTACTTGGTCAATGTCACTCAATTCTTCCTGTTCCATGATACTGACTGCTTTTAGTGGTATGTTATTAGGTGTGTTTTGTTGTTTTTGAGGATTTTTAGGGCAATCCTTTATCAAATGCTCCCTGCCACAATCCTTGCAATATGCTCCTTCTATTCTTAATGTAGGAGGTTGTGGACAGTCTCTAATGAAATGATCTCCCCCACACCTATAACAAGTTATCTTTGGTCCCCCTTTGAATTGAGGTTTTTGATTGGACATATAATTATTGGTTATATACATGAAAGTGGCAGTGTCCATCTCAATTCTTCCATTTCCCAAGTCTAGGGCTTGTAATTCTGGTTCTCTTAATTCATAACCTTCCCATTCTTCTTGATATCCTTCATTCCATTGATAATCCTCCTTGTATGGTGACTTTGTTCTTGAGTTTCCCTCCTCTATTGGTGTGTATTTGATTGGTACCACATTTGTTGGTATAGGAGGTTGTTGCCCAAGCACAGGTCTTGGTTGCTCAATATATCCTGATTCTCTTTGGCTCCCATAGTCTCTCTCCTTTATGGGTTGTTTATTATAGAAGCATTCCTCCCTGTTATGATTTGTCCATTTCCTCTCTAGTGTACAATATTTTAGTGTTTTTCTGTCTTGCAAATGTGGAGGCTTTTGATATGGGCAATGTTGTACCAGATGACTTTCTCCACAATTGTAGCATTTTTTATTTGTGTTTATCCTGGAGTTTATCAAATTGGTTTTAGTGCTTACCTCTAGGGCTTTAGCAATGGCCTGAGCCAATTCTTCTACTGGAGGGATTTTATCTTCATTTGATCTGGGTTGATCAAATGCTAACAGATCTTGGCCTCTATTATCTTCCAAATCTATTGCTTCTTTTACACAAGCTCCTAGATCAGGGCATCTCCTGTAGTACACTAGGGTTCTTAATTGAGCACTTCTTAACCCTTCTATGAATAGGGATACTTGTCTAGCCATGGAAGGTACTTCTTCTTTAGGACATCTGTCAATATATTGCTTAAATCTCTTGGCTGCCTCTCTGACATTTTCATCTTTTTGTTGTTTAAAACTGTGTATCAGAGTGGCTGTGCTATGTTTTATTCCGGTCTTTGAGAATTCCCCAATAAAGGCTTCTAGGAAGGATTCAATATCTAGGTACATTTCTTTTCTCAAAGGGATGAACCAAGATAATGCTGGTCCTGTTAGGGTTAGACCAAATGCTTCAAATTGAACTTTGTAATCTTCCACCTCCTCAGCTCTAATTAATTGCCTAAACTCTGCAGCATGAGCATGAGGATCAAAATACCCTTCATATTGATTTTTCATGCATTTGGCTACTTGATATGGTCTAAGCATTCTGCCCTGAGGTTGCCAATGATGTCTTCTTCTTAGTGAAAATTCATTATATCCTTCTGGTTCCTTTTCAAAGGGATTTGGGGAAGCATGTGTCCTCCTCCCTTGTTGTTGCTCAGTACTAGTGTGGTTTTCATGTGGTCTAGGTAAATCTGGTTGTCCTATGTTATGTTCCCAAGGTCCTTTGTCAGCACATTGCCCTAAGTCATTTGTATTTTCTGGGTCTTGGGAGAAGATGTACACACACCCTTGCCTATCCTCATACCTACCATCTTTGAACTGAGCTACTGGTGTTATGTTTAGGGGAACTTCTAAGTTTCTCAATCTAATGAGAAACGTATGCATTCCATCCTGATATACATAGGTGCCAAACCTATTTGTATACATGTATTTGAGGATATTTCTATAATCCCCAGTTTCAATGGGCTCATTTGTTTCATTTAAATTTTCCATGTTGTTCTCTTGCCCTAAATTTCTTTTTTGCACTTCCCCTACTACTGACTCTATCTCCTTCCTACCTAGGTCTTGCTTAGTATGTGAGTTTAGTTTGTTCCTAGACCTAAAGATCATTCACCTAATTTTCACGATTCTGTGGTCAGAATCGTATTTTTCACGATTTTGTGCTCAAAATTGTGTTTCTCACGATTTTCTAACAAAGCTAGTGTTTTTTCACGATTTTATGACTAAAATCGTGTTTTTCACGATTTTGTGTTCAAATTAGTGTTTTTCACGATTCTCTACTGAAAATCGTGTTTTTCACGACTTTCTGTTAAAAATCGTATTTTTTCACGATTTTCTAACTAAATTAGTGTTTTTCACGATTTTGTGTTCAAAGTCGTGTTTTTCACGATTCTCCATTGAAAATCGTGTTTTTCACGATTCTGTGTCCAAAATCGTGTTTTTCACGATTCTGTACTCAAAATCGTGTTTTCCACGATTTTGTGGATAAAATCGTGATTTTCACGATTCTGTACTCAAAATCGTATTTTTCGCGATTCTGTGCTCAAAATCGTATTTTTCACGATTCTGTGCTCAAAATCGTGTTTTTCACGATTCTATGCTCAAAATCGTGTTTTTTGCGATTCTATGCTCAAAATTGTGTTTTTCACGATTCTGTGCTCAAAATCGTGTTTTTCGCGATTCTGTGCTCAAAATCGTGTTTTTCACGATTCTGTGCTCAAAATCGTTTTTTTCGCGATTTTGTTCCCAGACAATCGTGATTGCTCACAATTGTAAATAACACGATTTTCTTATGAAAATCGTGTTCTGGGAATCGCGATTTTGTCCCTAGTTCAGAGAATCGCGATTTTGTGTTTGACTACAGAATCGCGATTCTGAACACTTTTTTGAAGATTTTAAAGTATTGATTTTCAAGTTTTTCTTTCTTCCATTAGAATCGCCCTATCAAGTTTTTACCATGCAATGAAAAAGATTATCCAAAAAATAATATTTTCTTACTGAAAATTAAAAACTCAAAAAATCACGATTTCGTGATTTTGATTATTTCCTACTTTTCTGTGCTTAATGATCATGAAAATTTAAAGGCATGTAATTGAAATGATATAGAAACCACTCACCTTGCTTGCTTGACTCAAAAACTCTTCAAGACCTGAATTTGCACAACATCGCGATTTTTTCTTTGCTCTCTCTCTCTCTCTCCCACTCACTCAAATGATTTTTTCTTTCAATTCCAGGTTTTTATAATGTCCAAAAAATCTCGATTTTGTGTGATTTCCACTTTTCTTCACTCTTTCATTTGTACAACTTTACTTACCCAATCTTGATGACATCTCTTGCAATTATCTTTCTCCAAAAACCCAAATATGCTGAAAATTCTAGAAAATTTCCCTTACAGAAAATCGCGATTTTGTGCAGAAAATCGTGTTTTTTCTGTACTTCTTATCTTGTGAAAATTTGAGTATTCTTTTCTCTTGTTCTCTTTCAATACCCTCTACCCATTGCAATTCACCAGACTCCTATACTTTTGCATCAAAATCACCACATTACTCAGAAAATCGCGATTTTGTGCAGAAAATCATGTTTTTTCTATACTTCTTATTTTGTGCAAATTTGAGTATTCTTCTCTCTTGTTCCCCTTCAATACCCCTTACCAACTCCAATTCAACAATCACTTGCAATTTTACCTCATAGTCACAACATTATTCAGAAAATCGCGATGTTGTTTAGAAAATCATGTTTTTCAAATCTTCTTATTTTTTGACAAATTTTTGCTTTTCTTTCACTTGGTCTCTATTGCTCTTATCCACAAAGCTTCAGTCCAACTTCCTAAGAAGAAAAGAAATTTGTTTGATTGTTTTTAATGAATTTTTTGCATTTTTTTAGTATTTTGCCCTAAATTAAGGTAAACACTTCACTTAGGGTTTCTTGTTTGGTGATCTACTGATCATGTGTTCCTTGATTGGTTATAATCTCTTATGGCTTAGCTATCAAAACAGTTCATGAGAAAAACTTTCCAAAGAAAATGTGCTATGAAATGCAAGTATCAATTTTTGCAAAGATAAACTCAAACACATTTTTTTTTTTCAAAATGCAAATCAGCTTTGTTTCTCAAGATTTATGCTTTGATTTGGTTAACAAATGAATCTTTTCTACTTGCATCTAGCTACTTTACTTGACTTTTCCTTAGTGCAACCATGTTATCTTCCCAAGATCAACAATATTGCCTAGTACTTGGTCAAAAAGAACTCTAAAAATGCAAGAATAGACACATGTTACCTCATCTTCAGCTTTCTTGATTCAAATTTCTCACACACCTGCATTTTTACTTCAAAAAATGAAATGAGCAACTATCAATTTACAAAAATTTTAGCACTTCCAATTCTAAAAGATGATCTATTGCTTTCTTTTCCCAAAAGACAAACAAAGACATCTACCTTTTCATGTTCACATTTCTTGATTAAAGAGTGTTACCTTTTCCATGTGTTTGTTACCATCAACAATAGAAGATCCAGCAAGGTCCAACTTCAATGAAGCTTTTGAAATACTCCCCGGCAACGGCGCCAAAAAAGGTTTGTTATTGATCTTTGGAGTTGTCCTCTCCAATCATTTAGCATAAAGAATCAACAATACATCTTTATTTTGTCAATCCTAGCAGTATTCATGAGACCACAGCCCCTTCTAGATGATAGAATCCAAGAAATAAGAGAATAATGGCTAGATTTCTGAGAATGGTGAAAATGAAGAGGAATTTCTAGGGTTTGGATTATCTTGAGCAAATCTCCACCATTTTCCACAATCTTGGTGTCTAATACATGCTATTTTATCAGCAGAACACAATTATGAAGTCAAAACTCAAAAATATTACCTGCACCATACAGACGAGACAATCACGATTCTGTGAAAACAGACGATTTTCATCTCCAGCACCATTCTTCATCAACTTATCACTCAACACATCAGTATTCAGCTCTCTTCATACACATTCAACAAAATTACACAATAGAAGCTCACAAATCTCCATAGATACACAAGAATTAGACTCACAAATCAAAAAAACCACACAAAGAGGAGAAAACACGATTTTCAGCAGAAAACTCCTTCTCTATTCACTTGGATAGCATGTAAACAAATGATTAACCAACCCCCTCATAATAGAGGAAATTATCTTATATACATTTTCAAGTGTCCCTTTTCACACTTGAATTTTGGTCCTTTCCTCTATTATTCTAAAAATATGCTATCTAGGAGTTTCCAAAAATTCTAGAAAAATTACATAAGATTCTATCCTACATAAGGAAGACTCTTCCTTATTTTTACAACAGTTGCATAAATATTTTTACAAGTTTTTGTCATTTTACATCAAGTGAGGAAATCCTTCCGACATCTGCCCCCACCAAACCTGCACATCGTCCTCGATGGGCCAACCTGCAGTTCAATAGGAAGCGGTATCAAATTCTTTTGAAAATTATTCATAACTCAAATGCAAATAGTCTAAAAAAGAATGCTTCTATCATTAGTACATCTTCTGATAGCAAAGAAAACTTATAAAATTATGTAAGCTTGAATTTCAACCTTTTCGTTCAATGCATGAGTTTGAAAAACAGGTTTTAGAAAGAAACTATAGAAGTCATTCAAATAGTGTTCGTACTAACTCTTCTATTAACTTTGTTCATAAGTAAAGCATATGTTATATAAGTTTCCTATCCTCATCTCCTAGCCACTTGCTATTAAGATACAAAAAACTAACTCCCCTCTAGCATAAATCCACCTTATATAGCCCGCTTTTCAATTCAAAAGTGATTTCAAGACCACAACTGATTCATTAAAATGATTTGATTTTTCTTTCATCTTTTTTTCATCATAATTTTTCTTTTTTGTCATCATTTTTTTTTTCTCTTTTCATATGCAACAACCATTAATGTAATGCTTTCAATTTTTCTTCGCAACTTTTTTGATGAAGGGGAAAGGCTTAACCCCTAATCAGAGCAACGGATCTAGAGGTAAGCTAAAGCATGAACTAGGATCTCTTTAGTAAAATGGGTCAGATTTAAGGAAGCTTACCTATATAAAACAAGCCTACTTCTACTAGGAGTTGCA
This sequence comes from Ceratopteris richardii, assembly GCA_020310875.1. Taxonomy (NCBI): domain Eukaryota; kingdom Viridiplantae; phylum Streptophyta; class Polypodiopsida; order Polypodiales; family Pteridaceae; genus Ceratopteris; species Ceratopteris richardii. The sequence goes on from CM035415.1 coordinate 168,356,211, forward strand.
AGTAAAGGGTTCCGTCAACTATTCATATGACAACCATAGGTCTCTAATCCCTATCTTCTCTTCAAGCACGTTCCTACTTCAGGGTAAATTCTACTTTTCATAATTTTAAGAAGTTTCTTAACCTATCTAAAGAATGTACATATCTAATTATGATAATGCATGAACTTTCATAATAAATTAAAACATAAATCACGTTTAGAACTTTTTCACCTGATCTATATTGACTCCATCTTCAGTTCTCTTTAACTTCATCAGAACTTTTGGCATAAAATCTTCAATTGCTTTGATCAATTCATCTTCAAAACCTGTAACCACTCATAAAGTAGAAGCTACAAAACAAGTAATCTTCATTATCATTTATCTTGCAAATATAAATGCATATATTCTATCAGATTCATCTTCATCATGTCACAAATTTCATCATAAGAAGTCATAGTGGGTATAATTCATAAACAAAATTCATAAATTCATAAATTCATAAATTTCACATTAGCTTTTTCAACTTTTGAAACAAGGTTCATAAATTTCAGAAAAAATCATAATGTTCATAGTCTAATATAACCATCATATTTGTTGTAAAGAAAATCATTTTGATCAAAATATTCATCATTTCATTATAATAATATTCTTCATAATTGTTCAGCATAATAGATTTCTTCCTAGTTGTGAAAGAAAGAAAATCATAAGTTCATCAAAGCATAATGTAAAACTTTATCATAAGCTTTTAACTAGCTTTTCCAAACATAAAAACTTCATAAAACAAAACAATTTAGGTATATGTTCATTTTCTTTAGGAAAACTGGCATATATACAGCAAGCAATAACAAAAATTGAAAAAGTTTTATCTTCAATAAACAATTCCATCACAATAAAACTATTCTCTTAAATTCTTCTCCTTTCTCTTAACTTTAGATGAGTTTTTGGTATTGTTTTCAATCTTCCATATGGCTTCTTGTATCCATTTTCCCATATTCTTATCATGTTCTAATTGTATTTGAAGATTTTCATATGTTTGTACTATTCTTTCATCATTTTTATTTTTGTCACATTTATTGTCATTTTCTATGACTTTAGGTTCTGTTTTAACCTCATGTATGTCTTGATTTCCATCAATTGATTGTTCATTTTCATCATCTTTTATCCTTACATCTTTGTCTTTCTTAATCTTTTTCAATGTATCTTGATCCTTAGATGTAGTTTGAATATCAATGTTACTCATAGATTTAGGTTTAAAAAAGGTTTGATCATTATCCAAGTATTCACATTTAGTCACAATCTTGGTGTTCATAGAATCTTGTCCAACGACATAGCCACAGCTCCCACGGATGAAGAAGCTTCTACAATTCAACCTGTCGATATAAAGTATGCACATGCAAGCAAAATTTAAAACTTTATACCTGAGCTGCAAGGCCGTTTTTTCACGTCGGGTTCACCAATGTTGGTGCGATATTCACGGGTGGTGGATCAAGCCAACCGCTAGAAGTACGGCACACGCCGGGTGTCTGTAGCAAACTCAGGAGTCTCAAGTAGAAAAATTAAACTCACACATTTAAGCGATTCAAAATTAAAGATTTAGCTCACCATTTCTCACAAAAAAGACTCAAAAGATTAGTAGCCAATTGCACTTTAATATTTAGCGATTTAGTTTCAGAACAAGAGTTCCTATGCACTAGATGAAAGGAAATCTTATAAGAGAACCGATGTTTTTTTTTTTTTAACACTTTATTTAAATGCATCATCATACACTCTTTAAAATATACCAATTAAGATTACTTGACCACATAAAAATCAAAGAGTAAAATACTTGTTTAAATGGAACACAATTCTTCATATATAGTCGACGCTTATTTGATCAGGCTTCAAACAAAGAAATTACATCGTGGAGAAGGGATCAAAAGCAAGTCAGTATCATATACGAGGTTCATAATAACATCAATGAATACGTCTCCTCCTTTGAAAGCTACGCTTAGGAATTTGATGAGGCCGTAGAAGTGCTTGTTAAACATTATGTGGCGTGGCCACTTTGGTGTGCTTTCTATATATAACGCACGAACAATGCAAGTTTCTATAAGCCCATAGTATCATTTTGAACAGTCATAACACGATGAGTGATCTTTAAAATAGCATGTAAAGTCTAAACGGTTAATCACGAAGCTCATAACATATCATATGGGTAAGAATAAATCACATACATCGGCAGCTTATGCATGAATGGATTTATCTCTGTAACTACAGCAAACTTGTCTAGTGCTAAATAAAGTACTCTGAACACATACTCTATTCAAGTTCCGAAATATTCTTCAGTAATGAATTATAAAATTTTCAAAAAACAAAACACCATCGCTCAATATAAGTAGCGTTCCCATTCAATGCATAAAACTGGTAGCACTTATCTCTAAAATTTCCTTCAATAAGTCGTGAACTCAGTTAAATTAATGAAGCCAAATGGAATATGGTCAAAGATCAAACTTTAAAGTGCATATAGATGAGAGGCCACATTGTCCTAGAGTTTTTCATCAGAGAGTTGAGTGTCTATCATCAATTGTCAGATGGGTGAATTGGTGATGAAAATCATCAAAGCATAAACATAACCCTTTTACTTATGAGCACCAATTTTCCTATGTCATCACAGCTAAAAAAAACTGATGTAGAGTTCGTCCGATTATTAATCATCAGTGTAAACATTGTCAGCATCAACATATCATCCTGCTAAGAAATCATCATCAACATAGCATTATCCTAAGGAATAGTACAAAATTGAACAGTTAAAAAACTTCCCTTTTCAGCGGAGCGCTGAGGAGAAGGAGTATTCATCCACTTTATTTGACAATGCACTGAAAATATTTGGGCCATCATCAATAACTTTAATCATGTTTGTTCATATCTTCCTCCGAACACAGAATGTATACCGAAGTTATCGTGTGCAAGCAAAGTCAGATCACAAGTCGGACTTGTTGTTCGGCTAGGCGTCATCAAATTGATGATGGTCAGATCATATTGAGAGAAGCTTCCAATTATACGCTCCACATTTATCTCTGTGCAACACAGAGCATGACAGTCGAGAATGCAAAACACATGTCTTGGATGGTGTCGACCCTCACAAGATGTCACCACATATCGATCTGAGTGACCTGAGAGTGTCCTCCCAAAATGTTCTCCTTCTTCTCTTCAGTGATCTCCTATTGATTGTCTCTTCTTAGAGAAAAATAATATAACACCTCTCTGGTCGTACACCTCCTGTCGCTATGATCATCCTCTTTTTTTTCTCCTTGGAGGCACCACTATGTCTTCATTCAGCAGCGCACGATGATTCCTTTCCTTCACACCTCTACAGTCATGTCCTTTATTCGGACATCTCCCTCATGCCCAAATTTCTCCAATCAACCCTATGCCTGGTATCTTAACAAAAGTTGACTGCCTTCCATCCTCTCCATATGCTTCCTGTGAGCAACTCTGTCAGCAACGTTCTCTCTCTTCTTCTGGATTTCCACCTGTCAGATGAAAAGAAAACGCTCCTTCGGAAGGAGCTTCAACATCTTGAGAGTTCTGAGAAGATCAACGAAGCGCAACTCTTTCTACCTCTAGTATATGTTTTCCCCAAAAGCGAATCCTAGCCCGATCTCCTCCTTACAAATATCCAAATTCAGCGCCTGTATTTCTCTTTCTCTCTCTTGGTTACACCTGCAAAAGAAGTTTACACGAAGAAGAAAAACATAAGACAAATTATTTAGATATATACACTTGTTTACATTCAGTCATTCAATTAGATAACTAAGACACCTCATACATAGTACTTCATGCATACTAATGTTAACTATTAACTAACACACTAGTAAACTAACACAAACATATTTAGATAGAAACACACGTAGAACTTTTAAATTGAAATATAATTATTTCAATTATATTTTATCTATTTACTTAACTTTATGTCTTTTAACTTATAATTTTATTAAATGAATATTATTTATCTATTTAACTTATATTATATATAATTTTTATTAACTACAAAAAAACATAAATATCATAATCATCTTATTAAAATATGAAACTTGTTAATGATCTTAAAACAATTTAAGTATTTTCAGTTAAGGACATATAAACTTAATTAATGCACTTTTAATACGAATTTAATCACCTAGAATAAACCTTTGTTAAACTCATGTTTAGGTTGGTAAATTTTCATAAATTTGTAGACTCAGATGCAAACTTATATATCTTTTAAATATTCATATACAAATACATACATATAGCATAAAAGCCACATTATCAATCACTCTCATAGCCATATGAACACTTATACTATTGAGTGCATTTCCCATCTATATAGAAACTTCAACCTTAACATCTCTGGTACATATAATCAAACTTAAATTCTCCTTTATTCCTTCCTAGATGTATTCTTATGATCATATACACATTCTTAATAAAGTGAAAAAGCTAAATTAAAGTATCAATTAATCCTCCATTCTGAATATATGTTCATCTCTTTCCTGCAGGTATCCAAGAGAAAAGATTAGTGCATAAAAAATCTATGAAAAAGATATCAACTACTCAAACTATTTTTATTTTTCTATATGAAAAATCAAGTGAGGAAATCCTTCCGACATCTGCCCCCACCAAACCTGCACATCGTCCTCGATGGGCCAACCTGCAGTTCAATAGGAAGCAGTATCAAATTCTTTTGAAAATTATTCATAACTCAAATGCAAATAGTCTAAAAAAGAATGCTTCTATCATTAGTACATCTTCTGATAGCAAAGAAAACTTATAAAATTATGTAAGCTTGAATTTCAACCTTTTCGTTCAATGCATGAGTTCGAAAAACAGGTTTTAGAAAGAAACTATAGAAGTCATTCAAATAGTGTTCGTACTAACTCTTCTATTAACTCTGTTCATAAGTAAAGCATATGTTATATAAGTTTCCTATCCTCATCTCCTAGCCACTTGCTATTAAGATACAAAAAACTAACTCCCCTCTAGCATACATCCACCTTATATAGCCCGCTTTTCAATTCAGAAGTGATTTCAAGACCACAACTGATTCATTAAAATGATTTGATTTTTCTTTCATCTTTTTTTTCATCATAATTTTTCTTTTTTGTCATCATTTTTTTTTCTCTTTTCATATGCAGCAACCATTAATGTACTGCTTTCAATTTTTCTTCGCAACTTTTTTGATGAAGGGGAAAGGCTTAACCCCTAATCAGAGCAAAGGATCTAGAGGTAAGCTAAAGCAAGAACTAGGATCTCTTTAGTAAAATGGGTCAGATTTAAGGAAGCTTACCTATATAAAACAAGCCTACTTCTACTAGGAGTTGCAAGTTAAGGATTCCGTCAACTATTCATATGACAGCCATAGGTCTCTAATCCCTATCTTCTCTTCAAGCACGTTCCTACTTCAGGGTAAATTCTACTTTTCATAATTTTAAGAAGTTTCTTAACCTATCTGAAGAATGTACATATCTAATTATGATAATGCATGAACTTTCATAATAAATTAAAACATAAATCACGTTTAGAACTTTTTCACCTGATCTATATTGACTCCATCTTCAGTTCTCTTTAAGTTCATCAAAACTTTTGGCATAAAATCTTCAATTGCTTTGATCAGTTCATCTTCAAAACCTGTAACCACTCATAAAGTAGAAGCTACAAAACAAGTAATCTTCATTATCATTTATCTTGCAAATATAAATGCATATATTCTATCAGATTCATCTTCATAATGTCACAAATTTCATCATAAGAAGTCATAGTGGGTATAATTCATAAACAAAATTCATAAATTCATAAGTTCATAAATTTCACATTAGCTTTTTCAACTTTTGAAACAAAGTTCGTAAATTTCAGAAAAAATCATAATGTTCATAGTCTAATATAACCATCATATTTGTTGTAAACAAAATCATTTTGATCAAAATATTCATCATTTCATTATAATAATATTCTTCATAATTGTTCATCATAATAGATTTCTTCCTAGTTGTGAAAGAAAGAAAATCATAAGTTCATCAAAGCATAATGTAAAACTTTATCATAAGCTTTTAACTAGCTTTTCCAAACATAAAAACTTCATAAAACAAAACAATTTACGTATATGTTCATCTTCTTTAGGAAAACTGGCATATATACAGCAAGCAATAACAAAAATTGAAAAAGTTTTATCTTCAATAAACAATTACATCACAATAAAACTATTCTCTTAAATTCTTCTCCTTTTTCTTAACTTTAGATGAGTTTTTGGTATTGTTTTCAATCTTCCATATGGCTTCTTGTATCCATTTTCCCATATTCTTATCATGTTCTAATTGTATTTGAAGATTTTCATATGTTTGTACTATTCTTTCATCATTTTTATTTTTGTCACATTTATTGTCATTTTCTATGACTTTAGGTTCTGTTTTAACCTCATGTATGTCTTGATTTCCATCAATTGATTGTTCATTTTCATCATCTTTTATCCTTACATCTTCGTCTTTCTTAATCTTTTTCAATGTATCTAGATCCTTAGATGTAGTTTGAATATCAATGTTACTCATAGATTTAGGTTTAAAAAAGGTTTGAGCATTATCCAAGTATTCACATTTAGTCACAATATTGGTGTTCATGGAATGTAATTGACATACATTACTTTTCTCATTATGATTCTTAGGTTTCCATTGTTCTTGAAGTTTGGTTTTAGGACTCAATTTTGTTTGATCAAAATAGTCTATCATCCTCCCTCTACCTAATTTTAATCTCAAAGGTAATTGTGTTTGATAATCACATATCTTAAGGTCATGTGTAATGACTAAGTGAATTTGACATGCATTATTATAAGCAACACAATCCTCGTACATATGACCCAGTTGGTCACACCAAAAGCATCTTAAGGGATATACTTTCCTATTCATAGCCCTATAGGTGAATCTCCTATACTCATTCATATGGGTTTCATTAGGCAACTTTGGAGATAAACTTTGCATTTCATGCTCATGTTTACAGTTGCATTTGGGGAGTTCATTGACTTGTTTGGTCAAATCATCTGTTTGGCTCTTTAATTTTTTAACAATATCTTGTAAAATTCCACACATCACACTATTTGACTTTGAAAACTAACTTAACTTGTCAATTAACAGAAATACTTCTTTAAATTTTGCTTGATTTGATGAGTTTAGCTTATCCTCTAAATCTTTGACTTGCACATCAAGTCCCAAATTCGCATTCTTAATTAAGCCCTCCATAGTAGAGTTTGTTTTATGTTTTTTTGGAATTAACTGGTTTCTTTGTACCCATTGATATTTGAGAAACAAGAAGTATTAGAGGATAGATCAATACCTGCAATCTGAATCGAAGAAGAGGCTCAAAAAGTGACTGTGAAAATTTATACAATTTTTTTTAATAGGATCAAAATCTAATACATCAATTGCTAATAGATGAATGTGCAAATGTTCCTGCTTCTAATGTCGATGAGAGGGGCGGCGAGATGAGGATAGTTACTTGCCACTCTTCGTGGAGGCGCTCAGTTCCCTAGGAAACAACCCTCAACACCTAGAAGAGTGCAAATTTCCAACGACACAGCCACAACTCCCACAGATGAAGAAGCTTCTGCAATTCAACCTGTCGATATAATGTATGCACATGCAAGCAAAATTTAAAAATTTATACCTGAGCTGCAACGCCGTTTTTTCACGTCGGGTTCACCAATGTCGGCGCGATATTCATGGGTGGTGGATCAAGCCAACCGCTAGAAGTACGGCACACGCCGGGTGTCTGTAGCAAACTCAGGAGTCTCAAGTAGAAGAATTAAACTCACACATTTAAGCGATTCAAAATTAAAGATTTAGCTCACGATTTCTCGCAATAAAGACTCAAAAGATTAGTAGCCAATTGCACTTTAATATTTAGCGATTTAGTTTCAGAACAAGAGTTCCTATGCACTAGATGAAAGGAAATCTTATAAGAGAACCGATGTTTTTTTTTTTTACACTTTATTTAAATGCATCATCATACACTCTTTAAAATATACCAATTAAGATTACTTGACCACATAAAACTCAAAGAGTAAAATACTTTTTTAAATGGAACGCAGTTCTTCATATATAGTCGACGCTTATTTGATCAGGCTTCAAACAAAGAAATTACATCGTGGAGAAGGGTTCAAAAGCAAGTCAGTATCATATGCGAGGTTCATAATAACATCAATGAATATGTCTCCTCCTTTGAAAGCTACGCTTAGGAATTTGATGAGGCCGTAGAAGTGCTTGTTAAACATTATGTGGCGTGGCCACTTTGGTGTGCTTTCTATATATAACGCATAAACAATGCAAGTTTCTATAAGACCATAGTATCATTTTGAAGAGTCATAACATGATGAGTGATCTTTAAAATAGCATGTAAAGTCTAAATCGTTAATCATGAAGCTCATAACAGATCATATGGGTAAGAAAAAATCACATACATCGGCAGCTTATGCATGAATGGATTTATCTCTGTAACTACAGCAAACTTGTCTACTGCTAAATAAAGTACTCTGAAGACATACTCTATTCAAGTTCCGGAATATTCTTTAGTAATGAATTATAAAATTTTGAAAAAACCAAACACCATCGCTCAATATAAGTAGAGTTCCCATTCAATGCATAAAACTGGTAGCGCTTATCTCTAAAATTTCCTTCAATAAGTCGTGAACTCAGTTAAATTAATGAAACCAAATGGAATATGGTCAAAGATCAAACTTTAAAGTGCATATAGATGAGAGGCCACATTGTCCTAGAGTTTTTCATCAGAGAGTTGAGTGTCTATCATCAATTGTCAGATGGGTAAAACATAACCCTTTTACTTATGAGCACCAATTTTCCTATGTCATCACAGCTAAAAAAAACCGATGTACAGTTTGTCCGATTATTAATGCATCAGTGTAAACATTGTCAGCATCAACATATCATCCTGCTAAGAAATCATCATCGACATAGCATTATCCTAAGGAATAGTACAAAATTGAACAGTTAAAAAATTTCCCTTTTCAGTGGAGCGCTGAGGAGAAGGAGTATTCATCCACTTTATTTGACAACGCACTGAAAATATTTGGGCCATCATCAATAACTTTAATCATGTTTGCTCATATCTTCCTCCGCACACAGAATGTATACTGAAGTTATCGTGTGCAAGCAAAGTCAGATCACAAGTCGGACTTGTTGTTCGGCTAGGCGTCATCAAATTGATGATGGTGAGATCATATTGAGAGAAGCCTCCAATTATACGCTCCACATTTATCTCTGTGCAACACAGAGCATGACAGTCGAGAATGCAAAACACATGTCTTGGATGGTGTCGACCCCCACAAGATGTCACCACATATCGATCTGAGTGACCTGAGAGTGTCCTCCCAAAATGTTCTCCTTCTTCTCTTCAATGATCTCCTATTGATTGTTTCTTCTTAGAGAAAAATAATATAACACCTCTCTAGTCGTACACCTCCCGTCGCTATGATCATCCTCTTTTTTTTCTCCTTGGAGGCACCACTATGTCTTCATTCAGCAGCGCACGATGATTCCTTTCCTTCACAGCTCTACAGTCATGTCCTTTATTCGGACATCTCCCTCATGTCTAGATTTCTCCAATCAACCCTACGCCTGGTATCTTAACAAAAGTTGACTGCCTTCCATCCTCTCCATATGCTTCCTGTGAGCAACTCTGTCAGCAACGTTCTCTCTCCTCTTCTGAATTTCCACCTGTCACATGAAAAGAAAACGCTCCTTCGGAAGGAGCTTCAGCATCTTGAGAGTTCTGAGAAGATCAACGAAGCGCAACTCTTTCTGCCTCTAGTATATGTTTTCCCCAAAAGAGAATCCCAGCCCGATCTCCTCCTTACAGATATCCAAATTCAGCGCCTATCTCTCTCTTTCTCTCTCTTGGTTACACCTGCAGAAGAAGTTTACACGAAGAAGAAAAACATAAAGACAAATTATTTAGATATATACACTTGTTTACATTCAGTCGTTCAATTAGATAACTAAGACACCTCATACATAGTACTTCATGCATACTAATGTTAACTATTAACTAACACACTAGTAAACTAACACAAACATATTTAGATAGAAACACATGTAGAACTTTTAAATTGAAATATAATTATTTCAATTATATTTTATCTATTTACTTAACTTTATGTCTTTTAACTTAGAATTTAATTACATGAATATTATTTATCTATTTAACTTATATTATATATAATTTTTATTGACTACAAATAAACATAAATATCATAATCATCTTATTAAAATATGAAACTTGTTAATGATCTTAAAACAATTTAAGTATTTTTAGTTGACATATAAACTTAATTAATGCACTTTTAATACGGATTTAATCACCTAGAATAAACCTTTGTTAAACTCATGTTTAGGTTGGTAAATTTTCATAAATTTGTAGACTCAGATGCAAACTTATATATCTTTTAAATATTCATATACAAATACATACATATAGCATAAAAGCCACATTATCATTCACTCTCATAGCCATATGAACACTTATACTATTGAGTGCATTTCCCATCTATATACCTTAACATCTTTGGTACATATAATCAAACTTAAATTCTCCTTTATTCCTTCCTAGATGTATTCTTATGATCATATACACATTCTTAATAAAGTGAAAAAGCTAAATTAAAGTATCAATTAATCCTCCATTCTGAATATATGTTCATCTCTTTCCTGGAGGTATCCAAGAGAAAAGATAAGTGCATAAAAAATCTGTGAAAAAGATATCAACTACTCAAAATATTTTTATTTTTCTATATGAAAAATCAAGTGAGGAAATCCTTCCGACATCTGCCCCCACCAAACCTGCACATCGTCCTCGATGGGCCAACCTGCAGTTCAATAGGAAGCAGTATCAAATTCTTTTGAAAATTATTCATAACTCAAATGCAAATAGTCTAAAAAAGAATGCTTCTATCATTAGTACATCTTCTGATAGCAAAGAAAACTTATAAAATTATGTAAGCTTGAATTTCAACCTTTTCGTTCAATGCATGAGTTCGAAAAACAGGTTTTAGAAAGAAACTATAGAAGTCATTCAAATAGTGTTCGTACTAACTCTTCTATTAACTTTGTTCATAAGTAAAGCATATGTTATATAAGTTTCCTATCCTCATCTCCTAGCCACTTGCTATTAAGATACAAAAAACTAACTCCCCTCTAGCATACATCCACCTTATATAGCCCGCTTTTCAATTCAGAAGTGATTTCAAGACCACAACTGATTCATTAAAATGATTTGATTTTTCTTTCATCTTTTTTTTCATCATAATTTTTCTTTTTTGTCATCATTTTTTTTTCTCTTTTCATATGCAGCAACCATTAATGTACTGCTTTCAATTTTTCTTCGCAACTTTTTTGATGAAGGGGAAAGGCTTAACCCCTAATCAGAGCAAAGGATCTAGAGGTAAGCTAAAGCAGGAACTAGGATCTCTTTAGTAAAATGGGTCAGATTTAAGGAAGCTTACCTATATAAAACAAGCCTACTTCTACTAGGAGTTGCAAGTTAAGGGTTCCGTCATTATCATTTATCTTGCAAATATAAATGCATATATTCTATCAGATTCATCTTCCTCATGTCACAAATTTCATCATAAGAAGTCATAGTGGGTATAATTCATAAACAAAATTCATAAATTCATAAATTTCACATTAGCTTTTTCAACTTTTGAAACAAAGTTCATAAATTTCAGAAAAAATCATAATGTTCATAGTCTAATATAACCATCATATTTTTTGTAAACAAAATCATTTTGATCAAAATATTCATCATTTCATTATAATAATATTCTTCATAATTGTTCATCATAATAGATTTCTTCCTAGTTGTGAAAGAAAGAAAATCATAAGTTCATCAAAGCATAATGTAAAACTTTATCATAAGCTATTAACTAGCTTTTCCAAACATAAAAACTTCATAAAACAAAACAATTTAGGTATATGTTCATCTTCTTTAGGAAAACTGGCATATATACAACAAGCAATAACAAAAATTGAAAAAGTTTTATCTTCTATAAACAATTCCATCACAATAAAACTATTCTCTTAAATTCTTCTCCTTTTTCTTAACTTTAGATGAGTTTTTGGTATTGTTTTCAATCTTCCATATGGCTTCTTGTATCCATTTTCCCATATTCTTATCATGTTCTAATTGTATTTGAAGATTTTCATATGTTTGTACTATTCTTTCATCATTTTTATTTTTGTCACATTTGTTGTCATTTTCTATGACTTTAGGTTCTGTTTTAACCTCATGTATGTCTTGATTTCCATCAATTGATTGTTCATTTTCATCATCTTTTATCCTTACATCTTCGTCTTTCTTAATCTTTTTCAATGTATCTTGATCCTTAGATGTAGTTTGAATATCAATGTTACTCATAGATTTAGGTTTAAAAAAGGTTTGAGCATTATCCAAGTATTCACATTTAGTCACAATCTTGGTGCTCATAGAATGTAATTGACATACATTACTTTTCTCATTATGATTCTTAGGTTTCCATTGTTTTTGAAGTTTGTTTTAGGACTCAATTTTGTTTGATCAAAATAGTCTATCATCCCCCCTCTACCTAAGTTTAATCTCAAAGGTTTGTGTTTGATAATCACATATCTTAAGGTCATGTGTAATGACTAAGTGAATTTGACATGCATTATTATAAGCAACACAATCCTCGTACATATGACCTAGTTGGTCACACCAAAAGCATCTTAAGGGATATACTTTCCTATTCATAGCCCTATAGGTGAATCTCCTATACTCATTCATATGGGTTTCATTAGGCAACTTTGGAGATAAACTTTGCATTTCATGCTCATGTTTACACTTGCATTTGGGGAGTTCATTGACTTGTTTGGTCAAATCATCTATTTGGCTCTTTAATTTTTTAACAATATCTTGTAAAATTCCACACATCACACTATTTGAATTTGAAAACTCACTTAACTTGTCAATTAATAGAAATACTTCTTTAAATTTTGCTTGATTTGATGAGTTTAGCTTATCCTCTAAATCTTTGACTTGCACATCAAGTCCCAAATTTGCATTCTTAATTAAGCCCTCCATAGTAGAGTTTGTTTTATGTGTGTTTGAATTAACTGGTTTCTTTTTACCCATTGATATTTGAGAAACAAGAAGTATTAGAGGATAGATCAATACCTGCAATCTGAATCGAAGAAGAGGCTCAAAAAGTGACTGTGAAAATTTATACAATTTTTTTTAATAGGATCAAAATCTAATACATCAATTGCTAATAGATGAATGTGCAAATGTTCCTGCTTCTAATGTCGATGAGAGGGGCGGCGAGATGAGGATAGTTACTTGCCACTCTTCGTGGAGGCGCTTAGTTCCCTAGGAAACAGCCCTCAACACCTAGAAGAGTGCAAGGTTCCAAAGACACAGCCACAGCTCCCACGGATGAAGAAGCTTCTGCAATTCAACCTGTCGATATAATGTATGCACATGCAAGCAAAATTTAAAAATTTATACCTGAGGTGCAAGGCCGTTTTTTCACGTCCGGTTCACCAATGTCGGCGCGATATTCACGGGTGGTGGATCAAGCCAACCGCTAGAAGTATGGCACACGCCGGGTGTCTGTAGCAAACTCAGGAGTCTCAAGTAGAAAAATTAAACTCACACATTTAAGCGATTCAAAATTAAAGATTTAGCTCACGATTTCTCGCAATAAAGACTCAAAAGATTAGTAGCCAATTGCACTTTAATATTTAGCGATTTAGTTTCAGAACAAGAGTTCCTATGCACTAGATGAAAGGAAATCTTATAAGAGAACCGATGTTTTTTTTTTTTTTACACTTTATTTAAATGCATCATCATACACTCTTTAAAATATACCAATTAAGATTACTTGACCACATAAAACTCAAAGAGTAAAATACTTGTTTAAATGGAACACAATTCTTCATATATAGTCGACGCTTATTTGATCAGGCTTCAAACAAAGAAATTACATCGTGGAGAAGGGTTCAAAAGCAAGTCAGTATCATATGCGAGGTTCATAATAACATCAATGAATACGTCTCCTCCTTTGAAAGCTACGCTTAGGAATTTGATGAGGCCGTAGAAGTGCTTGTTAAACATTATGTGGCGTGGCCACTTTGGTGTGCTTTCTATATATAACGCACGAACAATGCAAGTTTCTATAAGACCATAGTATCATTTTGAACAGTCATAACACGATGAGTGATCTTTAAAATAGCATGTAAAGTCTAAACGGTTAATCATGAAGCTCATAACAGATCATATGGGTAAGAAAAAATCACATACATCGGCAGCTTATGCATGAATGGATTTATCTCTGTAAGTACAACAAACTTGTCTACTGCTAAATAAAGTACTCTGACCACATACTCTATTCAAGTTCCGGAATATTCTTCAGTAATGAATTATTAAATTTTCAGAAAACCATACACCATCACTCAATATAAGTAGAGTTCCCATTCAATGCATAAAACTGGTAGCGCTTATCTCTAAAATTTCCTTCAATAAGTCGTGAACTCAATTAAATTAATGAAGCCAAATGGAATATGGTCAAAGATCAAACTTTAAAGTGCATATAGATGAGAGGCCACATTGTCCTAGAGTTTTTCATCAGAGAGTTGAGTGTCTATCATCAATTGTCAGATGGGTGAATTGGTGATGAAAATCATCAAAGCATAAACATAACCCTTTTACTTATGAGCACCAATTTTCCTATGTCATCACAGCTAAAAAAAACCGATGTATAGTTCGTCCGATTATTAATGCATCAGTGTAAACATTGTCAGCATCAACATATCATCCTGCTAAGAAATCATCATCGACATAGCATTATCCTAAGGAATAGTACAAAATTGAACAGTTAAAAAACTTCCCTTTTCAGTGGAGCGCTGAGGAGAAGGAGTATTCATCCACTTTATTTGACAACGCACTGAAAATATTTGGGCCATTATCAATAACTTTAATCATGTTTGCTCATATCTTCCTCCGCACACAGAATGTATACTGAAGTTATCGTGTGCAAGCAAAGTCAGATCACAAGTCACACTTGTTGTTCGGCTAGGCGTCATCAAATTGATGATGGTTAGATCATATTGAGAGAAGCCTCCAATTATACGCTCCACATTTATCTCTGTGCAACACAGAGCATGACAATCGAGAATGCAAAACACATGTCTTGGATGGTGTCGACCCTCACAAGATGTCACCACATATTGATCTGAGTGACCTGAGAGTGTCCTCCCAAAATGTTCTCCTTCTTCTCTTCAGTGATCTCCTATTGATTGTTCTTCTTAGAGAAAAATAATATAACACCTCTCTCGTCGTACACCTCTCGTCGCTATGATCATCCTCTTTTTTTTCTCCTTGGAGGCACCACTATGTCTTTATTCAGCAGCGCACAATGATTCCTTTCCTTCACAGCTCTACAGCCATGTCTTTTATTCAGACATCTCCCTCATGCCCAGATTTCTCCAATCAACCCTACGCCTGGTATCTTAACAAAAGTTGACTGCCTTCCATCCTCTCCATATGCTTCCTGTGAGCAACTCCGTCAGCAACGTTCTCTCTCCTCTTCTTAATTTCCACCTGTCAGATGAAAAGAAAACGCTCCTTCGGAAGGAGCTTCAGCATCTTGAGAGTTCTGAGAAGATCAACGAGGCGCAACTCTTTCTGCCTCTAGTATATGTTTTCCCCAAAAGAGAATCCCAGCCCGATCTCCTCCTTACAGATATCCAAATTCAGCGCCTGTCTCTCTCTTTCTCTCTCTTGGTTACACCTGCAGAAGAAGTTTACACGAAGAAGAAAAACATAAGACAAATTATTCAGATATATACACTTGTTTACATTCAATCGTTCAATTAGATAACTAAGACACCTCATACATAGTACTTCATGCATACTAATGTTAACTATTAACTAACACACTAGTAAACTAACACAAACATATTTAGATAGAAACACACGTAGAACTTTTAAATAATTATTTCAATTATATTTTATCTATTTACTTAACTTTATGTCTTTTAACTTATATTTTTAATTACATGAATATTATTTATCTATTTAACTTATATTATATATAATTTTTATTAACTGCAAATAAACATAAATATCATAATCATCTTATTAAAATATGAAACTTGCTAATTATCTTAAAACAATTTAAGTATTTTCGGTTAAGGACATATAAACTTAATTAATGCACTTTTAATACGGATTGAATCACCTAGAATAAACCTTTGTTAAACTCATGTTTAGGTTGGTAAATTTTCATAAATTCGTAGACTCAGATGCAAACTTATATATCTTTTAAATATTCATATACAAATACATACATATAGCATAAAAGCCACATTATCATTCACTCTCATAGCCATATGAACACTTATACTATTGAGTGCATTTCCCATCTATATAGAAACTTCAACCTTAACATCTTTGGTACATATAATCAAACTTAAATTCTCCTTTATTCCTTCCTAGATGTATTCTTATGATCATATACACATTCTTAATAAAGTGAAAAAGCTAAATTAAAGTATCAATTAATCCTCCATTCTGAATATATGTTCATCTCTTTCCTGCAGGTATCCAAGAGAAAAGATTAGTGCATAAAAAATCTGTGAAAAAGATATCAACTACTCAAAATATTTTTATTTTTCTATATGAAAATTCAAGTGAGGAAATTCTTCCGACAACGCTGACATCGCTCCCCTAAAGGAAGAGATTTTGGCAATCAAAGCCAATGCATGTCTATTACAGGAATAGGTAACAGTGAAAGATGAGATTATTGCAGCCAAAGATGCGGAGATTGTCGTGCTCAAATAGGCAGTGATAGATAAAGATGATGCCATGAAAGCTCTCGGTTGTGAGTTAGCCAAAACTCACACCAATTTAGTAGTTGTTGAACAGGCCTATCAAGTATTATTTGACAAGCTGGTCAAGGTGAAGTAGAGCTTAAGAAAGTTACAGAAGAATTGTTTCAAAAAGGTCAAGTATTGGATGAGGAGATTGGACGTACAGCTAAGTTAAAGAAAGAAATTGAGGCCATACAAAAGGAACGCCATGATTTTTTCTGGATAATGCAGTTTCAGCAGCAAGAGTTGGATCGAACAAAAAAGCAACTTAGTATTCAACAGGATCGTCTGTCTCGCATTGATGCAGAAATTGTTGATGCCAAGTTACGTAGAGATACAGCCCTGGCCAATGACTTCTATCTACAAGAAGCTTTTTTGCAGAATCAGAGTGAAGCTTTGCTTTCCCAAGCCATTGCTTCTAGCTCGGTGGATGCCGATGCTCATTTGGTAGAACCGCATGTTCTCCAAGAGATGTTAGAGTCCTTGAAATAGAAGATATCGAGTACATTTAAATTAGCCCGTGCCATGTATATTCAGGGCATCATTGAGGAGTCTTAGCTCTTTTTTGTAATACATTAATTCTGTGTTCGAGTTCATCATGCATGCCAGTGTTAAGCCGCCAAGATATAATTATAATCTAAGTTGCATTTATTCGATCGAATAATTAAAAAATACCGAATATGTTTGTTTTATTCGGGATTGTCCGAATAAACACTGAAAAAAACGGACAGGGATACTCTTTCGATCGAAAAGCTTTCGATCGAAAAATCTTTTGACGAAAAAAATTTTTATCGAAAGTTTTTTCGATCAATCAATAACTCATTTCGCACATGTTTGAGAGTCTAGAGAGCTCTAAACTTTTCTTCAAAGGTAAAATTAGTGTTTTTCTTTTACAGATTTGAAAGTACATATATGCATATGTGTGTATGTATGTGCATGTCATACACAATTGCATACACACAAAAACATGCACACATATAGACACACACAAACATGTACACATGTACACACAAAATCATACACACACACATATAGATACTTGCACATATACACACACACATATATATACTTGCACATATACACACACACACACACACACATACACTTACATGCATACATAGATGCATATGCATACATACATAGACACATGTATACACACACATGCACATACATACATATGCATATATACACATGCACATACCTACATATGCATATACACACATGCACATTCATACATATGCATACACACACATGTTCATACACACTTACATGCATTCATACACACACATGCATACATATGCATACACACGCACATGCATATGTATATGTATATATATATATATATATATATATATATATATATATATATATATATATATATATATATATATATATATATATATATATATATATATATATATACATAAATACAAGCACATAGACACAATAAAGTGACTTGAGCCTAAAAAAAAGCAAATTTAACGATTCCAATGATTCAAGTTAACAATTGATAATGATCCCTTTTTAATGGGAAATTTCTACCTTTATACTTAGCTCAAAATCAATCGACCTTCAAAATAACCTATAAAAAGACAAAAGAAGTAAAAATTCAGTATTATATGCTTGAAAATATATTAAACTATATCATAAAAAGTAAAAAATGTTATTACTTGTTTACATCTCTTTTGTCGTAAGTATCAAAAGTTTGAGTGCATAAGTCGATTTCTATCAAAACTTGGCCATAACAAGTCCCTCTTGATGCTATTATCTCAATAAGCCTATTCCTTTCCTCTCAACAAGTCCCTCTTGATGTGATTGTCTTGACGCCAATATCTTAGCTAACAAAAGGTTTGTGTTTTATCAATACAATAGAACTTCTTAAAGAAGATCTATGGATATGTGAATCTATATTGTATTAATACAACAAAAACCTTCTGTTAGCTGATATACATTGTCCAAGATGCCATTGATCTTTACTTATTGATACCTTCTCAACCCTTGAATTATCAAAAAGAACATAAAACCTTTTTCAACAATTACAATAGTTTTTAATTCACAATCATACACGCACATGCACATACACAATCATATTTGATTTTCACTTGCAATCATATAACATACATGCACATACACATACACACTTGCATACACGTACTTTCATGCGCACATACATACACACATGCATACACATACTTTCATGCACACATACACATATACATATACATATAGATACTTGCACATATACATACACACACGGCCACACATACACATATACTCACATGCAAACATACACACACATATGCATACATACTCACATGCATATGTACATGCATACATACACACATGCATATGCACATTCATTATTATATGCTAGAAAAAATACTGAACTATATCATAAAAAGTAAAATCTTTTTTTACCTGTTTGCATCTTTTTTATCGTAAGTATCCAAGGATAAAGTGCATAAGTCGACATCTATCAAAAATTCGTCATCCCTCTCGATGCTATTGTCTCAACAAATTGATTTCTTTCCTCCCAACAAATCCCTCTTGATGCCAAGGCCCAACATCTCAGCTAAGAGAAGGTTCTTATTGTATCAATACAATACAACTTTCTAAAGAAGATCTATAGATCTGTGAAGTTATATTGAATTGATACAACAAGAAACTTCTCTTAGCCGATATGCAACCTTGGATGCCTTTGATCTTCACTTATTAATACCTTTTGAACCCTTGAATTATAAAAAAAAAACACACATATAAACACGCATATACACACTCAATCATATTGTATTTTCACTCATAATCATATAACATACATGCACATACACATACACATACACATAGTATTGTGAAGTAAGAATCAATACACATACACATAGTATTGTAATAATAATGTATTGATTCAAAAAATCACAATACATTATTATTCACAATCATACACACACACATATACTATTGTGAAGTAAGAATCCATGTTGAATCAAATAATCACGATGGATTTCATTCACAATTATACACTCAAATACACATACATATATTATTGTGAAGTCTGAATCAATATTGATTCAAACAATCAAAATACATATTACTCACAATCATATACACACATACATATACTATTGTGAAGTAAGAATCAATGTTGAGTCAAACAATCACAATAGTTTTTAATTCGCAAACAAATATATTTTTCTTTATGCTTATAGTACGAAAGTAAATATGTATTGCAAGAATTTATACTTTGTTCTATCTATGACACTGTAGGTTCATTAAAAAAAAAGTAACTCTTTTGAGAAATGAGTCTACTTGTGTTCTTTTATAAAAAAATATTCGACCGAATTTCTTTCGATCGAAATGTAATTCGATCGAAGTTTTTTTTACCAATAAAATTTTTGATGGAAAACTTTTTCGATCGAAAGCATGTTCGATCGAAATTTGACAAATTACCATGCAAAAAGTATTTGTTCATCTCCGAATAAGCTGATGTGGCACCGAACAATTCGGTCGAATAATGGAGGGTTGTCATAAAATTCCATAATTATTCATGAATAAACAAATTGTCGAATAATGAATAATTCAACCTAGATTATAATTAATAGGAAATGTAATTGGAAAGGACGCACATCCAAAGGATGTAGCATAAGAGTTGTAACCCTTTGATAATGAAAGAGCGTGTGGAAGCGAGAGGCAAAGGAGAACATGCCGGATTGTGGGTTTGGGCGGTGTGCCTACTGATTGGTCTTAGCTCAAGTTACTCATATGGTTGTACTACTCTCTTATTGTTTTGGGTACTGAGTTAATGTGGTGATCTTGTCTATGTCCTGAGTTCATTGGTGAAGTATAAGTTAATTGTGGTGACACATTAATCATCAGTAAGGAAATCTGTGTATTTCATTGTGGCAAACATTTTGTTAACATTGAGTAACTTGCTGATGAAATTAGTAATTAAAGTCTGTTGGAATAGTCAGTGTAAGGTAATGAAGAACACAATGTAGTGAATGTTTGAACTAGGAAAATAAATATAGGGCCTTTGTAATACAATCCCCTGACCATCCCCAAAACCTAGTGGTAGCCTGATCCTAGTAATAGTTTAATAGTGCTTGTATCTTTTATGTTATTTGGATCCCACACTTTGCTTATGTTGTTGATTGCCTCTATGAATTGTTGAGGAAGTAAAAAAAATTAATTTAGACTGACAAGCACACACAACCTCTGCGTAAATTGAAGAAATTATTGCTTGATATCCTTAAGCGTGTAGACTATTCTGTTAACTAACCTATTAAATTGACTATTGATACTATTCTTATTGGTATAGGTTGGGTCATAAGTCAAGATGATAGTGAAGCGAATAGATATGAAATTAGATAATTTTTTCCTGTCATAAAAAAAAAGATAAGCTGCTACATGTTACCATCAAGTGTACACTTTCTTCCACCCCAAAAAAGTGAACGTAACCATAAAGTCACCAAATCATCATAAAAGAGAGAGAGAGAGAGAGCAAGCAAAAGGAAGCTAAGGAGGCATACAAGAATAAAGCACGGGCTATATAGGTAGATCTATGCATTAGTGGAGTTTAGTCAGATTTCCTTGTTTGTAAGTAGAGAAAGAGCATATTCATATTTATGTAGGAAAGAAGTTGATCTAAAATAAGCTACAGATGAAAGATGTCTCTTGAAAATCCTAAATCTTTGTTTATAATCGTATTTAAGGTAGATTGATTTATGAAAAAGGTACAATTTTTTCTTCAAGATGAGAGGAACTAATGGCTAAAACAACTCAATACATTCACTTCCACTTCATATCGATGCTTGTTTGTTTCTTTTCTTTACATGTTGTCAATGTTGCGTGTTCATTAGCATATATGTTGCCTATTTGTTCATGCATATTCATGTTGCTTGTTTTAATTCTTTCTTTCATGCAAATTTTTCTTCATGTCACGTTGCCTACTCATTCATCCATATAATCAATTTTTTCTTCCATGTTTATTATGTTGTCTATAAAAGAATTTGATGTCGGGAACTTTTTGTTTTTTATAGAGACTAGAGTGGTGCTTCCAGAGGAATCGCATGTTTAGTGGGGGCGAATGTCGTCGAGATTTTCTCTCCTCTCTCTCATGAAGGCCTACAAGAAACATATTCGATGAAGGTAGCCGGAATTCCTTGAGAAGTCCAAGATGCATCAAGGATGGCAAAGGGATTACACATGCAAACTTTAGAAGAAATCAAGCAAATCGAAGGTAGTGGTTAAAGCTAGTCAAATTTTGGTATCAGGGCAAAAATTTCCATGTCTCCAAATCACATGAAAATTCATATACTTGTAAAGCCTATCAAAGGCACTCTATATCCTAAATTTCACATGTAAATGGATTTTCTAGCACATTCTGCATATTCTTGAAGAATTCCTTTCAAACATAGCCCTAAAAATTTTCATCTTCATCAAAGGATATTTGGAGGGCTACATGGAAAATAATGATTGAACCATGTTGTACAGTCAAGATGAGCTCACATTCAAGGGTGGAGATGCACTAAATCTTAAAGCAAGGAGGATCCATGATTCGTTTTTCATCGAATAAGCTTTTTTTGATGGTCAAAGATCAATAATGCAAAGTTCTTTCAAAAATAGCAGCTTATCTTATCCAAATTGATATCAGCACTGATATGACAGTCCAGATCTTCCCCAAATCCAATGATGGTGAATGAAGGTGCCTATTCCCCCCCCTTTGCCCTAGATAACATGTAAAGAACCAATCCTAGCCATCCATTTGATAAATCCAATGGTTGTATTGAAAAGTAGTTGGTCCTAGGGTTGAGAGTTGATTTCTCTAGATCCAAGGGTCCCAAATTCATTCAAAAAAGTATAAAAATCCCCCTCAGAGACTAGATGTAGCCATAACATAGCAATCTGATGCAAAAGAGGCACTATGAGAGCCTGAACAAGTACGATATGATAGAGGTGCATCTAATTTGCTATCATGCAAAGTCTGCACCAGCCATTTTGGCATAGTTTTTGCCCGCTCAATATCAGCTCTCTCATCAACTAGTGAATCATGTAAATCTGCATCAGAAATGGAATGATCTGCATCATCACATGAAACCTGCAAAGGCTGAGAAGTTACCTCATTAGGACCAACACTAGACTATCCACCTGTAAAAAGAGGCATCAAAGTATCATACATGTCTTTGGAGCTATAAGATGTCTTCTTAGTAAATGAAAGCAATGGCTGAATAGCATCTTCCACAAAAACAACATCATGGCTAACCAGAATGCGTTTAGTCTATGGACGATACAGACGATAACCTTTACTTTCAGAACTATACCCAACAAAAATACATTTTACTGCTTTATCATCCAATTTTTTGCGATGTTGTTCAGGCACTAATGCGTATGCCAAACAACAAAAAACACACAGATGAGCAACAGATGGCTTGCAATCATGCCAAGCCTCATATGGAGTGATAGACTGCAGCGCTTTAGTGGGACACCTGTTCAGTACATATGCTGCACACATGACAACCTCAAGCCAGAAACTATGATGTAAAGCCTGACTCTTGACCATACACCTCGCCATCTCCATGAGAGACCTGTTCTTCCGTTCAGTAACTCCATTCTCTTGAGGTGTATACAGCACTGTACACTGGTGTTTTATCCCACATTCAGCCAGAAATGCATTAAAACCAGAAGACATATGTTCCCCCCTCGATCAGAATGGAGGGTGCCCATTTTACATGCTGACAGATTTTCAGCCAAAACCAAAAACTTTTTGAAGCACATGAACACTTCGGACTTTTCCTTCAATGGATATACCCATGCATGCCTGGAAAAATCATCGATGAAAGTCACGAAGTAAAGAAAATTCCCAAAAGAAGGTGTCTGCATAGGACCACAGACATCACTATGTACAAGTTGCAATTTCTAGGTAGCCCGAACTGAACCATCTTTTGGAAAGAATGAACGCTGCATTTTGCCCAAAATACAGCCTTCACAAACATGTTTTCCAGGTACCTAAATTTTGGGCAATGAGGACACCATTTCAGATTTCTGCAGGCATAGCAAACTAGCAAAATTCGGATGACCAGAGCTTGCATGCCAAAGCTTTGCATCTGACATAGCCTGCAAATCATTTACTGCACATGCCAAATCATTTACAGATCTTTCATAGTTTATGAGCTTATAGAGCCCACAACATAAAATGCCAGAAGCAATAATCACATCGCCATTTGATAGATCATGAATTGTACACCTGTCATCAACAAATTTCACAACCAAGTTAATCTTCGTTAATGTAGAAATTGATAACAGGTTCTTTTTGATCCCTGGCACAAATAAAGCACCTGACAAAGTGAAAGAACTACCATCAGCAGTAGTCAAAATGATCTTACCAACTCCCATAACAGGATAAGAGGAGTTGTTTGCGCATGTAACAGTATTCCCTATAGGGGCAGGCTCGAGTGAAGAGAAGAAACGGTGCTGCGAGGTAATATGTTTGGTCGCCCCATTGTCAAAATACCAAACATCTGAGTCTACCACAGACATGCACTGCTCATGAGAAGATGGGTCAAAACTGCAGACAGTAGTAAACGCCCATTCTTCTTCCTGCACAAGATTTGCAGACTCTGTTTTTGGTGTAGAGGCCTCTGCAACAACCATTCTAGCCTCTTTCTTCTTCGCCTCTTTAGCAGCCAGTTTTGGACAGTTCTTTATGATATGATCATTCCCTTTACAGTACTTACAAAACAATTTCTGTTTTTCTGATTTCTTCTCATCTTTATCTTCCTTCTTCAAATATGCAGAATTAGTAGATTTTTGCTTACTAGTTGAAGAGCTCCATTTTCCTTTGCCCTTTTGACTAGCTAGGAAAGCTTGATCTACAACTCACATAATGGACCTGTTTTGCCTGGACTGATCTTCTTGCAACAGAACAGAGACTAACTCCTCAAATGATAAGGCATTCGGATTGCCTTTCATCATCAAACGAAGAGTAGAAGCAAAACTCTGATATGAATCAGGAAGACCATTCAGAACGTTCTGTACAAGTGAGCTATCTGGTATAACCTCATCAGTGTTTTTGGAGGTAAGCAACATGATCCTCATTCCTAGCTTGGTACAATGTGGTACGTGTATCCCAAGCATCCTTAGTTGTTCTGCAAGAGCGAATGTGAGGAATAATGGCACGTTTGACAGAAAAATCTATCAATGCATGTACCTGGGCATCTCTGCCATCCCAGCGAATGTGCTCTACAGTAGGTGCATTAGAAACAGCAACACGAACAGGAATCTACAAAATATCATCTTCGACACCATCTTCATCAGCTCCAGCACCTGTATTTGTAGTACCTGTAGTCAGAGGTGTAACAGGACGTCTTTCAACACCCTGCACAATGTTCCACAATCCTTTTGCAACCAATACATGTCACATCATATAAGAACATAATGGGTAGTTGGTACCATCCAACTTATCCTCAACAATCAACATATGGAATACATCACTGCTTTCAGCCATGGCCACTGACTAAAATACCTTGATGCAGAAAATTGATTGTATCTCAAAAAGTTGAACAGAACTGCCTAGACGAGTTCTGCTAGACCTGTAGCAGATTTTGAGACAATTAAACTGGCGAACAGAAACTGGTATATACCTTTGGCACAAAAAGATGAAATAGCCTGCACAAGCACTGCGATAGTGCGTTCGAAGGCCAAAATGAGCTCAGATCGCGATTTCGGCACCACACGTTGAGTATGATCACCAAAATTCGTGCGATTCTGAGACTGCAAACGGAGGAGTGTGGACGATGCCCTAGGTGAAGCAACGATCTGCTCTAATACCAATTGTTGGAGATAGACGTATGTAGAAGCACGCGAATAGCACAAGGAAGAAGAAGAAGCTTGGAGCACAAACACACAATACTGAATGTATTACTAGAGAATGTACAAAGATAAGTAGCCCATTAGGGGAATAGGCGTATATACAAGCCAGGGGAAAAAAACCTCCTAAAGAGGGAAAAAAGTGCCCCGGAGGTCCTAGAGTGTTCACACACATCACTACCTAAATATATCAACACATTCTTCCTTTCAAAATCGATTCATGTGAATGGTTTTCTTTTGTCCTCATCATTCATGTTCATGGGTTTATCTTGCATTCATATGTTTCCCTTTCCATAAACAAATCATGACATCTCTCCTCTCCATACCCAACTTCATCTTCCCATTCACATTTTGATCACAGAAACCTTCCAACACTCACTAACTTTTTACACTCTGTGTGTGTCACGATTAGACCCCATCCACCCGGATTGCAATCACCTCCATAGCATGGATGACCATATTTCTTTGTAAATATATTTTGTAATGGGAAAAGGGATCTTTACGGAGATCACAATAGTTTCTGAAGTATGAAATTTTTGGTATATTTTGTAAATTCCAAAGTATGGGATGTTGTGAAGATTATTAAGAAGAACATAGTAGTTCATTATGATACATTACATTGCGATGAGTCACAAAGTTCGAAAGTATCTCTGTGTGTGGAGCGGTAATTGAAAATGACTGTAAGAACCAAGCTCTGCAATGCAAATTGATGTACATGCTGATTATCGGTCTCATGTAATTGATAGAAGTATAAGCCAAGCAATCTTATTAATCAAGCGAGTAACTTTGTAATTTCGGGTTTCCTTTATCTTTGAAGTCTATCTGTGTATACAAAGTCTCTAAGTACTATGTAGTATTATTGTCTGAAATTGAACCCCAACCAGAATCGGCTTTAGCCCTAGTTCCTTGTTAGTGCAAATGTCCAAGCCTTCACATTTGTCTAGGCATGGAAGAAAAATGTGCAACCACTTGATGTAGCATGTGAACCTTGAATTGTAATATTTGATCATTCACAATTGTAAAAGGCGTTTAACCTTGTGAGAATCTTGTAAATCCATATATCTCATGGATTTAGGAGAAGTATGAGCTACAAGTTTCAATAAGAGAATGTCTCTTAATTTGAAGGAATCAGTTTTAGGTGGAGCCAAGTTTGAATTCAAATTCAAACTTGGAGGAAAAAAATTCTTATAAAAGTGCTTGTAAAAATGCACAATTGTGTGGCCTCATAGAGAGCTCCATTATTGTTTATTAGTAGATTTTGAGTAACTTACACTATATCCTACTCATTCCACTATCATTGAGCATCATCATCATGCCAATGATCTTGTATAATCATGTGCTATAATACATATACTTCATTGATCATCTCTGTCTACTTCTCTGCTATGACTACTCAGAACATTGAACTTTGTTTGATCATATGTCAGTGAGTTCTCAACAATTTTGCATGATGTATAGATTTTTGGAACTAGCTTGAAATCTACTTTATGCTACCAACATTTCAAAGAATTTGGTTCAGCCGTTTTGGAGAAATTGCCATCGAAATACTCACTGGTCATCTACTATTTAGTACCTAAAAAGTCGAGGATAAGCTTTGGATTGCTAAATTAATTTCTCAGAGTATAGTTCATGATTTTAGATGATTTTGATGGAGATGATTAATCTCCAAGAGAACATATTGTTCTAGATGTTAGAGCACCTCTATATCAAGAACAACTCATAACCACACAACCAATTTTGAAAATCTATTGCCAAATTATAAAGACTTTAGTCAACTCTGAAAAAACTCATTACACAAAAAAGTCTGTTGCACTTAATTCACTCATTGACTAACCAAATGTGTAAAGTTTTCAATCAAACTTTATAGAAGGTGTTTCCTAAAATTTTCACACCTTCTCCAAGTTAAATCTCTTCAAAATAGATTTTGAGATTACCTCCAAACAATGTACCTATGTCTGAAATTGTTCTTTTGTGTAGTCGACTTTGACACCTGCAACTTCTAATGCATGGTTCTCCCAAATTAGACCTCGTTTATTCAAATGCTTTTAGCCACAAGTAGCTTACCTTTCAACTTAAAGAATGAGAACTTAGTTTCTCATAACTTTACATTGTGGAGGGAGATTTGATCAAAACTTTGACCACTGGGATTGTGCCTGTTCTTGTCTTCACTTCTTCACATTTACACATGTAAATGTTCCTGTCTTCAATTATCTTATCTGTTGAATTTATGATTTACCTCCATTGGAGTAGGTGCTACCTTGCAATCTTCCACTTTAAACTTGATTAGCAACTTCTTCGAATACCTTTCTTGAATCACATACACTCCATGTTGAGTATATGAAATCTCCATTCCCAAGAAATATGACAAGTCTCCCAATATAAATAAATCCATCATCACTTGCTTTAACAAGCAAGCTACTATTTGCCTTAGACACTTGGAAACCAAACTCCTTCAAGAACTTCACAAGTCTATTATTCCATGCCCTTGGGGCCTATTTCAAACCATACAAAGCTCTCTTGAGCTTACATACATACTCAGGATAACATTTATTGTTGAAATCATCTGGTTGCTCCATGAAAACTTCATCTGAAATGTAACCATTTAGAAAAGCATTCTTCACATCTAATTGATATAGCTTCCAACCTTTACATGTAGCAATAGCTATGAGAGTTCTTATAGTTGTTATCTTTGCCACAAGACTATAAGTTTCATCATAATCTACACCATATGTTTGAGCATACCTGTTCACAACAAGTCTAGCTTTATACCTAGACACACTTCCATCTGCATACCTCTTTGTCTTGTAGACCCATTTGCATCCAATGATTTTCTAATTATTTGGTTTAGGAACCAGATCCCATGTCTCATTCTCCATCAATGCATCATACTCCTCCTGCATAGCTTTCTCCCAATTTTCCTTACCTTTTGCCTCATCATATGTAGAAGGATCTTCTTCTGCTTTTACTATGTAAGCATAATCTTTAGTGGTAAAAAATGAGGTATCAGAACTATACCTTATGGATTGATTTCTGTTCCTTGTTGACCTTCTAACTTCTCCACTCTTTGAAGTCTCTGGTTCTTCATATTCTGGATCAAACCTTGGCATCTCTTCATTATCAATTTGAGCATCAACAACCTCTTCATCATCAGGAATTTGAATCTTTGATTTCCCCTTTCTTTGGGTCATGACTTCTTCATCACCTGCATGAACATGAATTATACCTGCATACCAAGTACCTTTCTCATCAAATGTAACATCCTTTGACACAAGGAATCGCTTTGTGGATGGACTGCACAATCTATAACCCATTTGCTTATTATCATAACCAATGAACACATACTTTTTAGCTTTAGGTTCCAATTTATGCCTTAATTGAGATGGTGCATATGCATAAGCCAAACATCCAACCACTTTGCAATGATCTAAGGTAGGTCTCTTACCCCACCATGCCTCATATGGTATCATACCATTCAAGATCTTACATGGAAGTCTATTAACCAAATAAGTAGTTGTATTCACAGCCTCAGCCCACAAATAATTAGGGCAATTTTTCTCCTTCATCATTGAACTTGCAAATTCAACAAAAGTTCTATTTCTCCTTTCTTCCCTCATTCTCTCTCTTTCACCTGTTCTCATCTTCACACACTTCCCTACTTTCTCGCTTTCTTGCTCATATGCACTCGCACACACATGCATACTTAAAATTTATAGATCTTACTCACCCACATGCATAGATTCATACAAGAAAATTCACACTCCTATATACACTAACGTGCTCACAAACATCCACTCTTACACCTTCATTAACACACATTCCCCAACACATGCCCATACACCTACACACTTTTCATGCATGCACATGCTTGAACCTACACATTCGAGTACATGACCTTTCTCACCCTCTTGCCCTCACTCTCTCACTCCCTTCCTCGATTCCTCTCGCACTTCCTTTATTTCACTCACACAGTTTCTCACACCTTTCCTCTCCCACTCCTGCTTTCTTTCTTTCCCACTCTTCTTATCTCCCTTCCTCACTTCCTCTCTATCACTCTCACACACTCACTTACTTTCCACTGCTTCTCTCTTTTTCTTCCTTTCTCTATTGCGCTCACATATAATTACACACATACACTCTCACACACCTATATCAAGAAGTGCAAACTGCTTGGATAGTATCAAACACCTATTCGAAAGGAAGGTTGGTCAATCGCAGGGTCGACAAGCATTGTAGCAGTATATTGCATTGGGCTCCTTGCTAACAACCAGATGAAGAGTATGTCGGCAATGAAGAAGAGGCCATTCTTGGAAGTGTTAAACTAGATGGAAAAAAATCTCTCTCCTCACAATCATTTATTCACCCTCTATTGCCTATCGATGCTATACCTATAAGAATACATAGTGTTTGCAACCCTGTTAATCCCCTTGCTGTAGTGTCCCAAGACTTGATTCAAATATGAAAAAACAACCCCAATGAATACGCACGTGATATGCATACATTTGCTCTGAGAAAACTCTTTTATGCATCAAATAAACCAAATCATTTGGCTTAAAATATCAACTTCCAATAGCGCACACACCTGGTAGACGTCACCAATCGAATAATTTAAACCATCATTAAGCCCTTCATACAAGAAAAAAATACAGAGGCATATTATCTCACAAAGGAATTGCTATCCAGAATACATATATAAGCATACACTCAAAAGTATTTGCAACAGACCCCTCAACTGTATTTGCAACCATTCACCTGTAAAACCTTGTGGTTGTTATCAATCCCAGCTTTGAAGCACCGAACCTGAAGGATCCTTTTTCCGCTCTGGTGTTTGCTTCCTTAAGTCAATCAAGAAACAGAAGTAGGCCGAAACCTTTTGCCCAATAGTCTCTGGCTCCTAGTGTGGGCTTCCTCCCTTTCCCACACGAAAATCTTCCCCCTTCGATAGTGCCTTCTTCTGCCTTGCATATAAAATGATTCCCTTCTTTTCTCCATCTGTCCACCACAGTCCAGCTCTATTCCCCCTCTGCAAATCTGCTCTTGTATGATCTCTTCTATACTTACCAAGCCCAAAAACCTCTCTTCTGCTGCCGAACTCCTTCCAAGAGCCACCCGCTATTTTTGGAGTAGCACCAATAGTAAGAAAAAGTTAAACTGAACGTGGAAAGAATAAATGCAACACCAAGTCAACCGTATCTTTCCGAATAGCAGAGCAGGTTGGTTTGTCTGTAACTGAGAAATATGATAAGTAGTGAATATGTTTCCCATTCTGTACTACACCTCAATTGTAGAAGCAACACTAAAGCTTTCCCCCCTCTCCTTCTTCATACACCAAAAGTTCTCCAGCATGCTCCGAAAACAGCCTCCCTTCAAAGCTTCCGGACCTTATTTCTTCGCACCACCTCTACTAGCCCTGCCCCAACGATTGCAAGTCCAACTATTGGCACTCCAACACCTGTTCTTACCAATCCAGTCAACCCCCATTTCAACTCCTCGAACTGTGTCGCTGTGGATAAATGCCAAGAGTGCTTTCTAATCCGATTGTCTTCATAGTCGAAATCTATTTCTGTGATTGCAAAGTCCCTTCGTCCTGCATATATTTATCAAGAGCGATGCAGCCAAACCATTTCTCCTTGTGCGTAAAGTTGAAGAACAGAAAAATACTTTATCTTTTTGTCCCAAGATGCTCCCTATCACGTTCGACACTCCTCTTTAGTAGCCTTCCACGTATTCTTTTAGAGCTCCTCAATTCCCCTCTTTCCTCAAACCTTTCCCTTCAAAATCTGCCCTCCTTCCAGTACCTGCACAGAGCAAGTGAGAGAAAGACAATCCTTCCTTCTCTCCATGTGTCTAAAGAATCGAGCTGGCACCCTGAACTGTTGTTGCACTATCCTCTTCCTCGTTCAGCTACATAGAGCATAGGCCAACTGTCAGCAAGCAGAACCCTCTCCCCCTCCTGCCCCCATGCATGGAACAAAATGGGAGAGAGCGAGAGCAGAGAATACCCCCCCTTTTGGGTACCTACTGGGATTTCCCCAAAAAAATTCCTTTTTGACCTCCCCCATGTGTATATTTAGGGGCATTTGCCTCCCTTCTGAGTAGTCGGCAGCCCTTGCCCCTTGAGAAAGAATGCCCCATGTACTTCTGACATGTCTGAGAGCCACCACCATCAAAAATTTATCCTCTTGAAATTATGCCCCATGGAAAAATGAAAATTGCTCCAATCCATTCCCATATCTCTAGATGCACTTCCGATCCAGCAGCCAAACCTCTTCTCTTTTTTTTCTTGGCACAAGCATTGAAGGGTGAATGAGAAACTAAAGCATCAACCCCCCCAAAACATCCAAAAGCCTCCTGCAAATCTGGGTCTCATGTCTCAGGTTGTGTCCTCATAGGTCTTGGTTTCAAAAACTGCTACAACTTTCTCTTCCAAATACCTGCAATCAATCCTCTTTCCGTGCAAAGTACCTACAGTCATATATATGATTTACAAAATGGAAACCACAAAATCAACCATTTGTATGGCTAACATACTCCTCCCTTGTGCTCGTGAAGTCGTCCCTGATGAGAGTACCTAGAGGTTTGTTTCACCTGCCACTCATTCACATGGTTAGCTTACATGAAGTATCATCATTCGAACATCCCAAATCATGCCATCATGGCACATTGCACACACACATATATTCCAAGCCCTTTGTTCATACCTAATTCAAGTACATAGCATTCTACCATCTGCATCATCACCTGTACCCATGCCTGCACATACTCACCTCCACCAGATCATGGCTCAATGGCAACCCTACCTTTTCACACTGGTTCATGCCCAAGTCCTTCTACCTTCTCTTGCAATAAAACCTCAACAACCACACACCATCCACACCATTTCCATAATGTCAGTCATAGAATCAAAATCAATCAGGCCCATCGCATGTCCACTCTTCACTAGATCAACCTGCAACAAAACTCAACAAAAACCACATGATTCACATGCTTTCTTGGACCCAATACATAATGGAAAACCACAAAATAGTCAGGTTCCTGTTAGCCGGCCGCCGAATTGGCAATTGTAAAGTCTGCTCTTTTTCATATTCCGCATGAACCGAAAGGTCATTGCGTAAACGTTGTAACCTTTTATATAAATCAATGAAAAAGACACTCTCGGTGAAGATCAGTGGGATCACCAGATTGTCTGTCTGGGTGATTGATCTGTAACGTTACTATGGTGTGCATTTGAGTAATTCTGAGTATTCTGATCCCGTTCTTGTCTTGTTGTTTATCAGTATTTGTTCAGTAAAGATTGTGTTGTGATAATATTCAGAGTAAGTTAAGTGTTGAATTACTATTTCGCTAAGTGTATTACTGTGAGTCTATGTACGGTAATGTTTACCTTATGCATCGATTACTGAAAGAGTCTTAATCTATGTACGAGTCGGTACTCTGTGAGTGAACTGTCATGTGAGTAAGTCTGGCAAGGAAGAACCAGAGTTTTCTGTTAGTAAGTTGTATTAGTGAAGTTGTTTGAACGAACTGTCTTGTGAGTGAGTTGAGTTGATTTGGGAAAATCAAGTATAGGGCCTCTATTTTACAGACCCCTTCCACTCCCAAGAACCCAAATAGAGATTAAACGCGCTTCTGACGGCAAAGCGACGTTTAACACTGGCGCCGTCTATGGGAACGTGGCACCAGAGTGTTGCAATATAATTGTGGGAATGTGGCACTAGATGTAGCAACAGCGTGCTGCAAAGTGATTGTGGAAAGAAAGATTGTGAAGCGACAGTAAGGAAGAGTAGTACACAAAGTATTGCAAACGTGATATATGCCGATTACCGATGAGTCGTACCCGAAGTATAGGAGAAATCAACAGTCTTGGGCGATACCTAATTTGCTAAGAACGTCTCCAGGAGGTAGAAGCACAGATAAGTTTAACCCAGTTGTCAAGGAGTTTCTTGGTGACAATTACCTGGTGAATCTTCATTCCGGTCACCACTATTCGGAGTAAGCTTCTTTAGATTTGATATCAAGGAGGAAGGTAGCTTATTCTAAGCTGAAATTCGAAAGAGACTGAATGATATTATCAAGCCAGAGAGTGCACATGCTGACGATACAGATTCTGACAGTTCAAATATTCAGCCTCCGGACTTAGAAGATAGTAACAACACAACAGTCAGCACCATGAGTGGGCAACTACAACAACAACAACAGCATCAGCAGCAACAGCAACAACAACAACAACAACATCCATTTCCACCCCGACCGGCTCCAACAGGAGTAACATACACCAAATTCAGTGGATTTTCAGGTGATGATCCTGATGCCCATGTGCATACTTTTGAGATTAGTTATGCCATACTAAACCATCCACCGGATTCGGCATACAAGGCCATCGTATTCCAATCTACATTAGTTAATGAAGCAGCAAGATGGCTTACAGAGTATGATTTTAACCATTTTGTTACCTATGAGGCAGTACGGGATGCCTTTTTGCAGAGATTCCGGTTAAAGAAAAACCCGACTGAAATTTTTGATTATTTACAGAACAACAAACAGAAACTGCACCAGACTGTGCAGGAATATGCTACCTTGTTTAGAACACATCTGAGGCAATTACCGCCGGCTCATGCCAACTTGCCGGATGATGTCATTACTCAATGGTTTATTAATGGGTTAACTCCGAAGCTCAGACAAATTATGATCATCCAATGTGTGGGAGCTATGACTCTAGATGCGGTTATTGCAATGGCTTTACAGCTTGAAAATAAGGTTGGAGGTTTTACCGAAGACCTGGAATGGTTGAAAGCCAGTAAAAATATTGTAGAAGATCCAACTAGACAGATGTACTACATCCCGTGCAAGAATTCCGAGCATACTAGTGCCACTTGTGCCCTTAATCAATTGTTTTGTGCTATCTGCAATACCACCGGACATTCCACCGAAAACTGTGCATACAATGCCAAAGTGCAAGGAACAACAACAGTAAATGCAATTATACAGGAACCGGGGCAACCTGCCACTCACTATGTACCTCCTCAAATGAGAAACAACCAGCAGGAAGGGTACAGAAATTACAGAGGACAGAGAAATAATAACTACAATGCAAACCGCTTGCAGACAGGTACATCACAGGAAGGTACTAATTTGCCACCACCTCGCTGTCATTTTTGTGGTGAATTTGGTCACATACGAAGATTTTGTAAAGATGTAGCTGAATATGATCAGAGGAAGAAAGAACGTCAGAATCCAATGACAAATATGGTTCACATCACACCAATAGAAACACAAGCCGCAGTAGTGCAAACCAGATCCGGTAAGCCACTGCAACCAACAGCGGAAGTATTTGAACCAGGCATCCAAGAACAACAAAGAATGTATGACAAAGCTAGTCAGTGGACCACCACCGAACCTTCAGTATTCCCGGATCCTATTCCAGTGACACAAGTTCCACTGCCAAAGGAAACTGCACAGGAGCAAGATTCAATCCCAGTAACCGACGCATCGTCTTCAGAATCGGTGAAAAGTACCAATCAAGCAGAGCAGGCATGGGAAATTTTATCTAAGGCATCCATTACTCTTCCTCTTGGTTCCATAGTTACTTGCATTAGTACCAGGAGTTCGATAACAATTTCAGCAACAGTTCAGTCCTGAGTCTGCCTGCATTCCAGCAACAGCAATGGTACAACCAGAAACTGACTCTACGGTGGATCACTCGGTCCCATTAATTACGGTATGGTACAAAAATCATAAGATTAATCAAGTACTTATTGATGGAGGGTCTGGTGTAAATATGGCCACTACAACACTTTGTAAGAAGTTAGGATGGACGAAAATTGAACCTGTTCAGTTTTTTGTTAGAATGGCCGACCAGTCTAGAGTTCACCTTGTAGGACTTGTAAGGAATGTACCGATAACTTTGCAGGGCACAACCTTTAAGATGACTTTTGTAGTTTTAGAACTACCGGAGTCTAGTCTTGATTATAATCTTCTCTTCGGCCGTCCTTGGTTGAAACAAGCGAAGGTTATACAGGATTGGTCAGCACAGGAACTCACTTTCAAAGACAATAACCGTAAATATGTTGTAAAATTAGATGCTATTTCAACCTTGTGAATTACATGCTAGACCTTATGTAGCAGAACCAGTCCACATGTTGGATGGTTTATCCGATGATGAAGAAGAAGAATTTTTGAAGAATAACATTGATTTGATTTCCTTAGGCACTGTTGATCTACAATCTGTTGTAGATAACCGGAGTCCGTCAGCATGTATGGTGATACCTGTAACTGAAAGGGTAGAAACAGAAGATAATGATGCTTAGGATGCAGCCACTTTGCAACAAATGCTACAGTCTGATGATGGTCCAGTAAAGCCTAGTCAATTTTATGTTCCAGAAGATCAGTTGAAAACCTATAATTTAGGAGATGAAGTAAATCAACGACCTGTCAAGATTAAGAAAGGATTGTCTAACGAGTTTCAAACCGACTTGATCCAGCTTCTTCGTGAGTATTCAGATGTTTTTGCATGGGATTACCGTGATATGAGGAGTTTGGACGCTCGTCTTTATCAACATAGGGTCATGCTGAAACCACAAGCTAAACCAATCAAACAACCCAGCTACCGGATGAATCCTAACTATGCAGCACAGGTAAAGGCAGAGCTTGATAGATTATTAAAAGTTGGATTCATCGTACCAGTAGAACATGCCGAATGGATATCTCCAATTGTTATTGTTCCTAAGAAAAACAAGCAACTACGAATATGTGTGGATTACCGGAAACTCAATGCAGCTACAGTGCCTGATCCGTTTCCTCTTCCATTTCTTGACACAATGCTTGATAGAGTAGCAGGACATGAAAATGTACTCATTCTTAGATGGATACAGTGGGTATAATCAGGTCAGAATGGCTGAGCAAGATATACCGAAAATCGCTTTTATCACCAATTGGGGTGTTTTTGCTTGCACAGTTATATGGTTTGGATTAAGAAATGCTCCTAGCACTTCTCACCGATGTATGCAGGAAATATTCTCCCCTTATCTTACTTCTTTTATGCAAGTATATCTTGATGATTTCTCTTTATTTGGTAAGATGGTAGCACACCTGTATCATTTACAGTGTTGCTTTGAGAAATGCCGAGAATATCAACTCTGCCTAAACCCCAACAAATCTGTTTTTGTGGTTTCTTGTGGTAAGCTCCTTGGCCATATTGTATCTGCACAGGGTATTCAAGTTGATCCAGATAAAGTTGCCGCTGTGTTAAAATCACCTGTACCTATTACGCCAAAGGAAGTAATGCGCTTCATGGGTCAAGTGAGATGGCATGGTCGTCATTTATGGTGGCTCGCTCATTTAGCCATTCCATTCAATCGTTTAATCACGAGTACTCCTAAACAGTTTGATTGGACTCAGGAATGTCAAATTGCTTTTGATTGACTAAAGGGATTATTAACATAGGTTCCAATTTTACAACCTCCTGATTGGGAACGCCCATTTCATGTTTTTGTAGATGCATCAGATATCGCCATTGGAAGTGTCTTAATGCAACAGACTGATAAGTGGTTTCGGCCTGTTTATTATGCAAGTAGAAGGCTTGCTCCTTCCGAAAAGAATTATTCAGTCACTGAAAGAGAATGTCTTGGTTTGGTATATTCTGTAAAGAAATTTCGGCACTATTTACTTGGCCGTAAATTTACTTTTCATGTAGATCATGCTTCACTTGTCTATCTGGTACGACAGCAGCATTTAGGTGGTCGTATAGCGCGTTGGGTTCTACTTTTACAAGAGTTTGATTACGAAGTAATTCATTGACCCGGAACTGCACATGCATTAGCAGATTTCCTTTCTAGGTTGGATTCCGGTGAAGCTCCGGTCGGTGTTGATGACACCACACCTGCAATTTATGTTACTGACCCTACTAATGATGTATCTGCAGAACCCCCTGTAACACTTAATTACTATGATCAACTATTAACTTTTCTTACTGATGGATATCTTCCTGCTCAGACTTCTCTTGCAATGCGTAGGAAAATTGCAGTTTACAGTCGTAGATTCCGGTTAATTGCTGGGGAATTGTACTATATGGATCACATTGGAGTTTTACTTCGTTGTATTCCTCCACATGAAGTAAACTCAGTTATAGTTCTGGCACATTCAATACCTTTCGGTGGACATTTTGCAGTAGATTTAACGCACCAGAAAATTCTGCAGAGTGGACTTTGGTGGCCTACTATGTACAGAGATATATCTCAGTTTGTTAAACACTGTGACAATTGTCAACGATCTAGACAGCCATTACAACACCACTTCTTTCCTCTACAACCTGTCTTACCTTTAGAACCTTTCCAGAAGTGGGGCCTTGAATTTATTGGGCCAATTACACCTTCAGCCATACTCAGTAATAATGGTTATATTCTGACATGTACAGATTATGCTACCAGATGGGCAGAAGCTTGGGCTTTACGGTCTGCTACAGCTATTTTGGTAGCAAAGTGTCTAATGAAGGATGTATTTCCAAGATTTGGATTACCTCTAGAGCTTGTGACAGATCAAGGCACGCATTTTGTTAATAATTTAATGAAAGTACTCACACACTCTTTTCAGATTATGCATAAGTTTAGTTCACCGTATTATCCTCGTGCAAATGGCTTAGCTGAAAGTACAAACAAGACTTTGTTGAATATGCTTCGTAAACTGATTCTGGAATCATCGGAAAGATGGGATCAACTGTTACCTGCAGTATTATGGGCATACCGGACTACCTATAAAGTGGCCACTGGACTGACTCCCTTCAAGCTCACTTATGGCTTGGAAGCAATTGCTCCAATGGAAGTTGTTGTTCCTAGTTTACGTGTGGCCATCACTCAGAAGTTGTTACCGAAAGAATCCTTGCCATTTCGGTTGGCCACACTCCGAGACCTAGATGAGCATCGCTGGGAAAGTTTTTTGACTCTTCAAGAAGTACAGTTGCGGCAAGCTCGTACACATGATCGATATTTAAAAACTCCAGTTTTTACGGTGGGGCAACTTGTGCTATTTTATAGTGCAAAATCAAATCGCTCTGCTGGAAAATTCAAACTACGATGGTTTGGTCCTTACCGGATTACTAAACAAGTAGGTCCAGCTACTTTTTGGTTGACTACTTTAACCGGAATTCCTCTTCCGAAAGCGATAAATGGTTCAAAGTTGCGGCCGTATCATCAAGCATCTGACTCTCGCTAACGTGTTCTTCATTTTTTTCGCGTGTTATTTATTTTGCTTTTGCGTGATTAATAAAATAAGTTTGTAAATATCCTCATTTTGCTACCTAATTATGTTCAAAAGCTGCCTTGAATTATCGTTTTGCTCATGCATGCACACCGAAGTTATGAAGTTTATCATCTCAATATCGCGCGATGATTAACGAATTCAATTGCTTCTCGCTGCCGACTATCTACTTAATCTTCTTTTTTCCACTATTAACCACTATTGTGTCTGTGTGATTTGTGTGTTTGTGCTCTCTGTAAACCCTGCGCAATTGTGTTCTCGTGCTTGCTATTGTCTGTGTATCATGGAAGCTCTAGCAAACTTCGCCGCCTTCCGTGAAGGACTCCCTGCTGATGTAGGTGAGTTCCTGTGCGTCCGTGGGTTGGCCAATTTTGCTGAATTGCCTTGGCATTCAGTGGATTGTCACCCTTTCTATGCCCAGATCATCGCCGCTCTCACTGCCACACCTGCTACGGAGCAGAGTTGGCCAATAACTTCCTTACCCTCTCGTACCGTAATCACTTTACAATCCTTTGCTGATGCATTCCGACTCACTCTAGAAGGTCGAGAAAATGGCCCGAATTTGCCAATAGCCACAATGATCCAATTGTTTCCTAGGTATTCATCCAATGAATATGCAATCCTCTGTCGCCCCGAGCCTGAAAGATCAGCCCTGCAATTCCTAGTAGCTATCTTAAACCTGCAGAAATGCACATATGGCATTTCGCATCCTTTCTACTCAGCAATACATCTAGCTGATCGAGAGCCTGTAAACTTTGCCTCATACTTTTTTTGCCGCATTCACAGAGAATGCGTTTCAATCATCAAACAGGTCAACAAGGGAGATATGCCACGATCAAGGTTACCGCATATTCTCAGTTTCCTATTTCCGATCATCCAAGCGGCACAACCACCACCCCGAGGACCCGTTCTGCACCATGAATCCGTGCAGCTACTGGAAGATGATGAAGAAGATGACGAAGAAATTTTTCATCTCCTCCGCCGCAAAAGAATCAGAATAAGTTCATCTGACAGTGAAGTACAGGGTTCTGCCGTCGGTGAGAAAGCAGATGACAAGGAAGAAGAAGGATAGGGAGAAGAAACTTTCCACGATACAGCAACATCCATGCATCCTGATTCATCAGCACAGTCCTCTTCGGAGCAGCAACAAGAACATGATGATATCGCCAGCTCTGGAGATAGTTCTACTAAAGAGGAATCTCAGCAGCAATCAGAACAGGAAAAGCAAGAAGACCAACAACACATTGTTAAAGAAATTTTTGATGAAATGATTAAGATAGTAGAATCTGCAGTCGCCAACGCTGATGCTACGCAACAACTCACTGAAAAGGTACTCAACACTACCACTCTGCAACCCCTTCCTCCACCTGAACCTCAACTCAAACCTCTTATTCCCATTCCACCCATTGTACCTGACGCACCCGACTCATCTTCCTCTTCACCGAATTACTCTCCCCCCTCTTCACACCAACTTCTGAAAGCTTCTTCATCTCAACCCCGTCCTCATCTTCCGGTTCCTTCAATTCCCATGATTTTTGAGCTAGCATCCATGGGACAAATGCTAATCCAGCTATCACAGCAAATACCAGTACGAATGAAGGAAGCGACTGATCACATTCGAGAAGAATTTCAGCACAAGGTTGATGTCCTGGAAGCAGACATCACTCCTCTACAAGAAGAGATCGATGCGGTCAAAGCCGAAAATCATCAACTGCACTACCAGATTACCTAGCTCCAAGCCAAAAGAAAGATGAGTTATTGAGTGTTGCAGATGCCGAATTAGTGAAGTAGATAGTCCAAGATAAAGAGGATGCCCGAATAGCAATAGGAAATTTGTTAGAAGAAACTCGACAGCAACTTGAAGAAGTGGTACAACGCGGGCATGAGATGCACGATTTGGTTATAAAGACTAATGAAGAACTCTAGAGAAGCAGGATTGATTTATCTGAAGTCAACAATATTCTTAAACGTAAATTGACCATGGAAGCTCAATTACAGAAAGAGATTACAGGGATCAGACGAGAACGTGATGCTTATCATTGGACAATCCAGTTTCAAAATCAGGAGATAGAAAGAAGGGAGTATCAACTGGATGCTCAGAAAGAAAGACTCTCCAAAATTGAAAAGCAGATTGCAGATATGAAGGTAACTCGAGATGCAGCTCTGTCAAACAAGTTTTATTTACAAGAAGCTTTTCTGCAGACACAAGCAGATTTTTGATGACCCACGTCATTTCCTTAAGTTCAGTACGCACAGATGCCCAGCTTGTAGAACCAGACATTTTGAAGCAGATGTTAGAATCACTGAAGAAGAAAATTGCCCGAACTTTTAGATTAGCAAGATCTATGTATCTAGAAGGTATAGTTGACGAGCCTTAAGATTTTTTGTAAACCTGCGGCTTTGAGTCCACCGTGCGTGTCAATGTTAGTCGGCCGCCGGATTGGCAATTGTAAAGTCTGCCCTTTTTCATATTCCGCATGAACCGAAAGGTCATTGCGTAAACGTTGTAACCTTTTATATAAATCAATGAAAAAGACACTCTCGGTGACGATCAGTGGGATCACCAGACTGTCTGTCTGGGTGATTGATCTGTAACGTTACTGTGGTGTGTGTTTGAGTAATTCTGAGTATTCTGATCCCATTCCTATCTTGTTGTTTATCAGTACTTGTTCGGTAAAGATTGTGTTGTGATAATATTCAGAGTAAGTTAAGTGTTGAATTACTGTTTCGCTGAGTGTATTACTGTGAGTCTGTGTACGGTAATGTTTACCTTATGCATCGATTACTGAAAGAGTCTTGATCTATGTACGATTCGGTACTCTGTGAGTGAACTGTCATGTGAGTAAGTCTAGCAAGGAAGAACCAGATTTTTCTGTTAGTAAGTTGTATTAGTAAAGTTGTTTGAACGAACTGTCTTGTGAGTCCCTTCCACTCCCAAGAACCCGAATAGAGGTAGAAAGGAGTTAGGGAGAGGCAGAAAGGAGTGTCTCCCACCTGACCTGCACATCATGCAAACAAAATACACAAAAATCCAAAAAAACATATACACGGAGCTGATAGATCGATCATCCATCACTTTGCTTACTCTGGCATAACAATTATATACGGCACGACTGACTAGTCACAAACAGGACTCTTAGACTGGAATCCCCTATTCTACCT
Source organism: Ceratopteris richardii (assembly GCA_020310875.1). Taxonomy (NCBI): domain Eukaryota; kingdom Viridiplantae; phylum Streptophyta; class Polypodiopsida; order Polypodiales; family Pteridaceae; genus Ceratopteris; species Ceratopteris richardii. The sequence continues at coordinate 168,398,363 of CM035415.1, forward strand.
CTAAGCCCCTTCTTCAGCCGTAATGTCGCATGGCAACCTCGAAAATCCCTACCTCATCTCGCTCACTACAAGTGATCAATGCTCTTCGGGCGATGAGTCAGGCTCAGTCTCAAGAACCCCATCCTCGCTGCCTAGAATCAACTGATCTGGCCAGGCCAGCCAAAGTTCATTTCCCTCGCTAGGTGTCTCTCTAGAGCCGACATAGTATAAATGCAAGTCTTTTGCATGCCCAACCCAACAAAGCAAATATTCCTTTAACTGATCAACCATTTGACGCCATCGCCTATTACCTAATGATCTTGCATAAGAATAGACTTGGTTTATCACTTTCTGTGCTCTCAACCAATGGAAGGTACATTGTTTCTTGAGAAAGAGAATGCCGGTTTTGCTTTGTACATGTATCAAACTGCACATCTCCCCTAAGATCGTCCATATCAAGCAAAAGAATCCCACAATCCATTGGATCGTTTGGAGTCTCTTCCATACTCCCTCTCTCATGATCCTATGTACGGTTTGTCCGCTATCTGAGTACGTAACTTTACCAACCTTCGAACTTATGTCCTTGGCATGCTTGACACATGCCATTTTTTATCCCTTTGGGCCATTGCCATTCTTAACCGTGCTCTCTACATGAGGCACTTTACTCACATTGCTTTTTTCTTATTCATCCTCCAATGCTGGTCCCCTCCTAAGTCCCTCGCATCTAGAGGTCCTCTCTTCACAAGCCTTTCCACTCTCCAAGAGGTCTCTCTTCTGATCATCTATTTCCTTGCGTGAACCTTCATTGTCTATGCACCACTTCACTCTCCCAGATCTACCCTTTAATTCTTTCTTGGTCCTACATTCCTCCAACTCAACATTTCGAGGACCCAATCTCCCTTCTTTTCCTTTCGATGTTTTGTTTATTTTTGTCCTCTCCAAATTTTGTAACCTTTCCATCAACACTTCAACGTTTCATTCTAATTCTTTGTGTTTCTCCATTCCATGCACTATTTTCTCCCTTTGAATTTTTCGACCAGTTTTCCACCTCTTAATTGACTCTTGAAATTCCTCATTTATCTTTACTACTTGATCTGATTTGTTATTTTCCTTTTCTCTCATGTCTTGTGTACTCTCAAAGCAGTCGTGTGTCACTTTCTCTATCTCCTTCATTTTCTCCTTTTGTTGTATCCTACATTCCTTTTCTTGTGCCAACTCTCTCTCTAGGTTGGAAACTACACCTCTTAGCTTCTCGAGCTCACATTCTAATTGTTGCACTTTGCATTGCGATGCGACATCCATGAGGGTTTCACATTCTACTATCTCATAAGGTTTAGTCATTATGACTGCATCATCCTCGTGCCAATCTCTCTCTATTGCAAGTATGGGTTCTTTGTTCTTGGGCCTCTCATCTCTGCATAATCTTCCTTCGCATCTACTGGTTTGAGCTTGAGAGACCACTCCCTCCTCTGAAACACCTTGGTGAGCAAGAATCTTTCTTTGTGGCTTCAATTTCGCGTTAGGTCTGCAATCATCAAAACCTTCAACTTGCATGAAGTTTGGACTAACACACGAGCTCATGGATACATCTCCTCTACGGGATTCTCTCACCTTTGTAGTGTACTCATTATTTTTTTGTCCTCTTATCCCATCATGTCTAGACTTGGGACTATCACTCCTTGATCCTCGTACACTTAGGCATTCTCTAGCCATATGTCCTATTTGATTGCAACTCCAACAAACTAATCCCCTTAAGTCAAATTGCACTCGTTTTGTCTGTGCTCATGGATTCCCATTCATTATTCTTTTTAGTATCCCACATCCTTGACGAGTTTGGAGTGCACCACCATTCCAATCATGTGCACCACACATTTTCTCTCTTCTCCACTCATCACCTTGTTGTCGTGTCCTCGACTCTTGAGGACACTCTAATGCTCGCACATTCATAGGCAAGCAAGTGGGTTTGACTCTTGTAAACGTATCAGCTTTTAGCTTGTCTAAGAGCTCGACTTCCTTTTTCTCATGGATATCGACAAACATAGTGCTCTCCTCGTCTATTCCTAGGCTTCTTGAATGTGAAATCAATCTTTCCCTATGCATTTGAAGTACACATTGGACCTCTTCCCAGGTCCTCGCCTCATGCTTTGCCTCTTCTAGACTAGCCGATCTCTTCAATCTAATATATTGTTCGACTTTCTCATCATGCAGGCCTACCAAGAACCTCCATTTCAAGGTCTCTTTATCAGGTGCACTATTTCCCAGCTTTCTCACAATGGTATCCACACGATCAATATATTTATCAATACTCTCATTGACCCCTTGTCATAAATGGTCCAACTCCTCTGCTAGTTTTTCTTCAAAGCCCAAACCTCTAAACTTCCTCAAGAAGTGAGTCCTCAAACAATTGTAGGTTGCTCTCTCTTGCACCCCCAAGTTGGCATACCATTCACTTGCATCACCTCCCAAAGTCGTAGGGAATATATGCAGTTTTCTATCCTCATTCACTATCTCCTGGGCACCACATATTAGCTCAAATAATTAGACGTGGGCATCGGGATCTTGATCGAGGGAGCCTAGGAAGCATGGAAAGTCACTTAGAGAAGTTGCATGTCTTTGAGCCATTTTGTCTGGGTCGTGTGAAGGTTGTGCTACACTAAGGAGCACTAGGCGAACCCAAGGCAGTCTCTCTGAGATATGCCTAGCCTTCCCTAGCAGGATCACCAAATTGTTTAGTCCTAATCTCAAGGGAAAAATTCATACATGCAATGATCTTTTGCTCGTCCTTCTGATGCTAAGTCATCTTTTGATCATCCTAAGTCCACAATTTTGCTTTTGTGTACCGGTGGAGTAGATGGGAAAATACATGCACAACTAGATGTCCAACTCATGTGGTGACTTATCGCAACCTCTCGCTCTCTTTACTCACACTTTCCAATTCCCCTTAATCCCTCGTTCTCTCTCTTTCACCTATTCTCGTCTTCACACACTTCCCTACTTTCTTGCTTTCTTGCTCATATGCACTCGCACACACATGCATACTTAAAATTTATAGATCTTACTCACCCACATGCATAGATTCATACAAGAAAATTCACACTCCTTTATACACTCACAAACATCCACTCTTACACCTTCAATAACACACATTCCCCAACACATGCCCATACACCTACACACTTTTCATGCATGTACATGCTTGAACCTACACATTCGAGTACATGACCTTTCTCACCCTCTTCCCCTCACTCTCTCATTCCCTTCCTCGCTTCCTCTCGCACTTCCTTTATTTCACTCACACACTTTCTCACACATTTCCTCTCCCACTCCCACTTTCTTTCTTTCCCACTCTTCTTATCTCCCTTCCTCACTTCCTCTCTATCACTCTCACGCACTCACTTACTTTCCACTGCTTCTCTCTTTTTCTTCCTTTCTCTATTGCGCTCACATATACTTACACACATACACTCTCACACACCTATATCAAGAAGTGCAAACTATTGGGATAGTATCAAACACCTATTCGAAAGGAAGGTTGGTCAATCGCAGGGTCGACAAGCTTTGTAGCAGTACATTGCATTGGGCTCCTTGCTCACAACTAGATGAAGAGTATGTCGGCAATGAAGAAGAGGAAATTCTTGGAAGTGTTAAACTAGATGGAAAAAACTCTCTCTCCTCACAATCCTTTATTCACCCTCTATTGCCTATCGCTGCTATACCTATAAGAATACATAGCGTTTGCAACCCTGTTAATCCCCTTGCTGCAGTGTCCCAAGTCTTGATTCAAATATGAAAAAACAACCCCAATGAATACGCACGTGATATGCATACATTTGTTGTAAGAAAACTCTTTTATGCATCAAATAAACCAAATCATTTGGCTTAAAATATCAACTTCCAATAGCGCACACACCTGGCAGAAGTCACCCATCAAATAATTTAAACCATCATTAGGCCCTTCATACAAGAAAAAAATACAGAGGCATATTATCTCGCAAAAGAATTGCTATCAGAATACGTATATAAGTATACACTCAAATGTATTTGCAACAGACCCCTCAATTGTATCTGCAACCATTCACCTGTAAAACCTTGCGGTTGTTATCAATCCCAGCTTTGAAGCACCGAATCTGAAGGACCCTTCTTTCGCTCTGGTGTTTGCTTCCTCAAGTCAACCAAAAAACAGAAGTAGGCCGACTCCTTTTGCCCAACAGCCTCTGGTTCCTAGTGCGGGCTTCCTCCCTTTCCTACACGAAAATCTTCCCCCTTCGATAGTGCCTTCTTCTGCCTTGCATATAAAATGATTCCCTCCTTTTCTCCTGATGTCCACCACAGTCCAGCTCTATTCCCCCTCTGCAAATCTGCTCTTGTCTGTTCTCTTCTATACTTACTAAGCCCAAAAACCTCTGCCGAACTCCTTCCAAGAGCCACCCACTATTTTTGGAGTAGCACCAATAGTAAGAAAAACTTGAACTGAACGTGAAAAGAATAAATGCAACACTAGTTGCAAGCGTATCTTTCCAAATAGTAGAGCAAGTTGGTTTGTCTATAACCAAGAAATATGATAAGTAGTGAATATGTTTCCCATTCTATACTACACCTCAATTGTAGAAGCAACAGTAAATCTTTCCCCCCTCTCCTTCTTCATATGCCCAAAGTTCTCTAGCATGCTCCGAAAACGACCTTCCTTCAAAGCTTCCGGACCTTATTTCTTCGCAGCACCTCTACTAGCCCTGCCCCAAACCATTGCAAGTCCAACTATTGGCATTCCAACACCTATTCTTAGCAATCCAGTCAACCCCCATTTCAACTCCTCGAACAGTGTCGTTGTGGATAAATGCAAAGAGTGCTTTCTAATCTGGTTGTCTTCATTGTCAAAATCTATTTCTGTGATTGCAAAGTCCCTTCCTCCTACGTATATTTATCAAGAGCGATGCGGCCAAACCATTTCTCCTTGTGTGTCAAGTTGAAGAACAGAAAAATACTTTCTCTTTTTGTCCCAAGATGCTCCCTATCCCGTTTGGCACTCCTCTTCAGTAGCCTTCCACGTATTCGTTTAGAGCTTCTCAATTCCCCTCTTTCTTCGAACCTTTCCCTTCAAAATCTGCCCTCCTTCCAGTACCTGCACAGAGCAAGTGAGAGAAAGACAATCCTTCCTTCTCTCCATGTGTCTGAAGAATTGAGCTGGCACCCCAAACTGCTGTTGCACTCTCCCCTTCCTCGTTCAGCAACCTAGAGCACAGGCTGACTATCAGCAAGCAGAACCCTCTCCCCTTCCTGCCCCCACGCATAGAACAAAATGGGAGAGAGTGAGAGCAGAGAATACCCCCCCTTTTTGGTACCTACTGGGATTTCCCCAAAAAAATGCCTTTCTGACCTCCCCCATATGTATATTTAGGGGCATTTCCCTCCCTTCTAAGCGGATGGCAGCCCTTGCCCCTTGAGAAAGAATGCCCCACGTACTTTTGACATGTCTGAGAGCCACCACCATAAAAAATTTATCCTCTTGAAATTATGCCCCATGGAAAAATGAAAATTGTTCCAAGCCATGCCCATATCTCTGGATGCACTTCTGATCCAACAGCCAAACCTCTTCTCTCTTTTTTCTTGGCACAAGCATTGAAGGGTTAATGAGAAACTAAAGCATCAACCCCCCCAAAACATCCAAAAACCTCCTGCAAATCTGGGTCTCATGTCTTAGGACACATCAAGAACTGCTACAACTTTCTCTTCCAAATATCTACAATCAATCCTCTTTCCGTGCAAAATACCTACAGTCATATATATGATTTACAAAATGGAAACCACAAAATCAACCATTTATATGGCTAACAGATTCTCTCTGCATACACATGATAATGTTTAAATGTATTGAACACCTCTGATTTATCTTTGATCACACATATAGTGATCCAATTGGTAGCATCATCAACATAAATCACATAATACCTCAAACTATTAATGCTAAAGTCCTTTGTGGACCCCACATATATATATGCACCAATCCAAGCTTCTCTGAATACATAAACCCTTTCTTACCATAAGTCTTTTTGTGAGCTTTACCCAATTGACATACTTCACACTTGTATGTCATGTGTTGACCTGCAAGATTAGGCAATCCAAGCACTAAACCATTGTTAATCATATCCTTAATACCTCTTTCATTGAAATATCCAAGCCTTTTGTCCCAGAGATCTAACTCAGAGATCTTATGTTCTCCATAAGTGAACAAGGCATGACCAACATTGCCTTGAATCTTCAATGTGAATTGCCTTCCTTCTTTCTTCCCTGAAACAATTTATTTATATCCATGTCTAGGATCTTCAACATAAACTCCATCATTAGTGAACCTTACTTCATATCCTTTCTCTACAATTTGTCCTACACTTATCAAATTCTTTGAAATTGTAGGAACATACAAAATCTTGCTCAAAAGAGTGCTTCCATCCTTGCCCTTTACTGATCCAATGGACTTCACATTATGCTTTGTGTTATCACCTGTTTGGACTATATGATTACTCACCTTATTCTCCAAATCAGTCATCAAAGCTATGTTACCACTCAGGTGATTGCTACACCCTGAGTCAATGTAGAAAACTCTTTGAACTTTGTCTTTCACATGTTGCATTCATAATTAAGGTTGAATCCTCTTTCTGATCTGAAGCATAATTGTAGTAGGTATTATTGTAGGATTGACTTTGAAAGCCTCTTCTTGCATTTCTTCCAAAGAAACCTCTACTACCTCTACCTCTAAAATTGCTTCTCTGATTTCTACCACCTCTTGCTCTTGAATTAGAGTTCTGATTATATCCTCCACCATTCTGATTATTATACCAATATTCATGAGCTAAATGATTAGTCTCACCAAAAATCCAACAAGATTTGATACCATCTTTATTGCTCCTACATCTTCCTCTTGCTTTGCCACCTCCTCTTCCTCTTAGGAAGTTAGCTTGACTCAACTGCCTTCATCTTCATTCAATTGTTGCTTGCCTTTGTTAATCTTCTTCTTATCCTTTGAATACATTGCTTGACCTGTACTCTTATCAACATTACCTTTGATATCTTGCTCAAAGGTTAGCATATGTCCTAGCAATTGATTCAAATCAGGAGTGAAATGATCTAGTGACAATTCAGTGGATAGAATGAATGGCTTCCACTTCTCATATCCTCTCAAACCTGTGAGAATTTGTCTTACCAGTTTCTCCTTCATCAACTGCTCCTAATGCATTTGCAATATCCTTCATCCTTGCTACATAATCAGAAATAGATTGAGAAGCCTTCTTCTTGAATGTGATGAGCTCTGTCCATAAAGATGCCTTCCTTGACTTTGTAGTGTTTTGGAAATGTTCCTCCAAAGCATTCCATATGTCACTTGCACTTTTGAGTCCTCTAATGTGAGGTAGCAAGTAATCATTGACTCCCATGTAGATAATGATCCTTGCTTGAGCATCCTTCTTCATCCATGTCTTCAAATCTGAGAGCTCTTCCTTAGTTGGAACACTAGGATTCCTAAATTCTGGTTTTTCTTCTTCACCTATGATCTATCCTATCAGATCTTTGCTCATAAGATGAGCTTCCATCCTCATTGACCAAGCAGGATAGTTTTCTCTATCCAATTTCTCTATCTGAAGAGAATCTTCCATCCTTTCTTCACATGTGAAATAAATTCTTCAAGCTTTGTGAATAATGAATGTACTTTTAATTCAAATATAGTTCCTTTTGATCCTCTTGATAACTTTCAGGCCTCCTTCTCTGGCTTTCACTTCAAACTTTCACCTTTTGAATCTTCAAAGGCTGATTTTTTGTATATCTACAATAGTCAAGGTCCTTCTTTTCTTCAAATCTAATTATTCCTGCTTTGATACCACTGATAGAGATTATTAATCTCCAAGAGAGAAAATTATTCTTGATGTTAGAGCACCTCTATATCAAGAACAACTTATAACCACAACCAATTTTGGAAATCTATTGCCAAATTATCAAGACTTGAGTCAATTGTGCAGATACTCATTACACAGAAAAGTATGTTGCACTTAATTCACTCATTGATTGATCAAATGTGTAATGTTTTCAATGAAACTCTATACAAGGTGCCTCCTAAAGTTCGCACACCTTCTCAACATTAAATATCTTCAAAAGAATCAGTAGATCTTGAGATTTCCTCCAAACAATGTACCTATGTCTGAAACTGTTCTTCTCTGTAGTCGACTTGACACTTGCAACTTCTAATGCATGCTTCTCCCAAATTAGACCCCTTTTATTCAAATGCATTTAGACACAAGTAGCTTACCTTTCAACATCAAGAATGAGTGCTTAGTTGCTCAAAACGTTACACTTTGGAGGAAGATGTGATCAAACTTTGACCACCCGGACTACACCTGTTCTTGTCGTCACTTCTTCACATTTACACATGTAAATGTTCTTGTCTTCAATTCTCTCAGCCTGATTATGATTATTTGTCAAGAAGATAAGTACAAAAGGAGCACTAAGCAAAAGTAGATTACATTCTTCTCATTCTCTTGGGCTTCTAACAACTTCTAAATCTCGTCATTCATTATCTCACTCATCTATTACATCTATATCCAAGTTTATGTAGAGATTTACATCCTGACTCACCATGGATACAAAGTTTTTATGGACTAATCACAAGAGTAATATACATGTATATACAAGATTCAACTTCTGACCATGCACTCATCTTCAAGGCTCAGATTTTGATCTTTGCTTTATTCTTTGACTTCAAATCTTGACCAAATCATCAATTGTTGATTGTCCTACACCAAGAGATTCCACTTGTAATCATTAGCTATCTAAGCTAATTTGATTTCCTCAAAAGGAATTTGATCAATTGTTACTGTAATGTGAGCACTAAGCAAAAGAACCAGTAGGTGTATAGACCAAAATAGCAAGCTTGTGACACTAGCTATTTGTGAAGTAGTTTTTTTTATTCAATTGTTTCAAGCATCAATTCCAAAGTACATTGGTACTTTTTTGGTGTCATTTTCAAGCTAAAAGGGCTACTATCAAACTCTGAAGTGATTTAGGGGAGGTACAAAGAAAGTTCTAGCAATACCACCTCACTTCCTTGAGGTATCCATCCATCTCTTTCAACAATGGTATAGGAGCAAGTTGAGGTAACATGGGAGATGGTTTCCCATCTTTTATTGATAAATTGGATAGGAATAAGTATCCACCATGGTCCTTGAGGATGAAGACATATCTACAGGGAAGGAGTCTCTATGGATACATATCAAGAGATGAGGAGATGCCAATATTCAAAAGCAAAGATCAACCTACAAGAGAGGAGCTAGAAAGACTCAACTCATGGTGTGCCAAAGATGCTTTAGCCAGGTCATATCTACTTAACTCTATTTCTGACTTCCTTCTTCCTCACATTAGGAATTGCAAAACTTCCCAAGAGACTTGGGATACTCTATCTTCATACTTTTCCTCCAACACAAGAGCTAGAAAAAATCAATTGTGGATTGATTTTACTACTAAAATGAAGCAACCTAAGCAGAATGTTTTAGACTATGTGACCAAGGTAAAAGATGTGGTTGATCAATTGGCTAGCATAGGAGAGGAGATTGAAGAGGAGAAAATAGTGAGACAGATAATCAATGGCATCAAGGCAAATGATAAGTGGGAAGCTTTCACAAATGTTGTGGACCTTTACATGGACATGCAAATTCCTTATCTTACCACTCTCATGGGACAACTCTTTACCCATGAAGCCAAGCTCAACAAAAATGGAGAACAATCAAGAGGTAACAACTCTTCTGCTCTCTATACAGATAAAGAAAATTCTAAAGATAAAGGATAGAGCAAGAAAGTTCAAGATGAAGGTACTACTTCTCAAGCTAACTATGGAGGGAGAGGTAGGAATTCAAGAGGAAGGGGCAGAGGAGATAAGCAAGGTAGGGGGAGACCTTTCAACTCTTCCCCATGCAATATATGTAGACTATCTAATCATACAAAAGATGAGTGCTATAGGAACTTCAAGAATTAGAGAGGAAGAGTATTTCAAAGAGGAGGCTACTCACAATCAAGAGGAAGCTTCTACCATAATCAAGGTTACAACCATGGCTATGACAACAATTACAATACCAATTATCAAGGAGGATACAAATCAAGAAAAGACTTCAACAACTACACAAAGGATCAAGAGGATTCTCTTCTCATTATGAATATGACTTCAAAACAAGGTATGAATGATGAGCACCTCTTCTATATTGACTCAGGTTGTTCAAACCATGTAAAAGGTAGATTGTTTACATTTGAGCTTGAGGACACTAGAAATATTGCACTTTACAATTATAAGGATCAAACTATGTCTGAGTTAGAGCTATGACACAAAAGATTAGGGCACATTGGTGAAAGAACCTTGAAGCAGATATGTAGAGATCAATATGTACTTGGATACCTAATGTATCCAAGCAACATATGATCTATAAATGTGGTGCTTGTCAGTTTGGTAAATCACACAGGTTACCCTTTACAAATTAAGGCTATATGCATGAGGATTATTTGGAACTTGTCCACATAGATGTGTGAGGACCAAGCAAGGATCCTTCAATTTCAGGCTCAAGATACTATGTGTCATTTATTGATGATTTTAGTAGGTGGACTATCTTGTATTTCATGAAACATAAAGATGAAGTGTTCAGTTGTTTCAAGAAGTATCTTGCACTTGTGGAAAATCAAACAGGAAAAAGTCTAAACAGGATAAGGTCATATGGAGGAGGTGAGTACTTCTCCAATGAATTTGATGCATTTTTGCAGGATAGAGGTATCAAAAGAGAGATTACTACCAGATATACTCCTGAGCAAAATGGAGTAGCAGAGAGGAGGAACAGATTGATTGTAGAAGTAGGTAGATCAATGCTTAATGAAAACAAATTGCCTAATTATTTGTGCTTAGAGAGTGTTTCTACTACCACTTACCTTATTAAGAGGTTACCTTCTAAATCTCTTGATGGAATGACTCCCTATGAGGCATGGCATGGTAGAAGGCCATCACTTGAACATTGTAGAATATTTGATTGTGTTGCTTATGTGCATGTTCCATCTCAAATCAGAGGTAAGTTAGACCCTAAGGTAGAGAAATGCATCTTCATAGCATATGATTTAAATAAGAAAGGATACAGGTTTTATAATCCATCCAGCAAAGGATTTATGGTCAGTAGAGATGTTGTGTTTGATGAAAATGATTCTTGGTTTGAAAGTGAATCAAATTGCCATATGACTTGGAAGACGAATTTCAAAGCCTCACCAAAGAGGAGCCAAGCACAATTGAAGACATCAAAATAGATGATGAGGACACCATCAACTTGGAAGAGTTCAAAGCATGGAAATCAAACAGCAAGGTCAAGATCCAAAATCATCCAACCAAGCCATAAGAAGATCACACAGAGAGAGAGAGAGTAAGAAGCCAATCAAATATGGGTATGATACTTCATTAGTTACTAAGCATTCCATTTATCTTGCTAAGGATTCATCACTTGAAGAACCTTCTTCATATGAAGAAGCAAGTACCAAAGCAGAATGGAAGGAGGCTACGGATGAAGAAATAGAAGCACTCAGAGAGAATGACACTTGGGAGCTAGTACCCAAGAAAGCATCAATGAAGGTAACTGGTTCTAGATGGATTTACAAAATCAAAAGGAACTCATATGGATCCATAAGCAGGTATATAGCTAGGCTTGTGGCTAAAGGTTTTGCACAAACCCAAGGAGTAGATTATGAAGAGACATTTTCACATGTGGCTAAAATGCCAACCATCAGAATATTGGTAAGTATAGCTGCATCTAGAAATTGGAATATGTATCAACTAGATGTGAAAAATGGCTTTCTCAATGGCTCGATTTCAGAGGAAGTTTACATGGCTCAACCTCGTGGCTATGAAGACCCAAATAAGGTAAATCATGTATGCGAATTGAGCAAATCTCTTTATGGTTTGAAGCAGGCACCTAGGGCATGGAACCATAGGTTAACCACCTATCTTCAGGATCAAGGATTCATGATGAGCAAGGCAGATTCTTCTATGTTTGTTAAGAGGAGTAATTCAGAAATGATATATTTATGTGTGTATGTTGATGACATCATTCTGACAGGTAGTCATGCCAATGGCATCAAACAAATAAAAGACCAGATGATGCAAGAGATCAAAATCAGTGACCTAGGGTTTTTGAAGTATTTTTTTGGACTTGGGTTACTCTACACTAATTCTAGAACCTACATCACTCAAAGGAAATATGTGCAGGACATGTTGAAGAAGTTCCACTTGGAGAATGCAAAGGTAGCTAGCACCCCTATGGAGGTAAATCATAAATTGAGTGCTCATGAAGGTGATTTGCTTGAAAACATTGTAGGTTATCAAAGCATAGTTAGGAGTCTAAACAATGCAACATTAACAAGGATTGACATATGATATGGAGTAAGTTTTCTAAGTCAATTCATGCATAAACCTAGAGCACCTCACTTGGAAGTTGCTAAAAGAATTTTGAAGTACCTCAAGGGTACTCAAAACCAAGGACTTTACTTTCCATACACATCCGATTTGGATATTAAGTTATACTCAGATGCAGATTGGGCAGGATGTAAGGATGATAGAAGGAGTACTTATGGATATCTTTCTTTTGCAGGTGATAAGCCCATCTCATGGTCTTCTAAGAAGCAAACAATTGTTGCTCTATCTTCAATAGAGGCTCAATACAGGGGATTAGCAAATGCTACACAAGAAGAAATTTGGATTAGATTACTCTACTCAGATTTGGGACTTCACACTCATTCGTCTATGATCTTTGGTGACAACACTAGTTCATTGCATCTTGCATTCAATCCCATCTATCATGCAAGAACCAAGCATATAGAAGTTCACTATCACTATGTTAGAGAGAAACTCTTGAGCAAAGAAAGCAATTAGTATATGTACCTACGAACATGCAATGTGCAGATTTCTTAACCAAAGCACTTGATGGTAATAAACTTTACAGGTTTAAAACCATGATTGGATTGCAGGACATTTCCTTTATTTTTTGCAACACAAAGCTGATAGAATCTGAACCTTTGACTTACTTCTTCCAATTCTAAGAATTTTTCAAACAAAGGATAGACAACTGACTCATAAATACTCTGGATCTTCATGATCATTCAAGATCATTCGAGATCATCGAAGATCATACAAGATTTATCAAGATCTTATAAGATCATACGAGATCAATAATCTCTCCAACAAAATACCTGTGTAGAATCTGCTCTCATCAAACCTTGAGGACTGAATGTTTGATATGCTACGTGAAGTATCCATGCTTCTCATAAAGTTGTAAACCTTTTCTTCAAACAAATCCTTCCCAAGAATTTCCAACTCCTACTTGAAACATAAGTGGACAAACTTCTCACCTTGAGAACTCCAAAAGTTGCAAGTTGATACATCATATCTTCATATTCTACCTAGGTGAAATGTGATAGTACCTACTTGACTTTCATTTGGCTAACTCCACTTCTCAATCAAGTGTTAGAATCTGATGGAACACATTTTTTGAATACAAGCATGTATACAAAAGTCAAGACAAACATAGAGAGTAGATTCTTCAACTGATTGGTACATAAAAAAATCTGAATTTTTTGAAGTTTTCTGAAAATACTGAATATGAGGTAACTTTTCCAAACATAAAACCTCTCTTCAAGTCTCCAACATCTTCTACAAATACTCTTTTACTTCAAGAGTTAGATAAAGAAGAAATATACTTCTCTGCAACTTGTCATATACCAAGTAGCTTTGTATTGACACTCCAAGAATTCTTTGAGGGAATATATAACTACCTACTCAAAATCTTCAACTTATATATAAGTCATACATATGAGTCAAAATATACAAGTTGTCTTCAAAATCTGCTGCTTTTCTTTCTCTCAGTGTAACTCTTTGTCAAATCTACTAAATCATGACCAATTATGATGCAAAACAAGAAACTGCTTCTTCTTTCAATTATCTTTTTCACAAGATGTTCTCGTGGACTTGTCTTTGGATGTAGAGGATAAAAGTAGGAAAAGTAAATGGAAAATATAAGAGAAAAGGAAGTCTTACTTTCCCTTTGGAATTGTTGGACCTTCTGTTTCTGCATCTTTCTTCCACTTGATGATGTCAACATCTTCAAACTTCTCTTCCATACCTTTTGTTCTCTTCATCTTGAAGTAGCAAGCACTTTTGAATTCTTCAAATGAACTTTTCTCTTCCTTTAGTGTTAAGAGTAAGAGACAAAACAAACATGGTATACAAATGGAAGTGAACATAGAATCATGTTTCACCATCTCCTTATATCTCTGAATCAAAACTCTGCTTCAAATGTGACTGATATGACTGAATTCACCAACCTTTTCCTTGAGTTGGTTGAATGCTGAATTACCTCTCTAGTGTACCTAGATCAAGTTGTGTACCTGGATATCCAACCAACTTACAACACAAAATTGGCTGAAAACAAAATTCATCCCATCTCCAAATTTGTATAAGCTTTCTTGCCATGAAAGAGATCATCAAAACTCATCTAATCTCCTTGTTCTTGACAGTTTTGATGTAGCTAGTGCTTTAACTTTCAAAGTAATGAAAGTGTTTGAAAGCACTTCTTGAATCCTTCAAATCTCTTCATAATTGCTCTTCTAAGATATGACCTGCAAATGATAATCTGATAGTAGAAACTAATACCTATGATTTGATGTTGATTTGGTTCCTTCATCTTCTCCAAACCATTGTTTTTCCTTGAATTTGAAGTAGCCTTCTCTTCATCAAGTCTGGGTCTTCTAATAATACTTCTGTAAAATATCTTTACTTTTCAAAAGTATTTGATTGCTAACATATCATCAACTTCATACTCCACAGTGATGAATAAACATATGACTGAATTGTGTAATGCTCAAATCTCTACTCATCTAGACTAAGGTGTATGTCAAATGTCAAATGTTAGAAGATGCTCTTAAATCATATGTTGTAAGCCTGGAAGTCTTGGAACCTGGGAATCTGAGAGCCTGAATGCTCTAATACCAAATGTTGGAAATTAAGTAGGCCCATAACTAATATCACAAGTCCAAGTTCCATAGGTCTAGGATCTATAACATAAATTTAAGCAATCTTCCAATATTGACAAAACATGAACATACCACACTTTAATCAAACAAATGTTGAGACAAAGATAGAGAAATATTAGACATGTGTAAACTGTTACGTAAGTCACTGCTTACTCACACTATCATATATACAAATGTCAATTTACAATGTGGGAGCAAAACTCTCAACCACTCTATGTGAACAGAAATAGATGGATGAGTGTATGTACAGAATTTACAAAAATATTCAGATGTATGGACAGAAATCTGAATATATATGAGATGTGTGACCTAATAGGTTGTAGAAGAGTGAATATGAGTGACAAAAAGAGGAAGGATCAATTTAAAACTGATAATCAACAAACCCTCATCTGAACTTAAGCTATGGAAGACCCTAAATCAGATACATGTGTGAAAGATCACATACTTACAAAAGTAGCAAAGAATGCTAACAAGTTTGCTTCCAAAAATCCTCAAACTCATATGAACATACCTTCTCGAACACCTCATCCAAATATGCATAAAGCATACATGTACTGATTCTCTTGTACCTATGCTGAATAGGACTCGTCCTCATATGGATGCCACTGCCTCCATAAACTCCAAGTAGTACCTGTGTGCATAAAGAGAATATGTACCTGAATTCTTAACATAAGATGTAAATATTATGTTAACTATTAGCCCCAAAAATGGTGAATTTTTATGCACTAACGTGGTTCTATTTGGCAGAAAAATACGCTTGATTTCAGGTACTTGAAGAGTGGATTTGATGATAGGGGAGACGTATTTGGAGCGCGTAGGGCTCTCCTACGGACATGAGGCACCAACGTTATTCCAACAAATGAAAAAAGGCACAGCAACTGTTTGATGAGTTTCCAGATAGAGACAACATATGCTGGAATTCACTAATGACTGGATATGGACATCATGGACACAATGAAAAGGTTCTTCATTTATTTGAACAAATGAAATCTTATGGCTTGGCTCCTAGTTCAGCAACATATATCTGTTTATTGAAAGCATGTGGCAGCATTCGGGCAGCAGAGAAAGGGATAGAAATTCATGATGAGATTTCTAAGAAGGGTCTTCTTGCAGAAGATAATCTATTGTGCACAACTTTGTTGGATATGTATTCTAAATGTGGTCTTCTTTCAAAGGCACAGGAAGTATTTGATAAGCTTCCATTCCACGACATAGTTTCGTGGAACACATTAATAACAGGATATTGTCAAAATAACATGAATAAGGAGGCATTGCGATCCTATGAGAGAATGAAACAAGAGGAGGTTTCTTCTGATGCAATAACATTTGCAAGCTTACTTAAAGCTTGTGTTAGCATAGGATCTCTTGAATTAGGTGAGCATATACACAAAGAGATTCAAGGAAAAGGGTTGCTACAGAATGATGGTATTCTTGCTACTTCTTTGGTCGATATGTATGTGAAATGTGGATATTGTAAAAATGGGCATGATGAAGAGGCACTTGAATGCTTGGAAAGAATGAAACGCAAGGGTCTCTCTCCAAATACAATGACATTTTCTTCCTTGTTAAAAGTTTGTGGTACAGTAGGAGCAACAGAAAAGGGCATAGAGATTCATAACAGCTCGTATGTGGCAGCGGGGAAAGGAGCTCTGACGAAAAAGAAACGGAAAAGGAAAGTAAGGGGCTGGCAGGTCCGTTTTTCTGGCAGGTCTGACAAGGAGAAACGGAAAAGGGGGGGTTTCTTCGGGAGGTTTTTTCTGCTCTTCTTCGTTTTTTTTGGAGGGCCGCTGCCGCTGGGTTGCGACTGCAAGTGCCGGGGAGAAGAGGAGGGTTCACAAGCAGTTTCTCTTCTTCTTCGTGTTTTTATTGTTTGGCCGCTGTTGTTTTGGCTAGGGGTTTTCCTCCTCAGGGCGGGGAGGAGAAGCGTGTGTGGTGGTGTTTCTTCTAGTAGTAATATAGGTACGCAAAGGGAAGTTCAGAAGGAGCATTGGTTCTTGTCCGCTTGTTTGTTCTCAGCAGGACTATTGGCGGAGGAGTAGCAACAGAACTCTTTCGGTTTTTGCTTGTCTCCTCAATGGGGTCACACACCTTTGAGAGAAGGGCGCAGAGATGCCAAGGTTGATTGATGCCCATTCGGGTGGCTATTGGAGAAGGTGACTCGATGACTGAAGGTGAAGGGAGGAACAAGATCGGGGTTGGAAAGGAAAGACATGAAGGGATGAATCGGATCTAGCCTGCTTCATTTTGAGCTGGAATTCTGATTCGTAGGAGAAAGAAAGGGGCAGAAGCCATTCACAAAATCAGTTTGTCATCCGAGAGCTTCTCTTGCCGCACATGCCTGGTAGTATGTGTTCCTCATTGAAACTATGTCCTGACGGTGGTTAACCCAATAAAAGAAGCGCTCGTCTGCTGAGGATCATTTGCCAATGATCGTGGACGTGGGAAGATGAATGGGGTTGTATCTTCTGCACTTATCACCCTGAGTTGATCCAATTCCATTCAACAGAAAAGTTACAGTACTGGAACATGATCGAGAGAATGTTCTGATGCGACTTTGACAGCGTATAATTGCTGGTGTGTCTTCATTAGGTAAGTTTGTCAATATATGAGTGAGAGCATTTGATTTAACGGTTTGCCCAGCACAAATTCAAAATTAATGCTTCAACATCTATGCCTCTCTGAGTTCTATCTGTGCTCCTGCTACGTAAGGCCTCCATCAAATGTATATGCAGATACTGCACATTCACCTTAATATGTATGCGGACCATCTCTCAAGCTAAGTGTTGATTATGTTCCATGTGATCAATGTATAACCCAACCAAATCACGTGTTGAGGTCAATGTTCAGTTGCTTGCAATTTATGCAATGTTGATGGCGTGTAGGCAGAGTTCCAGTGGTATTAGGGGCAGTCAAAAACAAAAATGCTAGTACAACTAATGCTGTAGTTTAATCTTTTTGCTTCCTCCCTGTACGTTACCAACGTATATAGTGCGAAAAATATGGGGAGAAGATGTTAAAATCTTAATAGAGAAGGGGGCATGTATGCGTTGAATTGCAGATGCAGAAAAAATTGTGCTTGTTTAAGAACACAAGACTTTTATAAAAAATTGATGTAGTTTATGGATAGAGTATGTATGATTTTGAAATTGGGAGGAGACCCATGCAATGATACGTGCTAAAACTGCCATCGCTTGGGTGAAGGATGTCGTATATGTCCTTAGATAGAAAGAAAATGATTTGAGCACACATGGGTTTCGTTATAATAATAACCCGAATGGATCTGCTGAAAAGTAATGTGTCCTATGGGGAGGTATGTTTGATATCCCTTCACTGACATAGTGTTAAAGAAAAGGATATATAGATCTGTATCGAAATAAGAGAGAGTTCTAATTTTTTTCATGATGATTTGGGTTTAACGTTTCCCTTGAAAACCATTCCTGCCCCGTTTTCAATAATCAAGAAGGGGTAATAGGTAGTCCAAGATTTCTCTCCGGCATGTGTGTGTGTGTGATGCCTCTTCTCGAGTGTAGGGAGGGGGGGCTTATAAGTGCCTCGGAGGTAGGAGCAAGCCTGTGGATGAGAACATGAAAGGCACATGAAGAATGTGTTACAAGGGGTTAATTTGAAATAGGGTGAGCATAGGGAAAATAGTTAGAGGGGTAAAAGAGGTGTAATCGGGGTGATTTGAGTATCGACCAAGTGTATGAGTACAGATGAGCATGAGGAGGGAGGTAAGAACATGTGCAAAAGAGGGTGGTGGGAAGTAGTTGGGGAAGAGCAAGTAGAAGAGAGGAGGAGAAAGGAAGGGAACAAAGGGAAAGAGGAAGTAAGAGACTGAATGAGCATGTGTGAAAAAGAGTGTGTGAATGCACGAGAATGTGTGTGGATAGGTACGAGTGTGTGCGAGGTAGTAGGATAAGAGTGCGAAACTATCACACGAGAGATAGTTGGGGGCTCTAGGTAATCCAAGTGGACCGATTCCGGGGAATTTAGATCGAATAAAGTCTCGTAAAACCACTTTTTCCTTGGGCTAAGAAGCCTATTCATTTGGTGTGTTTGCCGGGAAACTTATGAGCTAGTGCATAGCCATAAGAATAATCTATTGCGAGATAATTATGTGCTCCAAGTAATCCAAGTGGATCGATTGCGAGGGATTTAAACCAAATAACGTCTCATATAATCATCTTTTTCCTGCGGCATTAGGAGTCTTTCATTTGGTGCGTTTGCCGGGAATTAGCTTGGTACGTCTCTATAAGAGAGTGCCATAGGTTCGCCTAGCGCCACAGGTTGGCCGAGCTTGCGGACCCCACGATCTAGTACATGAGCGAGGGGAGCTCATCGTCAGGAGCAACACAAACTCAAAGAGAGGAACGCGCTCAGAGAAGAGCCCTTGAAAGAGAAAGAAGAAGGTGGGAACCGCCAGGTGAGTGGACTTCGATTGCCTCGAAGAAATCAGTCAAAAACGTGTACTCCCGTAGGAGGGTCGCGAATCAAGTACGACAATTTGAAGGAGGGATCCTGAAGCCACGTGTGCTAAATTTTTGGGATCGAAGTGATATCGACATCACGCCTCTGTTCGAAATGGCTCAGCGGATTTCAGTTCACTTGGGGGACTTCACCAAGTTTTCAGGTACTTGGGACGAAGATCCGGATAGTTTTATCCAGTTGTTTGAGGTTACTTGTGAGGCCAATGATGTAGTTGACCAGGATCAAAGGTTGAGAATTTTTCCGGCTATTCTCCGTGATAAGGCAGCCAATTGGTATGGGAATCTGACACCACAAGAACGTGGAACTTATCAAATGCTTAAGGAAGCCTTCTTGGCAAAGTTTCGACGACAAGGCTTCCAAGATAGATTGGCCCAACAAATGGATTATTTGCGACAAGGAGTCAACGAGAGCATCGACAACTATATTCAGAGAATGGAAACATTAGTAAGAAAGATGGGCGTGAATGCCCCGAATGATGAGACATTGAAACGTAGATTCATTTCAGGATTGCGAGATCCTACGGCACAGCAACATATCAGCCTGACAAGACCTTCGACCTTAATAGATGCTAAGGAACAAGCAAGGCTTTGGGAGGAAGTCCAATTATGCCAACAAAGGAAGATGGAACTCTTATATGAGCCTATGGGAGGCCCAGGAAACATACCGATGAAAGATCCTGGCCAAGGAAGTCCCGCATTGATGACCCCAGCTTTTGTAGCTGCCACTAGCACGCCAGGCGAGGTAAAGCCTGTGCTAACCGAAGAACGAATATTGGAACTGGTCACGCAAGCTATAAAAGCTGCCACGATAACTCAAGAGACATATACAGTAAAACCAGAGGTCACAACAAACCCGAATCAAGTGTTTCGATCAAATACATGGTGTGGAAAGTGCCATGGTTATGGCCATTTGGCTTCAGAATGCCCCACAGTCTCGAGAGTATTCACAGATAGATCGCCACCTAGGATGCGTTGTACTTTTTGTGGGAGAACAAATCACACAAAGGACCGATGTTACAACAAGAGAGCCTATGAAGAAAGGACTCTGAAATCAGGAGATACAAGAGAAAGACCTTATACGGGATTGCCCGCTCAAAGTGTCCCACCTACATCTCGTTGGGAAAACAGACCAACTTATGGATATGGTGCTCAGGGTCAAGGAGGAGACTATCCAAGAGGGGCCGCGCGTGATCAAAGAAGAGATGGTCCAATCCAGTGCTGGAGATGTCATGGCTTTGGCCATACTCAATCTAGATGTCCAAACGAAAAGAAGCCAGTTGATTATACCCCGCTATGTAGGTACTGTAGTGGGGAGGGCCACTTTGATGAAGATTGTCCAAAACGAAGAGCTGCCGCCGGCAAGGAAAAAGGACCAATAGGGTCCTCAAACTATGTTGATACTCAGATGCATCCCACATCAAGAGCTCAAGAGCACGTTCCTACAATCGGAGTAGTGTTCAAGACACCAAACCCTCAAGAAGGCTCTAGCTCGTCGATGCACTTTGTGGATGCTTACGAGGCCAAGAAACCACACAAAGATCCAACTGTGGCAGTAGTCACAAGAACTCAAGAGTACTCAAAGAAGAATTCAGGAGGCGAAGGTGAAGAAGGAAGTCAAGAGAGGATAGCGGAACAAGAAGAGGTAGAGGATCAAGTTAGAGGACTTGTTGAGCAGCAAGAGTTTGAGGATGGGGAAGAGATTGAGATCCTTCCACCAGTAACCAAGGAGTTTGTGCCGGGCATAGCACCATTCCCTGAAAGATTGAAAGCTCCTAAGATTAGAAAGGAGAGACAAAGTTCGGAAGAAGTAGATATTGTAAAGTTGCTCGCTGACACTGAAGTCACGATGGACATTGGCACATTGCTAAAATGTTCGCCTGTTTATAGGAAACAATTCTATAACGAATATATTAAGAAGCCGAGGAAAGCTCGAGATAAAAATAGACAAGATAAAGATGTCCAAGGGATCATTCAAAGTATTACGACGCAAATTGATTCAAACGCTCCAGCTGTGACGGTCGAGATTAAAGGGTATGCAGTCCCTGGTGCTCAGTTAGATAGTGGAGCTGCAGTCAACCTTATGACAGAGTTCATGATGAAAGCTTTGGGCCTTAACCACATGGAAGAAACGCCGATGTCTTTGAGAATGGCGGATCAAACACAGGTGAAGCCTGCGGGTCTTTTGAGAAATGTAAGTACAATTGTGGGCGGTTTAGAGTTTAAAGTTGATTATCTGATAGTAAGACCAAGGACCTCAGAGGC
Organism: Ceratopteris richardii; assembly: GCA_020310875.1. Taxonomy (NCBI): domain Eukaryota; kingdom Viridiplantae; phylum Streptophyta; class Polypodiopsida; order Polypodiales; family Pteridaceae; genus Ceratopteris; species Ceratopteris richardii. Next base: position 168,420,172 of record CM035415.1, read on the forward strand.
TACCTTCTCGATCCTACTTGGACGGCCATGGTTGGTGCAAGCCGAATGTGTGCATGACTGGCGCACAGGTTTTATTTCAATAGGGCCAAAGTCTGATCGGATTCAAATACAAGTATCCCCACCCTCGAGCAACAAGAAGAAGACAATAATAGTCGATGAGATGGAAAAGAAAGAAAAGGAGAAAGCAAGGCACGAGAGTGCACGAGCTAGGTTTTCTTTGAACACGGACACCTACAAGAATCTGCTTCAAGACGGGTTCAACTTGCAGCTCTTTAAGAATCAAGACATGAAGATGGGAGAGTATCAAAATCCATTGCTCTATAACGACGATTCGGATCAGGAGTTGCTAGGATGGTTGACGCACACAAGAGAATTTGAGTGCTACATGTTGAGTATAAACACAAGTGAAAACAAAGTTACTCAATCCCTGGAGAAGGGAACTTCGAGAGAAGAATTAAAACTAGAGTTAGCTCCGGCGATGGAAGTGCAACACTTGAGGGAAAGAATTAGAATGCTAGAAGCAGAGATTCTAGAGAGAAGTCGAGAATCGGAAAAAGAAGCGAAGGGTAAGACTAAGGTGTCGGAAGCCATTGCAAAAGCTGAATTGAAGAAACTAGGTTCAATCGGAAGAGAACAAGACAATGATTTACTGGCCAACCATGCACGCGTGATCGGAGAGCACATTCCAATCACAGTGTCATCGAGAAATAAAGATTATTCGCGAGAAGCTCAGTTGGAAAAATGGGAAGTCTTTCCAAAAAAGTTCTTGAGTATAGGGTCAGAGCTACCAGATGGAGTACGAGACTGTATTAAAACGACACTCAAAAATTTTAGCGAGGCCTTTGCATGGTCGTACAGTGATCTGAGAGGAATTGATCCCCAAATCTGCCAACATTATATAGACTTGGAAGAAGGCACACGACCGATATGTCAACGACTCAGGCAAACGAACCCAGTCTACTCGGAATTGATCAAGCTGGAATTGACCAAATTATTGGAGGCAGGATTCATATATCCCATCGCATCCAACGAATGGGTATCGCCAATTGTAGTGGTTCCAAAGAAAAATAAGAAAATCCGTATTTGCATAGATTATCGGAAGTTGAACGAGCGCACGAAGAAGGATCACTTCCCCTTGCCATTTACTGATCAAATCTTGGATAGAGTGGCTGGCCATAAATTGTACTCATTTTTGGATGGTTTCAGTGGGTACCACCAGATCCAAATTCATGAAGAGGATCAATCCAAAACTACTTTCACGACAGAATGGGGTACGTATGCATATCGGGTGATGCCATTCGGGTTATGCAATGCACCGGCCACATTCCAGAGAGCAATGATAGCTGCATATCAAGACTACCTGCAGGATTGGATGGAGATATTTCTTGATGACTTTGCAATCAGAGGCGACGATGAGAACATGATGGAGAGGATCGAAGCAATTTTAAGAAGAAGCATTGAAAAAGGCATCGCATTGAATCCTGAAAAGTGTACATTTGGAGTACGAAGAGGATTGCTTTTGGGTCATGTCATTTCCGAAAAAGGGATTGCGGTTGACGAGGACAAAGTGGAGAAAATTGGACAACTTCCACCTCCGCAAAATTTGCAACAACTCAGAGGATTTTTGGGCCATGCAAATTATTATCGACGTTTTATATTAAATTTTGCATCTATAGCGGCACCACTGACGACTCTTTTGAGAAAGGACCAACAATACCAATGGACGGGAGAGTGTCAAGTTGCATTCGACTCGATCAAAGAGAGGTTAATAAATGCACCGATTTTGGTAGCACCTGATTGGACGAAGGAATTTCATGTACATACCGACGCTTCTCATACTGCAGTTGGAGCAGTACTATGCCAAGCCGACGAGAAAAAGTTGGATCATCCTATTTACTATGCAAGTCGTAATTTGAATAGCACTGAGAAGAATTATACGACTACGGAGAAGGAATGTCTCTCAATGATCTTTGCAGTGAACAAATATCGGCATTACTTGATGGGAAAGCATTTCACTTTTTATGTGGATCATGAAGCCCTTAAGTATATCATTAATAAACCAGAGTTATCAGGACGACTGATGAGGTGGATGCTACTTCTCCAAGAATTCCAGTTCACAGTGGTAACCAGACCAGGCAAAGCACATATATTGGCCGACCATTTATCTCGAATTGTTAATGAGGAGCCAATCTCTGGTGTGCCCGACGATGCTCCTGATGGGCATCTATTCCAGGTTGAAGCTAAAATACCTTGGTATGCCGATTTGGTGAATTTCTTATGCACTACTAAATATCCGCCAGGAGCAAGCAAGAGAGAGAAGCAAAAGCTGTTAGCATTAGCAAAGCACCATAGCATCATTGGGGGGCAACTCTATCGATATTTTGTTCACGAGAGCATTTATCGGAGGTGTCTTGAGGAAGAAGAAGCAAATCTAGTGTTGAGGGCTTTGCATGACGAACCTTGCGGTGGACATTTTGCTGGTGAACTGACAGCAAGAAAGATTTTATTAGCAGGGTATTGGTGGCCAACATTGTTCAAGGACTCGCATACATATTGTAAGAAATGTGACAAATGCCAACGAATGGGAAAACCCACATTATCACATGCTGCTCCTCTTACGCCGGTGTTGGCTCTTAAGCCGTTTGAGAAATGGGGAATTGATTTTGTGGGGCCTATTGATCCTCCTTCACGACGAAGATCCAATAGGTATATCTTGGTCTGTACTGATTATGTCACCAAGTGGGTGGAAGCCAAAGCTCTGAAGACTGACCGAGCTATTGATGTAGCGAAATTTCTGTATGAGCAAATTATCACTCGATTCGGATGCCCGTTGGAAATAGTAAGTGATAGAGGGACACATTTTGTCAACGAGCTGATTGAAGAATTAATGGAACTCTATAAAATCAAACATAGAAAGAGCACTCCATATTACCCGAGGGCAAATGGACAAGTGGAGGTCACCAACAAAATTCTTGAACAGATTCTGACAAAAACAGTAGCTGTGCATAGGCGAGACTGGGATGAGAGACTTCTGGAAGCTTTGTGGGCATATCGAACATCCTACCGAGTGACGACAAAGAGCACTCCGTTCTCTCTAGTATATGGCGAGGAAGCCATTTTCCCTATCGAAAAAGAAGTGCCGACATTAAGAGTGGCCATCGAAGCCAGATTGGGCGAGGAAGAGTCATTAAAGGAGAGGTACATACAACTGGTGAAGCTGGAAAAAAAGAGGCTCATCGCACAACAAAGCTTGGAAGCTATTCAAAAGCTGTGCATGTATTATTTTGGTTGAGATCATTTTTCATAAGGGAATGTATGAGCAAATTGATGCATGGCTGAAATGGGATTGCGTGTATGTGCATGATCTTGAATCATTTTAGAAGTGATTGATTTGCATGTATTCATGAGTGATTTCTAGCACTAATAGCTTCGATGAGTGCAGGTTCAGTGGAAGTGGCGGCTCGATGAAAAGGTATGTGAACTAATTGAAAATTGACATATGCATGGTTGTTTGGATTTTACTGCAGCAATAGTGGCTCGTCGAGGACGACTTCGCAAATAAGAAGAGGGAAGTATGTTAGCCCCAAAAATGGTGAATTTTTATGCACTAACGTGGTTCTATTTGGCAGAAAAATACGCTTGATTTCAGGTACTTGAAGAGTGGATTTGATGATAGGGGAGACGTATTTGGAGCGCGTAGGGCTCTCCTACGGACATGAGGCACCGACGTTATTCCAACAAATGAAAAAAGGCACAGCAACTGTTTGATGAGTTTCCAGATAGAGACACCATATGCTGGAATTCACTAATGACTGGATATGGACATCATGGACACAATGAAAAGGTTCTTCATTTATTTGAACAAATGAAATCTTATGGCTTGGCTCCTAGTTCAGCAACATATATCTGTTTATTGAAAGCATGTGGCAGCATTCGGGCAGCAGAGAAAGGGATAGAAATTCATGATGAGATTTCTAAGAAGGGTCTTCTTGCAGAAGATAATCTATTGTGCACAACTTTGTTGGATATGTATTCTAAATGTGGTCTTCTTTCAAAGGCACAGGAAGTATTTGATAAGCTTCCATTCCACGACATAGTTTCGTGGAACACATTAATAACAAGATATTGTCAAAATAACATGAATAAGGAGGCATTGCGATCCTATGAGAGAATGAAACAAGAGGAGGTTTCTTCTGATGCAATAACATTTGCAAGCTTACTTAAAGCTTGTGTTAGCATAGGATCTCTTGAATTAGGTGAGCATATACACAAAGAGATTCAAGGAAAAGGGTTGCTACAGAATGATGGTATTCTTGCTACTTCTTTGGTCGATATGTATGTGAAATGTGGATATTGTAAAAATGGGCATGATGAAGAGGCACTTGAATGCTTGGAAAGAATGAAACGCAAGGGTCTCTCTCCAAATACAATGACATTTTCTTCCTTGTTAAAAGTTTGTGGTACAGTAGGAGCAACAGAAAAGGGCATAGAGATTCATAACAGCTCGTATGTGGCAGCGGGGAAAGGAGCTCTGACGAAAAAGAAACGGAAAAGGAAAGTAAGGGGCTGGCAGGTCCGTTTTTCTGGCAGGTCTGACAAGGAGAAACGGAAAAGGGGGGGTTTCTTCGGGAGGTTTTTTCTGCTCTTCTTCGTTTTTTTTGGAGGGCCGCTGCTGCTGGGTTGCGACTGCAAGTGCCGGGGAGAAGAGGAGGGTTCACAAGTAGTTTCTCTTCTTCTTCGTGTTTTTATTGTTCGGCCGCTGTTGTTTTGGCTAGGGGTTTTCCTCCTCAGGGCGGGGAGGAGAAGCGTGTGTGGTGGTGTTTCTTCTAGTAGTAATATAGGTACGCAAAGGGAAGTTCAGAAGGAGCATTGGTTCTTGTCCGCTTGTTTGTTCTCAGCAGGACTATTGGCGGAGGAGTAGCAACAGAACTCTTTCGGTTTTTGCTTGTCTCCTCAATGGGGTCACACACCTTTGAGAGAAGGGCGCAGAGATGCCAAGGTTGATTGATGCCCATTCGGGTGGCTATTGGAGAAGGTGACTCGATGACTGAAGGTGAAGGGAGGAACAAGATCGGGGTTGGAAAGGAAAGACATGAAGGGATGAATCGGATCTAGCCTGCTTCATTTTGAGCTGGAATTCTGATTCGTAGGAGAAAGAAAGGGGCAGAAGCCATTCACAAAATCAGTCTGTCATCCGAGAGCTTCATCTTGCCGCACATGCCTGGTAGTATGTGTTCCTCATTGAAACTATGTCCTGACGGTGGTTAACCCAATAAAAGAAGCGCTCGTCTGCTGAGGATCATTTGCCAATGATCGTGGACGTGGGAAGATGAATGGGGTTGTATCTTCTGCATTTATCACCCTGAGTTGATCCAATTCCATTCAACAGAAAAGTTACAGTACTGGAACATGATCGAGAGAATGTTCTGATGCGACTTTGACAGCGTATAATTGCTGGTGTGTCTTCATTAGGTAAGTTTGTCAATATATGAGTGAGAGCATTTGATTTAACGGTTTGCCCAGCACAAATTCAAAATTAATGCTTCAACATCTATGCCTCTCTGAGTTCTATCTGTGCTCCTGCTACGTAAGGCCTCCATCAAATGTATATGCAGATACTGCGCATTCACCTTAATATGTATGCGGACCATCTCTCAAGCTAAGTGTTGATTATGTTCCATGTGATCAATGTATAACCCAACCAAATCACGTGTTGAGGTCAATGTTCAGTTGCTTGCAATTTATGCAATGCTGATGGCGTGTAGGCAGAGTTCCAGTGGTATTAGGGGCAGTCAAAAACAAAAATGCTAGTACAACTAATGCTGTAGTTTAATCTTTTTGCTTCCTCCCTGTACGTTACCAACGTATATAGTGCGAAAAATATGGGGAGAAGATGTTAAAATCTTAATAGAGAAGGGGGCATGTATGCGTTGAATTGCAGATGCAGAAAAAATTGTGCTTGTTTAAGAACACAAGACTTTTATAAAAAATTGATGTAGTTTATGGATAGAGTATGTATGATTTTGAAATTGGGAGGAGACCCATGCAATGATACGTGCTAAAACTGCCATCGCTTGGGTGAAGGATGTCGTATATGTCCTTAGATAGAAAGAAAATGATTTGAGCACACATGGGTTTCGTTATAATAATAACCCGAATGGATCTGCTGAAAAGTAATGTGTCCTATGGGGAGGTATGTTTGATATCCCTTCACTGACATAGTGTTAAAGAAAAGGATATATAGATCTGTATCGAAATAAGAGAGAGTTCTAATTTTTTTCATGATGATTTGGGTTTAACGTTTCCCTTGAAAACCATTCCTGCCCCGTTTTCAATAATCAAGAAGGGGTAATAGGTAGTCCAAGATTTCTCTCCGGCATGTGTGTGTGTGTGATGCCTCTTCTCGAGTGTAGGGAGGGGGGGCTTATAAGTGCCTCGGAGGTAGGAGCAAGCCTGTGGATGAGAACATGAAAGGCACATGAAGAATGTGTTACAAGGGGTTAATTTGAAATAGGGTGAGCATAGGGAAAATAGTTAGAGGGGTAAAAGAGGTGTAATCGGGGTGATTTGAGTATCGACCAAGTGTATGAGTACAGATGAGCATGAGGAGGGAGGTAAGAACATGTGCAAAAGAGGGTGGTGGGAAGTAGTTGGGGAAGAGCAAGTAGAAGAGAGGAGGAGAAAGGAAGGGAACAAAGGGAAAGAGGAAGTAAGAGACTGAATGAGCATGTGTGAAAAAGAGTGTGTGAATGCACGAGAATGTGTGTGGATAGGTACGAGTGTGTGCGAGGTAGTAGGATAAGAGTGCGAAACTATCACACGAGAGATAGTTGGGGGCTCTAGGTAATCCAAGTGGACCGATTCCGGGGAATTTAGATCGAATAAAGTCTCGTAAAACCACTTTTTCCTTGGGCTAAGAAGCCTATTCATTTGGTGTGTTTGCCGGGAAACTTATGAGCTAGTGCATAGCCATAAGAATAATCTATTGCGAGATAATTATGTGCTCCAAGTAATCCAAGTGGATCGATTGCGAGGGATTTAAACCAAATAACGTCTCATATAATCATCTTTTTCCTGCGGCATTAGGAGTCTTTCATTTGGTGCGTTTGCCGGGAATTAGCTTGGTACGTCTCTATAAGAGAGTGCCATAGGTTCGCCTAGCGCCACAGGTTGGCCGAGCTTGCGGACCCCACGATCTAGTACATGAGCGAGGGGAGCTCATCGTCAGGAGCAACACAAACTCAAAGAGAGGAACGCGCTCAGAGAAGAGCCCTTGAAAGAGAAAGAAGAAGGTGGGAACCGCCAGGTGAGTGGACTTCGATTGCCTCGAAGAAATCAGTCAAAAACGTGTACTCCCGTAGGAGGGTCGCGAATCAAGTACGACAATTTGAAGGAGGGATCCTGAAGCCACGTGTGCTAAATTTTTGGGATCGAAGTGATATCGACATCACGCCTCTGTTCGAAATGGCTCAGCGGATTTCAGTTCACTTGGGGGACTTCACCAAGTTTTCAGGTACTTGGGACGAAGATCCGGATAGTTTTATCCAGTTGTTTGAGGTTACTTGTGAGGCCAATGATGTAGTTGACCAGGATCAAAGGTTGAGAATTTTTCCGGCTATTCTCCGTGATAAGGCAGCCAATTGGTATGGGAATCTGACACCACAAGAACGTGGAACTTATCAAATGCTTAAGGAAGCCTTCTTGGCAAAGTTTCGACGACAAGGCTTCCAAGATAGATTGGCCCAACAAATGGATTATTTGCGACAAGGAGTCAACGAGAGCATCGACAACTATATTCAGAGAATGGAAACATTAGTAAGAAAGATGGGCGTGAATGCCCCGAATGATGAGACATTGAAACGTAGATTCATTTCAGGATTGCGAGATCCTACGGCACAGCAACATATCAGCCTGACAAGACCTTCGACCTTAATAGATGCTAAGGAACAAGCAAGGCTTTGGGAGGAAGTCCAATTATGCCAACAAAGGAAGATGGAACTCTTATATGAGCCTATGGGAGGCCCAGGAAACATACCGATGAAAGATCCTGGCCAAGGAAGTCCCGCATTGATGACCCCAGCTTTTGTAGCTGCCACTAGCACGCCAGGCGAGGTAAAGCCTGTGCTAACCGAAGAACGAATATTGGAACTGGTCACGCAAGCTATAAAAGCTGCCACGATAACTCAAGAGACATATACAGTAAAACCAGAGGTCACAACAAACCCGAATCAAGTGTTTCGATCAAATACATGGTGTGGAAAGTGCCATGGTTATGGCCATTTGGCTTCAGAATGCCCCACAGTCTCGAGAGTATTCACAGATAGATCGCCACCTAGGATGCGTTGTACTTTTTGTGGGAGAACAAATCACACAAAGGACCGATGTTACAACAAGAGAGCCTATGAAGAAAGGACTCTGAAATCAGGAGATACAAGAGAAAGACCTTATACGGGATTGCCCGCTCAAAGTGTCCCACCTACATCTCGTTGGGAAAACAGACCAACTTATGGATATGGTGCTCAGGGTCAAGGAGGAGACTATCCAAGAGGGGCCGCGCGTGATCAAAGAAGAGATGGTCCAATCCAGTGCTGGAGATGTCATGGCTTTGGCCATACTCAATCTAGATGTCCAAACGAAAAGAAGCCAGTTGATTATACCCCGCTATGTAGGTACTGTAGTGGGGAGGGCCACTTTGATGAAGATTGTCCAAAACGAAGAGCTGCCGCCGGCAAGGAAAAAGGACCAATAGGGTCCTCAAACTATGTTGATACTCAGATGCATCCCACATCAAGAGCTCAAGAGCACGTTCCTACAATCGGAGTAGTGTTCAAGACACCAAACCCTCAAGAAGGCTCTAGCTCGTCGATGCACTTTGTGGATGCTTACGAGGCCAAGAAACCACACAAAGATCCAACTGTGGCAGTAGTCACAAGAACTCAAGAGTACTCAAAGAAGAATTCAGGAGGCGAAGGTGAAGAAGGAAGTCAAGAGAGGATAGCGGAACAAGAAGAGGTAGAGGATCAAGTTAGAGGACTTGTTGAGCAGCAAGAGTTTGAGGATGGGGAAGAGATTGAGATCCTTCCACCAGTAACCAAGGAGTTTGTGCCGGGCATAGCACCATTCCCTGAAAGATTGAAAGCTCCTAAGATTAGAAAGGAGAGACAAAGTTCGGAAGAAGTAGATATTGTAAAGTTGCTCGCTGACACTGAAGTCACGATGGACATTGGCACATTGCTAAAATGTTCGCCTGTTTATAGGAAACAATTCTATAACGAATATATTAAGAAGCCGAGGAAAGCTCGAGATAAAAATAGACAAGATAAAGATGTCCAAGGGATCATTCAAAGTATTACGACGCAAATTGATTCAAACGCTCCAGCTGTGACGGTCGAGATTAAAGGGTATGCAGTCCCTGGTGCTCAGTTAGATAGTGGAGCTGCAGTCAACCTTATGACAGAGTTCATGATGAAAGCTTTGGGCCTTAACCACATGGAAGAAACGCCGATGTCTTTGAGAATGGCGGATCAAACACAGGTGAAGCCTGCGGGTCTTTTGAGAAATGTAAGTACAATTGTGGGCGGTTTAGAGTTTAAAGTTGATTATCTGATAGTAAGACCAAGGACCTCAGAGGCTACCTTCTCGATCCTACTTGGACGGCCATGGTTGGTGCAAGCCGAATGTGTGCATGACTGGCGCACAGGTTTTATTTCAATAGGGCCAAAGTCTGATCGGATTCAAATACAAGTATCCCCACCCTCGAGCAACAAGAAGAAGACAATAATAGTCGATGAGATGGAAAAGAAAGAAAAGGAGAAAGCAAGGCACGAGAGTGCACGAGCTAGGTTTTCTTTGAACACGGACACCTACAAGAATCTGCTTCAAGACGGGTTCAACTTGCAGCTCTTTAAGAATCAAGACATGAAGATGGGAGAGTATCAAAATCCATTGCTCTATAACGACGATTCGGATCAGGAGTTGCTAGGATGGTTGACGCACACAAGAGAATTTGAGTGCTACATGTTGAGTATAAACACAAGTGAAAACAAAGTTACTCAATCCCTGGAGAAGGGAACTTCGAGAGAAGAATTAAAACTAGAGTTAGCTCCGGCGATGGAAGTGCAACACTTGAGGGAAAGAATTAGAATGCTAGAAGCAGAGATTCTAGAGAGAAGTCGAGAATCGGAAAAAGAAGCGAAGGGTAAGACTAAGGTGTCGGAAGCCATTGCAAAAGCTGAATTGAAGAAACTAGGTTCAATCGGAAGAGAACAAGACAATGATTTACTGGCCAACCATGCACGCGTGATCGGAGAGCACATTCCAATCACAGTGTCATCGAGAAATAAAGATTATTCGCGAGAAGCTCAGTTGGAAAAATGGGAAGTCTTTCCAAAAAAGTTCTTGAGTATAGGGTCAGAGCTACCAGATGGAGTACGAGACTGTATTAAAACGACACTCAAAAATTTTAGCGAGGCCTTTGCATGGTCGTACAGTGATCTGAGAGGAATTGATCCCCAAATCTGCCAACATTATATAGACTTGGAAGAAGGCACACGACCGATATGTCAACGACTCAGGCAAACGAACCCAGTCTACTCGGAATTGATCAAGCTGGAATTGACCAAATTATTGGAGGCAGGATTCATATATCCCATCGCATCCAACGAATGGGTATCGCCAATTGTAGTGGTTCCAAAGAAAAATAAGAAAATCCGTATTTGCATAGATTATCGGAAGTTGAACGAGCGCACGAAGAAGGATCACTTCCCCTTGCCATTTACTGATCAAATCTTGGATAGAGTGGCTGGCCATAAATTGTACTCATTTTTGGATGGTTTCAGTGGGTACCACCAGATCCAAATTCATGAAGAGGATCAATCCAAAACTACTTTCACGACAGAATGGGGTACGTATGCATATCGGGTGATGCCATTCGGGTTATGCAATGCACCGGCCACATTCCAGAGAGCAATGATAGCTGCATATCAAGACTACCTGCAGGATTGGATGGAGATATTTCTTGATGACTTTGCAATCAGAGGCGACGATGAGAACATGATGGAGAGGATCGAAGCAATTTTAAGAAGAAGCATTGAAAAAGGCATCGCATTGAATCCTGAAAAGTGTACATTTGGAGTACGAAGAGGATTGCTTTTGGGTCATGTCATTTCCGAAAAAGGGATTGCGGTTGACGAGGACAAAGTGGAGAAAATTGGACAACTTCCACCTCCGCAAAATTTGCAACAACTCAGAGGATTTTTGGGCCATGCAAATTATTATCGACGTTTTATATTAAATTTTGCATCTATAGCGGCACCACTGACGACTCTTTTGAGAAAGGACCAACAATACCAATGGACGGGAGAGTGTCAAGTTGCATTCGACTCGATCAAAGAGAGGTTAATAAATGCACCGATTTTGGTAGCACCTGATTGGACGAAGGAATTTCATGTACATACCGACGCTTCTCATACTGCAGTTGGAGCAGTACTATGCCAAGCCGACGAGAAAAAGTTGGATCATCCTATTTACTATGCAAGTCGTAATTTGAATAGCACTGAGAAGAATTATACGACTACGGAGAAGGAATGTCTCTCAATGATCTTTGCAGTGAACAAATATCGGCATTACTTGATGGGAAAGCATTTCACTTTTTATGTGGATCATGAAGCCCTTAAGTATATCATTAATAAACCAGAGTTATCAGGACGACTGATGAGGTGGATGCTACTTCTCCAAGAATTCCAGTTCACAGTGGTAACCAGACCAGGCAAAGCACATATATTGGCCGACCATTTATCTCGAATTGTTAATGAGGAGCCAATCTCTGGTGTGCCCGACGATGCTCCTGATGGGCATCTATTCCAGGTTGAAGCTAAAATACCTTGGTATGCCGATTTGGTGAATTTCTTATGCACTACTAAATATCCGCCAGGAGCAAGCAAGAGAGAGAAGCAAAAGCTGTTAGCATTAGCAAAGCACCATAGCATCATTGGGGGGCAACTCTATCGATATTTTGTTCACGAGAGCATTTATCGGAGGTGTCTTGAGGAAGAAGAAGCAAATCTAGTGTTGAGGGCTTTGCATGACGAACCTTGCGGTGGACATTTTGCTGGTGAACTGACAGCAAGAAAGATTTTATTAGCAGGGTATTGGTGGCCAACATTGTTCAAGGACTCGCATACATATTGTAAGAAATGTGACAAATGCCAACGAATGGGAAAACCCACATTATCACATGCTGCTCCTCTTACGCCGGTGTTGGCTCTTAAGCCGTTTGAGAAATGGGGAATTGATTTTGTGGGGCCTATTGATCCTCCTTCACGACGAAGATCCAATAGGTATATCTTGGTCTGTACTGATTATGTCACCAAGTGGGTGGAAGCCAAAGCTCTGAAGACTGACCGAGCTATTGATGTAGCGAAATTTCTGTATGAGCAAATTATCACTCGATTCGGATGCCCGTTGGAAATAGTAAGTGATAGAGGGACACATTTTGTCAACGAGCTGATTGAAGAATTAATGGAACTCTATAAAATCAAACATAGAAAGAGCACTCCATATTACCCGAGGGCAAATGGACAAGTGGAGGTCACCAACAAAATTCTTGAACAGATTCTGACAAAAACAGTAGCTGTGCATAGGCGAGACTGGGATGAGAGACTTCTGGAAGCTTTGTGGGCATATCGAACATCCTACCGAGTGACGACAAAGAGCACTCCGTTCTCTCTAGTATATGGCGAGGAAGCCATTTTCCCTATCGAAAAAGAAGTGCCGACATTAAGAGTGGCCATCGAAGCCAGATTGGGCGAGGAAGAGTCATTAAAGGAGAGGTACATACAACTGGTGAAGCTGGAAAAAAAGAGGCTCATCGCACAACAAAGCTTGGAAGCTATTCAAAAGCTGTGCATGTATTATTTTGGTTGAGATCATTTTTCATAAGGGAATGTATGAGCAAATTGATGCATGGCTGAAATGGGATTGCGTGTATGTGCATGATCTTGAATCATTTTAGAAGTGATTGATTTGCATGTATTCATGAGTGATTTCTAGCACTAATAGCTTCGATGAGTGCAGGTTCAGTGGAAGTGGCGGCTCGATGAAAAGGTATGTGAACTAATTGAAAATTGACATATGCATGGTTGTTTGGATTTTACTGCAGCAATAGTGGCTCGTCGAGGACGACTTCGCAAATAAGAAGAGGGAAGTATGTTAGCCCCAAAAATGGTGAATTTTTATGCACTAATGTGGTTCTATTTGGCAGAAAAATACGCTTGATTTCAGGTACTTGAAGAGTGGATTTGATGATAGGGGAGACGTATTTGGAGCGCGTAGGGCTCTCCTACGGACATGAGGCACCGACGTTATTCCAACAAATGAAAAAAGGCACAGCAACTGTTTGATGAGTTTCCAGATAGAGACAGCATATGCTGGAATTCACTAATGACTGGATATGGACATCATGGACACAATGAAAAGGTTCTTCATTTATTTGAACAAATGAAATCTTATGGCTTGGCTCCTAGTTCAGCAACATATATCTGTTTATTGAAAGCATGTGGCAGCATTCGGGCAGCAGAGAAAGGGATAGAAATTCATGATGAGATTTCTAAGAAGGGTCTTCTTGCAGAAGATAATCTATTGTGCACAACTTTGTTGGATATGTATTCTAAATGTGGTCTTCTTTCAAAGGCACAGGAAGTATTTGATAAGCTTCCATTCCACGACATAGTTTCGTGGAACACATTAATAACAAGATATTGTCAAAATAACATGAATAAGGAGGCATTGCGATCCTATGAGAGAATGAAACAAGAGGAGGTTTCTTCTGATGCAATAACATTTGCAAGCTTACTTAAAGCTTGTGTTAGCATAGGATCTCTTGAATTAGGTGAGCATATACACAAAGAGATTCAAGGAAAAGGGTTGCTACAGAATGATGGTATTCTTGCTACTTCTTTGGTCGATATGTATGTGAAATGTGGATATTGTAAAAATGGGCATGATGAAGAGGCACTTGAATGCTTGGAAAGAATGAAACGCAAGGGTCTCTCTCCAAATACAATGACATTTTCTTCCTTGTTAAAAGTTTGTGGTACAGTAGGAGCAACAGAAAAGGGCATAGAGATTCATAACAGCTCGTATGTGGCAGCGGGGAAAGGAGCTCTGACGAAAAAGAAACGGAAAAGGAAAGTAAGGGGCTGGCAGGTCCGTTTTTCTGGCAGGTCTGACAAGGAGAAACGGAAAAGGGGGGGTTTCTTCGGGAGGTTTTTTCTGCTCTTCTTCGTTTTTTTTGGAGGGCCGCTGCTGCTGGGTTGCGACTGCAAGTGCCGGGGAGAAGAGGAGGGTTCACAAGTAGTTTCTCTTCTTCTTCGTGTTTTTATTGTTCGGCCGCTGTTGTTTTGGCTAGGGGTTTTCCTCCTCAGGGCGGGGAGGAGAAGCGTGTGTGGTGGTGTTTCTTCTAGTAGTAATATAGGTACGCAAAGGGAAGTTCAGAAGGAGCATTGGTTCTTGTCCGCTTGTTTGTTCTCAGCAGGACTATTGGCGGAGGAGTAGCAACAGAACTCTTTCGGTTTTTGCTTGTCTCCTCAATGGGGTCACACACCTTTGAGAGAAGGGCGCAGAGATGCCAAGGTTGATTGATGCCCATTCGGGTGGCTATTGGAGAAGGTGACTCGATGACTGAAGGTGAAGGGAGGAACAAGATCGGGGTTGGAAAGGAAAGACATGAAGGGATGAATCGGATCTAGCCTGCTTCATTTTGAGCTGGAATTCTGATTCGTAGGAGAAAGAAAGGGGCAGAAGCCATTCACAAAATCAGTCTGTCATCCGAGAGCTTCATCTTGCCGCACATGCCTGGTAGTATGTGTTCCTCATTGAAACTATGTCCTGACGGTGGTTAACCCAATAAAAGAAGCGCTCGTCTGCTGAGGATCATTTGCCAATGATCGTGGACGTGGGAAGATGAATGGGGTTGTATCTTCTGCATTTATCACCCTGAGTTGATCCAATTCCATTCAACAGAAAAGTTACAGTACTGGAACATGATCGAGAGAATGTTCTGATGCGACTTTGACAGCGTATAATTGCTGGTGTGTCTTCATTAGGTAAGTTTGTCAATATATGAGTGAGAGCATTTGATTTAACGGTTTGCCCAGCACAAATTCAAAATTAATGCTTCAACATCTATGCCTCTCTGAGTTCTATCTGTGCTCCTGCTACGTAAGGCCTCCATCAAATGTATATGCAGATACTGCGCATTCACCTTAATATGTATGCGGACCATCTCTCAAGCTAAGTGTTGATTATGTTCCATGTGATCAATGTATAACCCAACCAAATCACGTGTTGAGGTCAATGTTCAGTTGCTTGCAATTTATGCAATGCTGATGGCGTGTAGGCAGAGTTCCAGTGGTATTAGGGGCAGTCAAAAACAAAAATGCTAGTACAACTAATGCTGTAGTTTAATCTTTTTGCTTCCTCCCTGTACGTTACCAACGTATATAGTGCGAAAAATATGGGGAGAAGATGTTAAAATCTTAATAGAGAAGGGGGCATGTATGCGTTGAATTGCAGATGCAGAAAAAATTGTGCTTGTTTAAGAACACAAGACTTTTATAAAAAATTGATGTAGTTTATGGATAGAGTATGTATGATTTTGAAATTGGGAGGAGACCCATGCAATGATACGTGCTAAAACTGCCATCGCTTGGGTGAAGGATGTCGTATATGTCCTTAGATAGAAAGAAAATGATTTGAGCACACATGGGTTTCGTTATAATAATAACCCGAATGGATCTGCTGAAAAGTAATGTGTCCTATGGAGAGGTATGTTTGATATCCCTTCACTGACATAGTGTTAAAGAAAAGGATATATAGATCTGTATCGAAATAAGAGTGGGTTCTAATTTTTTTCATGATGATTTGGGTTTAACGTTTCCCTTGAAAACCATTCCTGCCCCGTTTTCAATAATCAAGAAGGGATAATAGGTAGTCCAAGATTTCTCTCCGGCATGTGTGTGTGTGTGATGCCTCTTCTCGAGTGTAGGGAGGGGGGGCTTATAAGTGCCTCGGAGGTAGGAGCAAGCCTGTGGATGAGAACATGAAAGGCACATGAAGAATGTGTTACAAGGGGTTAATTTGAAATAGGGTGAGCATAGGGAAAATAGTTAGAGGGGTAAAAGAGGTGTAATCGGGGTGATTTGAGTATCGACCAAGTGTATGAGTACAGATGAGCATGAGGAGGGAGGTAAGAACATGTGCAAAAGAGGGTGGTGGGAAGTAGTTGGGGAAGAGCAAGTAGAAGAGAGGAGGAGAAAGGAAGGGAACAAAGGGAAAGAGGAAGTAAGAGACTGAATGAGCATGTGTGAAAAAGAGTGTGTGAATGCACGAGAATGTGTGTGGATAGGTACGAGTGTGTGCGAGGTAGTGGGATAAGAGTGCGAAACTATCACACGAGAGATAGTTGGGGGCTCTAGGTAATCCAAGTGGACCGATTCCGGGGAATTTAGATCGAATAAAGTCTCGTAAAACCACTTTTTCCTTGGGCTAAGAAGCCTATTCATTTGGTGCGTTTGCCGGGAAACTTATGAGCTAGTGCATAGCCATAAGAATAATCTATTGCGAGATAATTATGTGCTCCAAGTAATCCAAGTGGATCGATTGCGAGGGATTTAAACCAAATAACGTCTCATATAATCATCTTTTTCCTGCGGCATTAGGAGTCTTTCATTAACCACCATCCAATGTCTTTGAAGTAACCCGAAATCTTCATGTAGAAGACAATATTCAAATACATCATGTGAATGGCCTATCCACACCACCAAGCTGCTGATGGGTAAGTCCTCTCCATAAGAAAGAGTGTGAGCACACTCTTCTCCAAGAAGTACTCCATAGTTGCTCCTCAACATGCTCCTAGAGTGCACCATGGCTGCCCCATGTGTGCTAGAAGCACCACCTCTATTGAGGTACCAAAGCTCGAAAGCTGGTGTTGCAAAAGGTGTAGGATAATTTAACAATGACCCAAAGCTCTTCTTATATAGCAATTGTTCTCACCTCAAAAGCACAACTGAAAAGCACGATCGCTATTTCAATCTTCATCGCGATAAAAAAAAAACTCAAAAACAGTGTCGTTCGTTCGCTTTTGGAAAAGCTTTTTGAAAAAAAAATTTGCTACGTGATCTGCGCTACCGCTGCTAAGATTCGAGCTTATGTAGGCGCTTTAGGAGGCTCTTGCCTTAACATAGTCGCCTTCTTCTTTTGCTTGAAGATAGTATATAAAAGCTGCAACCTATGCTTTGCAGTTCCGGACACTTTGGACTATTTGATCATTGTTTCCAACAGAATTTTAGTTGGTCCGGAAACTGCTGTGTATTTGTGTATTGCATGTGTCTGAAAACTCTTATGTCTTGGCTCTCACATCCACTATCTGGATTGACCTAAAGGTTTATAGCCTATCGAGTTACCTTTCCATATAGCAGGTTCTACTTGTGCTGAGGCTACTAGTGTATTTTTTGCATTAGATCTGCATTCTTCTATACAATGAATATTCTTATAACAGATAGCACAATATTCCTGATTGAGAGCACAATCAATAGTGTTATGGCCCGTGTTTCTACACCATAGGCAATACAAGTGGTGAGCCAGATTTGTACTTTTGTTCATAGATGGGTTGATCTTTTCAGAGCCTAGATTGGCTAACTGTATTTTGCAGTCGACTCTCGTTGCTAAATCAATTATTTGATCCAGTGATCGTGTTTGCTCGAAGGTATACTTGTAAATTTTTTCCTTGATTGCAAGTTTTAGTCCATCTACAAAGAATTCTTGTAGCATCTCTTCGGAAGGACATTTATGTGTAGGAAATTGTCACATCGTAGAGATTCTAAAGGTTGATGCATATTCCTCCATCATCCCTTTTTGCATCATGAATTGTAGAGTAGCATACAACTTCGAAATGCTTTTGGCAGTTTGGAAGTGTTCTAAGAAAGCTTCTTTTAGCTTGTCATATGATGAGAAATGGTTTGGGGGGTACTCGATGAGCCATTTAACTGCATCTCCCACCCGAGTCACTTGGAATGCCTGAGATTTATGGCCATCATCCTATAGATCTTGATGATTGTAGACATATTGGTTATTAAATGTGCACACATGCACATCCGGATCATCTGTTCTACCATAAAAGTGCATGTAATTTAACCTTAGGAGTGGATTTCACCATGCCATCATATCATCACATTCTTCTAAGACACTGAGTCAAGTGAAAGGAATGTTAGAAGAGATGGATGGATACCTCAAGGAAGTGAGGTGGTACTGCTAAAGCCTGCTTTATACCTTCCCTAAATCACTTCAGAGTTTGATAGTAGGCCCTTTTAGCTTGCAAATGACACCAAGAAAGTACCTATGTACTTTGGAGTTGATGTTTGAAACAATTGAATCGAAACAAACTACTTCACAAATAGCTAGTGTCACAAAACTTGCTATTTTGGTCTATACACCTGCTGGTTCTTTTGCTCAGTGCTCACAATACAATAACAATTGATCAAATTTCTTTTGAGTGAATCAAAGTAGCTTAGATACCTAATGATTACAAGTGGAATCATCTAAAATGATGAAATATACTTTGAGAAATTAATTTAGCAATCCAAAGCTTACCCCCGACTTTTTAGGCACTGAATAGTATATGACTAGTGAGCAGTTTGATGGTAATTTCTCCCAAATGGCTGAATCAAATTCTTTGAAACTTGGAAGGAATAAAGTAGATTTTAATTTGGTTCCAACAAGCTACAGATCATGCAAAATGGTTGAGAACTCACTGAGATATGATCAAACAAAGTTCACTGTTTTGAGTAGTCATAGCAAAGAAGTAGACATAGATGATCAATGAAGTATATGTATTATAGCACATGATTATACAAGATCATTGGCATTATGATGATGCTCAATGATAGTGGAATGAGTAGGATATAGTGTAAGTTACTCAAACTCTACTAATGATGAATAATGGAGCTCTCTATGAGGCCACACAACCGCTAGTTTTTACAAGCGCTTTTATAAGAAGTTTTTTCCTCCAAGTTTGAATTTGAATTCAAACTTGGCTCCACCTAAAAATGAATCCTTCAAATTAGGAGATTATTGAGCATTGCTCATATTGGTAATGTAATGTGATATGGTCAGTGATGTTAGAGTGAAACTAGTTGTGCACGAAACAAGATACATGCAATATATATGTACACACACATACATACATACATACATACATACATACATACATATATATATGTATATATGTATGTATGTATATATATATATATATATATATATATATATATATATATATATATATATATATATATATATATATATATATATATATATATATATATATATATATGTGTGTGTGTGTGTGTGTGTGTGTGTGTGTGTGTATGTATCCTTAGAACATGATATTCGATACATGATATCAGTAGAACTAGGTTAATGCTTCGAAATACTTAGAGGAATATGAACATGTTAGGGAAGACAAGATATGTTCAGTCACCTCAACTATGGAAGACCATATAGGATTGCAGGCACTCTTTTTCTAGGCTCATTCACAGGGAAGTGTCATCGTATATATGTGCCTGATGAACAAACTATTTCATGTAAAATATTGGGACATTGGAGACACCACATTATGTGAGATTTTGCGCCACACTAACCACTAAGTTTCAGGAAGATTTGCTAGTCCTTTTGAAAGAGTTCTCTCATGTTGTTACATGGGATTACCGAGATATGTTAGTTCTGAATCTTGAACTTTATATTTACATGATTTTTCTTAAACCATATGTATTTCCATAAAGCAATCCATGTATTGGATGAATTCAAACCATACAATCAAGTTAAAGAAGAATTGGATTGTTTTCTATGAGTGAGGTTTATGGTGCCTTTTGATAAAGATGAGTGGGTATCTCCAAGTGTGATCGTCCCTAAGCAAAATAAACAATCAACGATTTGTGTGGATTATGGAAAGCTAATCATTGCCATAGTATCTGATCCTTTTTCATTACTTTCCTTAGATAGTATGTCAGGGATATGCCAAAAACTTAAGGATATGTAGAAAAGTCAGAGATATGCTTGAGAAAAGTGTTATTCAATGTCCTAGAGGTAGACACCACAATGGATCATGTAGTACCTTTAATTATATTTTGGCATAAGAATAAGAGAATGCCTAAGGTGCTAATTGATGGATGTTCTAGTATCAACATTTCTACACATACATCACGTAAGCATATGGGTTGGACGCGTATCAAGCTTGTTAAATTCTTTCTACACATGGCAGATCAATCAAGAGTTCACCCATTAGGCTTGATCAAAGACATTCATACATCTCTACAAGGAGCAACCTTCTAAGTTACCTTTGTGGTACTCCAACTACCTGATTCAATTATATACTACAACCTATTGTTCGACAGGCTATGGATGAAGCAAGCCAAAGTAAAACAAGATTGATCTTCACATCAATGAATCTTTCAATCATATACAGTTATGATATATTGTGCCTTTGGATGAATTCCATGTGACTTTCATACCATTCTCCATGTAGCTGAACTTATACACATGTTAGAAGGATTAACAAAAGATAATGAATCTGCTTTCTTGGTAGCAAATGTGGATGTCTTGTCATTAGGAATCATTTTGATTTCCAACCTTGGTTAGAGAAGATGAGGTATGGTTTGACCTGTGCTTGTTTAGTCATCCCTATCATGGAAGAGGATATACCAACTGCGGACTCTCTTCTCCCATCTTCATTCCAAGAGAAAGATCATTGTACATACATTCGTGAAGATCAAACTATTTCGTGTAATATCGAGACATCAAGGACAATTGTTTATGTTGTAGTTTGTGCTACATTGAAAACTAAGTTTTTAGAAGATTTATTAGTAATTGTGAAAGAGTTCTGTGATGTTTTTTGCATGGGGTTATTGAGATATGGTGATTTTGGATCCCAAAATTTACCAATAGAGGATTCTTCTTAAACCAGATGTATTCTTAGTAAAGCAATCCATTTATTGGATGAATCCAAACTACACAAAGCAAGTTAAAGAAGAACTAGACCATTTGCTATGAGTGAGGTCTAGTATGACTATTGATCATGTTCAATAAGTATCTTGGATTGTGATCGTCGCGACAAAAAATAAGGGATTGAGGATTTGTATGGAGGATAGTTGAATAGTGCCACAATATCTCATCCCTTTTCGTTACCTTTCTTAGTTAGTATATTAGTTACCTTTCTTAGATAGTATGTTAGATGATGTTGCGGGTTATGACATTTACTCCTTTCTAGATGTAAGTATATATGAAGGTATGTATGTATGTAATTATGTATGTGTAAGTAAATAGGTAAGTATGTATGTAAATGTGTGTACATGTATGTGTATATTTATGCGTATGTATATGTGTATGTGTATGTGTACGTTTATGCGTATGCGTATGCGTACGCATATGTGTATGTGTATGTGTATGTGTATGCATATATGTATGTGTATGTGTATGTGTATGTGTATGTGTATGTGTATGTGTATGTGTATGTGTATGTGTATGTGTATGTGTATGTGTATGTGTATGTGTATGTGTATGTGTATGTGTATGTGTATGTGTATGTGTATGTGTATGTGTATGTGTATGTGTATGTGTATGTGTATGTGTATGTGTATGTGTATGTGTATGTGTATGCGTATGCGTATGCGTATGTGTATGTGTATGTGTATGTGTATGTATGTATGTGTGTGTATGTATGTATATGTGTATGTGTATGTATGTATGTATGTATGTATGTACGTATGTATGTATGTATGTATGTATGTATGTATGTATGTATGTATGTATGTATGTATGTATGTATGTATGTATGTCTGCCTAGACACGAAAGAGCTAGAATCACTGAGGACACCAGACAATAGGCTAAAAGATTCTAGAACCGAGGACGCCACAAAACAAACCAAAAGATTTTGGAACAAAAGACTCTGGACATTGATCGAAACACGAGGCATCTTGTCAGATGTATAGTATGTGTGTGTATGTGTGTATGTATGCATGTACAAATGTTTATGCATATGTATGTATGTATATATGTATTAACTATTTATGTGTGTATATATGTATTAACAATGTATATGTGTATATATGTATTAAATATGTATGTATGTATGTATGTATGTATGTAAGTAGGTATCAAGGCAGTCCGATGTGTTCTGTGCGTTCAGTTTGGTGTTTGTAAGGTGTGAGGACCAAATGGTATACAAAGGTAAGGTGCATCATTACAAATACACATAAATTCATAAGAATCAAAGATATAGTATATACATATATATTATGCATATTAAAAGTTAAAACTTATCACAACCATAATCCATTAATAAAGTTTGAACCCGATGGCATAAATGATAAAACAAAATATAGTCAAGGGAGAAAATTATGAACTCAGATAAATCACAAATGATAAATATGAAGTCAGAAACCCTATATACTATCGATTGTCCCATGTCAAAAAGTATGAATCCCAAAAGTAACATGATACATCATACATATGACATCAATGATCATACATGGTAAGATAAATCATAAACATCTGCCAAAAAGTCTAAATCATCATGTGTAATGTCATTTTGTGAAAAATGATATCAATATGTCAGATACATCATAGTTCCAAGTGGGAAGGACTTTTGATTCTATATCTACTATCTACTCTAGATCATCTATGCCAAAGGAATCCTCTGATGATGAAAGAAAAATATCACTTCTAGGAATGACATTCCCTTCATCATCATACTTTGGATCCACAATAGGAACTATCTCTGCAAACCCATGATCTTCTGGTGCATCCTCGACAATGTTCTCAAGATATGTCTCTAACACAATGGGTTGGCCTCTATGTTGAGGACACATCTTGAATCTCCTAGTATAAATTGGTGCCACACTTGTAGATGGACCCTACTCCTCAAGTGGATCACTCTGATGCCTAGCATAAGCAGAGGATTGTGCTCTCCTAACCCTCCTATCAATGCTTTCAAGCTCTGCATGAAGTAAATCTGATCCTACTCATCATCAATGTTTGGTTCTATGTTTTCCTTTGATGTGAAAGCACTCTCAAAATCAACAGGTGAAGTCTTAAAAAAAACACAATAAATTTTAAGAATATTATAATTTATCACATAAGAATAAGTTAACAAATATTTACACAAATTATAGTTGTCATAATTATTGCCTACCTCATACTTTTAAGAGATTGTAATGTACATAAAAGTCATAAATTGGCCTTACAAAAGACCACATGATGTAACTGCTCCACACTCAAAAAATTGAGGAGCTTTGTGTGTACTAAGGAGTATGCACTCCAATTTTGCTTGCATGGGCTAGAAGAGCAATCCTACAATTATCATTGATCATTAAATTCTATTATTCATGGATATTGGATTATAATTATGTAACAAATCACAATTGATAAATCAAATCTCGATATACGGTATACCTGTGACAAGACCTTGAGCGCATATGGTGCAATGGTAAGGTGACCATAACTGTTATGATTCCACCACTCAAGAGGTCAAGATGTGATGTCTAGCCTTAATGAGTTGGATATAGCATAGGTAATACCCACATTGCTCATATAGGCTGAAAACGCACTATCAAATGCCACCTTCTGATCAAGACTCATAATGTGCTCCATGTATAGGTCCTTCACATGTCTTATGTGTGGTTGCAACCATAAACATGGACCCTTAAAGTAAGGATGTAAAAGTGCTAAGGCCTATTCAGGAAATTTGGGAATTATTCAAGTCCCATTTATGTTACTTACTATGTTAACTTCTTAAGTTTGAGCCCAAACTTGATACCTCATTTATAATACAATTATCCTTAATATTAAAGTATTAATTTAATATACCCCAATCAAGAGATAATAACATGTTGTAGTGTGTGAATGAGTCAAAAAGTAAAACACTAGGATAGAAAGAATTGTCTCAAAATCCTGTGTAATTCCCATTTTTCTTGAATAGGCCTTTGCTGCAAAACTATGAATCAGTCATGATAAAAGCTACCATCGAGACTCCACTTGCTCCATCACATCAAAATGTCTACATTAAAAAATTATTAAAGCAAAAAACCATTATACAATAATCAATATAATCACAAAAAAGATATTAATCATCAATGTAGTCACAAATAAATTAATAATTAATATACATAGAAGTCCTTAGAGTGGTCATAGATGAAATAGCCTCCCGCACCCATGGGTACATATGATATAAGAGGCCAAGTGTGGATCTCGCCATATCAGCAAATCATAGTACTATATGAATTGATCGCAAGAAAATCAGAATACTCTCTATTTATTCCCAAAAATCCACATAAAAAATCTTTTGGTGCACATAATTTGTTGTCTCTATGAATCTCTTGCCATGTTGTGCCATCAAGGGTCTACAATTGTCATGCATAATGCATCCATGCATAAATGTAGTCTAGAAAAGACATGGTAGACATAGCCAAATCGGGTCTTTGCCAAATCGGGTCTTTGCCAAATCCGGTCTTTCTTACTATAAGGCCAAAACATATCTAATGATTGGTGACTCTTACGTATGAAAGAAATCATCTTTTTTGCATCACTAATCATAAGAAATAGCCAAGGGAGCTTCCCTATATCCTCAATTAATAAATCTAAACACTATGCAGTGCATGGACAACACACAATGCTAGAAAACGCAGCCTCTACCAACTCTCCCATTCTCTTATAGTTTGAGGCATTATTGGTGATAACTTGTACTACATTTTGCACACCAATTTCTTCAATGGCGCTTTTAATGTGCTCAAATATATACTCTCTAGTGACATGTGTGCCAACATGACTACAATCAATGGCCCTAAGAAAAAAAGTGCCCAAACAACTAGAGACCATTATGTTTATGCTATGGTGATGTCAAGTGTCACTTCATCCATCAGATAGAAAGGAGCAACCATATGTCTCTCACCGCAATCTAATGGGCTCTAAAAGTCTCTCGATTCTCTCTTTCTCTTCTATGAGCATAGAGGTATGCAACTGCTTGTAATCAACCCCATGCCAGTCATGAGAAGGGCCTACTTGATCTATTGTTGTAACCATTCTCTTCCATGCATCTGTGCGAACAACATTAAGAAGAATGTTACACTCAAGTATGCAATGCTCTATCTCTACGTCATCTACTCTTTGGCATCGCTTCTGCAAGCCATTGGATATGTAAGAGGATTGAATAGAGGAATGGGATGCTTTGAATCTTTGAGATAATTGTCCTTCCAATGGAATAGACTCTTCATTCTCATCATGTTGAGAACAGGATTGGATTCTCAATGTGCTAGCACTAATTCTTATATCCTCAACTTCTTCTAGTATATGCTCAAAAGTTGCAACAAATTCATGATGAAAAGCTGCTTTAGCATCTTGAGCAAGCTTATGTTCTTTGCATACAATGTTTGCAACCTCTTGTGGGACTTGTGTACACCCAACAATACCTGCTCCTCCTAGTCTAGATACATATCAGATAATATGTGAAGTTGTGGTACTACATGATTTACCATAGTACTTACACATCCATCTCCTTGTTTCATAACCAAATTCGATAGTATTCACCAATTCATTATTGGTGGTATGGATACTCCATAGAGGTGAAATCCCACGAGGCATGGTTTTAATTGATAGGTTGAACTTAGAAGGCTTCCTCAATTTTTCTCTCTCTCAAGTCTCAAGTAACCAGATCTCCCTCTCAATGAACTCTCTCTCTCTCTCTCTCTCTCTCTCTCTCTCTCGACAGTTCGATGACTCAAGACTGAATGCTCAATGCTCAGAGCTAAATGCTTATGGCTACTCGCACTAGGGAAGGGTTGACAAGTAGGCTCAGGCTCAAAGGCAGAGGGCTCAAGGGAGGGCATGGAACACTCATCATGCTTGTCTACTTCAGTATTTTATTAATGAAATGAATACGTCTCTAGCATAGAGTGTGTTGGTCCATCATCACATGGCATCGATGCCTTTTTTGTGATGCCTTCTTTTTTCTCTCTGATTTCCCTAATTTCTCTCCCTTTGCAAAATTTTGTTTATGAGGCTTTTATATGAGATACATCTTTCGGGAGAAATCTCCATTCAATTCACACTTGTTGGGATCATTAGATGAATAATTTTCCAAAAAATACAATTGCAACACCTACATCCAACATTGGTATGCACAGTGGAATCAAACCCAAAATGTACCAATATGAAACACCAAAATTAAGTACTAGATACTTACAATCCATTCCATGACCATAACTAAATAGGGTTATGAAAATATGTACATCACACATAAGAACAAAAGAGAAGGAATTGAAGGAAGGAGTATTGTCAAAACAAATGGACATGAGATTGAAACCTACTCAAAATTATCATAGGGATGTAAAATCTTGTGTCAATCTAAGATAGATTAAACCTAGATTTCCTTCAAGTTCTCACAAGGGCCATCCATTTGATCTGAATTTCATTTGGTCAATGGCTCCACTCTCAACTCTATTGGAACAATGTCAAAATAGCACAAAACCATAATTTCCAACAACCCTAACTTTTGGTATTTAGCCAAAATTTGGTCACAAAAGGTTAAAAAAGTTATTGGCCTATTAGAAAGTACTTGAAGAGAGCTTTCATTTGATATGTAAATTTCAATCATCAGATGTCCAATTTGGGAGAAAAAGCTAACCCTAATTTCTATTATAAAAAGGGTTTTTACTTCATTTTCTTCCTCATGACCTATACGTTTAAGAAAGCATCATAAAATAACTATATGATGGATAAACTAGGGGATCCCTTCTGTATTGTTCTTGACATTCAAAATTAGTGCAAGAATCTTCATCACTAAAATTAGAAGCTTTTTGGGGTGCATGCATTTTGCTTTATTGTTGCTTTTTGTGGCTAATCACATGGGGAAACATAGAACCTATATAAGAAGCATATAGGGTCGTTTCTTGATCGAATCAAGGAGTGCTCAAGCATACACTTGCTTGGTGGAGTCTTCTACACTTGGATGAGGTATGCTCTATGTTTAGCATAGCTTTGGAGGAGATTTTGGCAGCCAACCATCAGCATATTGTTGAGTCTTGTGAGTAGCAAGTCTAATTTCAGTTTTCCCCTTGTTATTTCATTAATTTATGATTTAGGGTTACTAAAAACCCAATTTTAGAATTAGGGTTTGTTCTAAAATATTTATATACTGATCATATTCACTTCAAACTCACATACACACACTCTTCATACCTCTTAGACACTTTATGCACAAAAGCTTGTATCTAGTTCACAAAAATCTACCTAGATTCACATTTTGTATCTACATTTCGTCGATATTCTATTTTGGAACCATATCACACATTCTAATTTGACATCCAATACAAGATAGTGTCACTACGAATTCTAGCTTACCATTACACTTTGAAAAATTATCTATTCTCTCTCTATCTCTCACTCATCTATTTTTTAATCTTAAGGTGTGTATGCTAAGGTTCATCGATTGGAAGATCCTATAAACCTGTGATTATTGTGATTAAGGCCCACCCCACTTCCCACATTTGGTATGAAAGCATAGTTGACATACACCCTTAACAATATGAGTGACCATTATAGACTTGATAATGAAGATCAACAAAAGAGTATGGAAGAGAATGATGAAGTGATGTTATCATTATCAAAGGGTAAAAAGAAGAAGGACACCACAAAGAAGGAGAAGAAGAGTCAAAAAAATAAGAAGGAAAGTAAGTCTTCTACTCCTAAAACATCTAGTTCTTCACCTACTACTTCCTCCACACTCAAAGAAAATTATGTTACTACATCTACTTCAAAGAAAGGAATCTCGAACTACTACAAGAAACTAGGTCATTTCATAGCAGACTGCAAAAAGAGGAGTTATAATGAGAAGAAGAAGGTGTCAAATAATAACATTGAAGATTATTAAAAACCTAAGTCTTCAAAGGAAGAATCTTATGAATGCATTAGTATTGAGAAATAGCTTTTAATCAACAACATTAAATGCAAGCTTTGATTTTGGAGCTACTAAGCATATGAGAGGTAGAAGAGTTTACCTAGATTCAAGAAAAGGTGGAAATTTTATCATTTCTAATGTTCTTTATGTTTGAGAAATGAAGAAGATTTTGCTCTCTAAATCTAATTTCTTGTTAGATGATTTTAAAGTTGTTTTTAAGAAAGATTCATGTTAGATCCTCTCACGTAATGAGGAGCATTGTCAGGTGAAAATAGAAGTGGCATGTTTGTGTTATCCAAAATTATTCATGCTACTATTGTTAAGTCTTCTACACCTAAGGAGAACATGAAGTCATGGCATGCTAGATTTGGTCATATTAATTGTTATACAACTCTCAAGCACATCAAAGATCAAGGTAGGGTGGAGAGTTTGCCTTCTTTTGCTTTACCAAATGATGTAGAATCATGTCAAGGATGTCTTGAACAAAAGCGTCATAAAATTCCTTTCAAGAAACATGGATACATCATGGCCATAAGGAAGTTGCAAATCATACATTCAGATGTGAATGGCTCTACGAGAAAAGATTCCATTCAAGGTTTCAGGTATTTTGTTACTTTCATTGATGATTTTTCAAGATATTCATGGATTTATGATCTTACATTAAAGTCGCAGGTCTTTCCTACCTTTAAGAAGTTCTTAGCTATGGTTGAAAATAAAATTCAGACAAAAATTCAGACTCTGAGAAGTGATAGAGGAGAGAGTACATGTCAAAAGACTTTGTCTTTTCTTGAAGAGAAAGGTATCTTTCATCAACTCAGTTTTGCTTGCATTACAAAACAAAATGGTGTTCTAGAGAGAAATAATATGATACTTACTGAGATGATGCATAGCATGATGTCATCCAAAAAGCTTTTTCCTAAGTTTTGGTTTGATGCAACACATACAACTAATCACATTTTGAATAGGTCTTCCACAAAAACTTTACATTATGAAGAGTATTATGGGAAGAAACCCAATGTGAGTTACTTCAAAGTTTTTTGTTCTATAGCTGATGTTCACATTAAGAAGAAGGATCATGGTGAGCTTGTTGTAAAGGCCATTAAAATTATCTTTATTGTTTATGCTATTGAAAGCAAAGGATACAGATTCTATGTTTCAAAAACAAGTGATATCCTACTCTCACGCAATGCATATATTGCAAAACGTCAAAATTTTTATAAGAAGAAAGAGATTCTACATTTCATGAAAGTAGATGATTATGCATTTTTGAGCCATACAAGGGGGGTGATGAAACTTCTGAAACCTTTAAAGTCACACTTAATAAAGGTGAAAAGAGAGTTTCATTAGCTACATCTATACCTAGTCCATCATCAGTACCTCTTGACATTCCAACTCAAGAAGTTGGAGAAGGTTTTAGAGTTCTAGTAGAAAGAGATACTGAAGAACCAGAAGAGATTTCACCACTTTTAAAGAACACTCTAAGGTGGTTATATCAAACTTAGAAGGACAATGGTATAAAGAACTTCACAAGAAGAACCCAAAGTCAGACAAGGAGAGAACAATTAAATCACGTAAATTATGCAAAACATTTTGAGATTCATAACATCTTAACACTAACTTCAGTTGAGAATGAACCAACTAATATTGAGATGCACCAAAAGTCCTCTATGGAAGAAAGTGATGCAATATGAGATTGATTATATCCATAAGAATCAAACATGGAAGCTTTGTGAGTTACCAAAAGATAAAAAAGAAATTGGTGATTAAGTGGATCCTCAAAATCAAAAGAAAAGCAGATGGTATCTATTGATGTTGTAGCATCACAACTCATTTCAAACCGAGAAGCATCTAATGAGACCCAAATGTTCCATAGAAGCATTCAACAAATGTGATCGTGCTTTGTTAGCACAAGATTAACAATTAAACTATGCATAAAATGGGAAGAAAGCATTGTTAATGATACACACACTTAATTACATGCATAATCACATCATTAATCTACAACTAATGCATCACAAGCATAAGGCAAGAAAGGAACAAATATGCAAGCACATCATAATGACAACATGAGCTCTCCAAGCATTCTAGAAACTAGCATAATCCCATTACTTCTCAGAATGCTCCCCCAAAATGAGAGGTAGTGACCTCTTTATATACAAAATGGGCAAAATGGATGCTATGTGGGATTTCTTAACTGAAAGGAGAATGAATCTCACTTATTCTCTGGTGTGGCAGTCACACACACGTATACAAGAGTGCTTATTAAACTAGATGAAAGCTAGAAAAAGGTACAAATGATGATAAAAAAGAGAGGATCCAAGAAATTTACGTTGTCTCGTCAACACTCCCCCCATCCTTGACTTTGTCGTCATCGACCAAGCATTTGCAAGTATGGAGCTTTTTGTGGAAGAGCATGTAGAAGTTCCTTTTGAGTGCATGATCCCTGTGTCATTGGAGTGCTCTGCTTTGTTGCTTTTCTTCAAAAGGAAATGTTTGTTTGGAGTCGAATGCCTTTTAACTTGGGTCTTTTGCCTCATATCAATGGGAAGAATATGCTAGAACGTTTTGTATTTCTTTCTCTCTTTTTCTTTTTTTTGTGGATGGATGATATATAAAAATAACAAAATGTCAATAAATACAAATAGATGAAATTAATTCATCTCTTCTTAGTCCATGTGCATGAGTGGGGACTAAGGGTGCATGGGTGGAAGACAAAAAAGTGCCTATGCATGGTCCTGTAATATGACCCCATATTATGCATACTCTAAAAAATGCATACAAAAAACAATGGTGCAAAAATGGATAGATCTTGAGCAAAGTGCTCAAGGGTGACGTGATGATGAGGCTTTCTCCAAATGTCCAACTCCAAGAACCTTTTAGCTCAATGGAGAGTAGCACCTCCTTTAATGTCAATCCGGGAAGACATGAGGATGGTATGAAGACCTCGAGCAAGTGATGTGCACAAGTGGTGATG
Source organism: Ceratopteris richardii (assembly GCA_020310875.1). Taxonomy (NCBI): domain Eukaryota; kingdom Viridiplantae; phylum Streptophyta; class Polypodiopsida; order Polypodiales; family Pteridaceae; genus Ceratopteris; species Ceratopteris richardii. Next base: position 168,451,147 of record CM035415.1, read on the forward strand.
GAGAAGCACACAAGCATGCACACACATATACACACACACGTGCACACACATGTAAGAACAAAGAGTGGAACAATGGAAGCTTTGATTAAGATCAAACGACAATTACAAGAGCTCTTCTTAGTTCAAACTACAATTTGCTCCCCCAAAAATGAGCTCTCTAGCTCCTTTTATAGTTTTTGACTAGCTAGTGGCCATGTTTAGACCTACTGTCTGGCCTAGTTAAAAATTAGTTTCCAGGGCTTATTTGGGGGCTCAAATGAACTCTAAAAATTACAAGAAAAGTTACAAGGCTAGATCAAATACTCCTCAAGCTCAATGAATCCTTGGCTTGCACAAAACAGAGTTGCAAAAAGGTGGAATGGTATTTACAATGGTATTCAATGTATGTGTGGGGTATGATTCAAAATTTTGCATACACTTCCTTGGAGCTCCCTACATGCTCCTTTGTTTGAGAGTTAAATTCCTTATTGATCCTATTCCTCAGTCCATCTTTGGCTTATTTGTCTGCTAGGACCCACCTAGACTTCACTCTGCCTTGTGCTTCCTTGTCCTGTCATGTCCTGACTGCCAACACTCCCCCCTCTCTCGCATTTTTCATCTCTGATAGACCCTTGCTCAACCGAGCGTTTGATGTAATATTCGACCACATCTGTGGCTAATCGATGTTCCTCGAGCCTCAATCCTTTGGCTAGATTTGTGAGTAAAGCATCCCAATCTACTGCTCCAGGTACCTCCTGATGTGGCATACACAACTTGTCTAAGTGTAGGACCTTCTCCACAGCAAATAAGTGTAACAGATCAGAGAGTCTGGGAATGAAGATTTCTGAGTGATACTCCGAGAACCCTGTGGCAAAAATTTCTTCGAATGTATATTTGAAGCATGCTGGGAGATATTTGACACGAGCGTGCCACGCATATACAACATTTATGGATGGGGTTGTGCTCATATCATATACTAGATCAAGGTTGCCTTTGTTAAAGCTTAGGGCCGAGAGATGAGTCTCTCTAACATTTTTGAATGTAGGGAATATGACCAGCATGAGTTCAAATATTTTGAGGCACATCTGTGCCATTACATCTGGTTCGTTCTTGAACCTAATGATCCAATACCTAATGGTGGAAATCATATATGCAACCATTGCAGTACCATGCGGCGGTGCCAGATATACATATTTAAGCCACTTGTCACATCCTTTGACATTCTTTACTGTGTTAGCAAACTCCAGTCATGATCGTTGTTGAATGACAGGGCAATAACAGGGGTTATACTTGATATAAAAAGGCATGTTGTTCCAGGTGTGCACCATCTCCGGGTAGTTTTCTAGTAACCGTATCCTTCAGGTAGGCTAGAAGATGGTGCCCTATTTGGCACTCTCAAGAACATCCTCAGGGGCGAACTGGGTTGCAAAGGTTGGCTCCTTCTTGGTGTGATGTTTGATCTCTGTGTTATAATCTTCCATTAACACACAAAATGGTACATACTCATCATTGGAAGTACTAATCCACTGATGATGAGATAAGTGCTTGACGTAGTTGGATTTGATTATGATTTCTTCCAGACGAGACATGGATTGTATCTGAAATACAACTCTATCATCATCAGTGTGGCTGACTTTTTCTAACTTCTACAGCCATTTCAGAGCTTCAATCTCGAATGTATCAAGCCCTTCCTCTGTTTGTCGACCTCCATGTGTGAGCATGGCTTTGTAGGGTTCATCAAATGTCTCTTCAACTTCAATTGGGACTAGCTCTTCACGTTCTGTCTCCACCATTAGAGAAGGTTTCTGTTCATATTGCAAAAGTTGAGTCTGCAAAGTGGCCACTTGTGCTTTCAATTCAGTTACCTCTTCAAGTGTGGCGGTTGTAGGTGCTTCTTCCTTCTATTGCTCTCTTTGAATAGCCAATTGCCTTTGTAGTTCATCACGCTCTTTTTCTAATGCATCATATGCCCCTAGGAGGTCTGCATGTGTATCCAATAGTGTTTGCATGGTGGCTGAAGGGAGGACTTTGAACCGCTCCCAGTCGATCTCTTGAGGTGAACCTTCCGTTGCTGCTTCTAGATTTTCTTCATTCTATTTTTGGAGTCTTTTGTTCTCTTCTAATGCTACGAACATGTGCTTCCTCCATAATGCAAGGTTATGTTATAGCTTGTGATTGTCTGCCTATTGTACACATAACATTTCCTCAAGATGTTGTTGTGCCTATTTATCTGGTTCAAGGGGATCGACCAATAATTTCTCATACTGTCTTTGTAAGGTATCATAGTTGCATTGTAGTTCCACCTTGTTCTTCTCCATGGCCGTGATTCATTCTTGTAATGTCTCGTGGTCTTTGAGTAGGTGTTGTGCATCTAAATGTTGATAATCCTATTGTAACTAATAAACACATTGATATAAAGTGTTGAACACATTATTTACTAGGGTGGGTGCCATAAAGGTTTGGAATGCAGGGGGATAAGGAAGAGGGAAAGGAGTGGTGAATATCGTGGAGGGAAATGGTGATGTTTGTGGTAGGGGAATGGGAGATTGTGGAAATATGGGGGGAGGGAATGGTGCAGTTGTGGGTGATATGCCCATTTGGTCATGAGTGGATGCAGTCATGGGTGCTACCATATGCATGGGGATGGTAGGTGTGGTGACTGTGGTGAAAGTGTACAATGGTGTGCCTAAACGACAAATAGGCCTATCATTTTTCACAAAACAATATTTCCCAAATAGTGATCTTAGTCAATTCATACCATTGTAAATACCATTTTTGATTATTTCTACTCCATTTTGTACAAGTCGAGGAGTCCTCAAGCTTGAGGAGTATTAGTAGTATCTATGTACTAATTTTCATAATTTTTAGAGCTCGTTTGAACCTCCAAAATAGCCTTAGAACCTAATTTTTAACTAGGCCGGACACTAGGTCTGGATAGGACCAAAGCTAGTAAAAAACTATAAAAAGAGCTAGAGAGCTCATTTTTGAGGTTAGCTTGTTGTAGATTGAACTTGTATGAGAACTCTTCTGCAATAGAAGTTACTCCATTGTCTCTCTCTTTGTTCTTGCCTTGAGTGCACGTGTGTGTGGAGGTGCTACTCATCACTGAGCTACAGAAAGGCTCCAGCTCCTGGTCCTTCCAGGAGCGCACTTATGGAAAAAGATGCTTTTCTTGTCCAACACTCTGTGATGCAGAAAGGCACTAGTCCAGGAGATGTGAAGCAGTTGGAACTCCCTTCTGTTCCAAAGAAAGCCAAGGAACTTGCAACCCATGGGAAGAGGACGAAGCAGAGAAGAAGTAGCCACAAATAGTGGATAGCCCCTGCCAAGGTGTCTCAGCCACCGAAGAAAATATGGGTATGGAAAGGCGAGCATCCTATTGTGGCTAAGATAGAACCACTGACTAAACGTCAAACCTACTAACCACATCACAATTCATTATGTTAATATTGTAACGGGGAAAAATGGTCATTTTGTGTCCATTGCAATGTCAACATGTATTTATATATTCTATATAACCAGCGATCAATGCCCTCAACATGGTAGAGGCTGCATGAACGAGCTCCCAAGCAGGCAAAGGTCCTCAAATAGTGGACATTGAAAGTATCCCTATCTAGGAGGAGCTGACAGAACTGCCACAGGAGTTGAGAGCACTGCACGTCATACCCATTCAAGATCCTCCCCAGGGGCACACTTCGCAAGTTAGTAAGAACTCTCATTGGTTCAGTGAAGTCGCAGGACCCCTTGGGGATGACACCTATTTCTGGAAGTCTGAGATAGAGTTTAATGGACGGTGGGGCCATTACCATTTCTTTACAAGAGAGTTTGAAAAGCTTCAAAACAGAGAGGGATTATGACCGGTATGGAGGAAGGCCGGATTGGATGACTATTTCCATGCTTAGTTACCTAAGCCTGACTTCTTGAGGTGTTCATATTTAGTTATCACACTCACTCCTAGCAGAGATAAGAAAAGGGACAAGCACCTTTGTGCTTCCATCTCGTACACGAGGGAATGAACTTAAGCATTTTAAACAATTTGGTGAGAGAAGCTCTAGACATGAGAGGCATGCACATCCCTACTGAGAAGGAGAAAATGATCCCTAAGAATATGAAGAATAGGAACCTCACTAAGCTGAAGGACATGGTGGCAATGACCCCGACTATTGCCATCCATCTCCGAATGTGCATGCAGCATTTCGCATTCCCAGCCCAAGAGAGATTTACAATGCTGCCCAAGAAGATATGCTTTAGCTTATATTTGGTAGACATGAAGAACCTTACGATCAACATGCCACATTGGATTATCGACCAGATCCATCTTGCACATCAACGTTGGTGTAAGAAATAGAAGTCAGTAATATATGGATGTTGTGCACTCACTAGAATTGTGTATCAGTGCCTTGCATACGATGTGCCAATACAAAAGGCACTCATTCAGACTAGGGCACAGGAATTTCAGTGAAGGGCATCATCCATAGGGCCCCCATCAAAGAAAATGAGAGGAACTATTCAAATGCCATATGCACAGCCTAGAGGTGCTACACTGACACTAGAGGTGACTCTACCATCCCAAAGATGAGTACGACCCTTCGCCATCCGATTACCAAGGCAAAGTGCAGAGGGGACTAATCTTATCTTTCCACCAATCCCTACCGATGTAGAGTTCCCTCAAGGCTTCACACTTGAGGATTTGATTGATGAAGAAGTAGCCAAAAGGCTCAATGAAGCCAACTTGGAGATAGAAGCAGAGTAGTTAAGAGAACAACAGAACACCACGGACCAGCCTGAACCAACTCAACCAATCATTGTCGAAGTGGATGAAGATGAGGAAGATACTAAAGAAGATGAACAAGTGAAGAGCAAGAAGGACAACATGATGAAGAGGAGCACAAATATGTGCAACATGTTATACCAGAACTCGAGGGAGCCCCAACATACATAGTACAAAGATGGAGATTGTACAATACTATGAACTTAGTTCAGGAACAACATAGACTATCCTTGGCATCTGGGAAATCCCTAATGAACCAGATGCTTGGGGAAGGAGGTGTGGATGACTAGTTCATAGCTTCCCTCAACCTGCTCGTGGATGCATTCGGATTACAAGAGGTTGTTCACATTGCCCTCGCCCACTCTTAAAGAATCTCCATTGACTGCTTTGTCTACTTGGCCCTTCTCTTTGCTCTGATTCCGTATGTCGGCTCCCTTGTCTTGAAATGCCCTGATTGCTGCCAACACTCCCCCCTCTCTCGAATCTATTGTCTCAGACAGACCCTTGTTGAGCGGACCGTTGGACGTAGTATTCTACGACATCTATCGCCAAGTGGTGCTCTGCTAACCTCAGTCCTTTGGCCAAATCCATGAGTAAGGCATCCCAATCGGTTGGCCCAGGTACCTCCAGATGTGGCATGCACAGCTTATCTGAGTGTAGAGCTTGTTCCACAGCAAATAGATGTAACAGATGAGATGGTCTAGGTATGAATATTTCTGAGTGATACTCCCAGAACCCTGTTATAAACATTTCTTCAAATTTTTTCTTGAAGCATGCTGGGAGATATTTGATACGAGCATGCCACGCATATACAACATTGATGGATGGGGTGGTGCTCATATCATAGACGAGGTTGTGGTTGCCTTCATTGAAACCTAGGGTTGAAAGGTGATGCCTAAACGAGAGGCGCAATCGGGGGAGGCCTATGATAACAAAGAAACCACCAAGAAAATAGTGGTAGCCGTGGAAGAAGGAGAAGAGAGATGCACGTACATAGGCCATGACCTGACGGAAGACGAAGAGCACGAATTGATAGCCTTGCTAAGAGAATACAGAGATGTATTCGCTTGGAGTTACAAGGATTTGAAAGGCGTGGACCCTGACATATGCTCACACACTATCCCCATGACCTTAGATGCCAAACCTTCTAAGCAAAAGCCATACACATATAATTATAATTATGCTGCTAAGATCAAAGAGGAGATAGATAGACTGGTTGAAGTTGGATTCATCTATGAAATTGAGCACACTGAGTGGGTATCCCCCATCGTAGTGGTGCCCAAGAAAAATCGAAAGCTACGTGTATGCATTAACTTGAAGAAGGTCAATGCAGCCACAATTCAAGATAACTATCCGCTTCCTATCATAGAGCATCTCTTAGAAAGAGTAGCAGGCAAGGAAGTGTACAGCTTCCTTGATGGATTTTTGGGCTACAATCAAGTAGCCATAGCTCCAGAAGATCAGCATAAGACGGCTTTTGCCACTGAATGGGGCATATTTGCCTTTAGAGTAATGCCATTTGGGCTTACCAATGCACCCGCTACCTTCCAGAGGCTGATGTGCCATGTATTTAAAGAGTTCCTGAGGAAGAACTTACAAGTCTATGTTGATGATCTTTGTGCTCATTCCAACATTAGACAAACCCATATTCCTGAACTCAGACAAATCTTTGACAAATGTAGAGAATATCAGGTTTGCCTGAACCCAGAAAAGTGCGTTTTTATGGTCAGGCAAGGCAAGATTCTAGGACACATAGTGTCAAAGAATGGCATATCCACTGATGAAGAGAAAGTGAGAGCCATAGCCGAGTTACCTGGGCCAAAGAATGTCAAGGCAGTACAAGCTTTCATGGGGCATTGTGGATATTACCGACGGTTTATACACATGTATGCCATCATAGCAAAGCCTCTGTATGGACTTTTGACTAACTTTGAGTGGACTGATGAATGTGAGAATTCCTTCAATGAGCTTAAACGGCGATTATGTTCAGCACCAATCTTGACCACACCAGATTGGAATAAGCCTTTCCATGTTCATGTAGATGCATCCAATTATGCTATTGGGTGTGTACTCGCGCAACCTACCGGTGAAGGCAATATGGATCTTCCAATTGCCTATGCTAGTAGACAGTTGAATGCGGCTGAACAAAATTATACCACTACTGAGAGAGAAGGACTAGGCATGGTATATGCGGTTAAAAAGTTTAGACATTACTTGCTTGCAAATAAGTTTAAATTTTTTACTGACCATCAGGCACTGCTATATCTCGTGAACAAGCCATGCAATACAGGAAGATTAGTAAGATGGTTTCTCTTGCTAATGGAATATGATTTCGAGGTTGTGGTAAGGAAAGGGAAGACTCACTTGAGAGCAGACCATCTCTCTAGGCTTACATCTGGAGAAGCCCCACAAGGAGTGTCAGATGACCTTCTTGATGCTTACTTGTTTAATTTGGAAGTGGTGCCGCAGTGGGCTAAGCCATTAGTGCCAGTATTGACATACGGGCCTAACCACCCAGTAATAAACACACAGGATAGAGAGGTAGTAAAAGCCCAAAAGTATCACATCATGGCAGGAAGTATGTACAAGCACACAGATCAAGGGATCTTGGCTTGTTGTGTGGAAGAGGATGAGTACGCTAAATGGTTGCAATTAGCACATGTAGGTGCATTACAACAACACTACTCAAAGCAACGAACCCTACAGACACTAAGGAGACTCGGAGTGCATTGGCCGACTATGGAAGCTGATGTCCAAAAGTTGTGCAAGGAATGCCCAATCTGCTGCACTAAACCACCTGTGGAACATGCCACTCTTTATCAAGTGTCCATAGTGCCAGATTGGAGTGAACCACTAGTATCCTTCCTGAGGACAAAAACATTCCCTCCAAACATGACTCTGGCTAGGAAAAGGAGTTTAGAACAAGAAGCCCTGGATTACTCACTCATTGGTGATAATCTATACAAACGTGGTAAAGATGGTTACCTCAGACTATGCGCCCATGAGAGTGAATATCTCAAGATCTTGGAAACTGCTCATCAAGGTGTAGCAGGAGGACATTTTGGACCAGACCGAGTGATTAAAGTGATCCTATTTGCAGGCTTGTGGTGGCGTACCCTTCACATGGATGCACATACCTATGTGAAACGGTGTGATGTTTGCCAGAGAACTCAGTGTCCTATACGCAAAGATGAGATGCCACTGAAACCTATGATAGGTGGACGTGCATTATCTAAGTGGGGAATAGACTTTGTAGGTCCTATTAATCCCCGAGCTAAGGGTTCCCATGCAGAGTATATCATTGTTGCCACGGACTATCTAACCAAGTGGGTAGAGGTAAAAGCCACAACGAAGAACGATGCTCAAACAACAGCTAAGTTCTTATTTGAGAATGTGTTCACTAGATACGGGTTACCTATAGAGCTGGTCAGTGACAGAGGCACTCACTTCTTGAATGAAGTTATTGAAAATCTGTTCCAAGAATTCTTGGTAGTACATAAGAAGTCTGCCCCCTATCACTCCCAAGCTAATGGCCAGGCTGAGAGCACAAATAAGATCTTATGCAATGTACTGACGAAATTAGTGAACAATAAACGCTCTGATTGGGACAAACAGCTACACCATGCTGTTTGGGCATACCGAGTTGCCTACAAAACGGTACTCCAAGCCACCCCCTTTCATATGGTATTTGGCCAAAATGCAGTGCTACCGTTGGACTTCTTAATACCTACATTGAAAGTAGCACAAGAGCATGAATGGACGGGTCATGAACTCTCCTCTAGACTTTTTGACCTTGAACGATTAGGAGAAACAAGACTGAGGGCGGCTGCAGGGATATATGCAGCTAAGAAACGACAGAAGGCATACTTTGATGCCCACGTTAAGGATAAAGGTTTGAAGGCAGGCGACCTAGTACTAGTCTACACTTTGAAACAACATGCAAGGAAACTAGAGAAGAGAGGCTACGGACCCATGATCATTAATAGAATCTCAACAAGTGGAGCAGTGCAACTAGCCACATTAGAAGGTGATATTCTTCCGAGCTACATAAGCGGATGTAGAGTCAAGTTATATCAGGAACCTCTGACGGAAGAGATGCTAAGTCGACTCAACACTGCTAAAGAACGCAAAGAAGAAGAAAGATGAATTCGAGAAGAAGCTCAAGCAGAAGCATTGGAACGCATCCGGAGAGTGAAGTTGAGAAGACAGGGTAGAGAGCAACCTAGGACAGATGCATATGCAGATCAAGGATATCATGTGGCTATGTGTGAAGTTTCAGGTATCAGCTCTCATAGGATAATTGATCGACGTCCTTTTATAACCTTAGAGATAGGACAAGGAAAGGGTGCAAGGACTGTAAGAGCCTTGATTGACTCAGGTGCAGCCACTAGTGCTGTTAAATTTTCATACTGTCAAAAGTTGAAATTAAGTGTCAATCCTATAGAAGTGAATCTCATAGGATTGGGAGGTGTGGAAACCCCTTGCATGGGCGAGGTGGAACTTCCCCTCTACATTCAAGACGAAGTAATGACAGTCAAAGTACTAGTGTGTCAAGATGAGGACCTCACTGAGCCTCTTGTCTTGGGTCAGGACTGGATCTATGATCATGCAGTCAACCTAAACCTAAGAAGTGGACTTCTTCAAGTATGGGTAAATCATAGTCGAATTACAGTTGAATTGGAAAATGAGGCACTCAAGGAACTAGGTAAGGCACGAACTCCTGGTCCTTCCAGGGGTGCACATGAAGTTGACAATGCTATTCTTGTCCAAAACTGTATGATGCAGAAAGAGGATTGTCTCAATAACGGAGTCAAGGATAAGACGGCACTCCCTTCTTTTCCAAAGGCCAGAGGGATGCAGCAACTAAAGGCAGACCAAATACAGAAGGAGCAGAGTACTACCTATACTGGAGGCCAAAAAAACATGCGAAGCAGAATGTCTCAGCCGTTGAAACAAGTGTGGGTGCGGAAAGGCGAACACCCTATTGCGACCACGCCAACCCCACGGCCAAAACCTCTTATTAGTAATCAACAACACGACACTAATAAGAATTCTTTCATAAATTAATCTGCGAAAGTAAAGTCTATTTGGATACCCAAGAAGTCGATCTAGGCCAGCCCACAATCACGACAAATCTGGGTGCCTAAGGCTTGCTTGCGGGCTCAAATAGCTACATCGAGGCCACACCCGGTACAACATGTTTCACTCACTCGAACATCTGATGCCCATTCTTATACATCACGCACGGACACATATTCTTCCATGAGCACAAGTAGAATCACTTGTAAATGGGTCCCTAAAAAGCCTCATTTTCAAGCAGATACTCCTATAAAACTCTCCAGAGTCTCCACAAAAACAAGATCAAAACCCATCCACTGTGTTTGGCAGCCTAAAACTTGTAATAAACCCTCGGACCCCAGTTGTAAATCCATGCCCACCTACTAACTACGTCACTCTTACACTACATCATTCCACCTAGCTCCTAGGTTTACCCAATTCCTAACTACACACACAAGCACCGAGCACTTAATAACCTACTAATATCTCCCAAACCTCATCTTAATGTTTTAATGGGGACAAAAACGGTTCTATCTTGTCCTTTACAATGTTAACACATGTTTCTATATTCTCACAGAGTCAGGAGGCAAGAAGTAACATGGTAGATACAACAGGAACTAGCTCCCAGGCAGGCACCAGCCCCCAAGTCGTGGACATTGAAAGTCTTCCCATTGAGGAGGAATTGAAGGAATGCCCAGTGGCATTGAGGGCATTACACGCCATACCGATTCAAAATCCTCCACAGGGACACACAATGCCGGTCAGCAAAAACTCACATTGGTTCAATGATGTGGCAGGATCTCTGGGTGAAGGCACTTACATGTGGGAGGCCGAGATAGAATTCAACGGGCGCTGGGGCAGGTATCATTTCTTCACCAGGGAATTTGAGAAACTGCAAAATAATGAAGGGCTGAAACCTATATGGAAGAAGGCGGGACTCTACGATTACTTCAAATTCCAATTGCCAAAGCCCGACTTTCTAAGATGCTCGTATTTGATTAGCACCCTCACTCCGAGCAAAGACAAAAAGGGATACAGCACCTTTGTCCTCCCATCTCTCACAAGGGGCAATGGGCTGAAGCGCTTCAGGCTGACTATCAATTTGGTAAGGGAAGCTCTAGACATGAAAGGAATGCACATTCCCACTGAGAAGGAGTCCATGGTCCCCGACAATATGAAGAACAGGAATCTGACGAAATCAAAGGACATGGTAGCAATGACACCAACGATTGCCATTCATTTGCGAATGGTCATGCAGCATTTTCGGATTCCCCGCTCAGGAGAGGTTCACAATGCCACCCAAAAAGATATGGTTTAGTCTATACTTGGCCGACGCCTTCGATTTGACAATCAACATGCCCCACTGGATTATTGACCAAATCCACTTGGCTCATCAAAGGTGGTATAAAAAGCAAAAGTCTGTACTATATGGATGCGGTGCCCTCACCAGGATTGTGTATAGATGTTTGGCTTATGATGTGCAAGTTCAAAGGGCACTAATTTGGACCAAGGTACAGGAATTTCAACGTAGACTATCAACTGCAGGGCCTCCATCAAAGAAAATGAGAGGCGCAGTTCAGATGCCCTGTGTACAAGCCCGCGGTGCGACACTAACACCAGAGACAACTCCACGCCTTCCAAGGCGTGTACAACCCTTCACTATCAGATTACCAAGACATAGCACTGATGGACCGAATTTGGTGTTTCCACCTGTACCAACTGACCTAGAGTTTCGTCACGGATTCACATTAGAAGACCTAACTGATGAGGAGGTAGCCAGAATAATGGAGGCTGTTAATGCGGAAGTCGAGGCAGAGCAAGCTAGTGGACAACAAACTGCTACAGACCAACCCCATCCTAGACAACCAGAGGTTGTCGAAGTGGAGGGTGAAGAAGAAGAAGAACAAGAGGAGGAACGTGGTGGACAATCAGAGGAAGAAGAGCAGGAATATGATCAGGAAGCTCTACAAGTACTTGAGGGTGCCCCGGCTTATACGAAGGAATTGAAAAAGCTCTATGATACAATCAACAGAGTTCAAGAGCAACATAGACTGTCCCTAGCAGCAGGAAAAGCCCTCATGAACCAAATCCTTGAGGAGGAAGGCGTAGACGAGCAATACCGCGCCACACTTGACATGATATCTGATGCTTTAGGAGTACCTGAGACGGTGCATACCGCCCTTGCACAATCACGAAGAATTGAGCGAAGATACGACAGACGTCCCCCTCGATCAGGAAAACAGATGAATGTATTAGTATCAGAACCACAAGGAACATCCACAACCATGGGCACAACACACACCGTTCATGATACTGAGGAAACCCATACATCAAGTGCACCTCCGTCACCCCCTTTGCCACCCCTACCTCCAACTCCACCACATTCACCTCCCACTACCAGTGTAACCACTACTGTCACCGCCTTAGAGTCCACTGCCCATACCGAAGCACAGACCATCAGTCAACCCATGCAACCCACACATCCTATCTCCACCTCTCTTGTATACACGACCACTGACACAGTAATTCTAACCGCAGCCACGAAAAACCCCGTTCCCCCGATCACATTTCTTGGCGGTTCATATTCACAATTGCACACACCATTGTACACTTTCACCACTATCAGTGCACCCACAATTCCCATGTTCACAATCACTCCCACTACGGCATCCACTTTTGATTTTATGGACATATCACCCACTTTCGCACCTCTCCCTCCCCCCATACACCCACCATCTCCCATTCCCCCGCCACCCACTTCACGATTTTCCAGCACCGCATCCACACTCCCCTTCCCCTTCCCCTTTCCTTCTACATTCAACACCCTTCCCGCATCCACCCCTATTAACAATGTATTTAATAATATGTATCAGTGTATGTCTCAACTACAACAGCACTACCAGCATCTTGATAACCAACATACCAGACTCTTCCAAAGCCATGAAGAACTTCAAGTACGATTCATTGATCTAGAAAGGGAAAAGCGGCTACTACAACAATAGTATGTCACTTTACAGGAACAACATGAGCAATTAGTAGCCAATCCACTCGAGTCAGATGCAGAAGAAAAACAACAAATGGATGATATGCTACACGCCCAGATAACAGAGAATCTCAAGCTTCGACGCAACTTGGCCCTCTTACGCAAACACATGTCTACAGCACTCGAGGAAAATAAACGACTACAGAAACATAACGAAGAAAACTTAGAAGCAGCAATGGAGGGTTCACCGCAGGAAATCGACCCAGATAAATTCAAGGCCATCCCCTTAGCGAATATGAAAATCGTGTTGGAAACCCATGCCGACCTCCTGGAACCCCACGCAGCATTAGAAAGAGAAAGAGATGATCTATTAAAGCAGTTGGAAACCCAGCAGGAGTCACCAAGCAGAGTCACAACTACAGCCGACACGCCTGAAGAAGTCGCAAAACTCAGAGCAGAATTAGAAGAATTACGAAGTAAAGTCATGCAATACGAGCGTCAACCCTCTCCCCTTGTAGAACCCGAACCTGAAGGCTTAGTGCCAATTGAAGTAGAGGAAACCTTTGAAGACCCATATGTTCCCATGCTTGCACCAGGGGGCAAGCAAACAGAGGAGGGCATGGACACCATTGAGATCGAGGCTCCTGAATGGATGCAGAGGTTAGAGAAAGTGGCCACAACCCATGATGACAGAGTTGCAGTTCAGATAGCGTCTATGTCACGTTTGGAAGAGGTAGTCATAAAATCGGATTACTTTAGAAACCTCTCCCATCATAGGTGGATCGGCACATCCGACGATTTGTATGTTCCTTTTTGTGTCTTAATGGCGGATTACAATGCTAAAATCAAGCACCACACCTCAAAAGAACCAACCTCGGCAACATAGTTTGCACTGGACGACATCCCAGCAAGTGCCAAGCAGGGGAATATACATCAACCTACTTGGAGGATTCGTTTGCTTGAAACCTACCCTGAGATGGTAAGGACATGGAATAACATGCCTTTGTATATCAAATACAACCCATGCTACTGCCCTGTCTTTCGAAGAAGGTCGTGGCTGGAATACACAAAAACTGTGCTGACAACCAAAGGATGCGAGAAATGGCTCAATTATGTCTACTTAGCACCACCTAAAGGCCAACCTACCATAGGATATATGATTTCGACGATTCGGCATTGGGGGGTCCGGTTCAAAAATGTACCAGATGTTATGGCCCAAATGTGCCTTAAAATTTTTGAGCTCATGTTGGTCACCTTCAGGACCTTCAAGAATGTCAAGGAACCCCATCTTTCGGCTCTCGTATTTAATGAAGGAAATCAGGACCTTGTCTATGACATGAGCACAACGCCATCCATTAACGTCGTCTATGCGTGGCATGCCCGAATAAAATATCTACCTGCTTGCTTCAAACTGACGTTTGAAAAAATGTTTATCATGGGATTCTGGGAATATCATTCAGAGATATTCATTCCCAGACCATCTCATCTATTACAGCTATTTGCGATGGAACAGGCTCTGCATTCCGAAAAGCTACATATGCCACATCCCGAAGTTCCAGGGCCTGTAGATTGGGATGCTCTACTCACGGACTTGGCCAAAGGGTTGAGAATTGCAGAACATCATTTAGCAACAGACGTGGTGGAGTACTACATCCAACGACCCACTCAACAAGGGTCTGTCAGAGAAGACAGATGCGAGAGAGGGGGGGGGTGTTAGCAGTAGTCAAGGAACTAAAGGACTCACCAGGCAAGGAAGCTTACGAAGGGAGTCAGAGCGAAGAGAAGGCACAAGCAGACATAGTAGTCAACGACGATCTGGCAAGTAGGCCATTATTTTTTCAGGACAGTAAAGCATATCAAAGAGGTGGACACACAAAGAGAAGGAGCAAGTAGGGAGCTCGAAGATGTGTATGACAAATCGATAGAGGAAATCCCTTCAAAAATAGTGATTTTCATCACTAAAAGCCATTGTAAATACCATTTCATATTTTGGTAGCTCCATTTTGTGCAAGCCAAGGAGTCCTTGAGCTTGAGGAGCATTAGAAGTAGCTACCTACCAGTTTTCATAATTTTTTGACTCCGTTTGAGCCTCCAAATAGGACCTAGAACCTAATTTTTAACTAGGACGGACACTAGGTCTGGACATGGTCAAAACCTAGTCAAAACTATAAATAGAGCTAGAGAGCTCATTTTTAGGGTTAGCTTGTAATTGATTTGAACTTGTATGAGCTTTTTGAGAGTAATCTAAAGACTCCATTGCTTCTCACTCTTTGTCTTGTCTTGTGTGCGTGTGTGTGTGTATGTGTGTGCATGTTAGTGTGCTTCGCACTCACGCACTTGTGCCTTCACTTGCTCGAGGTCATCATACCATCCTCACGTCTTCCCGGATTGACATTAAAGGAGGTGCTACTCATCACTGAGCTACACATGGCTTGTTCACCAAGTACAATAGTGCTTGATGATCAGTAAAAAAATTTGAACTTATTTGCAAGCAAATAGTGTCTAAACTTTTTAACTGCATATACCATGCCTAATCCTTCTCGTTCAGTAGTGGTATAATTTCATTCAGCTGCATTTAACTGCCTACTAGCATAGGCTATTAGGAGATCCATATTACCTTCACCAGTACGTTGTGCAAGTACACATCCAATGGCATAATTGGATGCATCCACATGCACATGAAAGGGCTTGTTCCAATCTGGTGTCGTCAAGATTGGTGTTGGACATAATCGTCGTTTAAGCTCATTGAAAGATTTCTAACATTCATCAGTCCACTCAAAATTGGTCAAACGTCCATACAGAGGCTTTGCAATGTTGGCATACATGTGTATAAAACGTCGGTAATAGCCACAATGCCCCATGAAAGCTTGCACTTTTCTTGATATTCTTTGGCCTAGGTAGCTCTGCAATAGCTCTCACTTTCTCCTCATCCATGGATATGCCATTCTTTGACACTATGTGTCCTAGAATCTTGCCTTGCCTGACAATAAAGACACACTTTTCAAGGTTCAAGCAGACTTGATATTCTCTACATTTGTCAAAAAGTTTCTTGAATTCAGGTATATGCATCTATCTAATGTTGGAATGAGCACAGAGATCATCAACATAGACTTCTAAATTCTTCCTTAGGAATTCTTTAAATACATGAAACATCAGTCTCTGAAAGGTAGCAGGTGCATTGATAAGCTCAAATGACATTACTTGAAAAGCAAATATGCCCCGCTCTGTGGCAAAATCCATCTTATGTTGATCTTCTGGAGCAATGGCTACTTGATTGTAGTCGGGAAATCCATCAAGGAAGCTGTACACTTCCTTGCATGCTACTCATTCTATTAGATGCTCGGTAATCGAAAGGGGATAGTTATCTCGAATAGTGGTTGCATTAACCTTCTTTGAGTTAATGCATACACGTAACTTTCCATTCTTCTTGGGCACCACTACAATGGGGGATACCCACTCAATGTGCTCAATTTCATAGATAAATCCAGCTTCAACCAAGCGATCTATCTCTTCTTTGATCTTGGCAGCATAATTATCATTATATGTGTATGGCTTTTGCTTAGAGGGTCTGGCATCTCAGGTCATGGGGATAGTGTGTGAGCATATGTCCGGGTCTACACCTTTCAAATCCTTATAACTCCAAGCGAATACATCACTGTATTCTCTTAGCAGAGCTATCAACTCTTGCTCTTCTTCTTCCGTCAGGTCATGTCCAATGTATGTGCATCTTTCCTCTCCTTCTTCTATGGCTACAACTATTTTCTTGGTGGTTTCTTTGTTATCATAGGCCTCCCCTGATTGTGCCTCACATTTAGGCATTCTTATCATGACTCTCCGATCATCTATTTCATACTTCTTAAAGTTTTCAAGGACCTCAAACAAAGATTCTTCCTCCTCGGGTGTGCCTTCTCTCTTCTTTCTTTTCTTTCCTTCATTCTTAGGGGTCACTTGCGTGGTTAACCTTACATCATTTGTGCTAGCTCACAAAATGGTTGGTTTTTATGCACTAATATGTTTGTATTTGGCAGGGGAATTTGTTTGATTTAGGTACTTGAAGGGTGATTAGGTGATTGATGGGAAATATTTGGGGCTACATGACGACTTCTTGGTCAAAAAGGGAGACTGTCAAGGGAGGCAATACTTGGAGACATGGCTTTTTGTCATAGGGGTCTCTTGTGGTTCTCTTGTGAAGGCGACACAAGTGCTTGAGGAGCTGCATTGTCAAAATGAAGTATCATGGACTACATTGCTTACAAGATTTGTACAACATGGTCAAGGAGAGGAAGCACTAAAATATTTTGAGTTGATGAAACTCAAAGGTTTCTCACCAACAATCGCAACATGCCTCTGCATCTTGAAGGCATGTGCTCTGCAAGGTGCTCTGGACAGGGGTCAGGAGATACATGCTGATCTTATCAAAGAAGGGGAGTTGGAAAACAATATGGTGATAGGCACAGCATTGGTAGACATGTATGCAAAATGTAGGGCTCTTATAGAAGCTCGAAAGTTGTTTCATGAACCTCTAACACGAAATGTTGTATCATGGGGTGCTCTTCTTGGTGGTTATGCCCCCTAAATGCACACAAGGAGGGCGGCAACCATAGAGGGAAACGTCTTGTAGCCTCGTCCATATGGGGTTTTGCTTCGAGCAGGCAAAGCGATAGGGTCACACTTGATATAGCACATATTTGTTCACAACACATTTTTTTTTTTAGGTATTCTTCATCGAGTCCCATTCAGTTCTCACTTGAAGGCAAGATTGTTTTGGTCTTTTTTTCGTGCTTTGGCTTGGGGGTGGGTGGTGGTCTGCCCA